>JACXII010000053.1:259845-859845 GCA_014737395.1 Bombus waltoni
ACCGCCGCCGCCGGCAAAAATGCATAGCGCTGTTGCACCAGACGGTTCTCAACCGGACAGACTTCTCCTCTTTCTTTCTCTCCGTCTTCTCTCGCTCTTTTTTCCCTGTCGCGCGGCCGTCCCGCGTGTAAAAGTCATCGCTGGCTGATCCGGCTTATCGACGAGACGGTGAGCCGAATCGATTAACCGAAGGGAATTGTTCCCCGCGAGCCCTCTCGACCAGCAAATCCGCGGGAAAAATATTTGCGATGCGCCGATGATGTTGTCACGATAAAATTAATCGGTGCAAAGGATGAGACAAGCGAGGCAGGGGGAGCTTTGTGAGCGGGGAATAAACGATGCCTCTTCAAGGCCTCGTGTACCCTCCCCGTTTTCTTCTACTACCGGTTCGAACACCACTATCGCGCCACGTCCGATTTGCTCGTCTTAACCTTTTTAGCCCAGTTCGCTCCGTCTCGCGCATATTTTCCACCTTTTTCCACCACGATTTACATAGAATCTGTGCAACGGCGTGACGTTTCGCTTCTCGTTTCCTCGATACCGACGATACCACGATGATAATACGACGATCGGATTCCATTGGTTTTCCGATTGTCCGACATGCCGAATATATATTTTTTTATGGCCATCGAACGGAGAACGATGACAACTCAACCAAGATTCCATAGCGACAGTTCCGTACATCGGATGGGTTATTTTCGTGGGTGAACCGCGAGACGTCGCCGATCTCGTTCGTCCAACATATCGATCCTCTCCCCCCAACATCGATTCTTAACTCGTAACGCTAATTGCCAGCGAAAACATTTTCACCGACGTCGGTCTCGCCGCGTGCAAATAATCAATCTCTCGTCTCGTTGGTCGCAGTCGAATTTCCAGCGTGTTCCTTGGAACACATGCACAGAGTCCCGGCATAGTCCGTCATGAGGATCACTTTCCTTATTCCTATTATACTAGCTCACGCACGCCCTCACATGTGCGCGGCGGCGTACGCACACACCGCGCCGAGCCGGTCATACACATGTATACACGAGGCTGCATCGAGGAAAGAGGAAGAAAGGAGATCGCCAGCGTGGAAGAGAGAGACGATGCTTCGCGAAGGGGCGCGGTGGGGTATATGATGGGCTGGGATCGTGGCACAGAGGAGCAACGGGGGGGAGGGAGGGGGAGGAGAGAGAGAGGGAAAAGAACTGCAGCTAGAGTACCACGCGAGTATAACGCCGAAGGCACGTATCGGCGGTTTTAGCGAGGTATAGACGGTGACCTTGTCGCCGGCAATTCACCCCGTCTGTCTTTCCTTTCTCTCTCCCTCTCTTTTCCTCTACTCGCACGGCCTCCCTCTGCCTTTCTGCACCTCTCTTTCTTTCCCTCCATTGACCCTCTCCGACGCTCTCCGCGCTCACGCTCTACCACCGCGTCCTTTCTCGACGTCGCTACACCCCTCTTCCCGTTGTCGACCTCTCTTCCGTCTCCCCGCGTGTTCGTGTGATCGCTCCGTCCCGCTCGCACTCTCTTCTTCCACGAATGCATCGCGGCTAGCAGCGTCCTCCTCGTTGCACTCGTCACCAGCTACGTCACTACGTTCCTCCGTCCTTCTTTCCGCTCTTCTCGCTCCCCTATAACTGCTTCTTTCTTTCTTTCTTTCTTTCCTTCCTTCTTTCCTTCTCCCTTTCTTTCTTTCTCCCTTTCTTTCTCGGTGTTTCGAGTTATTTGATCGTACGTACTCCTCGTGGCGTACGATCTTTTACGTGCGACAATGTCCTTCCTCCTTTCGCACTCGCTCTTTCGATCCCACGTAGCGCGATGGAAAAATCTCCGAGCGATCCTCCTCCTTCCACGTTCCTCCGGCTGTTTCTCGTCTCGCGTTTCATTAAACGAAAAGAAGAAGAAAAAAAGATCGTGTAATCTCGTCGTGGTCTCGTTGTTACTTATCTCTAGATTTTCCTCCAAATGTCCTCCGCGTTTCCGCGATCCGCCTCGAATCGGCAACGTTTCTATTTGCTTGTATCCTCCTTGTCCGTCTTCCTCCTTCCTCGTTCCTCGCTCGTACACGGAACTGTTCTCGGTCCCGTTCCCACCTTCTAGTTAAAAGTCTGCTCGGTGAATCGCGAACTTGCAGGGTACATATTTGCATACGCGCAATATAAAATACCCGTGAGCGTCGTACGCGAACGAAAGTGAACGTACGACGCGCTTTCTTCCGCGTGGCCTTTCCCCTCGTCCCTTTTCCTTTCTTCCCTTTCCTTCCCTTTCCTTCCCTTTCCTTCCCTTTCCTTCCCTTTCCTTCCCTTTCCTTGTTCGTCGATCTCGCCTCGCGTGCATCCGACCACGGGCGGCGTACCAGCCGTCTCTCTTATTTTCCTTCTTCGATTCTCGTTATCTCGAGCGCAGGCCTTCGACACTGTTCTCTGAAACGAGCCCTGTTCGTCCCATATACGTCGCGATTCGCGTGCATACCCAGCAGGAAAAGGCCGATTGACTTTTACGTAACGCGTCACCGTTATATTTACACAACGATATCCGTCACAATATTTTCGTAAGAAACTCGAACGGTGATTCGTAATAGCACGAATTTCGCGATCGAACGAAAAGTCATGGTACGACGACGGTGTGTATACTCGTCGAGACACGCGTGATCGAAAAGAGAAACGGCGTACGCGCGAATTTTTCTTTCGCTTCGATCAGCAGATTTCACGCTCATCGCCTGTTTATCGAGTTGGTTTGACGGACGCGCGCCAGAGGCAACACCGTTATCGAGGAGAGAGCACGGCGAAGAGCAGCGGCAAAAGGGAGATTAGCCAAAGGAAAAGAGAAGAAGGGGTTACGCAACGCGGCACGAATTGCGAGCGATGAAAAAGTCGGTTCTCATACCGGTAGGCCAGCATCCGTATACCGTGTGACGCAATCCTTTGACGATCTTTTCTGCGGGTGTTAAAGCACTTCCTCGGTAATACGCATCTCTCTGTGATCTCGCCGCGTTCCGATCGTTAACGCCTGCTCTCCTCTCTTCGCCCGTTGTGTCTCTCTTTTTCTTCCCTTCCCGGTTTGAACGCGAAGGGCCAACGTGGAGCATACGACGATGCGTAGGCACGTGTACGCTCCTCACGCGTACCGCGCATGAACCACGCTCGAAAATTGACAATTTCAAATGATTCATTTCCGGCGCTCCGCTCGGCTCCGCTCGGCTCCATGGGGACCGGCTCTCCTTCCCGTTGTCTCGTCGTCGTTCCAGTCAACGGAGAAACAAAGCGAGACCGACAGACGAACAGAGAAGAAACGCAGCATATAGAGAAAGGGGAACGAAACTCGCAGTAGAAAGAGACGCGTGTAACAGAGAACAGCGAGAAAGCGAAAGCGGGAGCAAGAGAGGCGGAGAGAGCGAAAAAGAGACACGACGATGGACGCCGGTCTAACCGAGGCGGGTCTCTCGGACGCGAATTCACGCACACACGTTCGCGTCTAAATATAATGCGCACCGTGCTGCAAGGGACGAGCGCGAGCACGAACAACCGAGAGCAAGCGAGCACGACGAATATACGACGATGGTGTGTCTCTTCTCTCTCCGGTTGTGTCGCGTTCATTCGTGGCACACGGTGGCGCGAATGCACGCAGCTGCATCGTCGGTGCATACTGCACGCACACGCGACGTTGCAGCCAGCCTAGACCTAGACCTACTGAGCTAGCCTAGACCCGCGGATATATATGGTCTGGTGGGGAGGAACAGGAAGATGCGGGAAGGGGAGAGGAGGTGGGCTGTCTCTAGTACTATCGGAGAAAGTGAACGGGCATCAAGTACTTACGGACGTGGTAGTTCCGCGCGCACGAAACTTTTCGTGTCACGCGATCCCCCGTCCTCTATATTATTTCTCTCGCTTTTCTTTTATTCTCTACATTTTTTCCTTTCCTTTCCTTTCCTTTCCTTTCCCTTCCTTTCCCTTCCTTTCCCTTCCTTTCCCTTCGTCTCGTTTCTCCCCTTTTTTCCTCTTCTTTCCTTCTATCCTTCCTCGGAGATTCGAACGGTCACTTTTTCTTTCTCTTTAGTTTTGCCTCGTTACGCCTGCTTTCCCCCGGAGCAACATCTTCTCTCCGTCGGTACACACTGGAACGCCCATCCGCGTTATTATTACAACGGAAATCTCCGCGAGTCCGGCCTTGCCACCAACTGGCCGATATACGTCATTTCGTGGCATCGAACGCGGACCTCGGATCCCGTTGTCGCCTTTATCGATACCGACTAGCTTTCTCCGCTCATCCTAAGTACACTGCCAATCACGTTTTCGAAACACTCGACAAATCTCGCATTTCCCAATATATGTTGTACTACCGCTGGATGCGCGCCTCTCTGACCGTTTCCGTTTCTTCGATTTTAAATTCCTCTCTTTTTCTTCCTCTTTCTTTCTTCTTTTCTTCTTTTTTCTTTTTTTTCTTTTTGCGTGCGTGTCGGATTATGTAATACCGCGAAACTCGCGAACAAACGATCCGTCCGATCGGAACGTCGCGCGAAGCAGCAACTTATTTACATTGTCGTTGCAATCGTTATCTTATTATTGTAATTATTATACCGATTGATAAGTCGCTCCTTCCATATGATCCATGTCAATGCCACTGAACCAAATCATCTCGCCCGATCGTTTTATCGAAGCTTATCGTTTAACGATAGCAGGGGAAGGGGAAGAGCACGATTTTGGCAATTTTATCCTGGGTTATCCGCCGCGCGATAACACCGTCCGATTCCCGACGGTGCACCGCTATGCCTTTCGTCGTCGATTCTGCTAAGCTGGTACACGAACGCGTCAACGACGTCGACCTCGCTATCAGATAATTCCTTGCGTAATACGTACGAGAATCTTGCTCTCAGTCTCGATTCTTTCAACGATTTCTTCCCGGAATAAACTGCTCGACCCGAGATATCGCTTCTTTCGAGCTCGGTGCTCGTCGTTGAGGAAAGACTCGAGGAACCAACGCCGTAGCTACGCGAAAATATATGTGTACAGAGCCGAAAATAAATCAAGCCTGAGGGGAGCGGGTCGCGGTGGCTCGTTACGCTCGGATCTCAATTAAGAGGCACGAAATCAAAGGGTCGAAGTTCCAGTTTCCTTGGCCGCCGCCGCCACCGCTGCTGCTGCTGCTGCTATTGCTACTGCTGCTAACGCTCTGCTCCCTGTCTCCAGTCGGAATTTATACGAACCGACACATTTGTCGGTCGAGAGGACAGCGGTATTACCTTCCTCCCGCCTCTAAATTCGGTATCAGCCGACTATTAAATATCCTCGTGGGTATTTTGCACCGCGAAACTTCTCTTTCCCTTTCTCTTTCTCCCTGTCTCGCTCTCCCTCCGACTTGTCCCTGTTGGTCGTGTGTCTGCCGTTCCCGTTGGTTCTCTTCGAGGAGGCGCGCGTACTCTCTCTCTCTCTCTCTCTCTCTCTTTCTCTCTTTCTCTCTCTCTTTCCTCGTCCGCTTGCAAGAAGTTGCGCCCACCGAGAGTGCGCGCCGATGGTCACTGACCTCGCACACGTCGTGTCCGCGACGACGGAAGAGGAGTCACGCATTCTTCCCATTCGGCCGTCGTCGTCTTGACCTCTGTCCGCTGGCGAACGAAAAGAATGCGTGCGACGTAGGCAGTACACGCGTTGGATTGGTCCGGGAATATAGACGCCTCTTTCGCTCGCGAATCCCTGCGTTTCTTTATTGGGTGCCCCGAAAGTATCGGGACGACCATCTAAAACCCGGCACTGTTGTTCCGGGATTAACGCGACGTGCAATTCCTTCGACTCTCGAGTTCTCGTCGATTTCACTCTCGTTTCATCTTAATGTCATCTTAATCTCGCCTCGATCTCGTCTTAATTTCCTTTGCTTGATAGTAGCAGGCATTTTTACTCGACGTTTTATCGTAGTATAGTTTTGGATAAAGAAGGTTTCTTGGTTTCCAAGAAGTTAGAAACTTGGAATATGAAATGAGAGAAGTTGGAAGGAGAAGGAGACGAACGACTCATGGTGTTTATTCAAGGTCTAACGATGAAACGATGCACTGCTTTTTTATTCCCCCGATGTTCTGTCGAACGACGTCTGCCGACGACAGAGTTAATGACTACCAAGTAGCTAAGTACGCGCGCTAGACCAGTCTGGAGATGCAAACGCGCGTCTGCACGCCCTGTGCATTTATAATGCAGCCTATATGCATCGCTAAACCGCTGGTCTTTTAGTTTCCAGAAATCCCGAGCGAACAGAGCCGCGCAACCATGTATACGTATCGTCGTGCGTCTTTCGGATAGAAACTATACAGTCGTTATCCCATGTACGTACGCGTGATACTTTCGAAGCTGCAGCTATATGTACTTTCGAAGCAGCATGCACAGACACGTATACGTCCACCTATAAGCGGAATAATGGGCTGCAAGGAACATAGGCGCACCGTGTTGGTCGTCGGACGTCGTCGTAGTATCGAGACTTCCGGATATCAACGAGCCAGCTACAAAGAGCTACCCACCGCGATACGTGCAGCAGGAAACTAGTAATAAGAATCCCATCGAACGATCGACGAACTCGCGAAGAAACGTATCCTGCAAACGATGCACGCTCGCGATACTTCGATCCGAAGAAATATCCACCTCGATGTATATAAAGACGCGGCTGTTTTCCTCCTATATTCCGTGTCGAGCGGATTTGCTCTCCGATCGTTAAGAAATTTATCGTCATTTTATTAATCGGCCACGGTAGCGTGTTAACTCGTCGTCGAAATAAATCCTGTATGCGGTTCTCTCCGCGTGGATATTTTCAAAAATACATTCTCTCTGTCCTCTCTGTTACACGCGTAGTGGAAACGCGTATCCGCAACACGTTCAGCGTAACTTCTCGGTTGCTATTTTTCCCAAGTATTTCCGTTTCGAGAGACGGCGCTGGAGGGGGTGGTGAAGCAAGAAGAGAAGGAGAGGGAAGAGTGGTTCTGCAAGCGGCGGAGGGGAAGTAGGATCGGTAGAGGATCGCGAGGCCCACACGTTTGACGTACGTTTTATAGACAGCCAAGGTGGATGCGTAGAAAAAGCGGCGGAGAACTCTGCGGACGTAAATCTCGTTCTTTTCGTTAGGCTTCGGACAGGCCAGAAGCGTTGTGGTATTCCCCCACTTGGGCGTCGCCGCTTCGAGGAATACAGAAACGGCCGAGAAATAATGCGTTCCGCCCACGGTGTCTATTGCAATCGCGCGCGAGAACGCGCGGGAACGGGCATTTTTCGACGCGTCGTTGCCTCTTGCGTGGAAAGATCAAAGAGCAGACTTTTACCTCGACGTCCTTCGGCTCGGATCCCGACGAAAGCGAAGCTTTTCGGACCCCAGCCACCGAGTTCTTTCCCTCGTTTCGCACCGTCTTCCTCCTTTTCTCTCTCCTACGTACACGCGTATACATACGTGTACACTGTGGCGTACACGTGTGCGCGTTTTTAGATGTAACGCGTGTACGCGTTTTTAGATGTAACGCGTGTACGCGTAGACGCGTCTCTCGAAGAGTTTGCAAACCGAATTCCAATTCGCGTTTCGATTTCCCATGCGACGTGGAGCAGCGTTCTCTATTCTTCTCCATGGGATGTGCGCACCCTTTCTCCCTTTCCGGGTGCTTTCCGGCAGATAGCGACGACGCGAGAGCGTCGTACGGAGAGTGGCGCGCTCATACACGTGCGCGCAAAGCGGCTCGCAATTTGAACGGGTTTCGGGGTTAAAGATAGTATCCCGAGGCAGTAGGGTAACATAATAGGCCGGGATGGGGGTCTGGGTCTAACGAGAGACAGAGAAAAAGGGAATGGGAGCAGAGAAGAGAGGAGAACGGCTCGACGTCGAGACACGCGGTAGTAGAGAGATGCAGGAGGAACGTGAGAAACAGAGACGGAACGAGCAAAGAGGAAAAGAAAGGACGTTGAGAGGAAGAGAAGGCACGAATCCATCCGTAGGCGAAACAGGGATAGAACGAGAAAGGAGACACGGTGGATGTGTACAGCACACGGTGCATCGGACTAGCCAGTCGCGAATGGTGGTGGAGAAGAGAGAAGGAGGAGAAGGATAGAGTAGTTAAGTTAGTCTGTCGGTCAGTGACTGCCTGACTTTCCCGGCGCAGCTGAAGGTCAACTCTCCCCTTCTCTCGACCTCATCCTCCTCATCCACCTCTCGCTCCTCCGTCTCTTCGTCTTCTTCCTCCTCCTATCCGCTTCTCCACCACCCGCTGAACTGCTGCCGTTGCCTCTCTCTCTCTCTCCCCCCCCTTCTTCTCTCTCTCTCTCTCTCTTTCTCTCTTTCTCTCTTTCTCTCTTTCTTTCCTTCTGTTTCTTTCGCTGTCGCTACCATGCTCCACCAACACTCTCCGTATGTCCAGTCTCATCTTTATCCTATCCTCTTTTTCTTCACCTTCCTTCCTCCCTATCTCTCTCTCTCTCTCTCTCTCTCTCTTTCTCGACGTATTCTTCGATATACGCGCGCATATGCATTCTCGTATATACCGCTATAGGACACATCGTTCCTAAACCTATATCTCGTCTTTGTATATCGCGCGCGCGCGCGCGCGCATGCACCAATGTACGCGCGTATGTGCATATGCACACATAAACAAATATTAGCATCCACGACCGCTTTGTTTATGCTGTACGAACAGTTTCGGTGCCTTTTCTTCTTCACACCGTGTCACTCCATCCTTCTTCCGCTGCCGCTGCCCTCCTCGACGGGTTGAGGGTCATTCGTGCACTTAGGTGCACGCGGAATTCCGCCTCGAAGTCCTGGTACGTGAGAACTCGCTTCACAGTCACATCCTCCGCGACGTGTTTCTTTCGTCGTCCGTGTGAGCAGCTTCTTTCCTACACACGCACGCACGCACGCGCGCGCGTGCACACACATACACACGCGCGCTCTCGTGCGCGCATACGGATGATCGAAATTTATGTTTTCGGGTCGTAACAGTGAGCTAGGATGGATCTTCTCGTTCGAGTCGCGATCAGACGGAAATCAACGAAGAAAGAGGATAAGAGCGTTTGCCGATCATTGTTTATCGTCGATTAAATACCATACGCGTCGATCGATATTACCAACATTGTCGATCGTGTCCTTATCGTTCTTTTCTTTTTTTTCCATTATATTCTTCGATTGCAGTTGCAAACAATATCGCCGAGAAGATAACCACTATCTGGGGAAGAAATAACGGTGCGTTTATTGGTACAGTAACTCGTCGGAAGGGAATCGTACGATAACTTTGGCGCGTATCTGAGTCTTCAATTAGTTAGCTATATGAATTGCCGATAATGCGAGTATCGGTATGTGTATACAGCGACGTCTCGCTAAATGACGGGTTCACGGCTATTAACGTCATATACATAGATACGTCTCCGATGTATGCAAATATCATCTGTCGCTTTTCTCCGCTTTTCTTTCTCTCGCTCGCCCATACACCGTATATCAGCTGCTTACAACTTGTATATTTTCATTGCCTTGGAAAAAGAATCAAATTCGCGCAAACCTCCGACGCTTCGACTTCCACGATTGATAAACGAAGGGATATCGATATAAACGGCGCAATACTTGAAATTAATCGTCTGACTATCGTCTCTATCGGTTGCATCTGTTCGTAGTCATCCGTCATAATCACCTATCATCCGTTTTAACGACTCTCTCCTCTGTGTGCGTGTGTGCGTGCGTGTGCGCGCGCGCGCGTGTGTGTCTATACGTCTACGTATGTCTACCTATGTCCTATGTATTCGCGTGGAATTTAGTTTTCGAATAATTATTCGAGTTACGACAGTGTACGTGAGAATCCGTTCTTCGTACAGAGACGCAGAGATTCCTCTTGCGTTGTCTTCACTTTCAGTTTACACGTCTCTTTACCCCATCTTGACACTACCACTACCGATTCGTACGTTCCTGAATATCCCCACCAGAGGCGCTCGAGATCATCTCCTCCCGCTTCCCCGTTTTTTTCTCTCGCGCTCTCCCTATATCCCTCCCTTCTTGCTATACTTGTACTTCCGGCCGCAAGGCTAACGCGAAATTCTCGCAAAATACATGAGAGCCACGACTCTGCGAATCACTTCGATCCTCCTTCCTAACCTCTCTCTCTCCCCACCCCCCCCCTCTCTCTCTTTTATACGTATTTTTAACTATCGACTCGTTACCGGCTGTTTCGTCTAAACTTCCTGCCAACGCTGTCAGTAAGAAACGATCGACTACGTGGTCCGCGAAAACATTATCATCGAAGCGGAAGCCACTTGTTCGTCCATCTTCTTTCCTTCTCAGATTTTCCCCTTTAATTCGTCCTTTCCCTGCTTAAGAACAGTCGGCTAAGATTGTTGTTAAATAATACGATGGTATTCGATTCGAAAATCTGTGTGAAAGTTGCCTCGAGAACGTCGAAGAATAAAACTGAAACAGTTGTGAGATAGAAGGCGAAGAACTACAGTTCGACCTGGCATGTAACAGCTTTTTCCAAGCAGCGCGAGCTTTTCTATTACGCAAACGTTCGAGTGTCGATAGATGATCGTTAAACTGTATCTCACGCCGGAACTCTGACTCTTGTTTGAAAGAGTAAGACGGCAGCGGCGGTGTGTTCTATGCGTCACGAAACATTCATGTATATACGCGATGCATCGTCTCTCTAGCGGTCTCTCCCTTCGCTATACGACGTCCGTGGTATAGGTCAGTGAAGTAGTAGCTCCCCCACCACGCGACTCCTAGACAACGGGTCTACGATTGACTCATCTAGCCAGTCATACGGCGCGTAAACACGATCCACTCCAGCTGTTCTCGGCCGCTCTTTTACTCTTGATCTTCATTCTATCTCTGTCTGTTTTCGCTCCCTCCCTACCTTCCTTCTTCCTACTTTGTGTTTCTCTTTTTCCTCCTATTCTCGTTCTTTGTCCTCTCGGCTACCTCTTTTTCTCTTGTATAACCTATGTACACGGATCCTGAGAACAACGGGGCGTTCTCTTTATTTTTAGAGGCAGCTCGAGAATTTGGTTCCCTGCCTCCCCATCTTTTTGTCTGCCTTGCTCGCTTCGTTTTCTCTCTTTCCCTTTTTCTTTAACCTTCCCTCTTTGGCACCGGCTCGGAAGCAGAAAACGCTTCTCTCTTCGAATAGAGAAGAGGAATCGTTCAACCGCGTGGCGCGCCTCCGCGGAACTACGAGGAACGACGTATAGAACGCGAGAAAGAGGCACAGAGAGCGGCGGTGGAGGGTACGCAGAGAACGAGTTCCGATTTTAGCGCAGTCGCGGCGGCCTCAGAACGAGCGGCGCTATTATGCACTAGTAGCTTGATGGCGTCACCCGTGCAACCTTGGCTCGGGTCAGTCCTCTATCATACTGCAGCCAGAGTTCCCCTACCCTTTCCATCTTCGTTCTCTTTCTCGTATCTCACTCCCGTACGCTCCCTCTTAACTTCTCTCTCTCTCTCTCTCTCTTCGTTTGGCTCTGCTTAACCCTCTCTTTACTCGACCACCACCTCTTCTCCTTCTCTTCGCTCACACATGGCACTAGCCACACGACCAGTGGCGTAAGAATACTTTCTATTTCGAGGCATCTCTGGAGTTCCACGTTTTTGCAGAGACCGCGGAATCGTTTCGCCATACAGGTTTCTGTCAGAATCTATATGCTTTGCTTATTTTAACAACGACGACAATGGCGTCGTGCAGATCGAAGTAAATTCAGATAAACTATCTGATTCGAATAGTCGTTTATGAAATTCAAATCCTACGACTAGAGATAGTTTTACAATTCACTTCCATATTTTGCTTTTTTTTCTAGCATCGTAGTTACATGGTCGATGTCATCGATCCATTCATTAATAGAACTATTCGCGGGGAGTTAGTTTGAAAAAGTGCATCGCGTTAGTCGCCGTTACGCCCACGACTATGTACAACCGAGAGCTGTAACTAACCTCCCCACAACGGGGCGCGTAAACGATGTTTCCAGCGTCCGCAGATCGCGTATCCGATTTGACGGGCCGCGCGTATGCACGTTTCCTGCGCTACGAGTCACGGAATCGAGATCGATCGTGACCGCCCGAGAGAAAAAAAGGTTATCGAGACGAAGCCGCGAGAGAGCTCATCCCGAAGCATCAATCATCCGGTGACAGAAACGGCAAAGCACCGACAACGATGCTCCGTGGACAGCTATTAATAGTTCATTGCACGGTTAAGTACGATGTATACTTGAGGCGCATTGCGAAAATATTGATGCCACGCAACGAACTGACCGCTAGCGAAGATTTTAAACACATTAGGCTTGTCAGTGGAATAGGACTGCCTACGATCAGTAGAATAGGACCACCAAATCGAATATATAATAGAATTCGTGGCCTACGAAAACGGGCAACTACAATACTATTGTCTGATGAGTCATAAATTCCACCGTGCGTCTTCGAACGCAGAACTGTATTTTTTAAAGTTATTGTAAGAATAAGTTTATATATTGGGCATTTAAAAACACCAAATTTTCAGTAACTATTTGCAACTTTTTGAATAAGAAACGTGAATGCACTTTTATGTTCGTAACATGAATAATTGATCGAGTTAAAAGAAATGAATCAAGCGTGATCAAAATCCACTTATTCCATAATATGCCCATGCAGTGATGATGCGTATCTGATGAGCATGTTAAAAAAGTAGTAGCTGTCGCGCAAAATTCCATTTTTTACGTACAAATGGATCGATCCTTTCTTTCACAAGCAAAAAGTGTAATGGCCGAATTCAATTCGTGATTAATTCAATGGCAACCTACATTGCCTTCTAATGGCAACAGCTACGCTGGTGCCATCTGACGGAAATTGCGCAAACGTAAATGATGACCACATTTATAATTATAAATAATAAATACATATGTACATATTACACTGCGCAGTTAATTTTCAATTTAATTATTTGTATGAAAATATTAGTTAATTAAAAAATATTGTTATCAATTTATGTTAAGACGATCGATATGTCCGTATTTAACGATATTTTTCCTTCTGTTTACAGTGTCTGAGAGCTATAGCAGTTACGTAAATTCGATGTACGCCAGCGGAGCCCAATTTGCCACCCCCTGTACTCCTAGCCCACCACGGGGACCCGGTGGAGTTCCAACGAGCGTGATTCAAGCAGCAACCAGCTCAGTTTCCGATGACCTGTACCTGCTGGAATTAGGTTTCCCCCCACGGTCGAAAAAGAACAAACTAAAAAAGCCGCGTCAAGGGGATGGCGCCGCGGTGAAGAGGAAATCTCGCGAAGGCTCGACGACGTATCTATGGGAATTTTTATTAAAATTGCTACAGGACCGAGAGTACTGCCCCCGATACATCAAATGGACGAATCGCGAACGAGGTGTCTTCAAACTGGTGGACAGCAAGGCTGTTTCTCGTCTATGGGGTTTACACAAGAACAAACCGGACATGAACTATGAAACCATGGGCAGAGCGCTGCGTTATTATTACCAACGCGGTATCCTGGCGAAAGTTGACGGACAAAGGCTGGTCTATCAGTTTGTGGACGTACCGAAAGATATCATAGAAATTGACTGTACCGGCGCGTGAGACAGGATTCGTCCTTCGAGGGAACAGCAGCAGCACGAGAGACGAGCTGTACGGGAAAAGAGTGATTCGTGTATTCGTGCCGCGATCTTATGCGAGAACTCATCGTTGTCATTATCATCGTCGAGCAGCTCTTCCTGCCACAATGTGCCCACTTGGCACAACCCTCAGACGATCTAAAGCATGCCCTCTCTCTGACTTCGTTTGTTCCTTGTATTATAAGTATATACCTATAAAGATATGTATATTAACTCGCGAATAGCGGATGCGTATGCGCACCGACGCTACCCGCAAGAGGATGAATGTTTTGTTTTTGTCGACGCGACAGCTGCCACGGTATACGTATGCAAGTATATGTATATCGTAAATTTCGTCCTCCTTTGGTCTTTCTTTTTTTTGTTACTCTTTGACGGTGTACGTCGATAGTAATCGTACTAAGCTTTACAACGTCTAATATATATAAATGTATATTATACATATATATGTATACGTTGAGCTCGTTCAAATTTGTACAAAATTTAGTTCTTAAAGATGCTATGGCACAAGTGTTATTAAATGTATTTTAATCGAGAGTAAATGAAGAATGGGAAAAATAAGACGAATCTATTACTTAACGTATATAGACGGGATATAGGCGAACAGTTGTACATTCAAGAGCGCGATAAATTATTTATTGTATATTAGACGATTATATATGTTACCTAGAACGAGAAAAAGAAGCAGAAATTGTTACATACGTGTCGACGAAGGGAACCATAAGAAAGCAAAGGGGAAGTAAAACTTATATAAAGTGCATGCACGCGAACGTGGAGAGTTTAAAGAAAAAAAAAAAAAAAACGAAACGAAATGAGGGCTGTGAAAAGGTTCAGAAAGGAGAAAAATATGAGTGCAGAAATGATAAAGATGTTTAAAAAGTTTTGCGGAGCGAGCTCAGGGAGAGGTACACATATATACGAACACACATCTGTACACTACACGTCTACACGGACACACACACTTACACACACTATATTTTTTTAAATATAAGCAAAAAAAGGGCGACTCTTCTATTTGAGCTGAGGGTTCAACAATGTAAGGTGCTGGCTATACACACGAGGTCCAAGAATGTTATTTAGCAAGCTAGTGTTATTAATTCATAAAAAAATTATTGAAACAGACATATATCTCTGTATATATAAAAATACACCTTTAGTATATATATATTATTGAATATTATATATATATTATATGAATATATATTGTATGTTATGTAGTAAATGGAGCGAGTTAATGTGTCTATGAGATTTTTCTGTCACGTCTGCATAGAAGGAAGTTTAAATAACCGTCTATCCGTACGATGTCTCTATTCGTGTCTTATATATCTTATATGTGTATGTATGTGTGTGTGTGTGTATATATATATATATATATATACATACATATATATAAAAAGAAGCAATCACTGTGGAAGCATTATCGTTTTTCTTTTGTGTTGTATGTTTTTTTATAAGTTCTCGACATTAGGATCAAACGATAATGAATCAATTTGCACGGTCAGCGATTCAATTACGTGACCCGCAAGGAAAAAGAAACGCACATCCGCGTGTTTTTCATGCTCAGCTAGAATCAGAGATATCGTACTTTTCTAAACGTTTAGAGTATAATAGCCTTCTTGATATACGGGGCAGAGCGTTCGAAACATGATAAGTTAGAGAGAAAATTAATTTATTGAGCAGCAGCCCGCCCCTGAATACGGACGTGACGTGCGAGTGCAAGCGTATCCTATAGAAATAAGTTTTGTACATAAAAATTCGTTGAGAGCATACTTAGAAGAACATTATGCTGGTTAATCTTCGTAATCGTGGATAAATGAAAAGAAACAAAAGAAAAAGAGAAATTGGAGAAACAGAGAGAACACGAGAGATACGAACGCGACTATACCTCTAAGGTATTACCTCTCGCTGCAAGTTGTTCTTCTTGACGATCATCTCCAAACATTTCGGAGAAGAAAACGGTAATACAGTAAATAATAGATAAAAAACCGATCAAGTGCTGCCAATAATGCCTGTAAACAGTCCCTTGCATTTTTTTGCCACTTAAAAAAGGAAACGATGGAAAAAGAACAAGGAACATAATTATAAAAAGAATTAATACGCGCGGTTTATTCGAATCAAGAAGAAATGTCTTGGGACGCCAGACATACCAGATGATACAAAGCGAATTGCCTTCTTGTAATTAACAAAGACGTGTTGCCTTCTAACAAAGAAAACATATTAAAGAAAAAAATTCTAGCAATTTGTATTTGTAATACAATCGACTTTGTCCGGGTACTTAAAGAAAACCTTTAACCCTGTATATCATCCCCCCTTTGTCAGCATAGAATTTTGTAACTTTTGTCAAGAGAAACATAATAATAATGATAATAATAATAATGAAAAAAAAAGATAAAAAAAATTGAGAAGCGTTTTTGGTACACGAAGACTTTTTTCATATCGCACTTTGCATACACGTATCAGATGAAAAATATACTTAAAAAATACAATAAAAAAAGATAAGATGAATATAATGAAAGAGAGGGAGTGAGAGAGAGAGAGAAAGAAAGAGAGAAAGAGAGAGAGAGAGAGAGAGAGAATGAAATGAAATACATCAGAGTACAATGGACAAAAAAGCAAGTACCTATAAATAGTACCACTTCTATACATAACATCCACTTATAAACAATGAATGGACACTGCAACAAAAAAAAAATCCTATTTTTAGGTAAATTAAATTTACATATACATAACGATTGACTACGCTACAAGATATTTTAACAAATAAGACTTTACTGTAATAGGGATAAATCTATAATTATTTACCTGTAAAATAATACGAAGACACGATGGATTGACGTAAGGAACTCTAATGTAACGTTCTGTGATTCGTTGTTTGTAGGTGAAATTTAATAAAAGATTACTGTATCATAATTTTAATATTTTTTATACCCTTCTCCGTAAAAAAGAAAAATTAATTTTACATATCATTATATTTAAAATCAAATCAAATTTTTATTCTTGAAATAAAGTTAAATACGATCATAACATAAATAATGAAACAAGCAAGTTTTTTAAAATCAATTTATCATCGAAATAAAGACAAGATGAGATAAAATTGAACTGTCAAATTGTGACTTTCTCATTGGTGTTTGGAAATTGCTTGTTAGAATGATTACACTTCAGTGACGTAATAGTTATATATAAAGGTGATTGCTAGTAATTGATAAGATACTTACCTAAAGAGAAGCTTTCATTGGCTCCACGTATTATTGGTCGACCAATCAATGACGTAGCTTCAAGAGAAAGTGCTATACTGCTTGTTACACACGTAGATGATTCCAGTTAATATCGAACCTCGGAGAACGTCACTTGTCAGTGCTACATTGCTTTCAGGAGGATTGTGCGAGGTACGTATCGTTTTTATATTGTTTTTACATTGTATATTATGCAAACGATCGTCCAAATTCGTAATTGTGAATCGATATCAAAAGACGAACGCATTGTTGAAGCTTTAATTATTGATTTCGCTGTATCAGTCAACCTTACCACACCCCGTGGCCATTTTGGACTGTAGAGAATTGTCTACAGAACGTCAAGCGAAAGGCATTGTTCAAAATGGATCAGATTACGCCAAAGGAAGTGAAAATCTTGGAAAATCCTGAGGACATTCAAGAACGGAGAGAGCAAGTTCTCAGTCGATATGCGAACTTCAAGACAGAAGCTAGGAACAAGAGAGATAAACTTGAGGACTCCCGTCGCTTTCAAGTATATTTTTGATTGTTGTTTTATTTCTGTTCAATTTTTATCGTTCACGTTGGTAACAATATTCGTTCGTTTGTAGTATTTTAAGCGAGATGCGGACGAACTCGAAGGATGGATTTTTGAAAAGCTACAAGCTGCTTCGGATGAAAGCTACAAAGATCCCACGAACCTTCAGGCAAAGATACAGAAACATCAAGCTTTCGAAGCAGAAGTTGCAGCTCATTCTAATGCTATAGTGTCATTAGATAATACCGGATCGGAGATGATAGCTCAACACCATTTTGCAAGCGAAGTTATTAATAAAAGATTAAGTAAGTTTCCATTGATATTGAGTTTATGTTATTAATTTATAGCTTGAAATTAACAATCGGATATAACTTGCAGTGGATCTTCATCAGTTGTGGGTGTTGCTGCTCTCTAGATTGGCAGACAAGGGTCTTAAATTACAACAAGCCCTAGTACTTGTACAATTTATTCGACACTGTGACGAAGTAATGTTCTGGATTCATGATAAGGAAGCATTTGTAACAACGGATGAGTTTGGGCATGACTTGGAACACGTTGAAGTACTTCAAAGAAAATTTGACGAATTTCAAAAGGATATGGCTAGCCAAGAATACAGAGTAACAGAAGTAAACGAACTGGCGGATAAACTACTTTTGGATGGGCATCCTGAACGTGATATTATCCTACGTAGGAAGGAGGAACTCAATGAATCCTGGCAAAGATTGAAGCAGCTTGCTGTTTTGAGACAAGAGAAACTTTTTGGTGCACACGAAATTCAAAGATTTAACCGAGATGCGGATGAAACAATGGCTTGGATCGCAGAAAAGGATGTTGTTCTATCCTCAGATGATTTCGGACGCGACCTTGCAAGTGTACAAACCTTACAAAGAAAGCATGAGGGCATAGAACGTGATTTGGCAGCTTTAGAGGATAAAGTTTACACATTGGGAGCGGAAGCAGATCGTCTTGCAGCCATTCATGAAGCAGATCATTCTAAACAGATTCAAGCTAAACGCGCAGAGATCTTGCAGTCGTGGGAGAGCTTAACTGCAAAAGCAAAGGAACGTCGTTTGAGGTTGGATGAATCGTACTATTTGCATAGATTCTTGGCTGATTACAGAGATTTGGTTTCTTGGATGAACGACATGCGCGCGATTATATCGGCAGACGAATTAGCTAAAGATGTTGCTGGCGCAGAAGCTCTTGTTGAAAGACATCAGGAGCACAAAGGAGAAATTGATGCTAGAGCCGACAGCTTCGATGCGACTACTTTGGCTGGCAACAAACTACTGGAAAAGAAACATTATGCTGCAGAAGAAGTAACAAGAAAATTGAATTCTCTTGCCGAAGATAAGCAGTCACTTTTGAGTCTTTGGGAAAAGCGAAAAATTTTGTACGAACAATGCATGGACTTGCAGCTATTCTACCGAGACACGGAACAAGCGGATGCATGGATGGCTAAGCAGGAAGCATTTTTAGCAAACGAAGACCTGGGTGATTCCCTTGACAGCGTAGAAGCTCTTATTAAGAAGCACGAAGATTTCGACAAGTCTTTGGCAGCTCAGGAGGAGAAGGTCAAGATATTGGACGACTTTGCCGGCAAGTTGATAGAAGGAGAACATTATGCAGCTGACGACGTAGCACAAAGACGTCAACTTCTGTTAGAAAGACGTGCCATTCTTCTTGAAAAATCGGCTCAAAGAAGACGCCGTTTAGAGGACGCATACAAACTACAGCAATTCGAACGCGACTGTGATGAAACAAAGGGTTGGGTCAACGAGAAACTCAAATTTGCCACTGATGATAGCTATTTGGATCCGACTAACTTAAATGGAAAAGTACAGAAACATCAGAACTTTGAGCAAGAATTAAACGCCAACAGAACTCGTATGGAAGAGATGGTAGCTACTGGTCAAGAATTAATCGAGAGTGATCATTATGCTAGTGATAGAATTCGCACTCGTACCGATGAAATTATGTCTCTGTGGGAAAGCCTTACCCATGCCACCGAAAAGAAAGGTGCCAAGCTGCAAGAAGCCTCCCAACAACAACAATTTAATCGTACCGTCGAGGATATTGAGTTATGGCTGTCGGAAGTAGAAGGACAACTGATGTCTGAAGATTATGGTAAAGATCTAACCAGTGTGCAAAATCTTCAAAAGAAACATGCTCTTTTGGAAGCTGACGTCGCATCCCATTCAGATAGAATCGATAGCATTGCCCAAGCTGCAGACCAGTTTGTGAAATCAGGACATTTTGATGCAGATAATATCAAGGCTAAGCAAGAACAATTACAAGCTCGATATGCTGCACTTCAACAGCCCATGAGCATTCGTAAACAACGACTTCTCGACTCATTGCAGGTACAACAACTATTCAGAGATATAGAGGACGAAGAAGCTTGGATCCGCGAAAAAGAACCAGTCGCAGCGTCCACCAACCGTGGGCGCGATCTCATTGGTGTACAGAATCTACAGAAAAAGCATCAAGCTGTATTAGCAGAAATAAATAATCATGAACCACGTGTAGCTGCTGTTTGTCAAGCAGGTGCGTCAATGTTGCAAGAAAGCCACTTCGCCGCAGAGGAAATTAGCCAACGTTTGGGTGCATTGGACGAGCATTGGGGACAACTGAAAGAGAAAGCCAGACAACGTAAGAATGACCTGGATGACTCGCTTCAGGCACATCAATACTTTGCTGATGCTAATGAAGCTGAATCTTGGATGAAGGAGAAACGACCCATAGTTATGAATGCTGACTATGGGAAAGACGAAGATAGTTCTGAGGCTCTTTTAAAGAAACACGAGGCATTGGTCAGCGATCTGGAGGCGTTTGCAAGTACCATAGCTGCTCTTAGAGACCAGGCTGCTTCTTGTCGTCAACAGGAAACTCCTACTATTGACATTACTGGCAAAGAGTGTGTGGTGGCTCTCTATGATTATACAGAGAAGTCACCAAGGGAAGTTTCCATGAAGAAGGGCGATACTTTGACCCTGTTGAATTCTAATAACAAAGATTGGTGGAAAGTTGAAGTAAATGATCGTCAAGGTTTCGTTCCAGCTGCCTATGTAAAGAGAGTAGAGCCCGAGGCGGGATTAAGCGCTTCTCAACAGAATCTTGCCAGAGAACAAAGTTCCATAGCTGCCAGGCAAGCTCAGATAGAAGCCCAGTACGATGATCTCTTGAGACTTGCGCGTGAGAGACAAAATAAACTCAATGAAACAGCTAAGGCTTACGTACTTGTCAGAGAAGCTGCAGAATTGGCCACTTGGATTAAGGATAAAGAGAATCACGCTCAAGTTCAGGACGTTGGCGAGGATCTAGAACAGGTAGAGGTAATGCAAAAGAAATTCGATGACTTTCAGGCAGACTTGAAGGCCAACGAGGTTCGGTTAGCTGAAATGAACGAGATTGCCGTACAGTTGATGAGTCTTGGGCAGACAGAAGCAGCTCTGAAGATTCAAACGCAGATACAGGATCTAAACGAAAAATGGACCAGCTTGCAAACTCTCACTGCGGAACGTGCTAATCAACTTGGTTCTGCTCACGAGGTTCAACGATTCCATCGTGACGTTGATGAGACCAAAGACTGGATTCGAGAGAAGGATGCTGCACTGAACAACGACGATCTTGGAAAAGATTTACGCAGCGTTCAGGCTTTGCAGCGCAAGCACGAGGGTCTAGAAAGAGATTTGGCCGCCTTGGGAGATAAAATTAAGCAGCTGGATGAAACGGCTAATCGCTTGATGCAATCACATCCTGAAACTGCTGAACAGACCTACGCCAAGCAGAAGGAGATCAACGAAGAATGGACTCAACTGACAGCAAAAGCTAATAGTAGGAAAGAAAAGTTGCTGGATTCTTATGATCTACAACGTTTCCTTAGTGACTACAGAGACCTGATGGCTTGGATCAACTCGATGATGGGTTTAGTCGCATCAGAGGAGCTGGCTTCAGACGTGACCGGTGCGGAAGCTCTCCTAGAACGACACCAGGTGAGTTGATCAATTAAAAAGTTATTGATATTGAAATGGTCCAATGCTCACACGGTCGTTCACGAGTCATTCATGAATTATAGAATCACAGAGCAGAGATAGACGCACGATACGGCATACTTCCAGAGGTACTGAAAAGTTTAAGAGAGCATGGAGCAAAACTGTGCGACTTTGTCTCTGAATACATTCTTTATAATTAATCACTTTTGGTATATTTTTTCTGTTGTTGCTAAATCTCTGTTTTATGAAAAAAGAACAGACTGGCAAATCGATGTTTTAGTAATGAAGACACCGCCTTATTAACACTTATGGAGTACTGTCAACGCTTCTTATAGTGCAATCGCTGCCTTTTCCGCTTATCGTAGTCTCTATTGTCGAGTGGATTGAGATACGTGCAAAATATGCGTGTGAATTTATATCGAGGATATTAAAGTAGTATACATGAATCTATGTGACCCTAATTTCGTTTATGTTATAGGAACATCGCATGGAGATCGACGCCAGAGCAGGTACTTTCCAGGCATTCGAACTTTTCGGTCAGCAGCTTTTACAGTCCAGTCACTATGCCAGTGTGGAGATTCAAGAAAAACTCGAATCTATGGCTGAAGCACGCCAAGAATTAGAGAAGGCTTGGATTCAACGTCGTATGCAGCTAGATCAAAACTTGGAGCTACAATTGTTCTGCAGAGATTGCGAGCAAGCTGAGAACTGGATGAGCGCCCGAGAAGCTTTCTTAAGCAGTGCAGACACTGTTGATAGTAGTGACAACGTAGAGGCTCTCATTAAGAAACACGAAGACTTTGACAAAGCTATCAATGCTCACGAAGAGAAGATTGCCACATTGCAGACTCTGGCTGATCAGTTAATCGCTGCAGAACATTATGCTGCAAAACCAATTGACGATAGACGTTGCCAGGTCCTGGACCGCTGGAAGCATTTGAAGGATGCTCTTATTGAGAAACGTTCCAAATTAGGAGAGTCTCAAACTCTACAGCAATTCTCCCGAGACGCCGATGAAATGGAAAATTGGATTGCTGAGAAACTACAGCTGGCTACTGAGGAGAACTACAAGGACCCGGCTAATATTCAATCAAAACATCAAAAACACCAAGCATTTGAGGCTGAATTGGCAGCGAATGCGGACAGAATTCAATCTGTATTAGCTATGGGAGGTAATTTAATCGAGAAACACCAATGTGCTGGTTCTGAGGACGCTGTCCAAAAGAGGCTAGCGTCAATTGCCGATCAATGGGAGTATCTTACCCAGAAGACTACGGAGAAGTCGATGAAGCTGAAAGAAGCCAATAAACAGCGTACATATATCGCTGCTGTTAAAGATCTAGATTTCTGGCTTGGTGAAGTGGAAAGTTTGCTTACGTCTGAAGATGCTGGCAAAGATCTAGCTTCTGTACAAAATTTAATGAAAAAGCACCAGTTGGTTGAAGCTGACATCCAAGCACATGAAGAAAGGATCAAGGACATGAATGCGCAGGCAGATTCACTGATTGAAAGTGGGCAATTTGATGCAGCTGGTATCCAAGAGAAACGACAGAGTATAAATGAGCGTTATGAGAGAATTCGTAACCTCGCTGCTCATAGACAGGCAAGGTTGAACGAAGCAAACACTTTGCATCAATTCTTCAGGGACATCGCCGATGAAGAGTCTTGGATCAAGGAGAAAAAGTTACTAGTTGGATCAGATGACTATGGTCGTGATCTTACTGGCGTACAAAACTTGAAGAAGAAACACAAAAGACTGGAGGCAGAGTTAGGTAGTCACGAGCCTGCTATACAAGCTGTCCAAGAAGCAGGAGAGAAATTGATGGACGTCTCTAATTTGGGAGTGCCCGAAATTGAGCAACGTCTAAAGCTACTGAACCAAGCATGGGCCGAATTAAAACAGCTAGCAGCCAATAGAGGACAGAAACTAGACGAGTCTCTAACTTATCAACAATTTTTGGCTAAAGTGGAAGAGGAAGAAGCTTGGATCACAGAAAAACAGCAGTTGCTATCGGTCGAGGATTATGGTGACACTATGGCTGCAGTTCAGGGCTTACTGAAAAAACATGACGCATTTGAAACTGACTTTGCGGCTCATGGTGAACGTTGCAAAGACATTTGCGAAGCAGGGGAAGCTTTGATCAAGGCTGGAAATCATCGTGCGGACGCTATAGGACAAAGATGTGCCCAACTTCGTAACAAATTGGAACAACTTGGTGCTCTTGCTGCTAGAAGGAAGACACGACTTAATGATAATTCGGCTTATTTGCAGTTCATGTGGAAGGCAGATGTAGTTGAATCCTGGATCGCTGACAAGGAAACTCACGTACGCTCGGAGGAATTCGGACGAGACTTGTCTACCGTTCAGACACTGCTGACTAAACAGGAAACCTTTGACGCTGGATTGCATGCCTTTGAACACGAAGGAATTCAGAACATCACTTCTTTGAAGGAAATGCTAGTCGATTCTGGTCATGATCAGACGCCTAGTATTCAGAAACGTCACGCGGATGTTATTGCTCGCTGGCAGAAGCTCCTGGCCGATTCTGACGCGAGAAAGCAACGCTTGCTAAGAATGCAAGATCAGTTCAGGCAAATTGAAGAATTGTATTTGTCATTCGCTAAGAGAGCCTCTGCTTTTAACTCGTGGTTTGAGAACGCAGAAGAAGATTTGACAGACCCTGTACGATGTAACAGTATTGAAGAGATTCGAGCCCTCAGAGAAGCACATGCTCAATTCCAAGAGAACTTATTCGCGGCAGAAATAGACTTCGAAGCTTTAACTGTCCTTAACAGGAAAATCAAGAGCTTCAATGTTGGCCCCAATCCGTACACATGGTTCACAATGGAAGCATTAGAAGATACTTGGCGTAATTTACAGAAGATAATTAAAGAACGCGACGTGGAGCTTGCAAAAGAAGCTCAACGGCAAGAGGAAAATGATAAGTTGCGTAAAGAGTTTGCTAAACATGCTAACGCATTCCATCAGTGGCTAGCGGAGACAAGAACGTCTATGATGGAAGGATCAGGATCATTAGAACAACAATTGGAAGCAACAAAGAGGAAGACTCAAGAGGTTCGTGCTCGTCGTCAAGATCTAAAGAAGATCGAAGACCTGGGAGCTATTTTGGAAGAACATCTAATCTTGGACAATCGTTACACGGAACATAGTACCGTAGGCTTGGCACAACAATGGGATCAATTAGATCAACTGGGAATGCGCATGCAACACAATTTGGAACAACAAATACAAGCACGTAACCAGTCTGGTGTTTCTGAAGACGCACTCAAAGAGTTCTCGATGATGTTCAAACACTTTGACAAGGATAAGAGCGGTCGTCTGAATCACCAGGAATTCAAATCATGTTTGAGGGCTCTTGGTTACGATTTACCAATGGTAGAAGAAGGCCAGCCTGATCCGGAATTCGAAAACATTCTAGGTATATTTTATACTTATATTTATTATGTCATTAAATGCATATAAATTAAATAATTAATGAAAAGCGTAAAAGTTCTTGTTTGTATATTGAAACAGTGTAATTGCTATTTTTTTATTTATTTTGCAGATATCGTTGATCCGAATAGAGATGGTTACGTATCGTTACAAGAATACATGGCGTTTATGATTAGCAAGGAAACCGAGAATGTACAAAGTTCCGAAGAAATCGAAAATGCTTTCCGTGCTATTACTGCTGCAGATCGGCCATATGTTACGAAAGAAGAATTATATGCTGTAAGTATAGAATTTCTAAATATACAATTATCAATTTATTTAGTATATATTAACAATATTTCATATATGCTTAGAATCTTACCAAGGAGATGGCTGATTACTGTGTTGCTCGTATGAAACCTTACGTCGATCCAAAAACGGAGCGACCAATTACAGGAGCCTTGGATTATATCGAATTTACTCGCACTCTTTTCCAAAATTAGTTGTAGTTACAACAGTTATTAAATTATAGAATATGTTACAATTAAACTATTGGATGTTCACTTATTTTGTTAAATACCTTGATACTTCAATACCATATGTCTAATCAATTGTTTATCTTGATTTTACTTACACAGCACTTTGCACTACTTTGTATTAATACATATGCTATTAATGAAAAATCATGAGAAATAAATTATACTCTTTATGTATAACAATCTATACATATCATATATATGTATATATTCAGTATCAATTAATTAAGAAGGTTTACTTTTTTCAACAAGATTTTACTTAGATTATACAAAGATAAAAATTACAGTTGTATGAATATACATCGTACCGTACACAACAAAATTTAAATAAGGAAAGATATAAAATAGAATTTCATTTTTTTTAATAGTCTGAACAACGTTCTATTATCTACCGGTTCTTCTATTAGGTTTTGATAAAAATCTATTTAGTATTCCATAATCCTTCTGAGGTCCTGCTTCCTTGGTATCTGATCGCGTATCTGCCTGGCGAAGTACATCGATAGTTTCCTGAAAGAAATAATTCCCATATACATTGATTATTCCTACATACATATATTCCAATATACATGTACAAAAAAGATCACCTTTCGACTCAGTTCCTTTAGAATTTTCTTAGTTTTAATCACTTTAGCTGTTCCTCCTTTTCCTTTAGCTTTCGTCCTACGAGGTTTGAAATCTACATCCTTTGGTTTGAGATACTATAAAAATATCATATAAATAATTATTTGTATGATTACCATGAAATTTACATAATTTAACCCTTTAAATACTCACCAAGAGTTTCTTTTTAGCTTCTATCTTATCTTTAAGGGTGGGTACATCTACTTCTGTTATAGCTACTGGTTCCAAACATATCAATTCTGGTTGAATCTTGTCTAATAGTGCTTTTACTTCAGCTTCGCGTCTCTGAGTTTTAGTTTGGAATGGATTACTTTCAAGAGCATCAAAATTAGGTTCTCCACTTCCAGGTATTAGAAGAGAAGATACTTCTCCTGTTGTACCAATACCTAAAACGTCTTCATATGGACAAAATTGCATACTTGTCACTGTCCAGTTGGCTCTGTGACGTAAATAAGGTTTCATT
The DNA here is from genome assembly GCA_014737395.1 of Bombus waltoni. Taxonomy (NCBI): domain Eukaryota; kingdom Metazoa; phylum Arthropoda; class Insecta; order Hymenoptera; family Apidae; genus Bombus; species Bombus waltoni. The sequence continues at coordinate 286,203 of JACXII010000053.1, forward strand.
TCATCAGCCGACGATCTACAAGTTATAAAAATGTATAAATCATTCTTATTATCATATAGATATAAATTATCGCATAATATTTACCGATAAACTTCAACAATATTTCCCATTGCCATTGCTAATTGACCAGTCTGACTGTAAGATAAATGGTGAATAGGACTGTGTACGCGATAATTATGTACAGGACCCGCCAACTGTCTAACGTCCCATACTTTTACGAATCTGTTCGGACAACTAGTTGCCATGTAAGTTCCATAAGGATGAATTGCACAGGCAGTTACTGCTTGAGTATGGCACAACATTTTTGCCAAAGGATTCCTACTGTTTGGAGACCACATAGAAACCACTCCTTTTGAGTCACCCACACAAAGCACAGCATTAGCAGGATTTTGTGTCATTACCTAAAAAATAAGCAATTATAATAGTAGTATCACATGGTATTCCTACAGAAAAGTGTCAAATATACTCAAGCTTACTGCAATGTTTCCTAATCTGCAATTAAAAGACGTTACAAATTTGCCTATAGAAACATCCAACCATGATAAGTGACCTTCTTTAGATCCACTGGCAAGCAAAAAATGATAAGGTAAAAATTCTAACTTATTAACTCTGTGCATTCCTTTCAAACAATGGAGTTCAATTCCTTGGTTGTCATATATATACACCCAGTCTTTTTGCGCTACAGCAAACATTGTTTCTATATGAAGCCATGATACATCATGTACCGATTCCATTACATTCATTTCACAGGCTAATCTTTTTGTGATCCAATCTAAAGCCGCTACATGGCCTTTCCTCCCACCTAGTACTAAGTGTCTACCATTTCTTGTATATCTTATATAATATGGCCCAAAATTTAAATTTAGTGTAAAACGCTTAGCTGCAGCAGTTATATCCACATTATCTACAATTTGCTTCTGTTTATATTGCATTGTTGTTTCCCCAGCATCAGCCTCTAAGCAACCATAATCTTCTGTCAAAAGTAATTCAGTGCGCGCAGTATCCTTTATTGTATTATTAAAAGTATTCTCTCTTTTTTTTAATTTCTTTCTTATTATTTTATTTTTTATCTTAGTTGATCTAGCCCCTAAATCAATTCCTCCGCCTTTATCATGTTTTGCTAACTTTTCTTTATTAATTGGTACTCGTTCACGATATTTGTTCCCTGTAAATATTATCAAACAGTTAGTCTTTAAACGTACAAATGCGAAATAAAATTATATTAGTGGATAGAAAAACGCATATATAAGATATAAACTTAAGTACTTGTAGGTTTCATCTCGTTCTCGAAACTAAGACAATAACAATTATTACTTTAAATATGAAAAATCAAATGTTCCACTTGATTATAGTTCTAATTAAATCACATGTGATCACCACAAACCATGGTCATATACAACCTCTACCGTCTCTGGTATTCACGCAAGGCGCCATATTTATTTGAAGTTTAAATCAAAGTTTACGGAAGACACAGTATATTCTTATTCTTAGGTGTTTTTAAAAGATGACACTTATCCTAAATAAATTTTAGAATTTTATGTAATTGATTTAAGTATAACTATTGCACTAAATGCAGAAAGTATTAACAAATAAAAAAAGATATAAATTTTTAATAATAATTATTTTTTATAATAATCAATATTTAAAATTACATTATTTCGTAGAGAAGAAAATATACAATTTTAGAAAAAATACTAAAAACTATTGATCAAAAAGGCATTGTAATTATAATAATATTTAGTGTTAAATTTTGTTAGTTTGTTTAATTTAAATATTTACAAACTTGTTTCTTGATGGCGCTAGAGGAGCCAGAAGATTCATTGATGTAAAAAACACCAAATGTGTACAATCTTAAACTACGTAATCAAAGCTTGTGCAACTATTGTTGTTGCTTTCGTTTACTTTAAATTTAATCTTGTCAAGAATCCGAAGAAATTTAATTCTCGTCGGATTAATTTTTATGAAGACTGTTATAAAATAATTAAACATGAAAGCTGCATCTGATCCAAAGGACATCCAGGTATTATATGTTATTTCCTAAAAACGCAATTGTCAATATTTGCAATATACGTGTAACCTATAACCTTACCAAAATACATTTTTAAATCAAGTATTTATATGACATACTATTTTGTCATATTCAAGTATAAGGAAATATATATATATACATTTCTTTCTTATTATATTTGTATGATATTTATCCTATTAATGCAATTATTTTTCAGGAATTTCAATTTAAACAATCAAATACTTCCCAAATTTTAGATGCATTCACATCCATACCAAATGCATGCAGTTTATTGGCTGCAGATAAAAGAAGGGGATTGTTATATGTAGGACAAAATAATAAAATAATTATATTGAAACCAGGAGAAGACAGTGATCCAGAATGGAAAATAGAATTTAATGTGCCTCTAGTTGTGTCTAAACTAACGCTTAATTGTGATTGTACCTATCTAGCAGTGGCACATGGACCTATGGTTCTAATTTATGATGCAGAGGCACTTACAAAAAATGTAAGAGATATAATTTAAACTTTTTTATATAAAATTTCTTTCTTTTGAATTATTACTGAGTAATTTGAAGCATATTGTAATCATATTTCTTTTTCTCAGAGTTTACAATTACTACATAAAGTTAAAATTTCTACATTAAGCGGAGATATACTTGTGTATGATCTACGATGGAATCCTGCTGTACCAAGAATGTTGTGTACAATAGCTAGTGATTATACAATTGGTAGTTTTAAAATAAAAGAAAAGAAAAAGGCTATAACCGAATTGGATACTTTTGAACTGAAAGAAAAATTAAACGATGATCATATAAATGCTTTATGTGCAGCATGGAGCCCTAAAGGAAAACAAATTGTTGTAGGTTGTAAAAATGGTAGTATAGTACAATTTAAACCTGATTTAAAAATAGCAAGGACAATTCCTGGCCCTAATCCATACATTGGTGAAGTTGTTAGTATTTTATGGATTAGCAATTATCAATTTTGTGCTGCTTATTTGGGTATTGAACAGGGAATTAATGTTCTTATAATTGATGCCCCTAAAGGTGAAACAAATGCTGTTTTTACTTGTTATGAAGATATTACATATGGAGTAATAGATTCAGAAGCAGAAGGAACAATTCCTCGTTATTACTTTGATCATGTACCAGAATGGGGCTTAATTATTGCTGCTAGTAGCAATAGCAGTGAAATAGCTGTACTAGGATCTACAGATAAAGGTGTTACTTGGAATCAGTGGCAATTGGTAGATAGCGGCAGAGCTGAATTACCATTGATTCACACCACAGAGAGCTATCCAGTAGGTTTAGCTATTGATAAATCTCCAGTTAGAAAATTACCATGGGGGGCAGATTCCACTTTGCCCCATCCAGTTCCTATACTTCACATTCTTGCAACATCTGGACAATTATGCAGCTTTCATATGGTGAATTTGACTCCCAAATGTCCTTCTATTAATTCTCCACCTACAGAAATTATTGCAGTACCCCCACAAGCACAGTCAGACATTAGTCCTGAAAAATCTCTTATTATGAATGGTGCTGCAACTAGTACACCACTAGTTAAGCAACCAGAAAATACTCTTGAACGTTCAAAACCTCTTTCTACAGGAAATATTTTGAATAAATTTGTTCAAAAATCTAGTTTTACATTACCTCCAACTGAGAAACCACAGCAAGAGCAGAAACCTGAACAAATCAGTATGGGGATTAAATTGGAACCAACTAGAGAAATTCAATCTCAAGAAATTGCAAAACCAGATATTAAATTAATGTCAATTAGAGAAACAATTATGCAAGAGTCTGCTGAACCAAAACCATTTGTAGATGATGATGCTAAGGATAATCGTGCGTATATAGAAGAACTTAATTTGTTTGAGAAAGAATTACATAAGAGACTAGAACCACAAACGCTAGAGTATGATACGGAAGAAGAACGTCGAAAACTTGTAGATACATCTATTGTGATAGATCAGTTTTTACGGGAATTGAAAGAAACAACAAATAGTTTATCTAGCGACATAGCATATTTGAAAGCGCTATTATTACAATCATTTGCTTGGGTTGAAGAAACAAAATCAAAAAATGCAGCAACTAACGATATCACCACTAGAAATTGTGGAGATAACAATAAAATGTCTGATCTACAGAAACTTTATTATTATACTCAAACACAGCTAACTCAAGCTAGTAAAATTTTAGACTTAGAATGGTCAAATCATAAATCTCAAGAAATGTCACGAATGAAAATACCTCATTTAGAATATGTATATCAAAATCTTATATTACATAGTAAAATTATACAAGAAGAAAAAAGCAAGATGGAACACCTTAAAAAGCGATGGAAATTAATTACTCGTAATAACAGTATTTTTGGATTAAATCATTCATTATCTAATTTAACTATCACATCGTCAAAATATTCGACCACTCTTCCAAGAAATACAGGAATCATAGAAGCGCGATGCAAGGCAATTGCTTCTAAAACTTTGAGTTTTACTCAAGAAAAACAGATTAAATTGAGAGAACATTTATCTACTTCTACTCCAAGGATTATAAGACCTGTTAGTTCTTCAGATATTCAAGATCGTTTGGAACAAACTTTGTCCTCTTTAACTTCTCCAAATACTACCAGCGTTAATATAAAAAATAAGGTTGATCAATCTGTTTCCAAACAAAATACAATTACTAAACAACAGAATACATATATTGATCCTTTAGATTCTATGGCTAGCATTGTAGCAGGAATTGGTACAAACGAATGCATAAGCGAATCTAACAATGTGTCAATACAAAACAAAATACAAAGCAAACAACCTAGCTTTAACATTATTTTTCCTATATCTGGAAATAAACCAGTACAAACAGAGAAAAAGTCTAGTATACCAACAACTACTGGAGTACCTCAAAGTACTAAAGCAAAACAAGATACTATTACATTAAATCAAGTGCAATTACATGTTCCTGCTCATACTTCGTCTAACTTAATAAAAGCTTTTCCTAAGATTGATACTACTACATTTGATACATCAGCGCAAAAATTAGAAGAAACAGCAGCACAAAATCCAGCTATCCAATCAATGTGGTTGCATACTATTAAAACAGAAAATAATTTGTTTAATGGTAGTTCATTAAAAGATGCATTACCACCAGAGACTTCGTTAGAAAAAATACAAACAACTACTTCAAATACCGGTGTGACACTACCAGTGACAACAGCAGTAAAAACTAAAGCAATATCTACATTTAGTTTTACTACTCCAATTACCATTCCTGGACCAATAAAGAGTACTACACAGAGTACATTTGTTGTATCACAAACAACGAATGCACAAGCAATTTCTTTTGCTTCAAAACCATCAAACATTATTACTCCATTTAACTTAAAAATGACATCATCAGTGACAAAATCTCAAACACAAGATGTATTAAGCTTAACAGGGTCATTTACAGGACTTCAGACATCTAATCAAGCACCTAGTATATCTACTAATAATAGTCCTAGTGCCGATGGAAAATATAACTGCAAACCTACGTTTGGGAGATCTGACGTTAATCAAATTCTCTTACCTGATGAAAGTCAAATTTCTTCACAACACAGTTCTGCTACAATTGTAGAAATACCTCATACTGAAGCAACAACTTCTAGCCTTCCAACAAGTGCTGTACAAGATTTACTTGCATCTTCTGCTACACCTTTATTCAACATTCTGAACAGTACATCGAATGTTTCTGTATTTGAAGAAATGTCAAATTCTACTCCAACTACTTCATCGATGCCACTATTTGGTGGTTTCTTCACAACATCAAGTACAACAGCAAATACAATGACAACAACTTCTACTACCATTTCTCCTTTTCAAAGTACTTTATCAAAACCTTTTGGGAAAGGTCCCATTATGTTACCTACAGCAAGCTCCAACAATGCTCCTACTACTATTACTACTACTACTACTATTACTTCTACTACTGCTGCTAGTTCTACCACTACTACTACTGCTGCTATTACCACTACTACTGTTAGTACTCCTACTACTAGTACTCCTACTACTACTATTACTACTGCTGCTGCAGTTGCTGCTGCTGTTTCTACTGCTGCTGCTACTACTACTACTATTACTACAACAACAACAACAACTACTACTACTATTATAACTGCTACTACTACTGCTACATCACCTACACTTACATTCGAAACTGTTGCAACTACTGTTGCTCCAGTTTTTGGTAAACCTCCCCTTACAATGAACTCCCAATTTCCAAATACGCCAGTAGTTTCTTCAACAGCTAATACGTTTGGAGAACTAGCTACTACTGCTCCCCTTTTTAAGCCTTTTGAAAATGCTCAGAGCACATTTATGTTTGACAAAACGACTAAAGCTTTAACGAACGTTTCGATCTTCAGCGGAACTAATACTAATTCTATCTTTGGTGGAAACACTCAAGTATCCTCATCAGGTTCTATTTTCGGAGGAAATACATCCTCGATAAATACGTTCGGAACACCTCAAACGTTCATCTTTGATAATAATAACCAGAAATCTAACTCAATATTTGGTTCCACATCAAATACGGGTTCTACATCCTTTTTTGATGGTGCAACAAACAATGTCACTCCAGCATTATCTTCAGCAGAATCTCCATCTGTATTTGGCGGTGCCACAGCTAATACGTCGCCAATGGGTGTAGAACAGCCTGTATTACGTGCACAACCTAATGCCTTTGGGCAAACACCTTCATTTAATGCTAAACCAGTATTTGGATCACCACCAATGTTTGGAGCTCCAAAACCAATCTTCGGCACCGGTTTTGTGACAGCACCATTTGGCGTCAATGCTAGTCCTCCAGGTAAATAATATATCACATTATACTTTTCTGTGCTTTGTATCTTTTTTAATTTATAAACAAAATTTAATTACTAATAATATATAAAACAGCATTTGGAAATCCACCTACTATGGGAGGAAGTCCTGCCCCAATTGATAACAACATGCCGAAAGTTTTTGGAAATGTAAGTGATGGTAGTAACACATTTGAAACACTAGCAAGTCAATCAGGTGGACTTAGTTTCAGTAGCTTAGCACAAAAAAGCACAGATGTACCAAAATCTCCAGTATTTACTAGGTAAGTTAAAAATTAAATTCTTTTTATCTTTTATATTTTTTTATAACTCTTTAGATTGATAAAGTAAAAAGTCTTTAATGTATTTTTTGTTATAGCGGAAGCTCTTTTTCCACTTGGCGGTAGTCAACAAATATCTAAATTAAATAAATTGTCCATTATAATACGTTATTTTTATTTTTAAAAAATAGACTTTCCATGCTCCTTCAGTCTGTTTAAATCATGTATTTATAATTACTTTTTACAAAAAAGAAAGATCAAACATATTAGTATTAAAATATCATTGACATTTGTGTTATACATCAGTTGATATGATTCAGTATATTTCAAATTTATATACAATAAAAGATTTTATAAAACGATACTGTATAAACATACATTTAGATACCTCGCTTTATAGGTTTTGGTGCAATTGATACTTTAGTTGGTTTGCAAAGATCTATTACACATGGATCATCAAGGGGGGAATGCGTACATACAGCTGAAGATGGCACAAGAAGTGCAAGAGATATTTCTACGTTACAAGCTTCCATCCAAACTTGATGGGACAGTAAAACTATAGTTTTTAATCTGTAGTCATTTTGTTCCATATTCTGTAGTCGCAAATCCGACTGACGTGGTAATAGTAGTTGTACTTGTTGATCAGGATGCCTCAATTTAATGCGTAATATTCTAGGATCTCGCAAATTCAGTATTTTTGCTGTCAATGGGATTCCTAATAGAAGTCCTCCAGTAAACTTCAATGCTGCATCTGCATCACCTCTGGGTTCTTCGATAATTGCTCTACAGAACCGAGTAAATACTGATGGTCTTGGGAGACGCTCTTCCCCTTGTGACGCTGGTGTTAATAATAATGGTAAAAGCATTCGTGTCAAAGATCCTGGCTTTACATCAGCTAAAGTTGGAATTTGAAGTACCAGAGCTCTAGAAAAAGATGGTAATTTTGTCGGATCTTGAGATAGAATATCGGCTTCAGATAAAAAGTGACGCGCAAGTGGAAGAGCACTTCTTCCTGTCACGCTTCTTGTAACTCGAATTAATTCTACTGCCAATGCTTTCAACCACACATCATTGGCTAATATAATTTCGTTTTCACCTAATCCACTAAATAATCTTTGCAATCTGTAACATTCATATAAATTATCTATATATATGTGTATGTATGTATATATGTTATAAAAACAAACATGCCGCTTAACATACTTTTGAGTATTCTGAAGAAGAACCGAAACATTAGTAGTTGTATTCGGCAAAGGACTTGTAGATACCGAATTCGTTGATAATATTGAAAATTCTTTTAATACAGATTTCAAAAGTAGTAAACATCTTATGTATAAAGCAGTAAAACGTGCAGCTCCTTCCATACGATGATCCATTTTCGCTAAACGATCGAGATCGACAGCTGCAGCTTCTAAGAGCTGAGTGTGAACTCTACCACCAGGCCTTGCATTTTCTACACCTGTAACTACTTTTTCTAGAAATTCTTTTCCACGTTCAGCTTCTTCGTCAATTTTTTCTTCTTTCCCGAAATATGATCCACTTGTTATGGTTGGTCGCAATCGAGGAACTAAATGCGGCATAGTATCACGCAAATAATGATAATGTTTAGATGCATGCTCTGTAAAAAGAGCATGCATGCTTGGACAATGAAGTGCAGCATTGAATATTAGGACTAACACGCTTGCATCTATTATTTATAGTTAAGGATAATAAAAATAAGATTGTTAGTGTAATCTATATTCTGTAAAAAGAATCGTTAGAATATAATAATTAGTTAGGATACAAGAAGGTTCGTCGACATCCGGCTCCGGTGTATCGAAAAATGGATGACGTCCAAGAAGTTGTGGTACTAAAGGTAATGTTAAATATGGATGCGAGGCCCCTAATGCTGCTAAACAATTTCTAATACTTTCTTTGTCTTGTGGATAACGGCTTAAATTATCGAGTAGACGGTTTACACACATATGAAGACAATTTCTTGTAGCAAGCCGACTAGCAGCCAAAGTAGCATGTAAACCTTCTCGTACTTCACCTGAAAAGTCTTCTAATGCTCCTAAAATTGTTTCTAATTGATCTTCACGGAGCGTTACGCTTGCAGACATTTTTCTTAATGATTCAATAGCTCTTAATCGAACATCTTGAATTTCATCATTAAACATATCAACCATAAAATCCAATGAAATTCTGGCTATATTTGGTTGTTCCAAAGATAAAGTACAAAGGGCTTCAACTGCTGCTGTTCTCACCTGAATATATATCTTTATTTTAATTGCTCAGAATATAAATTATATAATAAATAAGTAAATAATATTACCTCCAGAAATTCATCTTCCAAGCCATGAATAAATGCACCACATGATCCGCTCTTTTCTTCTACTTCTGGCCTATCTGCTTCTACAACTTTTTGTTTTTTATCCAATGCTTGTTCTATGTATCTTTGTGATACACCTTTCATTGTTCCTAGAAGAGACATTGCTAAAGCTCTAACTCTTGGTGATAAGTCACCCATAAGGCTACAAATTTGAGAAAATGCACAATCCACCATACGTATATCTTCTCCGTCCGTCCCCATAATAATACTATGAAACAGATGATATAAACAGATAATATAGCTGACAATAAATATTAATAACAGATTGAAATAGATATTAAATATTGCTTACTTTTCAGGATATTCTCTGCCTAAAAGCCATATTAATTTAAGAACAGTTCTACGAACTATTTCATAATCATCTCTAAGTGCAGTACAAGCTTCTCCAAAAAAGCTTGCAGGTAATCTGCAACCTCTATAAGAATGAAGTTCAGCCATCGTCTCAAATGCTTGTGCACGTACCCTTGGATCTTGAGAATGTGCATAGTTGCTAACAAGTGGTAAAGTATCATCTGTAGTATTTGCAGTTAAATATCTACCAATAATAGAAAGACAACGTGTCTGTACACCATGCCAAGTATCAGGCAAATGCTCACGGGCAATCTTCAATACGAGACTCCTAAAATTTAATAAATCATTTTTCTTCTTTATTGTTAAAAAAAAAAAAAGAAATTTCAAATATGTACGTGATACCTATGATAATCTCCCAACTTCAATAATGTTGCTAATCCTTGGCTTTTTACCCTATGTGATTCTTCGTTTTTTAAAAGTTCTGCAGTTTCACTAACAATTTTTGTTTTTTCTATCGAATCATTTGTTACATCTCCTAATTCTGCAAATATCCAAAGAATTTTGGTACGAACTGCTGCTTCTGTTTCTATAGCAAATCTTTCTGACAACCTTTTTACTACAGAAGGAACATCTTCCGGAGAAATATATGCAATTGTATCAGATATACGAACAAGAAGCTGTAAAGCATCATTGCCACATTTACATTTTTCAAGACACTCAATATAAGCTAATGCTGAACTCCCTTCTATTCCATTTTTACTACCTGAACTAGATGTAAGGTGTAATGTTTTTAATCTCTTTGGTGGCTCATTTATAACCTATAAACAAATTTAATTAAATAAAATATTGAATATAAATTTGTCTGAAACAAATCATTTAACTTACTTGACTCTGATTAAATTCTGCTAACACCCTTTTCTTCATTAAAGCTGCCATTCTTTAATATTATAATATTCTTTAATAACTATAGAGATTAACCATATATTTTTTATTACTTTATATTAAGTAAGAAATAAAAATTAATAAGTTTTCCTTTTTTAACCTTATAACAACTTTTATTTGTTGTTAGCAACATTAGCAATATCGTAAGTTACATATATAATTCAAACAAAAAATATGCTATTTTGCAATCTACAGCAAACTTAACAGCTATGCTATCAGCTGATTACACGTTGAATATGCTAGCAATTTATACTTAATATGTATGTACATGTGTTGAAGTATTATGAAGTTAAATGACTCACTTTTTATTAATAATAGATGTCTAGGAGATACAAAAAATACAAAAATTTATTTATTAAATATCAGATCTCCTATTTATAAAGGAAAATTCAACAATTTCTTAACATATATAACTTATTCGACTAAATATTGATTTATAAAATACTTTATCATATTGCACTTTTATTTGCCATTTTGTGCGGAAATATTAGTTATTATCATAATTTTTTATTTCTTAATAAACATAATAACGATAGTAATAAAAGTATCTTTATAATTTTCATCATTACGTATATAAAATGAACCTAAAAATATTGTAATAATGATATTTATAATTGATTCATTTATTTTAATATGGGATTCAGAGAATATAAACAATTTATCATGCTTCAGGTAAACAATCGACGAATCTGTCAAATTGACAAGTTTATTTGGCATTAACATGGCTACCGAGATCAATAGGAAACTGACATGATACATTTTGTCCACGCACATCGGTGTTAAATTTTCTAAAATGTATTGTACGAATATTTTTTTGTGAACATAAATATTTTTTAAATCGTTATAAAAGTTATTCATATTTTTCTGAAAATGTCGTAATCTTGATTTATAATGGTAGGTGAAAGTGTTCTGAATATTTGTCGATCCGTGAAACGAGGGTGATTCATAACAATGTAATACAGCTTTACAAAAACAATATTTTGTTTATGATCAATTAAAAATCGTAGATATTATAGGAGTTCCTAATATTTAATATGAACGTCGACAATGTACTTATCTTAGAAATATTACTTAAAAAAATTTGAGATATAATATTTTTACATGATTGTTGTTTCATACTTTTCTCATAAGAGAGTAACTGTTTCTACAATTTGTGTGAATATTTTTCGCTCTTAGTAGTGAAAACGTTAGTATTACTCAAGGAAATCATTGAGTTTCCAATAGATGATATATTAATATGGACATTTTTGTATATATTTGCATATCTGTGATTACATTTGTGTGTGGTATAATATGTACACTTGTGCTGGAATTTTATTTATTCAAAAAATACTTGGAACAAGCACCTTTGGAAAGTGCACCAAGAAAATTAAAACACCATGGCAAGGCTCAATTACCTAAAGAGTTACTTGATAAAATTCAAGATGAAAAAACAAGTTCCATAAACATATCACGCCAGGGTATATGCCAAGGCAATGAAAACTTGGCAATAAATTTAACATTGCAATTTTTGTTCAATGAACTTAGAAATGCTGAGAGAGTACGCCTTTGGTTGTACAGAAAGTTAAATAATGAGTTCAAAGAATTATTAACTCAATCTACCACTGGCAAATTGCTAGACAGTGTACAGGTAAATTATATACTTGGAAATATTATTCAATATTTCTATTAAAGTTACATCAATAATAATTTTCATATATTTTTAGTTAAGAGACTTGAATCTGGGTTCACAATTTCCCACAATAAAAGGTTTAGAAGTTGCAGATTCAAAAATAGATGCTGATACAGGTTTATTAGAGACATTGGATTTATCTTTAGATTTACATTATTCTGGAAATTTTCAATTATCAATAGATGTTAAAATGCTACTGGGAAAGACTGCATATATGGCTTTACAAGGTAAGAAATTACCCTAAATATAATTTTTGAATAAATTCTAGTAGAATATAATTAGCAACATCTTTTTTAGTGAAACGTATCAGTGGCAGAGCTAGGTTGCAGTTTACACGTGTTCCATATACTCACTGGTCCTTAAGCTTTTATTCAGATCCTATACTTGAATTGGACGTACAATCCCAATTTCAAGGTCGTCAATTACAACCACAGATCATTTCTTTGATCACAGGACAAATTCGGAGAGCTGTGCGTAGGAAGCATACACTACCTCGCTATAAAATGCGTTACAAACCATTTTTCCGTAGACTGAACGATGAAGCGGTAGATTTATCCGAAGTAAACTATATATTTCTATTTAAAAAATCATAAAAATATTGAAAAAGAATATATTTAAGAAATGTTTAAAAATTTTATTTAGGTTGCCAATATACAATTGACACCAGGTTACTTGGAAGTATCACTAGTGGAAGTGACTAGATTAAATCTTGGACCTAATATACTTAATGCAGAGGATAGATCACAAGTTGAAGTATATTGTACAATAAGCATAGACTCAACACCTTGGGTATATCTGACTCAATATACTGGAGTTCCTTATATGGTGTTGGATTTAATTATTAGTAAAGTTGGTTCTCAGCAACTTGGTGTAGTGTTTAAACAAGAATTTGTGCCAGAAGTAGGTCATGTATGTGTGTTAGTCGAAACTATAATAGTTGGAAGTCCTGCTGCAATTGCTGAGATGAAAAAAAGGGATATTTTAATAGCAGTAGATGGCAAAAAGGTCTCTAACATGAATCAAGTAGCTAAATTTGTAAAAAGTGCGGTGCAGAGGCGTTTTATCATAAGGGTTGAAAGAAAATATTCTAAAGCAGATTTGGACAAACAAGTTAGTATGAAATTGGATAGCGAAAGGATATCAACAGAAAGAGGAGTTGATAAGAAAACATTAAAAACTGATTTTATATTTAATAAGGGAGATACCCCCAGTACGGAAGACAGCAAAATCAAATTTGAAAGTCAAATAAAATTTTCGGATTTAAAGGATTGTGAAAATGAAATTTCTGATAAATTGGAAATGAGTAGTAAACTGTTTAGAAGAAGAAAAAGCAGCGCACATACCGATGACACTACTCAGACACCAGACACTACCCCTTCCAGAAAGATTTCAACTACTTCGAATCAATCGATAATATCAAGTAGTTCTCAATTTTGCTTTAATGACGATAGCTACGTAACAAATATATCAGACTTATACTATACTACTAAAGAAAAAGAATATGCGTCTTTAATCTCTTTCGAAGAAACTAGATCTTTTCAAATTGATTCAGAACTCCAGTACTTAAATATAGGAGTGTGGGGTCGTGTAAGAGGAGGAGAAATTCAAGCAAAATTATTAGGATATATTAACGTCCCTATGAAATTAATTTTAGCACAATGTTATACGTCCTCAACTGGTCATTATCTTAAATGCTATGCTTTATTACCACCAGATAGTGGTATGTACTATTCTTACTAAATATATATAATTGTTAATATCATATTTATTCATATCTATTTTGTACTAATTTTATATATTGTTCTGAAAGCTTCTTTGGCAGCAGTACATCCAAAACTACAAGGATATTCAGGATTTGATCCAACACTTTGTTATGGTGATATTTTATTGTCTTATGTATGGGAGTCTAGTTACCCGAATCGTCACATGGCTGGTGATTCAGGGAAAAAGGAAAGTACAGAAGCTGTCAAAACACAACCACCTTTGAGTGAAGAAATTTCTGAAAAAAAGATGCACGATTTTATTAGAACTCATTTTCATAGAGCAACACATTGCGACTTTTGTACAAAGAAGGTTTATATTCTCACAGTTATTTGCTTCTTTACGTGTACGTTTTAAAATAAATAATACAATTATATGTATCTTCGCTATATAGATTTGGCTGAAGGACGCGGTGCAGTGCAGAGATTGTGGTATGGTGTGTCATAAGAAATGTGAAGTTCGTTGTCAAGCATCAGGAACATGTGGAGCCGAAAGTATAACAACAATGGCATTGGAAGCAGATGAAATAGAACCTACTACTGTTATTGGGGAATCAGGTCCAGAGATTTCTCTAACCAGTTGCGAAGATAATGTACAGGTACTCAAGACGTAATAAAAGTTTTTATTACACAGAAATGGCATTGTCAACTTGCTGACTTTTAAATTTACACAACATTTTAAAACAGCAATAAATGCTGTAGTTGACAATTCCATAAAATAAACATAAATTCTTATTCGTTTTTTCATTGTGATCTAATATGCCACTTAGTGATTTTAAGACTATTTACAACTTAAAGTTAGATCTCTGAATTGAAATTTATTGAATATGTAATATATATGAATATATAATTTATATTTTTATTAAAAAAAATTGTATATTAATTTTGAAAGATAAAATTTTATTATGCAATTGTCGTTACAGTGGAATTTTATGAAAGAAATATTATAAAACTATGACCACTATGCATATCTACGCTTTACTAGCTATATTTGGTTGTACAGTATGTAATGCTGTAATCATGAAATTGCAATTCTTCTGCAATTAATGTGTACTTAAAATATTTAGAGTATTCTTGGTATTTTGTACATAGGGAAACAACTGTTAAGTGTCATTCACCTTATTGTTGGCAATAAAATTGGTCATCTGCATAATAGGGAGGTGAAGGTTTTTTGTAGGTTTGCACCTTGACCTTGCTTCTAATGTTGAGTATTTGTGAATTTTGTAAGTGAATAGATCATTTGTTTTATTATCGTCTAGTAAACCTTACACACAAAATAATCAAGAATGAGATAGAAGGCGCGATTGCTTGTATCGTTTTTCTCCTTTTTCTCTTTGTTTTTTAGTACTTTATCGGTATTCACGATTGAATAAGTAAAATTATTAATATTGATATTAAATAAAATTATAATTGAAATAAAATTTGGTATTAAAAATTTGAAATCCGTTGATCGATTAATCAGGGTGCAACTATGATGGCCATGAAGGCTAGTATAGCTAATACTCTATTGGGCCTGAAGAAGGCTGGAAGTACCAGTTGCTTGGCCCCACCGGCTTCCGGTACTGGTCTGGCATCTAGAAGTCTTCCCCCAAGTCCCTGTGCATCCCGCAAGGTAGAATTTAATAACACAAATTTGTTCAGTTGGAACAGAGAAGGATCTGAGATTGATATTCTTTGCATTAAATATCAATAGCAATTGTAATTATATCAGGATATAATCTTGGGCCTTCTCTGCTCTATTTCTGTTCTTTGTTCTATTTTTTGTACCAGCAATTGTAAGGGGCAGAAAACACGCTTACGACTAACAATAAAATATTGACTATCATTTTGAAGCTTCAATTATATTTAATTCGCTTCTCGTTCATTGTAAGTGCGATGTCTTTGGAACTTTGTACAAGCTTTCTATTCTTTCCTTCCTATCGCAAATAGTCACACTATTTTTTATTGCTCATGGCACTAACTGTTATTTGAAGAGAACAGACACGCAGATGCACACCGAGATCGCCATGCTTATTATATAAGATATTGTTGTATTGATACTATATAACTAATACAATCTCTCATAGAGCGATAAACGATGCTTTCTTTACACCTTTACTATCATATACAATCGAGGTAGGTGCATCAATTCTTTAGGGTCAAGATCTAAAAATCACTCTAAAATTGCCGACGAATCTGATCGAATTATTGAAACGTTTAGAATTCATTGGTTGGTGGCTTGGGCATAAGTCCTGATCTCTTGGACGGTGCTGAACCTAGCGTGGCAGCTCCTCTAATAGCTGGCGATTTGGACGATGGTCTTATGTCTAGAGCTAAAGATACCGGCAAGTTTCTGTACAAACATTTGGAGCCACTAGAACGCGTTGAAAAAATCAATGTCATGGTAAAAAATAACACTGAACTTTTATTAACAAAATATATATTAATTAATCATATATTTAATATTAACATTTAATGTAGATGGGGAAGCTGAAAACTGCGCTCGACGCGGAAACTGCCTCAAGATTGGAATTATCACAAAGCGGAGAAATGGATAGTATTAAATTAATTGCACAAAGCGATTTACGAGTGCAAGCACTTAGTGTCTTACTATTGCATTATTGCGCTGGGTTGCAACACGCGCAAGAAACATTAGACCGATCTCAAAGAAACAGGGAGTCCCAACAGACTTAACTTCAATGGGAAAATGCCAACAGAACTATCGATATACATTCCAATTCCCCGTACATTCTATTTCACTTTACTATCTGTTTAATACAGAAATCGTCGATAACTTTGATCGATTATATAGTTCCGTTCAGGTATCTGTATCATATATATACGTGCTTACAATTGTACGTATTATATGGTTGCTTTGAAATTTCTCTATAAATCGTTCAGCGACATTCATGTTAATAGGCCTCTAGATAATACCCGTAAATTTTACCGTGGTACCTTCATAGTTTACCAGAGAACACCAAATATTAAGACTTGTATTTACAGATTCTATGTATACTCGTAGAGAACAGAGTACAACGTATACCAGCTGTGTTTACGCGTAGAGTATTTTCAGCGGTGTAGGTAAATAGTTGTGTTATAGAATGATTAGGATAAGAAAAACGGGAAATTAGTGTCCTGAGTTTAAGCGTAAGGTAGTGGGCAATTAGATATTTAATTATAATATTCGATAGTTTTGCGGAACAGATAATATTCTCTTTGATATCAATATAATTGATCGATCTTCGATTATAAGATCCAAATAATTCAGAATAGATTTTGTTTCTTACTGAATAGTATTTTACTCATCTGTAAGCCAGCTGCAACGAAATACATTAATTACGACTGATTTAAAAAAATATCAACGTTAGTATTATCTACACACGAGTATGAATGAAATACACGATACGGTAGAATTCCATCCATAGATAACACGAACATCGAGGTATTGATATATACATATATTTCATGGCTTTAACAAGATATTACGATTTATTGTTAATATGTAAAATAAATATAAGAAAACCAATATAGATTATCGAACGAGTGTTCAGTGATAATTTGTACTCGTATTATTTAAGACTAATAACAAGATCAACGAGAACCGTTTCTTGAGTGATTATTCTCTTGAAACATACGCTGTTCCAAGCGATGATTTAAGTATCGAAAATGTTTCATTCGTCCAACGAGAAATATATGCGAATAAATGCGAAATCGGGTAGACGTTCGTTTATATCTATCGGTGACGGTGATCTTTCCGTTTAAACTACGTGGAAGATCCGAATTCTTGGTAAACATGAAAATACTCGAAAAACGGAGACGCAGTAACATGCGGGCGCACAAAGAGTCAACGTCAGAGCCAAAGATTTTATAGGGCCAATGTTCGCGGTCAAACAGAGACGCTTTGCGAAGGTGTTCTGCAGATTATAATCGCGGGAGGCCAGATTGCATCGTAAAAGCAAGGAAAAAGATAGTTTGTAATATAAAATTTTCAACGATTCGGATATCATTTTGTTTTTTACTTGATTGTGAATCAACGAACGTTTCCGATCAACCCTATCGTATCCCTCGTGCGATACTTTTCATTTGCACGCAGGCATGCGACTTCCCAAGATGCAGAAAAATTTATTGCGCGAATTATTCGTGGAACATGATGTTTCTTTCTGACACGTGTTGGCAGATCACAGTTGGCGTAAAATCAGAACTCGCCAGTCTTGACCGGATGTAAAATTACGCGTCGTTTTAAAAACGTAAAGTCATCGAATTCACAAAGAGAATGTATGTATGTACGTGTATCGAGCAGATGTTTCACGTTCATTATTATGGATTAAAAGGTCCATCAAGGATCCTTCTTTAACACATGAAACGGGCCCGTTGGAGACTGAAAAACCGCGAACATTTTCCTCGACGATATATGTAAATGTACCATATATATATGATATATATATGATTATATATATATATATATATATATATAGAGAGAGAGAGAGAGAGAGGGAGAGAGAGGGAAGAGGAAGAAATCATTTGGGGGGAAAAAGAGAGAAAGAGGGCATACACGTGCATGGACCGCGTGCATCGATCTCAGCACGATACAGCATAGCTTATATCTCGCGCACGTTCATGCGAGAGTCAATACGAATACGACGACTGAAAAGTCATGGGGGATTTTGGCCCGCGAATCTATTCTCGTCCATGAAATGCACGCGCAGTATCCTCTGGCCACGTGCCAAACATACCGAAGAATCGTATAAACATTTTATCCCTGTTGGGCACTGGACTCTGCAATGAATGGAGAGAAAAGATCTCCGTGGAAAAGTAAAGACGCGATTGATATTTTTTAAGTAGCTCTCCGCGCCAGTTCACCATTAAATCAGGCATAATCGGAGATTCGAATCTACTATTTTCTTTTTCTTTCCATAGTTTGGTGAGAATATTCGATACGATTGGTAACGGGTGAGTCATAAAGATTTTCCTTTCCAGAATACCGCGTGATCGAACGAACGAGAGATTCTTTCGAGAGAAAGGCGTAGAAATACGTTGTTTAATGCGGTGAAACGAATACGCTTCTCGATCTCGCGACGTCAGCCAAAACACGCGCATTCGATGTTTTCTTTTGTCTGAAAAGATGCCCTGGCAGTATCACTTATTCCAGATGCTCCTTCTAGCTGTTTATTATCGCGATGAAACGGCGATCCACGTATCCGTATGCAGTCTTTTTTACAAATCGTCACTCAAGGAAAGATCAATTGTATTTTATATCTTCGAAGATTTCTCGACGAAATGTTCGATATCCCATGGATCATTAACTTTTGTCCAAGATAATGAAGATATATTTGGCAAGTTTGTCGATCGATTTACTTCTTACAGTCTGTTACAAAGAAATGCGCCGAGAAATTTTTCGAATGGTAACGCGTGTTCGTTTCTATTGTCGCGCGGAACGTGTACGTGCCATTTTTATATCGCGTTGTTTGCCAAGAAATACATACGAAGAAAAGTGAAACAGAATGGTTACTGGAAAAATTCGCCACTGATGAACGGACGGGCAGTAATGAACGTTCGCAATGGCGCAGTAGGCATCGTGCCGAACGGATAGTTCGTCGTATTTTCGACCTTGGATTTAGACGATGTTTTAAGCGAATATTTCGCGAACAGGAATGGAAAGGTGAACGGAAAGAGCGGAACAAAGCTTTCGTCACGAAAAAAGGAGCGGAAGCGTATGAAAGACGTGTGCGTTGAACATTTTTCATTTTGAATCTTGTTCGCTTCCTCATCCTTGCCGCGTGAGCTGCGCCGCTAATTGCACATTTATGTAACGACGCGATTCGATATACATATGTATATATATATATATATGTATATGTATTTCATATATATATATATATATATGAAAATAAAAAGAATAAAAAAGTATTTGAACAACGACAATCGAGGAATCGTTTGTACATGCGGTTGTATAATAATTTCTTTCAGCTAATCTATCATCGAACGTTTCCCCTTTACGCTTCGTACGCATCTGAGAAATTTCGTTCGCTTTTACAGTATTGCGTAAGAACCCTGGACGTATGGATAAATATGAAACGAAAAATTGGCTCGCCACGGATCTTACGATCTTTAGACGGTTCTTTATAACATATCATGAATTATAGATGAAAGAAACGTGGAATTAATTAAAATAGCAAGTCGAAAGAGGAACACAATTTGGAAGCTCGTAATGAAATGTTGGTAGGAAGTTGGCCGGAGTCATTCGCAGAGTCACGTAAACGTGCAGACGCTTTCCAAACTTACACGCACGATATCTAGGTTTCTTCCGAGTGCAGGCACGATCAAAAGAACCTCAATCTCGATAGAACGTGCAATTAGATGAGTCATCCCGTTCCGCGAGAACTTTTGCATCGAGTATTACGCTTCTCCCTGCGACGATCCCTTCCTGTTTCCGTCAATCTTACGTTCAGACTTCCTTCGTCTATGTCACAAAGGCCTTCGAATAGTCGTATTTGCGCGCCTATTTCTGTACGAAGAAACTTCAATGCCGCGTTTAACGTAGTTCGACTCTTAAAAAGCGTAACGCGGAAAAGCTACGCGCAAACGGTCCACGAAAAGATTTTCCTTCGTCCTGTTCTTTCTTCGTTGAGAGGACAACGACGATGCGAACACTGAAACGAGACGTGTTCTGATAGCGGGGACCTTGACTGCGCGTTCGTGAAAATTCTAACTCCAATTTCGACAGGTTGCAGGCCGAGTGCACCTGGCGGTGCATATGCGTTGTTGTGGCACCTACAGTTGTTTTCAAACAAAGAGAGGGAGTTGAAACAAAGTAGTCAGCTGATTCGAGATGCATCTTTGGTGGGAGACTCTGCTACGAAGGCTTAAATAGCACCGCGTGGAGTTCTGCACTTCAGTGCCAGCCAGCGTCACCTGAAACACTCTCGCTTCGATATCTTTTCTCCTACTTCCTGAGAGTTCTTCAAGTGCGGGGAAAAACAGAAAATCGCAGGAATCTCTCAGCTTCGTGAAAGATCGACGACACAACGATCTCGTCTCAGACGCGATCGGTTCATCGATGTTCTTAGAAGCCAACGCTTCTCCGTTGTTTTCTCCATAAACATATCGAGAACATTTGCGACGACAAAAGTTCGCATTAGGCGCGATAGTTTCAGGCAACAAGTATCACGTCGGAAAAGTGCGTTTCAAGCGTTCTTTGTGTACGATCAAAAGGTTGCGTCCCGAAACATGATTGTTTCTTAACGCGCGAGGAAGAAGTGGAGAGAATCGAGGGTGCTATTGATACTTCGAGGAAGAAACCGTAAAAGCGTGTACTTGATCGCTGTGCAACAGTTGAGTTCGAGACGGTGATTAGACAACTTTGAAGAGATTCAGTGATCGTTCGATTCCGAATAAATAGAATCTCGAGACGAGTTCCTTTCTTTCGTTTAAAACTCTACAAGATTTTCCCACGTCCGTCGTACATAATCAAACGTAGAAGAGATGAGACCACCCGCGTACAATGGTGACGAAGTGCAACAGATTTCTCAGGAGCAAGGAGAGAGGAACGTGGCTATGGCTGTTTGCGTGCAGTTGGCGGGCCGGGCGATAATTAGGGTAGTTTCCCGGTGCGAAGAGGCGCAGGACAATTGTAATCTAGGTGGGTCAAATCTATCATTGTACGATTTCCTATCTTTGATGACGTTCTAATTTGTTTAGTCTCCTAACATCAAAGTGACAAAGTTTCAATTTGCTCGTTGGGTTCTCGTAAATGTAAAACAATAAATCGATAATAAAGGTTGATCTTTGAACCTTTTCTGATAGAAAAATAAAAATAACTCTTTTGAGAGAAAGACGCATGGTTCTTTTTACGAAAAAATGAAAAAAAAACTATTAATAAAAGAGCGGACAGAGAGGTGTATTTTCCTTTACTAACGTTGACTCGAGAAACTACTTCGCTAACGTAGAATTGCTTAGCGAAACGTAATTGTTTACTTCGCGTTTGATACTTTCTACGCTACGATATCTTTCCGCCTTTGAGGTATTACACTTTCGCTCGGCTGAGAATTTCATTTGGGGAAAGAAAACGTGCTGGAACGTTCGTCGAGTAATATTCGCGTTTCCATGATTCTCTACAAATTAGACCAGGATGTTTTTCTCGATTTACGCTAACTGGTACGATCGACGAACGAAAACACTATGAATATTTCATGAAACAAAAAACAATTCGCATAATGGACTGCGCACTTTTCGTCATGTATATGATGATAAAAGCTCAGATAAGATATCGAATAATGCTAAAATTGCATATGTTTTTTGAGGAAAATGTACTCAGACTAATTTCTTATCACCTGCGCGCTCACGTTTGTTCAAATCCGGTCTACTGGATTATTTCTTAATCGATTTCACAAAAGATTTCTACTTGTACATGTACTTGCAGTTAAGCACGAACTATATATCGCAGTTCGGATAAACCGTAAATCTTATGCAGGTTGTTTAAGTTGGCTAGCTGTTTGTAACGCATGGCCCGATCTCCTACTGGTATAATCGACTCGCAACAGTACATTTGCCGGTAATGTAATTTGCTCGACTCCCTATTGCACTGGAACATCGCAAATAATTTTCTTAATGTGTGCAAAATCGTGAAAGCAACTTGATGTTCGCTTATAACGTAAACTAAATTGTTTACATGATAAATATGGAATCAGAAAGAAATTGCTCCATCGCAAGATAATTGATCGTTTTGCCTCCGCAGGAGGCATCATCAATAAATTACGGACGATCGAATGATAAATTAATAGACGTCGTGTCGTATCGAGTGACCTTAGAACTTGCTCGGCTAGAGTTTAGAGGACTAATATAGTTGGCAACTCGATACGCGTTTCTAGCCGGCCTTGATTCGTTGTTTCGACTGACCCGTAACCGTAACGAGCTCGATTTTCAAACTACCGTGACAAACTAGGTTCACCAGTAGGCTAAACGACACCAGTACGTTAATGTCTTCCGCGTCGACACTTACTTTTCAAACCACCGTATAGATCATGCGACTCGCTTCCTGATCCAACCTGGAAGTAAGAACGAGTCTCAGTTCTTGCCTTATCTGCCTATCCGGATAGATTCGAGACCTTCCTCAATGTCGCCTCCTCCAGGTTTGTCTTGAATCGATCTGTATCGGGTGTTCCCTCGTCTCTTCGTTGTTTCTTTGTTTGTTAATTATTTTAGGCGCACTCTTATAATGCCTTAATTACATTCCTTTTCTCTTCACTCTATCGCGATTAAGAACATTACTGTCAAGCCGTCAAAAGTAAATACGAGATTTCTAATCGGTAACTGGCGAAAGTCTTGAAGCGGAGAAAATGAGAGCGAGAGGTACTTGGCAGCCACGTTCAAGGAGTTACTCTACGTCCGAATGCGCATTTCTGTAACAACACTTGTAGCGATACTCGAGAAAAATTGTTTCGACAAGAAGCGTCGGAGCAACAACCAAAAGTGATACCTATTCTTCGATTTTCCCACATATAATTGGTTATAATCAGCACTAAATTGCGTTATCAAAAATTTCTTTGTCATATAAGAGTTCATTCTAATTCTATTTCTTTAGGTTCCACGTAAGATACTTAAAAGTATCTCTCTATTCTACTCTATATAAATGTCGTTCGTCTTTACTGACATGGTATTACTATTCGAAAATGCAAAAGAGATGTTATAACGTTAGCTCGTTAGGTGATAGGGATATCTAATGTTAGTATGATGTATTAGACAAGCATACGTAACAGGTGGTCGTGTTCTTTACTGCGGTAGCGGCTCGTGCATCAATTCGAATAAAAGTGAAATGCTCGCTCCGGGTTCTAGCATAGATAATTGGTTGGATAAACATTGCGTTGCACAACTCTCGTATCCGGTCTTTGTTCCTTAGGCTATCCAACCATCGATCCGAACACGTTGCAAATTGTTCGCACGTAAGCAAATTTTGTCTTTATGAACGAACCTTAAAATAATACGATTACATCGTGTACGGTATAACTGCGGTACTGATACAAACATTTTTATGACGTTCGAACCGTTATGTTTTCTATGCAATTTCTTCATTTCTTTTTACAGTAATTTGTATTGTATTTTAACTTTATTAATAAAAGATTTCTAATAAATTCATAATATATTTAAAACTTAATTTTAAGTTCGTAAACACTTTAACATTGGCTATTGATATTATTGTGCGATATATGGATGCGTCAACCTGTGAGTCAACAGTCCGCCAACAGGAAGATCTATTGTACGTTTTGGAGGCATTTGTGCATACGAAAGGTCAATCTCGGAATAGTGAACCGCTACGAGGCCCTGGCAAAGTAAATGCTCGCGCTTTGCATGTCGCACGAGAGTCGTTTCTTCTTCCTGATCTTTTTACATGTATCTACGACAAAGTGTTAATGAACTACTAAGCTGTTACGTCATCACGTTATTTTCATTTTTGTCCCATTATTTTTTAATACACTCAAATTTTTCTGTAGCAAAAGTGTACGATATTTCTGTTCATTGTTTTCTTTCGATAGAACTAGAATTTCATCTTCCAAATTTTTTGTTATATGGATGCGATAATAAAAAATCGGGCTTACCGATGCATGCAAACTTAGTTAACTTGTACCGTTATTTGTCCAGAGTATAAAACTTGTGTTCGAATAAGCGAGTTAGCTTGCAGTTTTATCACTCGACCTGTACGTTGTTCTATACGAAATATCTACATTAGTGAGCGTATTATGAGTATTTAATAAATGCGTACGATTGAAATGTTTCGTAAGAATTTCGTATGAAATTGGAGAATTATTAGTTTTTGTGTAAACATACAGCATTATCTTTTCATATGTAAAACATGGACGATACTGTATATTTTCATAGCCAGATTGAGATAAAATACGAGTGTATACACTTTGTGCGCTATATGAATACAGGTACGCGAGGCGCCACCATGTATGGAAACGTAACCTTAAATGGTAACTTGCCACCAAAGCCATTTACCACTTTATAGCAAAAAGTCATCGCCACTGTCAATACAAACAGTAAAACATAGTCAGGTAGTTGATTCAGTTAATAGTGTTGAAAATCTTTTCGTTTGAAACGTAATAAAATACGAAATTGTCGAGTTTGAAAGTTTGAAACACATAATGATGTTAAAAAATTAGTACGAAAGGAATATACTTTCTTTACAGCGAAGTTTTCAAATGTTCGATACTGTACCTATAAATCAATGGATGAAGTAATGTATAATATTTTATCTTGTACGATGTTAATTATCATAAACTACAAATATATTGCTTCGGCAACAAAGTTAATCGACTTAAGTCGTATATAAACATTTCCAACAATATAAATCATAAAAATATTACTTGACGCGAAACAGATGAAAGCATAACAAAATCAGGACTAAACGCGCAAGCGCCCGAAAAATGGCGACAAGATTTTCTAGCGCAATATCAAACAAGCGAGTGTCCCGCATCTATTTTCACATCGCTAAAACGCTCCTAAAATTTGTTTTCGTCTCGTTAAAATTCAAATTAGATAACAATAAATTTAAATTTCAATCATTAAGCAAATATGATACTACGAATCTCAAAATGTATCAGACATTTTACATTATTGTCATTGATTTCTACGTCACAATATCATAGCACGAATTTCCGGAAAGTGGAGTGAATGCCAAGGTCATCAAACGCGTGCTATTTATTTCTGAAATTCGTCGAAAATAAATGTTTCATATAAAGGTGGCGAGACGTCTAACTTGAGTCAGTTTGCCTCAGCAAGATGGCGAACGCCGTCACGAGAGTAGTGTTGCGCTGCGAGGATGCACAAGAAACTAACAATCTTGGTAAATTATACTTTGTAAAATATTTAAAAAATCATTTTCATAGACTGTAAAAATCACAATTCTCGTAAACATTTAAGACTAGTCTGTTTAAATTAACTGTTATTGTAGATACTTTAATTTAGTTCATGACCTAGTTTTCGCTGCTACAGGTGTATCGCGGGTTTTATAAAAAAATTTTATGTGTTTATGCAAGCTTTTCACGTTTTCAATATAACTTCTATCTGCTTCATCAGGTTAGATTCGATCTGTAACTTTGAAAGTAAGGAACAATAATTGAAAAGTGTGCAAACTGCTATTGTTATCGTCGTGGAATATTGATACACTGACCTAGTTCGACAGCTGATCTGTCAAGAACACAATACGGCCGGGCGCATTATCTTCGTGCTCCAATTGTGAAAATTGAACACACCACTATTTTTTATGACATGTATTTCGAATATATATATCTGTAATACATAAAATATATATGTTTAATATAGCGTTTATAATGTCTTGTTTATATAACTGTTGATGCGTTTAATTTGATCAGATATAGATTTCGGAAAATATTTTTTTTTTCGTGCCTAAAACAAAGTAATTACGTAACACAATTTTTAACGTTACCATTTTATATTTTTCAGATCTGTCAGAATGCCAACTAATGCAGGTACCTGATGCAGTTTATCATTTAATGAGACACACAGAGTTAAAAAGATGTAATCTGTCAGGGAATGTGATAACAAAAATTCCACCAAAATTTGCAGTCAAGTTCTCACTGATTACTGGTAAGTTGATTAATACTTGTTTTTAATTAAATATTCGTACTGTTAATTTCTTTTTCGTCTCTGTTATTATCTTATCTTCGATAATTAAAGAAAATTTTATCTCTTTTTTCTATTTAAGCTGAAAGGTATCACTGTAATACAAATTCAAACACGTAATCGTTTCTAGAACTGAACCTGAGTCATAATCAAATGAGTAAGCTACCAGAAGAACTTGCTGAATTGCAAGCTTTAGAAAGGTTGGATATATCGCATAATACATTCATTGCTTTGCCACCCGTTACATGTCGGATACCGCAACTCAAGCGGCTTCTTGCTAACAACAATTCAATCATTGGTAAGCATTACTCACTTTGTTACATAAAAAATATTCAAATGATTCAGTTATTGATATCTTTGGTAATTTTGATAATTTCACTTTTCTAGACATAGACGTTGAAAGACTCAGGCACGCTCCCGCGCTGGAATTTATTGATCTTCAAGCCAATCCATTAACGGCCAGGATGCACGATCTTCTAAGTACTTTAACTCGAATTAAAATTGAACTGACCCCTCGACAAGTCGAAGAATGGGAGGACCTTACTATTTGAAGTGAATCCATAGTTCAAAGAAAACAATAAAATCTGCCAAAGCAGCTAATCGTCGAATAATCGTTCTACATGGACGTAGTTTGCTTCCATTACTATTGACTGAGATTGTTCAAAAATTCGCAAACAGATTATCACGCGAATTCAGAACAAAAGCAAGTATTTTGTACAGTGACAAAAAAGCACATGACTGATCGATAACAGGTGTGATGATATGCGGCAAGAATCATCAAGAAATGGAACTTTCTCCAGTTGATGTTTCTTACAATCTGTACTTAAGGATAGACTTGCCGCGTACCTGGAACTTTCTTCATTGATCTCGTGGATAGCGATTGATTGTCACTTCTTTTACTCTCGTTTTGTACCGTGTGGATTTTTTTTTAGATATTATTATGCTGCTCGCTCATTTGGCCCGCGGAATGCTGTGATCCATGTATGTGTAACATCGCGAGCTGCCGATTCAATTTACTACCATATTTTTACTAACTCCAAATAAGTATCCTGTACATTTAAGATATGTTTTATTATTTTTTATGCGTGGACTTGACACACTGCGACATATTATGTAATAAATCGAACGACTGCCAATATATGGGCGATCCATTACTGACATTTTCGCCATAAGTCGATCAATACTTTTGATTTTATAAAACACTGAAAAGAAAAAAAAAAAAAAGAGAATGAAAAGTATAAATCCAATGTACCGATTAGAATATACAAAAATTCATTGTTTTCTTTTTTTTAGATACGTGTCTTATGGACTGGTAAGAATTTACAGGAACAATTGTATTTAATTTATATAAACGATATGTACATTAAACTGTATTATGTATTAATTGTAATGTAGCTCTGTGTATATGCACAACAGGTATCAGAATGTATTGCTCTGTATTTCTGATCTAGTCAATTGTCCGCGAAATGTTACAATATACTTTAAGAAACACAGTTCTCCTTTGTTTTTCCTTCTAACTCATTTCCTCTCTAATGGGAAAAAGGATGTTAAGGAATAATAGATGGATACGTTGGATTTGCACACTAGTGTTTCAAACCACATTATATTGGTTTAGTAGCTATATTTTTTCAATATTAATAATAATAATAATAATAATAATAATAATAATAATTAATAATAATAATTAAAGGTATAATGAGTCACGGAGTTAATTATCTACAATACTTGTTCATGAATATAAAATCACAAAATATACATAGAATGGACGCAGTTGAATGTTAAAAATTAAGGTAGACATACGGATCTCGTTCTTTTTTCTGTCGTTATCTAATGATTTTTTCTTCTTTCCATTTTCATTAAGTGATACCGCCTATCAAGGATCAACATTCAAGCGAAAAGTATTGCGACTGACTTTTCATTGAAACCGATAACCGCACGCGAAAATACTGTCGACTTTCGCAAAAATCTTACAGCTCGCACTCTGACAACTAACGACAAATTTAAAAAATATCGCGTGAAGACACATACTGCATGCTTATTCTTGATTGCTCAGAAAATGCAGCGAAACTTATAATCGTACGTCAGGGGGTAAAGTAATTACAGCGAATGAATAGGCAGCAGCAATTACGGCTCAAGAAAGAGCTATTGATCTTTGTTTAATTTCGTGTACTTGCGTACCTTATATACCGAAGCTATACTTTAATGAGTGATTATAGTTTATATATATATATATATATATACATATATATACATATATATGTATGTATATATATACATATATATGTATGTATATATATACATATATATACATATATATGTATGTATATATATACATATATATACATATACATATACGTATACGTATACATATACATACACATATACATATACATATTTTTAATACGCGAGCATATATACGACTACACGATTTCGATACATCGCAATCGAATCTAGGACGAATCTAGGCTTTGTAACTGCGAAGCTAAGAGTTCCTTCCAGAAATAGAGGCATTTTTCAAACAAAAATGTTAACACCACCATTTCGTACTTATATCTGCAATGGAACCAAATTTATCGCTTCGCAGGATACACTTCGAATCTGGCACTCACACACGTACCATTCATTTCGTTCTTCCTCCCATATCCCTTGCAATATGTACAGAAATATATTCTAACTAAATTCACATCCAGGCAATATCATAAACAAAACTTAACCGATCAATCTTCGGAATCTACTTGCTGTACAGAGCACCACCTAATCACCTTCCTGTTGCATTAAAAAAAAAAAAGAATAGAAAAAACGAACGTCAATTAATAAACTTACTAAACAGCAATAGAAGATAAAAAATAATTCAAAAGTAATTGTAAAGAAGCGACGTCACATTTCTATCATCGGCTAAAGCAAGAAACAGACATTGCTATACATATGTCATAAAACAAATAATGTATTTTCTCAATTTTTTGTAATATATATATATATAAGGTTTAAATAAAAATTAAATTTAAAAGCACTCTAGGATTTATCAGTTTCTTGAACTTCGGCAGAGATAGTGTGAATTCGTCTGTAAGTTGCCTACTTTACAACCGAGTTAATAAAAAAAAAAGCACATAAAAACTCGTGCAATTACAACGACCGTAATTTTTATCCGTGACGTGTAGGCGGAGCACATGTTTTGTGTGTGTGTGTGTGTGTGTGTGTTTGTATGTGTGTGTATTATACGACAGGTATTTACTTTCATTAATGAAGTTGCAAATTATTTACTTGTGCATATCTAAATTACAGAGACACGTTTCCAGAATCATCCAAGTGATCAGGGTGCTTTCTTTAAAAAATGTATCGTATTTCGCAAATATTGAACGTGTACAATGAAACCTTAAAATGGTTGGGCGTAACGTCATTCTAAGTAATTGTACGATCTTAACTATACTATTTAGCATTAAGTGAGTTCAACTTGTTCATCACTTTTGTATAAAAGAAGCTAGTCTTAAAAGTGAAATTTATTTTCTCTTTGTTCTCTCTTGTTCGGTAAACTGATGGAAGCTAGAGGGAAATGTGTTGGGTATAATTGACTGAACCCTCGACAACCAAAGTCATAAGATTCTCCCAAAAATCAGAACGTTGGCACATAACAATTTTTATTTATACGATATCACCGACTCTTAGGCCCATGATCTGACCAGAGTATATGTTGAAATCTTGTGCCATTCAACCAACACAAAGCCCTCGACAACACTTTCATTGCTATTTTTAATCGTTCAATGTACCATATTGAACTCATAGTATGAATAACCTTGAAACTTCCTCATTTCACAATTGTTTAACGTTCTAAAAGAAGTGGCTAAGTGTTATAAAGATGACACTCTATGTAAGATGTAGGTACAAAGCCCTCGATTGGTTGTGAAATGCGACGCACACGCGTCCATCCATCCCCTTGATCTAATTCAATCATGTATAATTCTTCTCCATCGTACATCGGTATTGATCCTTCGCTAGTCGCTAAAAATATAATTTTCAATTCATATACACATTTTCTGGATTATTAACAGCAATAAATTAAGAATGCTCCGGTAAAGTTGTTGGATACATATACATACCATCGAAAGGATAAAGAGCCCTACACGTTCCCAATGGCGGTTGAGCATCAATTTCATCAACGTAATATTCTTCTCCGCCACTACCAGGAAGGGATGTCCTCGATTCTCCAAGACCAGATTCCGGGCTATTCGTGGAACTGTGCATCAGTACCGTAAAGCGAAAAGCGTGTCTAATTGGTCTAGTTAAAAATTCTGATCTGTATTTATACCGATTGAAAAACTCATTATTATCACAACGATCCTACTTAAGAAAAAGGAAGCCTTCCGCGGTAGATCCTAAATTAATATCGTAATACGACCCGATATAGAATTGGTAAAATTCAAAATGAGAATTAGCTGATTAAAACTTACCCGTGCGTCGGCTGCGGCGTACCCGGAGCACTTTTCTTGTGTATTGGTTGATTAGCATTCGCATTGCTTACACTTGAATCAGACGCCGATCTTGACAGACTTTCCTCTCCTCCTGAATGACTGGATCTTCTTGAACTTAACGGCCTTGTTGCGGAACCATTACTTGTCGGTTTTCGTGGTGCTTGACTCGGACTAGAAATTTTAGATGATACAATTTATACTATGAACTAAGTAGATCGTGAAACGAGTCTATGAAATTCTGCAAGGTCACCTGGATAAACTGACACCGGCGCGCATTGCTTCTTCGAAATAACCTTGGAACTTTGCCAATTCTGCGCCAAGTTTATCTAGTTTGTTGCTCGATTGATTCAATTGTCCTTCTATGCTCATAGGATCACCTAATGCAGGATTTTGTTCGTACACGCCCTTCATCTTCATCAAGCCGTCCCTAGCTGCGGTTTCTTGCTGAATTTTTGCTTGTATCTCATCCAGCCTTTGTTGTAGTCTCTTCTTGCGTTGATTCGGAGGTAGATCGCTGCAGTCCTCCTTTGCACCGTCGCCGTATCCAGGCACGTTATTCTGGAATGTTTCAATTTAAGTATCCAAGTTTCAAAGATGAATGTTAGCAAAATATTTAATGAAGTACGATGGAAAACAAAAGAGAAGAAAGCACGCGATTATCATATGTACGATAGTAGAGTTAATTCTACGTTACTAATGAAGAGTTAATAAATACAAATTCAACAACGTTTTATATTATGCACCACTTTCACGAGCATTCTTAGAGCTGGACAAACTATCAACGAAATAAAAAAAATATACATAAAGGCGAATATTCTGTGGTCAGTCATCAAAACCGTGGGACTCTGTGAATAAGGACTGTCGTACAAAAGACAATGACAACAACAGTAAAGAAATAGACAGACCTTCAAAGCTATGCCCACCTCGATCAACTTCTGTTGTTCGCATGAAACAAATTCCAAAAGCGTATCATTCAGCGAATGAATCGGAAAAACGGGGGACTCAGGCGATAGCGTTGAGTAAAAACTCAGTAAAGAAAATATCACGGACATTACATATTCCGCAATACGTAAAATAGTATTTACTGTTTCAACGATGTCTGAGTTTGTACTCGACCAACAAGACACATCCAACAAACGTACGTAATTACTGATACATATCTCGATGCAGAACAAAATGCTGATGTTACACAGTGGTAGGCGAGCAAGCGATTTGTAGTGTACTTACTAAGTACAATAGTATCCAAATTCATAGTCCACGGGTGATTGGAAACAAGAGACCACACAGGCAGATCGAACCATCCACCAAATTAATAAAAAGTACAGAAGAAAGATAAGTTATGCTGGCCACGCGAAACTTAACACGATACTATTTTAAATTATCGTTCGAACTAAATGGAATGAACGTGATATGCCTATTCCATCCCTCTCGCCTTAATGATCGCACGAAATAAAAACGAAACTTTAAACGAATAACACATTGCTGAATAACGGGAAAAACGATTATTTAAAAAAAAAAAAACTAAAAATTACACGAGTCACTCATGCTGCAAAAGATCTGTGTGCGTATTTCAGGCTCGTTGATAGATAATGCTGCGAATGGATATGCGTTTCGAATAACGTAATTACAAAAAAAAAATAAAGAATATTTCGTGCATATTGTAACTATCTTTCGTTCTTACTTTCGACGTTTTTACACTTTTGCAGAGAGAAAGAGTAAAAAACGTGAACAAATGCTCGATTCACAAACATACTTATGACACAAATAAAAACTACACTGGTGGAATCGGCTACGAACAACATTTACCTTATTGCTACTGAATATGCCGAACAGACCGACCCTCTTCTTGATTTTACTACCGGAAACGGTACCCTTCGCTGTCAGGTGATGATTGTGTATCGGTTGCATCACGGGCTGTGACAGCTGACTATTGCTGTCGTACGTTTTAGCCACGGAAAGGTCCTCGAACGGAAAATCTCCCGGAGGCTGGAAGCCGCTTTTGTAACGTTCGATTACCAATAGCGTGTCTTTTTTCTCATTGATCTCGTTTGCCGCTTTCTCGATACCGTCTAAACACTGAGCGATTATCGGAGCCACTGCTCGTTCTATTTCTACAGACTTTAGCATGTAGTTTCGCATATTTTTTATTCTCTTTTCGTCGAGTTCCTACAACAAGATATACAGAGCGTTGAAATCGAATAAATCTTCAAAGGAAAGAAGTTCTGAATTCCAGATAGATAAATAATAGATCAAACAACGTCGTATACCTGCAGGTGTTGAAACACTTCTGGCATGGCCGTGTGATAATGCAACGTCTGCATGTCGTTTGTTTTCTGCAACTGATTCGCGTACTCGGTTTTCGCTTCTTCGCTCTGCTGAGTTTTTAAAGTCATGTTCATCCTCTGCTTTTCGACCTGAGCATAAAGTAAATCATTTAGAGTTCACAGATTATTACCACGCAACTTTTACTCCTCGACGAGTATCCACGGATCGATATTCGCTTAGAGTTTTACGTTAAAAGCTACTCGGCCAAGTTAATTCGAAATTTCTCAGGTGCAAAGGTGAAACGAGGATCAAAACCATCCACCTACTTCCGCTCTCGAGAGATTCAAATCAGCATCTGCCCTTTGATAATTTTCCACTGCTCTTTCCGCCTCGCGGAAAGCTTTCTCGTAAGCCTTCCTGGCACGCTCCAGATTTCCAATCTGACCGGTCAGGTTCGCCATTAATCTGGCGCCTTCTTGAAGGTGCTTTTTACGATCTTCCTTGAAATCCTTCACGAGAATATTCAATTCCCTTAACACGTTCGCCTGTAGATTCTCTGCGATTACTTCCCTCTGTCCTGCCTGATCGTTTACCTCGTTCAACTCCATTTTGAACGCTCGGCATGGACTATACCTGCGGTCAAAGTTCATACATTTAATTATACGACGCGTGGTCATAAATCTTCTGGTTTACGTAAATGAATATGATGCAGAACGAACGGCAACGCGAAAAGAAGCGAGCCTGTGTAAGCGCAGTAACGAGCGAGTTACTGACTACAACTTATAATGCAATCTACCCACGCCCTCAGATAAGAGATTAGCTACTGCTTTCTGTCATGCCACGCATGGAATATCAAAGGCGCTCGAGAATTTTTCTTTTCTTTCAGGCGCCGCGTTTGCATTCTAATCGATAGTCTAGGAAGCATTCGTGCTCTTAAGAATTGCAAATCTTACGCGATCAGTTGCGAGATCAATCTCGACTACGACGAACAAGTATCGAGGATTGACGTTCACGAAATAACTAAGAATATCAAAAAATGGGCCAAATGCCAGATAGAAAGAAAAGTCGCTTTGGAAAAACACGGGAAATATATTCTTTGACGGATCATTTATCTCTGACTGAGAACGACCTACTAAAATATAATTTACACGCCAAGAAGAAAAAAAAAAAAAATAAAAGGAAGACAGAAAAAGTAGGCAGAATGTATTTTACAGTAGGAATTATTTTGAAGCATTATTCATGTCGAAGAACATTACTACGGAGCGTGGATCCGGTATTACGCCTCTGAGTTGGCTCATACTTACTGATAATCCTCCTCCTCCTTCTTCTTGGGTTGATAGCTCTTCACGAGACGTCTGAAATCAGAAACGAAACAAGATTGCCGATCACGTGTACCAGTGAACCCGAAGACAACGTATGAAAAAGAAACCTAACGTCTCCTGCCAAGGAAACAATTTACCTTTGGTTCGTGTAGTAAATAAAAAAAAAATCCTACGTTTAAATAACGTCGATCCTTTTTTAGCCATTCGTGGTTTAAAGATATTCCCAAAGCGGCGCCTTTCAAACTGAGCACAAATTGTAAGGTTGTTGATAGCAACGCGAAGATTAGAATTTCCATAATAGCGTAAGAAAAAAGAAATCTCGCAGAGCATTATAAAACCGCGCGACAAAACGATCACGAGGCTCGTGTTTCACGTAGAACAATAAAGCTGGACGTTTTCCAGAATTCCATGCTCAGATTGCGTTTAGTCATTCGTGCAGCAAGAAATAACTACGGCCGAGTCATTCTAATTTGAACACTCGGGCGACGAGCGAGCGATAAATGTGTGTCGGCCACTAAATGCATTATCATCCGGAAGTTGACGTGTCCTTGATACCAGATCAACCATACGGTTTATCGGACTTCAACGTGCCGCGAAACCGGAAAACGGTTCGTGAAAACGGCCGATGATTTCTAAAATACCGAGAAACGGGAACCGTAAATTAGGAGGCAAGTCCCAGTATGTACGTGCGCGTGTCGGATCGGAAAAGCTATTTTCGAGCCCGCTTGAATTTCTCTTCGTAGGTCTGGGTCACTGTTCAAAAATTGGGAAAAGTTATTTTCGAGTCGATTGCCGATGTCCTCTGCCTGGATCTAGAGATCGTTATTCGAAAGCTTGACAGAGATAGATTGCGAGTAATTTACGTTTCGATATCGAGGGTCTAGGTCGGTAGCTAAGAAAGAGTCGATAAAGCTACTTTGGACACGAGTAAACTCTTACGTTCGAATTACCGAGATAGAAGAAAAGGGACTTGACGAGCTATTTCTGTCTTACGAATCTCCGGCTCTTTTTTTCTAGATCTGGGTTAGTATCCGATAATTCGTCGTACATTGCACCGAACTTCTCTAACTAACCGAGAAACTCGAAGAAATTAAGTGCGCTAGATTTAAAGAATATAACCGTATTTTGCAGAGTGTTCGGAATGCTTTTAATGAAAATCAACGGTGCATCGAGGGAAACTGCCACGCGGTAAAACGGTACTCCATTTGTACGAGTAACACGAGCATGTATCGTAGAAATTACCGCGCATTAAGGCGAGGAACGTGCCCGTGATAATTTATATGCAGTGGAACAAACGTGCCTGGGATAGATGTGTGACGAGCACGCGGAATCATTCTCTACGCTTCATGTGCGTCGACTGATTAAGGGACGCCGATAACACGTTCGTGACAATTAAATCCTGCCAAATTCGCAAGAAATCACGCTACCTCTGTACGCTAAATTCCGATCGTTCCTTCTTAAAAAATGCGACAGATAAACAAATATTTTTGTCGGTAGATATTTTGTTTTGTTATTAAGTTATTTTTTATTAGATCAGGTAGATATTATATAAACCGGTTTATATTATACCGGTAGGGAGGAGAAAATAAGCTGCTTTCGAGACACCAGATAGAACAAAAGTGTGCAACAGTAGACGGCATTCACGGAACAAACAAGGGGGCCCTTTAATACAATATTACTGACTACATCTTGTGTCCGTGAACTCATGGGGTGCGTGAGACACGCTCATTATACAGGATGTCCTATTGAAATCGTTAACCTCGGATACTGCCCCCTTTGTTAATTTATGTAGAAAAAGAGAGGCGTGCTTCTCGGTTGGACAAAAACAGCCATCGACGATAAATCTCGCGAGAAATCTTGTACACGTGATAACAGAAAGACGCTTCTAATACGTACAAGTATTTCTTACCTGAGTTTAGCAGCATATTCCACCTCGATGGCGCATCGGTCACGAATGAAATGGCCATACCTTTCCAGAAACTCTATCCCTTTTTGCGTGTGCAGGGACAGATTCTCGTACTGGTCCTGTAGTAAAAAAAAAAAAAAGAAAAGGACACGATCAGTGGACGTAGTTTGGAAGCTCGACGAGATTGCCAAGCGTAATTGAAACGAACAAAACCATATAGATTTTAATATCTGACGGAACGATACTATGTTCGAGCGTGGAAGAGCGGATTCGCGTGAAAAATTCCTGTGAAGCTATAGTGAGAGCTGAACGGATATCTGGGTTATCGATAACGGGCGAGGATCGATTCGGAGAATACACGTGAGACTGGTGAGACGCTTGATGCCACGTGGAAATTTGGCACACGTAGCAAGAATCTACGTTGAACGTGTAACGTCTTCACGAGTGTGCGGTGACTAGGATACGAAGATAAGGAACGAATGCGAAACGCATGGGAGCTTAGTTGGGAAAATTGCATTTCTTTATTTCGTATTTTTATCGTTACGCGAAAGACGCTTCTGGTCCTACATATATTTCAAACAAACGATTCATCTTTCTCGCGAAATTAACATCAATTTGTTATCACACTTGCAAAAGCTGTTGTCAAAAATTTACAGACAACGAGATTAAATCGCGATCGTACCAAAGCGCAGCTCGATGTTCGTTCATCGATCGTCCGAAACCATCTGTTTCTCAAGGGACAATGGGTCGAACGACGAAGCATGGCTTCTTAAAGTTTCTTCCGAGGGGCTCGAAAAAGTTGCCGTAGCTCGTTGCTCGAGCCGATGCATCGACCATGGCGTTCCAACGATCGGAACATTTC
This sequence comes from Bombus waltoni, assembly GCA_014737395.1. Classification (NCBI taxonomy): domain Eukaryota; kingdom Metazoa; phylum Arthropoda; class Insecta; order Hymenoptera; family Apidae; genus Bombus; species Bombus waltoni. Next base: position 323,809 of record JACXII010000053.1, read on the forward strand.
TCCACGGCTCGGCGTCGTCTGCCAACAGCAAAGGAAGAAAGAGAAAATTTTTCTTTTCAGAGACATGGTCGAACGGCACGCTAGACAGTGCTCCCCGTGTGTATGTATTCATCACGGTCGACGGCTGAGAAAACCTCCTGGCACACGTGCACGCATAGGCCTCCTCAGGACAATGAGGGATTTCGCAAGGTTGCAAGGTAGGAAGATTTCTGGCCGTTTAGCGGCTCGGCACTAAAAGTGAAACTGGACTCTGCTTGCCATTGCCGCAATGTACACCCGCGATTCCAACTGGTCGGGCACCATCAGGCCAGGGACCCATAGGTTCTGGCCGTTTTATCGGACTTATGAATCGCAACAGTACCGCTACCGTACAGCCTCGATCAGCTCTCCTTCTTCCGCCGACGAATTTTCATTCACGTTTTGAACGAGCCTCGTGAATGGACAGCGCACGTATTACGTACACTCACGATGATCGATGCGAACAACGAAAGAAATATGTACAACGAGATCGTAAATCGTAATTATCCGAGGCGTCGTATAGCGCCACCTATAAAGGATATCCAGATTGAATATCTTATTTTACGTGTTTCAACGAGCATCCGAACGTAAACTTGGTGCCGTCGTAACTCTAACGTTTATGCCGGACACTCGAAACACGTAACTTCGATTTTACGACCCCTTCTTTTGCCGACTACATGCAAGAAGCCTGCATCAATCGGAAGTCTAATTCATTCACGTAGAGAGGAACGTACCGGGTTCCGTACCGCGGAATATCATGCCTTCTCTTCTGAAAAATACTCGCTTCGCGCGATGACCCGAAACCGATTAAACCACATAGCGCCACAGCACCGAGAATTCCTCAAGGTTCTGGGAACATGAAAGAAAACGACATTCGCCGTAGCGCACCGAGTTACGGAATGGAAGCTTTATCGTTCAAGGACGATACTGTCTTTCAACACTTACGCTAGTCGCGGCATAAGGACAAATCGAGCTCTACGGTACACGACGGCAACGTTTACTCCGTTCGTGTTCGGGGAAAGAGAGTGGAAAAGATCGGAAGGGACGAGAGGGAGACCCGATCGAGTCGCCTATGCTCCGGCATTCGAAACGCGTTACTTTCATTTCCAACAAGTAGCCATTCAAGGGCCACGCACCGATCGTAAGACGCGCGTCTACGTGTACAGACATCGTCGATCGGCAGCTCTTTCCTTTTTCGAGATCCACCTCGAACCAGTTGCATAAAAGGAAAAAAAAAAAAGAGGGAAAGAAACGAACGAGATCTCGTGACGCATCGATGTCACACGTCCAGGATGTATCTAGCTGGTGTACAGGTCTTTCCGACTGTGTTAAAGTTGATTAAAGTAATTAACTGACATCGTGTTGATAGTGACAAGATATGGAAAACAGAGGTAGAGAAAAACCGCGAGTCATCGAATCATACGTTTCACGCAATTAATCGACGTTAAACGTGTCACGATATGGAATGGAATACATCGTAAGAAAATTATATTTAACGATATAACTGAAATAACACGGTAATGATTTAACTCTACGGTAAATCTCGATCAACGCGACTCGATTCTTTTAAGCCTTGAACTCTTTAACAATTCGCATTGGACTCTGCTTCTCAGTCGTACCGTACATGCTTCGTGATTTCACGCGCACAGCCAACATTCTTCCAACGAGCAGTCGAACCTGCACCTGTATTCTAAGAATCTAGTATAAACATTCTTACTCTCACGACGTGCTTATGGTTGAAGTCGCGTCGCTTTTCAATATATCGCGCAGGCTAGATTCGAACAGTATTAGTTCGTATTCTAAAATGCTATTTTACGTAAATGTCTATTCCATCGTGTCAACCAACCGTCGTTTCAACCAGCCTGTAAATACCTAAGGAGTTAACCAAACTACGCATACAATCTAAAATTACAAAGTCGCGAAGGAAGAGACAAAGTCTTTGCGATATCGATTCGAGACTCGTTTCGTCGTCGTAAACAGGAATATCCAGGAGACCGAGCTAATCGTAGCAGGTATAACATGATACTTGTACCGAGTAGCGATACAGACGAGCGGTGATACGATACTATATCTGGTACCGAACACGCTTGAATCAGATATCTAACAATAAGTCATATGTCGCAGACTGGATCGTAGAGATCCGCCAATGATTTACCAGGTATTACGATTTACAGGTAAAAACATAATTTTCCCGAATCGTTCGCGACTTTCTCATTGTGATAACTGTACGCGATCGACGTCGTAACCGGGGCAATTTGCAACTAAATAACGGAGAACTAGTAACGCAGGTGATAGTCGAACTCGGACTTTCGAACGTACAGGAACAGAAAAACCTATCATTTTATCCTTTTCCTCGCCGATTCGCGCCACTTCGCTCTATCTTGACCAGCGACTGATTTTATTTTCACGCCGCACCGCCTCCGATATCGACGGTCTAATTATAATTATCGAACTAAGCCTCGTCGTTTATTGGGAAAAACACGAATATTACGTAAATCGGTTTAAACGGAATACCTTACGTTCGAAACAGGATATCGCTCCGATCGTGAGATACAAAGAGCGAGTATCGCTTATATATTAAATATATACGAGATCGTGGAAGAATTTATAAATCTATCGCTCTGGATCAATTTAGCTTTAGACAACTCAACGCGTTTGAAATTAGTCGATTAATTGCGCGTGACTTGAAAACAAAATCAAATTTCTACGTAACTACCTTTCCAAATAAAATTATTCTCGGCTCGCAGCACACAGGAAAGCAAACACTTCGTAAAATCGCTGAAAGAGCGTACGACCATTCGGTTGATCGAAGAGTTTCGTCAATACGGTTCAAGTTGTTCCATCGTTCTTTCGTTAGGACGCGAATGAAATTATAGCCCATTAACTAGAATCGATTTTCAGCAAGCAAAGCCTCCCCACGACGTATACGCACGGTAGTACACACCGGCGAAGCGGTTCGAGCCGAGTTTCCCCATGGCCTGGCGTTTTCTGTACCGCAGGTCGATAGATGAAAAACGTGCACAGCCATGTCCGGCCACCCTATGACTCACCCCTCGGTCCCGACCATTTTCAAAGAAATGCACTTGCAACGTCGACCTAACCTTGCCAAACGCAGACTATCCAGGTCGGTTGGATTATCCCCTGGACATAAATTTGGTCTTTCCATTATAAACGTTTATGGCAGTTGCCTTTGTCCGACAACTTACCGCCTCTACCTTCTTGCTTTTACCATTATCTGCAGGCTTCGAGTTTCGGCCTGTCGAACTGGTCCCCGTTTATTCGGGACACCTTCGACTGCCTTCGACCACATGTATCTGACGCGTTTCTTCCTTTCTTTCCATTTTAGCGATTCCTTGCCACTTGGAAGTCGTTAAGAAAGATTTCTGGGAGGAAATAACGTTTCTTCCCTACTGCAAGAGCAAGGCATAATTCCGATCCTTCCCCGCTATAGTCTTTACAAATATCTTTGCTCGTTAGAACCGGTTTATCATGCAACTTCAAAGACTTTAATTGAACAGAGTAAGAAATAAAAGACGTTAAAAAGGTAGTTTCTAAAACTTTCCAGAAAATTACGGCGTACAAAGACAAACCGTGAAACGTGCAAGTCAGAGAGTGGCTCGGAGAGTCGCATAGCCCAGTGGGCAGTCTTTGATTAACTAAAATTTCTTTTCGTTGCGGTGAAACGGGAACGCGATCGCGTCGAGGGCACCGAAAGTACGTGGCTCGCCGAAAGACCGGTTGAAAATATTTCCAAGAGCAGGTCGGTGTTAATTAATTCGGCGAGAGCGGGCTGAAAAAGCGTTGTTCACCGTGAGACAGTGGGAAAAGTGGGGAAGCCGAGCATCGTGGAAAATCAATATTCCAGCTCGGACACGCGTTATCGTAATTCAAAGAACAGAGGAACAAAAATTTTAAAATATCTGGCGTTATAAAAATTGTTTGCAAACGAGAGACACGTGTAAGACAAAGCGAGAACGAAACGCTGCAGGACTCGAACAAGTGTGTATTATGAGTCACGAAATCGTGCTGGGGTGGGTTTCGTACCCTCCACCACCCTATTGATCTTGCATTTCTCTGTATATACTCACGCAACTTCAAAGAGCAACAGAGAGGGCCAGGGAAACGAGGGCGATGGAAAAAGGATAGGGGGTGACAAGCAGACAGACAGACAGCGAGGAGCAGGCAGAGAAATTTGCCGCGTGAAAAACACGAGTACGAGCGCGATACTACTCCAATAGGTGTATATGCGTTTGGGTGTACGAGGAAACGAAGAAGATCGTCGATGCGACGAGAGATCATGGACGAACGAGACGATCGAGTACGATTAGATTTAGAGTTTAGACGGAGTTTTCGAGTACTGCACACCGTGGGACGTCGGTCAAATATTGACGAAGAGCAATCGAGGATTATATAAACGGGGCGTGGCTCCGACGCGAGACAAAATGTTTCGCTACACCCTGTCTCACGGTGCCTGACGGTTCGAAAAAAACATACTGGTCTTGCCAACTTTGCGAATAGAGATCTTAGTTTTGAACTACACAACCTACTGTCTACTATCACCGACGACGATAAAACGCACCAGCAAATAGAAGTATTTTCGTGCTTAAACTGCTCGGTCAGAAATGTGCAGTCACATCGACAAACAAAGTGGAGAAATCGAAGGAAAGAGAAACAATGCAACGTGGTCGGCGAAGACGAACAGATGCGATAAGTTCGCTAACGTACTCTTGTTCTTTGGTAAAGGTAGATACGATACTCCACACTTTCATCCATGTCCGTAACACGTCGTTCGTGTGTACTAACGAGTAACCAGTGAAACACGAGAGCACGGTGGCTGCATTTAATAAGCAGACGGAACGTTGAACCAACAGCGGGCGTACGTACGCGTCTAGTGTCGCTGGCTCGTGCGGTGCATACGGGTGCATGCAACATGTTCGAGGTGGTGCATACTTAGTTAGATGCGCCCGTGTACGCACGCATACGTATACACGCGTAACGAGAATAAAAAAAAAGGGGGAGAAGAAAAGAAAGGAGGAGCATAAAAAAGACTAATTGCTAAGGTAGTGGCGAGAGCCGTTGACGGATACACGGTACAAGGCTGTTGCATGATAGAAACGCCGAGAATGCGTCGTTGTCTTTAATGCAATCCAGCGTGAATAATCTGCACAGAGACGCACGCTACGCTGTGCGTTCGGATGTCTCGCGAAAATAGCATGCTTGACTCCGGCGCACAGAGGAGCGTGGTTCTCGCCCGTTTGCAACCAAGTAGCTTCAAATTCAGATTCAGTTTTCACAGTGTTCCAAAGGGTACAAGTTCGGAACGCTATAGTTCCCCACCCTAGAAGATCGCTCGCTTTCGCGAAACGGGACAGTGCCTTCTCGACGACGCGAAAAAATACTCCAGAATTAGGTACCCTTGAATCTCTCCTTTGAAATGCCGTACGGGGAACGAGAGCGAGTGCACTCGTCGCTCAAACGCCGAAATTCAAACGACTTTCCTTCCCTCCCAGCCTTTCTCTCTTGTGTGACCTTCCGAGGACGTACGACGTCGTTCCTCCGCGCCAGCCTAGCGATCGCTCGCTACTCCGCTCGAATGACGCGCGCATAAGTTCCATACTCGATTTTCCAAGGCTGACTCCTAGCCACGGACTTTTCACACGTTTTTTCGAGCACTGACAGATCCCTGCTCTTGAGCTTTTAATAGACGCCATAAATCGTTCGCGTCCGTACAAGTGCTCGCTTGATCGAAGACGAATCGTCCCGGTCGCCAAAGATAAATCGCGCTCGCACGATTTTCTAATTAAGCCTCGTGTCAATTGGCCGGCTCTTACAACGCCGCGTTTATTTCAGCCTTATCGGTATCCGTAAGACACCGTTATGCAACTTGCGCTCGCCTAAGTCGATCGTATCTCTCTAGCGGCGATAGAAAAAATCTCCAACGACGACGTATTTATGGAATAAAGCCTCGCGCGAGTTTTGCTCGAAATCGTATCGTAGTACGCGAGAAACGGATCCGGCGCGATAGAGGGTCGAGAACACTCGCACGCTCGCAAATTCTCAGGAATGTTGCCCTAGGTCGTACTATCGTATGCTAACGGTGTAATGGGTAAACTCGTCCTCTGGCGAGAGACGAATGATGCGACAGAAGCGGATTACGGAACAAAGAGCTTCAATCGCGACTCATCGTCGGTCAACGAGAAAGTCGCGTGGTCCGACCGACGCCTTTTATCGTTCGTCCACAGACAGAGATGATTTACGAAGCGACGGGAGGTCGGACCGTTATCAAAACAATGCGACGCTTTGCCGGAGCTTTTATTTTACGCGATCTTATCGATCGCCCATCTTAATTCCAAGAGCGAGGAACGCCCACGCATCGCACAAACATCATAGTTATTTCGGAGTATCCTATCTGTAAATCGAATCGTGGATCAAAGATGGGTACAATGGCTCGTACGACGTCCAATTATGCCATCAATTCGATGATTTTACGAGAAGACTACGCGTTCGGATAAACTTTCTCTTTCCAGTTACATACCTATCTCTTTTCTCGATATTCAACGAGATACTTCTTCTATTATTCTTTTGCGTTACGTAAAGCAGTAACCAGTATACGTATAACGTGAAAGAATACTAAATCTCGTTTTTTCCTATCGAGTACCGGCCACGCGATTAGCTTCCACGAATTTATTCCTCTTTTTTGTAGCTCGATAAATCGACAGATCCGACTTCTCATTTCTCCTTCGTAACCAGTACGTGCCATTAACTAAACGCAGAAATGCATAAAGATGAATTGAATAATAGGAAACCTGTATCTGGCGCGGGGCAACAACTTTCCTTGCAGAGATTCTGCACAGGCCACGATGCGTTTCGTATGCATGATATACATTTCAGCCTGTCAACGACCATTGTCGCGCTAACTGGCCTATCGCGATCTCCGTTATACCAAAGGACAGACGTAATTATCCGACGTATTATAGTTTGCTAATATTTTTCTTCCTGCGGTTAAGGTCAAAGACCTTGCGTCCTACGACGACCAAGCCCATTCATCTTCTTCGACGATTAAGGTAATCCTCGTACGATCGCCAACTACGAAATATCTGCATTGTCGAGCACGAAACGAAGCCCGTGAGCGTTCAGTTCGTCGCGTTAATCCGCGGAGGAAAATAGGTCGAGCGATACATCGTGCCAATAGGCCACCGTTTATCTGTACTTGAAATTATTCCTACGGTGTATCGCGATTTCCTGATTATTCGCCAGTCTTAGACAGAATTATCGGCAATTCGCATAATGACCAGCGTGCCAAGTAATTTATTTATAGGCATTCGACGTAGTCAGCAACCGCGGACGACGTAAACACTTCACAGAGAAGACACTGTGGGACGTCAGAGCTTATTGATCGTTGCAACTAATACTATCTGGCGGCCGTCTTACATTTCGTTACGCAAAAACAGAAACGTTTCAATGGGAGTATCGAGCGTATTTCCGTTTTTCAACGCGAAGAAGCCTCGAAAATTTTCGTTGTATCGGATTTTACGTGAGCTTTGATTATAATTATCGCGAACAAGGTATTATATCGTAAGTAAACGTCGTTACGCGTCGAACTAAATTTCGCGTTTCAATCTCTTCCAAAGGAATGTTTATATTTATTGAAAGAAGAAGCTTCGACTATTCGACCCAATGAAGCATCGTATAGTACGGTACGATCATCGACGAATACACCAGACGTTTTCAGATCTGTTACAAATTCAGATCGATAAACCAGAAAAATAAAATATCGGACCTGTACTTTACACCCTTGGAAATAAAGTTTATCTGGACGAACTCGACGAATAAATGATTTCAAGCACCGTTCGTTTAATTCCACGAAAACGATAATACATCACAGTTTTTGATATCTCACGCGAGCCGAGCCAGTCATCTACATTGGCACTGGTCGCCTCTGGCTATTTTTCTCGTTTCCGCACCGCGCTGTTCGGAAAATAGAATACGTAATTCTATTTCACAACGTCCCTGATCGAAGACAATAGTCGTTCCCGTGGGTTACACGGTTCGCGATGGAAAACGCTTGAAACGGAAAGGTATTCGAAGAAGCGGAAGAGAAGCGCGCCCAATTGTTCTTTGAAGAAAAAGGCTGGTTGCGTCGACGAGTCACGCGGCCATACCCAACCCCGGAGCAGGTTAAGAGTTCTTTTTCTTTGGCGACAATGCTACCGACGCCGCGACGCGACGACACGTTCCACGTGTCCCGTCTACGCCTTTTCAAGCTAGACACAAGCCCGAGTGCCAGCGGCTACTTGAAGCGTGTACAATCGTAACTATGCAACGCGAATTAATTAGCACGGAATCACCGGAACATTTCGTTACTATCGTTGGACGCGGTCAGTGACTCGGCAGACCTTCGCACTGTTTTTTCTCCCTCTCCAGATAATACGAACAGTCGCTCGCGCACTCTGTCATTCAGGCTCATTGTTTTTTTCGTTATCTCTCTCTCTCTCTCTCTCTCTCTCCCTCTCTCTTTCTGCCTCTCTATGTGTCTCCTTTTCCCGTCTATTCAACTATGACCGGTATTGTCGTGGAGTGGACACGTTCTCGTATCGTCATAGCCATTTTAGTGGAAAAACGAGCACGCTTTTCACGTTCATACGTTTCGAGTTGACGCGAGATCTTTCGATGAATCGTGAACATTCCGCTGCGCATTTAGAAAAGGCACAGATCAGAGGCGAGAGGAACGAATATAAGAGAACCGGTGTTTTTATATCGTTTTCACGTGTGTATTCTATCGATAAGGAGTATTTATACCTTGATCGTATGAGTAATAGTTTGCGTTTTCAAGATTATATGTGTTCGATGATAGCGTGTCTGATCAAAGGCATATCGACGCTCTTAGATATTAAGCTTCTCTGCGGTTCTTTGGGGCTTTTGATGGAAACAGGAAAGGAAGAATCGACAACGAGGGTGAAATAATTACGCTTCGGCGAAATTTAAATACAAATCCACCGAGGATCATCAAAGTACATAATTACTGGCAGCCTCGATACTTATAGAATTCAGAGGTCTCCTCGCGATATTTAAATAAAATTAAAGAAGTACAGAGCGTTTGCTTTCGTCGAATGGAGCGTAAACGAAATGTTTGCGGCATACTGCTCGTTAAGTATTTTCCTGTTCGAAAGGACGAAATCCCTGTTCTCGAAAGTCTTAACAAGGACCCTTGGAAACTCTTCTCTCCTCTTGAACACGGCTTCATCGCCGGCAACGGGGTCGTGGTCTCGTTATCTCGACTCAATGCAATTCGTGCGCAACATTGATTCATCCTATGTTCCCCGTTTTGTTCTGTCCCAGGGACTCAATGCAGTAACATAATACTATTCCGCATAGTTGACTCGAGCACCTGTGGGCCTTCAGGTTAGCCGATATGATTTGTAACTGCTTCACCACCACCGAAGACTCCGAACAACATCAGGAACATCTCTGGGCAAAGGTAGCACTAGGAATTTGAGAAAAAATAGAAATACCAATAGGATAGTATCCTGCAGTATCGGCCGGCATACGATACCGATCAAGATTACTTCTGGCTTTTTTCACGTGCACTTTTTTTTAGGAATAAACGAACGAATACAACAATTTTGTGTAACGTATTTTAGAGCCATGTTACTTATTCCATTGTCCTCGCTGTTCTGACGCGTTAAACGTATACGTTTTCCATATTCCAAGTGTTAAAAATTCATTGATATTTTATTTCTCGAGTAAGTAAATGACCTTTTTCTACTATGTATGACAGTTTTACAATTTTCTTTCTATATCATAGTACGTCATAGTCTGAAACTTTCCATGTGTTTGTCGCCCACAGCCGACCGTCCAACTATCGTCCAGTACCAACCGATCAGCCATCGACCAGTACAAACCAAACCTTTTTTATCTGCAAGTTCAATCTGTTGGCAACTGATAGTAAATTAGAAAATGTTCGTTCGATCCTTCTTTCAAAGCAGAAAACAGAAAATTGGATAGAGGGAATACGAATGCTATTCCTCGAAACTAAAATGACTCAGATACAGGTCGCAGAGATTTTCAATGTTCCAAAAACAACCAAGGCGAGGACTACTCATGCGTCGAATGCACGGACGAAGAAAATATTAGTTACTTTGCTTGTGATATATGCAAAAATAAAATTTGAGTAAAAACGTGTGTTCTACGCATATCTTCTTTTTTAATAATTATTTAGGCCGAAAAATCTACTAATCAAACAATTTGTCGGTACTGGACGATCATTTTTCGTTTCCAACAAATTGCGACATTTTCACTCTTGCAAATTATCAATTATTATTACTGAATTTCACAAAATTCATTTCCCTCCTTCTATTAAGTTCCATTCGTACTACAAACTCATTTTCTGAATTTTGATTTTTACCGACTATAGCCCAAGATACGTAGAGCTTCTCAAACGACGTTTCATCCCCTCTTAAAATCCGTAGCATATTAAAATTCCATCTAGACGAAATTCCACAAATTTCTAAAAGATGAATTTACAAAGAATTCGACGCTCTCTATACGGCCACGTGCTATTCATTATTCAAAATATATATATATATATATATATATATATATATATATATATATATATATATCTTTGTCATCGCACATCGAGTAATTATTACTCGCTCTATCCGCGACTTGACTTTTGCGATCAATATTGCAAAGATAAAAGAAAGAAACGTATCTCTCCAATCATCCCCGCAATCGTATGATTCAGAAAATGACGCGTATCAGGGCACATTTTGTCATATACTAAAGAAGCGAAAGCAAATGGAACACCGTTGAAGTAACAGAATGCAACTACAGCGATAGAAGCCTGGTAGGCGTGGGCTTCTTTATCATTTGGGCAGACTACTCTTTTTCATAAAGTTGCATATGTAACAGAATACGAGCGTTTGATTTCTCTCGTGACTTTAATTCACTCTCGTCGTTCAAATAAATATCAACTCGCCACACACTTTCGTTCTGCTAAAGATTTACTTCGTCGTAGATTTATCATTCCAGTTTTACCTTGTAGCCTACCTCGCTTTCAAATTATGCTATACCACGATCGACGAGAAAAAAGCGACAAATTCACCGCACGTACGGTATTAAGCAAGAACTTAATAACTAACCGGCTTCTCAACGATCGTAGTTGGCTCCGTCATATTGGCCAGCCAACGCGTTACACGCCGTATACAAGATGGGATACAGCACGATATAATTATGCACTAAAGTTAGAAACTAATGCCGCGAGCCTAACCGATGCTACTCGCGCTGCACATATCAGCGATATATCCTAACGGAGATTTCGCGAGCTGACCATAAGAATCGAGCATACGAAACGCATATACATTTTCACTCGTTACACGACATTGCTGCGATCGAAAATCGAACGTTTGCTTCTGCTTACGCAAGAATGCGTTACGTGCATGCATAACGAGGCAAAACACGGGCTACAAAACCGCGTGGCGTACGGGAAAGGAATCGAACGGTCAAATCCTGGCCGTGTAACGGACCACAACCATGAACGACTACAGTATGCCAGGTGACAACCGATCTCGGCACGCTTCGCCATCGATTTTCGTGAATTCTCGCCGTCCAAGTCGTTCGAGATCCTTGAAACGTTAAATGTCAAAGTTCGCGCCTCGCGAAGATCGAACGAATCGTGTCTTGCGTGTGTTCGAACTCGATCGAAGCTCCAAGCAAAGGTTGAACCTACACGTCTGTTCAATGTCTTCGACTACCGCAATTTCATAACCGAAGGTGAACTGCTCGAAGGCTACGAGGCTTGTATTTTTCGCGCGTTACCTTATAATTTTAATTAAGATTATCACCTATGATCTTCCTATCAAGTTCGTTGCAACAATTATCCGACGAATGCCGGTTTCTCAACAGACGAGCTAGGTATCCCGATTAATCTGTTATGAAACTCTGACGGGTAACAATGCGTATTCCTACGCGTCTGAAAATGCTAAGAATCTACGCTACATCGTTGCGACGCTGTTTCGAGAAAATGCATACGCCTCGGGGAACGAACGATTAATAAAATCGCAGCTGCGCGAGAAGAATCGCGTCGTGCTTGCAACTCAAAATCGATATCCCAATTACGAGCTTCTGTGCGGAGAAATAGCTCCGACTCTTTTACGGATTTCGTTCGGTCATGCAGCGCAGATTCGTACAAACCTCGTACCACTTTTCTACCGAGCTTCTCAAACGTAAATCTGGCGAATCGGGAAGCGCCACTGGTGCGAAATCGCGTGAAAAACAAAGTCGCGTTGCTCGTCTGCATCGGACTACGAAACTAATAACTCGAAAGTACAATAGTCCGTCTGTGTTTCTTAGCGGCGCAAAAAGGTGCAACTCGGTTTTGCGTTTATCGATCGACCCATGGAGGAGACCGTACGACGTCAGCTTTAACGTGTATATACGAGATCATCTACGATACGCTGCGTCTCGAATATACCCAGAGAACGACAATTCCGGTTCACTTCTGACTGGCTGACAGCCTAATGCGAAAGACTTGGCCCTTCTTTGTCGTAGAATTTCATTTCGAGACCAGGTTATCGATTCTCAAAGTGGAGCAGACCTGTGCCGAAGCAGACTCGCTGCGTTTCACTTCCGATACACCGACTACCGCGAGTTAAAAATCCAGACAATTGCCAGATAGAAAGAAAAAGGTCAGCGATCGAATATAACGGAAAGCAATTTCGAAAGAGCCAAAAAGGGTCTAGGAATTATGACAATTTCTCCAAGAAATTCCTTCTTCCTTTCTAAATCTTGCTGCTGCTACAAAATAGATTAAACGGGCAATCAGATTCTCGTTTGTGCGTTAAATGCATATTAAAGAAGACAAAGAACGTTAAACAAGATACGAACCTTCAAGAAATGCCATTAACTCGGGCTAATGTCTGAAAAAGATGACACGTAAAAATTTGTCTTTCGATGAAATAGTAGATAAAGAAACATATTCGCCTCCGCTCGACGAATCGTATATGGTAGCCGCACCATACGAGAGTCAATCGAATGGACATTTAATTCGTCAGCGTGGAAACACCGACAAGTATCGTTTTTAGAAGCTCACACCCACGAACAACTTAAAGCTTCTCTCTCTCTCTCTCTCCTATTCTATGTTGCACGACTCGTGTGCGCGTAAACGTGCTCTCTCGCCACGACGGTATTTATAGAGATTTGGCGCAATGCGTGGGTGGGGCAAGTTCGTGAGCACTCTCTTTGCCTCTCAGTCCACGCACACGCAGAGTATACGTGCCGGCTCTCGGAGAAACATTCATACATGTGGGCAAAAATACGTGGCTCCGCCAAGAGATATTTGGGAGAGGAATCGACTGAACACGCGATCAACTTTCTTTTCTTTTTTTTTTTTTTTTTTTTTTGGTTTCTTACGTCTTCCCTCTTTAATTATCGCCTTTCGTTTTATTTTCTCGCGACGACTGAATTTTTTCGACGACTTCGACTCCGTCGTATCGCAATCAATCCCTTGCCTGTTCCCTGAATAGCAATTTCGGTAAACATTGGCTACTCGTCGTTAAACAACACCCTGTTAAATAAACAATCTGTATCCAATAATTAAAATTACATCCCAGAATGGATCCTTTCGACGAACGAAACTCGCCCCCGTAGAATTGGAAGCATAATTCATTAGTACGTGCGTGACTGGATGTTACAGGGCAAGGAGTTAATTAATTCGTACGACTGGTTGCCCATTCAACGGGAAAAAGGTCGATCTCATTAGAAAAACGCAAGAGGTAACCGTGATCCTCAAGAAGATTGATAGAAATTGATACAGGAAAGATAAAGAAGGAGAGGAACAAGGAAGATATTCATAGAACTAGAAACGATGAACTTTCGGGACGAGAATGAAAAAATTCAAGTGCAAGTTCCCCGGTTGGCGTCTCGCTGAGCGACCTCGGCACGCGTGTTCTGCCGCAAAGAAGAAATGCACTCTCGGCATATAGCAGCGTCACGGCGAAAACCGGCTGCAAAAGGGACACGCTGCTTAAGGAAAGAAGAAGGAGCGCCTCCCTGAGAGCGAGCAGTCCCGCCAGAATCCCGGTGATTTTTCTTCGCCACCGCGAACCGTTCCCCACCTTTGCGACGACCAGGTCCTCTTCGCGAGACCCGTTCAAGCCTGGCTCTGCCGAACCCGAACCTCCTCGCGATATTAATTCGAAATTCTATGGACGAGAACCGGTGAATCGGATAACGAGCGATGCGCGATCGCACGGAACGCCATGCACCGGAACGAACAAGAGGTCTTCTCCTTTCGTAAAAAAACCAACGAGTCCTAGCATATTTAGGATCTTTAGAACGAAGAAGAATTTCTTGCTAAATGTAATCGGATCGTATGATTCGGGGGGAAGGGGGGAGTAAACGGCGAAGTTCGAATACTTATTCGACGGAATTTACAATCGTAAGGTGATTAAATTGATAGAGAGGCCGCATTAGAGAAAATATCACCTGAAACGCTTCTGTTACCAAAGAAAAAGGAAACGTCTCGAGCGGTGGTATTTCAAGAATTCTTCGAACGCTTGGAATATACATATCTGCGAAGCAAGTGGAAATATGACAGAGGCGAAGAAGCAATGGCTGTGACGAGTCGAAAGAAGCGACGTGAGAATGTAATAAAACAGTAGCAAAATGTTTAAAGAATATAAACGAGTTAGAAAGTAGAGAAGGACGAAGCGGCTGAAGGGCGTCTCTAATTACGGCACGGAGAAAAATTGAGAATAAAGTATTATACTCGTGCGTGGAAGAAGGTTCTTGCAAACGATTCGAACTTTCACCTAAGACGCGCGTCTATTGGATAATCGAGTTAATAAGTTCTATCAACATAATAGAATGTAATTAAAGTAAACAGCGCATAATCGCGGTCAGGAAAATACTCGTAGGGAACGATTTCTCGAATCCCGAGTATTATGAGAATTCCTGAACACGGGGCGAGACACAAAGCGTGTAATCATGCAAACATCTTCCTTCGTCCATGCTCGAAGCTAGCTACCGGTTGTGTCCATGGGACGTGGGAACCGCAAGTCCCAGACGCCGCTTGAAATTTCGAATTCATGGATTCCATTGTACACCATAAAGCAACCATGCAGTCTCGCCGAGTGACTTTGCACTTTGACGAAGGACTCTCCTTATCTGCTCGCCGCCAATAATTTTCCAAACGCTTTCGAGAAGCATTTCCATCTAGATTTTAATTGTCTGAAACGAAACGCTCGGCAAATTCGCGATAAGAATCACCGATTCGTAATTTTGAAACGTTCTACGATCAAATTCCGTTTCAGTGATTCACGAAACGATCGTTGCGATAGATTAGCCTGTTATCCGAAAAATTCCATATACCAATGGAACTTTACTTCGTTTACTTTTATTTTACGACGCTTTCGTCAACGCGTTATTAAGCATATATCGAACGTTAAATGTAAGAAAATACATCGTAGTCGGCGTTATCGTTTCGCATCTCCTAACGACGTTCAACTTCGATATACACGTATTATTCTCTGCTGTTATGTATCTCGATAACACTAGCACAATTCAACGACGCATATCTACGATGCTCCGTGCAGATACGCATCGATAAGTACCGCGAAGAAGAACAATCATACCGCGTGTAAATCGTTGCCCCTGTTTCTATTCTCGAGAATGCTCCTCTTAAACCAGCAAACCGAGCCGTGGTGAACTTATAATCGTCTCGATTCCTCGGTTGGACAGAGCTCCAGAGATTCGTTGAAACGCGCTTAGAGAAAAAAATTGTAAGAAAAATCTCGGGAATCTGGCTGTTGGGAGGAGATAACGTAGCGTAGTTCGTAGGAAAAGAACAACGCAACAAGTGAACGATAAGGGCAAGCCAGATAAGAACGATATCCAGTGGAACAGCGAGTTACGTACCTAGAAAGAATGATTTCGTGTATCGATTAAGCTATGGAGAAGTGATTATACACCGTCGCGTCATTTCGTCGTATAATTTCCTACCAGACGATTTCGAACGAATTATTCGTTTCGATAAATCTTAGTTTTCACCGTGTGTATGTCGTTCGTATTTACGAGCGATCCATCGAGAACTTTCGACGCAGCTTGTACATCAAGACAAGTCCTTGCGACGAATCTTTCTTCTTTCAGAATCATCGATTGACTGGGCGAGAAAGCGTGCATCTTCTCGATAGTTAGCGCTAGAATTGCCAACTTCCAATGTGTATAACGTGTATACATGATATATAATTACAATCAAAGTAGTACGATGACAGTAATTCTGTTTCAACGAAAGTCAGTACGAACTTTATACGAAAAACACCTGTATATTTTTGGCAATCGCAGAACAAACAACGGGTCTGAATCACGGCAATTGGATTTGTTATTCCTATAAACGTAATAACTCAAATATCTCCGATAACCGAGAAATATGTTTCCTAAGAGATGGAAAATTTCGCTGCAAGTTAAAATCGTCGTCGATTTTCAACAGATTCGCAGAAGAATATCTGTAAAATTTAATCGGTCAAGTTTTTCGTTCCACGTTGTTAAACGGTTTACGCTCGATTTGCCGGCTGGCTGACAAATTGTCTGTAAAGTTTTTGCGCCACTCGAACGCTCGAAAATCTTGCCTCCGCTGCCTACGAGGTTTTCCTTTGAAAACGCTTTCCCAGCAAGGCCGTTCTTTTTCGCTGGTCGATATCGGTTCTCGAGACACGTAACCATCCTCCAGTATCTGCCTATCGTCTCCGAGATAGTTGGTACCATTTTAGATACTCCAACTCCCAACAGAGAAACGCACCTGACCTTACTCTCTGTCTGAGACACGAGCGAAGAATGTCGTACCGTGAAATCATCGGTTAGCATACAAAGTTGAGCTTGGTATTTACGTTTCCAATTGCCTGTACGATTTCCAACGGAAGAAAAGGAGAGAGAGGTAAACTCGTCGATATCTGAAACTTGCCAACTGGGAACTTGAAGAACGTCGAGGTCGTGAGACGTGCTTTTCGAATGGAAAATTTGAGAGACGAATATCGCTAGTTAGAAGAACTAAAGCAACCGGATAAAATAAAGGAGACGCAAAAAGAAAAACTGGTGTCAGCTGGTCGATCTGGAATACGACATATCCGACCTCCGATCGATTTGATCGTTTAACTTCGGTCTTTTGCTACTTCGTCAACGATTGTTTTATTTCTTTTTATTCTGTCTATAGAAACGAGCAAAAAAGAAGGAGCCGCTTTTATTCGCCTATCGCTGAACGGAAACAGCTCATCGAGCGATACACCTTGCAAAACCGACGTCATTGGATGACAATCGGAGAGAAGGAAACAACGACGCGACGCTACGTTTCTCCGTGAAACAGACCCACGACAGGCTCGAGGAAAGGAGTCAGTCGCGCTCTCGTAAGTAAATCGAGAACACGGACAAAGTCGCTTTCGTTCTTCGAAACCGATGGCTCGTGGAATCACGCGAGATTTCGTTCTTTTGTTGCTTATTATTACTCAATGATGGACAAGAAAACTCTTATGTCACTACGAAGTCGAACGAAATGACATCGTAAAAAGCTAAAACTGCTCCTTGTTCTTAGAAAATTTGGACAGCTGGCGAAATTAAGGAGGAAAATCGAGGTGAAACGAGAATTCAGCCGCAAATTTTCTTACGTCATTCCGCCGCGAGATTGTAATTCAGAGTGCGGAGGAGCGGTATCCCCTGTAGTACACGTACAAGAAAACGATTCCTGATTTCGTCGTGCTGGAGAAAGTAACTCGAGTGCTCGTAACCTTCGTGCTTTTCCCGCCTACGTCGTCTTACTTCCATTTTCCACGATCCCAATGCAAAGAAGTCGCGTAGGTGATCAGGAAGAATTCGAGACAAACCTCCTGTTCTCCTTGGTTTGTTCGTGAATTCCACTGCTCTGCTGCTATCGTAAATTAACTTGAAGGTGTATTGACAATACTTAAAATACGATATTCTTTCAGAAATTTTTGTACAATAGTCGCATGGAATAACTCGATTAACGTAACGTCTTGTTCCAAGTGGGACGACACGTCGTTTCAACGTTTACAAGTTAACGTTTATACCTGGAAATTAACTAGATACCGAGAGAGAGAAAGACCAAGTCCATTTTTCAAATTACGAGAAGTACTGGAAGTGATTAAAAGCCAAGATCGGTATAGCGAACGGTTCATCGAGGCAAAATAAAAACTCAGAAAATCGCAGTACTTGTTGACAAATATACAGAAGCATTAAAAACGTATTAAAAAAAAAAAAAAATAGATCACATTATGAGATTCACCAAGTAACCAGAGATCGTTGAATTTCATTATATCTAGGTAATTTAACGCAAAATTATATTACGCTACCTAAATTAACTAAGAGATCAGAATTGGTTCAAAATTAAGAGCGTTGTTTCTTTTTCTAGAATACTTCTTGAAAATTCATTGTCTAGAAAATCGTTTCATGCATCGGTACGAACACGATATACGAACATTACGATCATGTTTCACTTGCAATAAATCGTCGTTACGTACTTAATTGTTTTTCCATACAAGACCGATAAGGACTTGCATTTATTGCACACTGACGCGAACACGATCAAAGAAACGACCATGTTATGGTCATTGTACAGGCGCATACATACGCAACTTGGAAGATAATTACCTCAATTAGTCATCTTCAGATTGATTTTAAAAGCAAGGACTCGCCTTTAACTGGAGCAAATATTTGATAGCGCAGGTATAAGAGAGAGAAACTTCATCGATCGACAAATTTCTCAAACAATAAAGTTTTATCGTTAAATCAACAACACAGAAGAAACATAGCTATCACCTTGCGTACACCGCGTCTGCGTAAACCGAATTTTAAAAATCTACAGGCCGAGTGCGACTTATCGATACTTTAAATGTCCACCGCGATTACTCGATTTCACTCACTGCAATAACCTTAAAAAATTTTAATTTAAACGGATATCTACAAAGAACAAATATTAAAATTAATATTAATATTAAATCTCTGTCAGTTATAAAAGGCCTCTTGCGCGATTGAACTAGTATCATTAATATTATTAGGACTAGTATTATTATAACCTAGAATTTGTACCTTGTCGATTCATTAATATTATAGGTTAGTGATATATAGCGTATGAAATGGCCAAGATCTTGTAACTCGTCGAAAAGGATGAAACAGACGTTTGTATAGACAGAAACGATATTTCAGCTGGAAATTTTCAAAGCAAAACTCTCTCTGTATTCTCCCTTTCTCTGTCAAGAGCATGGCGAGGCACGCCCGTGTCGTACGTGTACATATGCTCCACGAGCAGCCGTTAGCGGTTAAACACGAACGCGTCCTGTATCATGATTCATGAGGGAATATGAGCAGAACGTCAATGAATCGTAATACATAATGACATATAGAATCAACTATGCTTTCATATCGAAACGTTCATAGATTAACCTAATCTCGATATATCGCGCATCGAAACAATAGTTGCGATAATCTTACAGACTGTACACCGTGCCTTACACTATACCCTCGAAAGCAAGGTTATCATTGAATACTCATAGTTTCCTGTATTGTACACCTAAATCACATTATCGTATATCCAAAATAACCGTTACTTCGCGCATGTACATTAACATTTCCGTGAATTTTGAATATCGATTTATAACTTAAGAATATTCATAGATTGATAGATATGTTTGGTATTGGCAGCTCCACAGTAACACAACACTAACACGAGTAACAAAATCAAAACAACACGGTGTATAAATCGTACACTTATCAAATAAGTATGTTAATTTTGTTCAATGGCAAAGACCGAACAGCGAAAAATTCATCGATCTCTGAACCTGTACGAGCAAGAGAGATCGCGGGGAACAAAAACGACGGCTTGGAATGCGTGAATGAATTATTTATAGAGAACAGAAAGTAAGGAAGATGACGAACCTGAGTGGCATGATTCTCAGTCCTATGCATACAAGCTTAGATGCGCGTGAATTCTTTTGTGAAAACGTACGGAAGAAAATAGTATGTACGTAAGATCACACTAATAAAGAACGACTATTTTCGAAATAAAATCCTGAAGCAATTATTAGTTGCTCGATAAATCCTACCTAAATAATACATTTTCGGCGAATAACGGGTGTACTTGTTAGAATCACTACAAGTTCACACACACGCGCGCGCGTGCGCGCGCGCGCATACACGGTAAAAGCATACCACGTTTATAGGTAGCTGGAAGTTCAGAGTTCAGACTAAAACCAGACATTCGATTTAAAATTCAATAAACTATATATTCGACAAAAACATATCGCGAATATTATTTCAGGAATAAGTAATGTATGATGAATGTACAATACTAAAAGAAGTAAAATACTATATGGAGACTAACGTACTTTAAAATAATCTCTAAACGGATTATTTTAGGGTAACGGAATTCGTATCGTAGATCGTAGTAAGATGACAAGTTACTGTCATATACAGCCGCACCGGTAGTCATCGAAGATTTCATGAGAAAGGAAGCGAAGAAGCACAGCGATGAGTAGACCCGGGGTTGGGTACGCTGAGAAAGGAGGGGATATACCAAAGGAGAGAAGAACGTCGCCCGCGGCTAGCAACCGCAAAGGCAAAACTCCCGTGAGTGGTTTGCCACCGTGAACTGGTTTTGGGGGGTATCCTTGTTACGCGTTGGCGAAAACAACGGGTCAGCATCCGATGCTCTTCGACGTGTATACTATTCGGTGTCGTCGTATATGAGTATATCATAAAAGAATAAAAAACGATAAAGATAGATAGGTGGAGGAAGAAACAGTCTCAAGTAGACTTACCCAGAGTTCTGTACCCCAGCTCATGTTTGCTGGGCTGGGTAAACCAGGCACAAGCAGGTTTGGTCTCACTCGACACTTCACATGTAGCGTCGCAATCCAAAAAGCACTTCTTATATATCGAACACGCACAAAAAACGCATGAAAAATCACGCGTTATACCCACCGCGCACGATCACTGAAATACCTCCAACATGTCGGCCCGTAACCACTGACTGGCTGGACCCAACTGTCCATCAAAAACCGCCCAGAATTCTGCCATAGCGCACTCTACCGAACTTTTCAGATATAAATAGGTGTTAAGTGGGGAAATATTCTGCCATTGGTCGAACATATATCGGCGGGTATGTTTCAAATTCTTCTTCGATATAACAAATAGTAACAATGCCATAACGTTGAACAACGTTTGTTAAAAATTGGTTTATTAATTAAGGAAATAAAATTGTTGTGTACATATATCTATTCGTTTTTTTTTTAGATAGCAGGTTTACACGATAAATAGTTTATATATTGCTTTAATAACAAAATAAAAGCTTCTTAAGCATTTCATATCTTTCTTTTCTTAATTCTCTCTATTCTGAGAAATAAATAAAAAATAAATCAGTCAATTAGTAATTTAGCACTAACGTATTATTTCCTTATATCTGAAATTACGTAAAAAATACAAAATTACTAAATTTTAACTTCGATATTTTGATTTCAGAAGCACGGAAATTATATGAAATATAAATAAATCAGAAAATACGTATGAAAACTAGAAAACTTTCGACTTTTATAATATTTAATAGTAATTACATAAATAATATAAAATGTCACATAAAATATAAAATACGTAAAAGTGATATTGCAAGCTTTATAAGTTGCAAGCTTGTAAATTGACTAAAATGGCGCTGGATGACTCGAGCGAAGTATCAAAGGTCATTAGTTCAATGTAGATAAGTAATTTTTTATATCAGAGCAAGAACATTGTTTCTAATCCATCTACCTTGCATTTCCGTCGCCTTTCACTTATGAATTTGTGACGCAGTTTTTGTTTAACATTCTACTACACTCTGATGGAAGAAATGAATACCCATTATGGAGGTTGTATTTGTTATATTTCGTTCATAATTCTATAAATTTTTTATCCATTTGTTGACGTATAAGATTCATTCATATAAAGGCGTTTTCACAATAATCTGTTTGAATATCATTAATATTATTGAATGAAATGAAATGAAATAAAATGAAATAAAATGAAATGAAATGAAATGAGTTATTGAATAATTATTATTATTTTTTATAGGTGGTAGAACTATTCAATAAATGTAATGAAAGTCTAGGTTCTTATTTATTTTCAAGATGGATTGGCCAGTTAATTGCAGAATACCAAATATCAAAAACTCTGTTTATAATCATAATATCGACTCTTGTGATTTTATTGATTGCATCTATAATCATTCTTCGAAAATGGAAAAACAAAGAATTCCTCCCAGAAGTGAAAGAATTTGTTGGGGTAGGTACAGGCAAGCCCAGATTCAGAAAAAGAGACAAGGTACTCTTTTATGGAAGAAAAATGCTGCGCAAAGTGAAATCTATCAGTGGACAAGTACATGCAACTGGACAAGGAAAGAAAAGAAAGGCCGTTATGAGATTTGCACGAAGACTTTTGCAACTTAAAAAAGAGACAGCACCACAACAACTAAAAGTATTTAAATTTTAAATCTCTTATTTTAATTCCTATCTTTTCATGTATTTATTATTATATATTTTTTTAATATTTTCATAGGTTTTAGAACCGCCTGCTGAATATTTAGAAGAAGATTTAGGTCCTGGAGAGAAAGTACCACCTGATGCTTTATATATGTTACAAAGTATCAGAGTATTTGGTCATTTTGAAAAACCAGTATTTCTTAAATTATGCAAGCACACAGAAATTATGAATTTACCAGCTGGAAGCACCTTATTTAAAATTGGAGATCCAGATGAAAATTTATTTATCGTACAGCAAGGCTTAGTTAATGTTTATATAACAGGACCTGATGGTTCTCAAATATCACTAAAGCTAGTAAAAACTGGAGAATCAGTAACTAGTCTTCTTAGCTTCACAGATGTACTTACTGGGCATACAAGTACCTATAAAACAGTATCAGCCAGAACTGTGGAGGATTCTATTGTAGTCAAGTTACCAATGAATGCATTTCAAGAGGTATAATTCAAGTTACACGTTATAGACTAAAATAAACTAAAAATTATCATTTCTAAATCTTGTAGGTTTTTCAAGATCATCCTGATGCATTTGTTCGAGTTATCCAGGTCATTATGGTCCGTCTTCAAAGAGTCACTTTCACTGCTTTACATCAGTATCTTGGATTATCAGCAGAATTAGTTAATCAAGGACCACACAAAAAGAAACAAAGCCCATTTTCTGGATCTCCAGTTAGATCAAGAACTAAAGAAACATTTACTACCCAAAATATAGAAAATCAATCCAATACTTCTGCAACTGTCTCATCAGAAAATGATAAAAATGAAGTGTTTCATCGTGACATTTCTACAAGTAGTCATCAAAGTGTACCTATAGTTATAAGTCGACGGTAAGTTTAACGAAAAAATTATATAAATTAAAACGTGCATAGTTATTAATATTCGTTCCATAATAGGCCAAAAACTAATCTTGATTGGAAAAATCAAAATTTAAGTCCACAATCAGGTCAGAATACAGCGGATATGGTACCAGAATGTGATTCTCATTGGCCAAATTCTTCGCCTATAACATCACAACAAGGTTCACAACCAGACGTAATACACACGGGAAATTCACATCCAAACAAAAAGAGGTCTACTACTACTGAACCAATACAACAACAGCTCGATGAAGCACAGCTTGTGCAAATGGCTACAGAAGCATTTGTTCGGGAACTTGGCTTAGAAGATGATTCAATACTCAAAGATAAAGTTCAAATCAGAGAAGTACCAGCTGGAACATACTTAATGAAGGAAGAATCTCATAAGGTTAACATTTCTTAAATATTACTATACATTATTCATAAATGTCTATACTTTCATACAATTTTACATTCCTTTTCTCTAGGATGTTGCACTTGTTTATGTTGTATCTGGTTCGTTAATAATCAGTCAACGCGTTTCAGAAGGTAGAGATGTAGGTCAAGAAGTTCATATGTTTAGTGCTCATCAAGGCGAGATTGTTGGTGGTCTAGCTGTATTGACTGGAGAACCTTCTTTTTATACCATTAGAGCAAAGCATTCTAGTCGCATAGCACTTCTTAGTAAACCTACATTTTTCGCTATTATGCGAGAACAACCAACTGTTGTGTTACACGTTGCTCATTCGGTTGTTCGAAGACTTAGTCCCTTCGTAAGACAGGTAAAAATATTGTACTATTTATTTCGCTTGTTAGTTAATACCGATAATTTATCCCATCTTTTTCAAAAGGTTGATTTTGCACTTGATTGGCTATTTCTTGAAAGTGGAAGAGCGGTGTATCGACAAGGAGATGAGTCAGATTCAACATTTATTGTGTTAAGTGGTCGACTTCGGTCGGTAATCACATATATGAATGGAAAAAAAGAACTCGTTGCAGAATATGGAAAAGGCGATCTTGTTGGTATTGTAGAAATGGTTACACAAACGCCACGATCAACAACAGTAATGGCAGTACGAGATTCTGAATTAGCGAAACTTCCGGAGGGACTATTTAATGTTATAAAACTTCGTTATCCAATAGTAGTTACAAGACTTATAAATTTACTTGGACATCGTATACTTGGCACCTGGCAACAAGCGCACACAAAAAATGGCAGTAGTGATACACAGTACATATCTACAATATTTTGTCTACTATTTATACAATTTCTTTCTTGTAGTAATTTGAATTTCCTTTACACATATGAACATATGATCATATTTATAGACGGGCCGCTGCAACAGTTGATGCAAGACCAGCTCAAGTAAATTTCTCAACTGTTGCAATAGTCCCGGTATCCGACGATGTCCCATTAACAGCATTTACGTATGAACTTTATCATTCGTTATGTGCAATTGGGCCATGTTTACGCCTTACTTCTGATGTGGTTCGAAAAGTAAGCCGTTAATATAAAGAAGGAATCACTTTAATTCCAGTACAAGTAATAAAATAATACAAAGTGCCTGTATCTTTGTTTAATTAATAGACGTTAGGTAGCACTATAATGGAACCTGCAAATGAATACCGCCTAACATCATGGCTTGCGCAACAAGAAGATCAACATCGAATTTCATTATACCAATGCGATCCAACGTACACGTTGTGGACCCAACGATGTGTTCGGCAGGCCGACTGTATTCTTATTGTGGGTTTAGGAGATAAACCTCCATCCATAGGCAGAACTGAACGTGAAGTCGAACGTCTAGTAATGAGAACGCAAAAAGAATTAGTACTTTTGCATAAAGAACAAAGTGGACAACGACCTACAAATACAGTGCAATGGTTAAATATGAGATCTTGGGTTTCTAGTCATCATCATATTCAATGTCCTAAACGGATGTTTACAAGAAGATCTCAGTATAGAATTGTAAGCTATAAAGAAGTACTGAGTGCCTCATTATGCATAAAGCATGTTAATAATTCAATTTTCAGAATGAATTGTATTCCAAAGTCCTGATGTCCGAACCAAACATACACAGTGATTTCAGTAGGCTTGCTCGTTGGTTAACTGGAACTTCCGTTGGGCTTGTACTTGGAGGTGGAGGTGCTAGAGGTGCAGCGCATGTAGGGATGCTTAAAGCAGTTATCGAAGCTGGTATACCTATAGACATGGTTGGAGGAGTTAGTATTGGAGCTTTCATGGGTGCTTTATGGTGTATGGAAAAAAATATAACAACAACAACTCAGAAAGCTCGTGAATGGTCTAAAGTAAATGTCATGAAATTAAACATATCATATTATAAAATTTATTATTTTTCGTTTATATGAACATATATTTTTTTCAATAGAAAATGACACAATGGTGGAGACAAATAATGGATTTAACATATCCAGTAACATCCATGTTTTCTGGAAAAGACTTCAACAGCACAATTCAAACAACATTTGGTGATACGTACATAGAAGATTTATGGTTACCATATTTTACAATAACCACAGACATCACTGATTCTTGTATGCGCACTCATACACACGGTCTGTACACAAAGGAAAATAGCATAACATTTATTAAAACGCTGACAGTTTCCAGTTTTCTTTGATGTATATTTAAGGTATTAGGTTGTCCCAAAAGTTTCTTTCGTTTTGTAAGGAAATAATGGACGCACCACATTCTCCGTTTTATATTATTTTTTGTCGAATCGTGTATGATCATAATAATAGAAATAAAACTAAATGGATCGTAGATGATTCAATAAAATAATATAAAACGAAAAGAGGTTGTGCATCTATTATTTCCTTACCAAAGGAAAGAAACTTTCGGGACAAGCTAATATAAATTTAAATGGTTTAGATTTAACTAACTGGAAACTCTCTCGCTGTTTTGGTGAAATTTATAGAGAATTTATAAATATGTTTCTAACTCAAAGACCTATTTTTTAAATTTAAATAAGCATTACTGTAGAGCATTGCGTAGAAATAAGCTTGAACAGCGGGAGTGAGCTTTCTAGATAATCACTGTAATGACGTACTCTCCGTTATGTATCGTTTATTGACAAATGTCAAACCTTATTTCTCGTTTGAGATGTTTTTTTATGAGTTCTGGTAACAAAAAGCTTTGAAGCTATCGATTCTTGCGCTAGGAGTAATCATGTATTTTATAGAAGAATATACGAAGTTCAAAGAAAAATACGAACATACATTTAAGAACTTAATTCGTCGTGTTTAGGATCGCTGTGGCGGTACATTCGGGCTTCGATGTCTTTGTCTGGTTATATGCCACCCATGTGTGACCCAGTTGACGGCCATCTCCTGCTCGACGGCGGGTACGTCAATAACCTTCCAGGTAATTTGAGCGTTACATTAAAAAAGTGCGTCTAACTTTGTTATTATATGATACAAAAAAATTGCGTTATGTGTTTCTATCAAATTTATTAACATACATACTATAAAATACTTTGAGTTGAACGCACAAACGCTCTCAGATAAAAACGTTTATAAGTTTCATCTTTAATTTTATAAAATTACCTGGACATTAAATATCAATGAGTTTTTATATCAATGAATAGATGAAATTATATTAGTCTTTTACATTGATATAAGCTCAGAACTCGGTTTATTGTAACTCAAAAACATAATATAAACTTGAAAATGATACAAAGCTCACTCCCGTTGATAAAAGATGCATTTGTCAAATCCTGAATAGCTAAGTCAACTCAGGTTTGCTATGGAGATACATTCGAGCCAGTATGACCATTGCGGGGGTCTTTCCTCCTATTTGCGACCCTCTTGACGGGCATCTTTTGGTCGATGGGTGTTATGTTAATAACGTGCCAGGTATCTTAAACCTGTATTGTTTATCATATCATAGCTGTAATAACTAATACGTTATAATCAATTTCCAGCATATGGCTTTATAATCTCTTTGTTCAAGCTGACGAAATGTTGAGGCAAGGAGCGCATCATATTCTGGCCATTGACGTTGGATCACAAGATGATACGGATTTAACGAATTATGGAGATTCTTTATCCGGTTGGTGGTTATTGTGGAAACGATGGAATCCTTTCGCAACGCCTGTCAAAGTTCCGAATTTACCCGACATACAATCGAGATTAGCATACGTGAGTTGTGTACGGCAATTGGAGGAAGTTAAAAACTCAGATTATTGCGAATATATTAGGCCACCAATAGATAAATATAAAACTCTTCAATTCGCTAATTTTGATGAGATTAAAGATGTCGGATATCAACACGGTAAATATTATATTCTATAAAAATATTATAGATAGGTAGATTATATGAAGTATACTTTTTATAGGAAAAACTTATTTCGAAGTACAGTTGAAAGCTGGGGTTTTACCACGTTTTAATGCAGATAGAGAAAATGCCCGTGCATTACGAGCAAAACACCAAGCGGCAAACCAGCAAGCAGTACCTTCTTACACCTTCACAGACTTAGCTCAAATGGTGTGTAAAGTCTCCAGAGGAAGTATATATGTAGATTTGGAAATTGATTCTGATACCGATGAATTAGAGGAATACGAGGCAGATCTAGAAGAAGATGCACAAGAAGTAGGATATGCCTCTGAACCCACTGCCGGTATTCTAGATCAGGTATCGATCTCTACTCTTTTCATTTCAAGCAATAGCTCTTCTAAAACTTTATCTTATCATTTAGTCACCAACGATTTAGATAATGTCAAGTACTAAATATTAGCAGAAGTCAAATAGGTGCTCCTTAATCAAATACAAAATATTATCTCATCTAAAACTTGTTTTTATACATTTCAGAGCCCCGATGAAAATCGCCTGCGACGAAGAATTGGCGTTTCCTTCAGTTTATCTGACACGGAAGCAGAATCGGAATTAGATTATTATACCAAAATATTTTAAGCATTTTTTCTAGTTCTTATTTTAACATCATGTATTTTTTGTGTCGTTCACTCCATAAACATATGTAACACTAACTTGTTATATGTACAAATAACTTTACAATTACTTATAGTTTTATGAAAAATATATTTATACTGAAGTACAAAAGAATCGTTAAGAAAAAATATCAATAAGTATTTTACGATTATCATCAGAATAATAATGCAATATCTCATTACTGTGTTATTATGGATTGATACAATTGTTAATATAGTCATTAAATACATAATTCTATTGTTTATATAAAAAAAATGTTCTTTAAATTTTTTCTTTTTTAAAAATATTATTATATATTTCGTAAATATATCATACAATTCCAAATTTTTAAAATACATATTAAAATTCTGTATTCATTGTCAAATTAGGATCTAAAATAGCAAGAACTGCGCCTATTAAATGTAAGGATCCTGTAACAAGTATTTGATACCTTTCACAATTATCTTTATATTCTAAGTTCTTTTTTATATCTTCTAAAACTTCAAAAACATTATTTGCAACTACTGAATTCATTCCCCATATTTTAGAATTTATTACACATTGTATTCTTTGTTCATCTATTGGTGAGCTATTCATTTCATTGTCTAAACTTTTAATTCCTACAAGATTTGGTACAAAATATGCTTTATAAAAATATAAAGATCTTAATGGTATTAATAGTTGTATTGGATCTCGAGTACCAGATGTATTAAAAATTAAAAGCTTTTTTTCTTTACTTCCACTGCTTACATCATTGAACCATGAAATACAGCACTCAATGCTTTCAATGGTATGTGCACCATCTAAAAAAAAATCACCAACACTACTTCTTAAAATTTGCATTCGACCTGGCCATCTACAAGAGGTCAAAGCTATTGCGATCTTGTCCATAGATACAGTTGCAGCTTTATTCCTAGTCAGTAGCCATTCAGTAGCCAACTGAATAGCTATAGATGCATTTTGTTGCTGAACTTTATTTTTTAGTTGTAAAATAGGTGAAAGATTTTCCCACTTATATTCATCAAAAGATGGAATAACACGTAACTTACAATTGCTCTCAATTGCTCGTTTTTCCAATATACGCATTGCTTGAGAGAATTGTGGAACAGAAAAAGCAACAGTTTTTGATTTAAAAATTCCAGATTTTTGATAAGCTATATCTTCAATAGTATTTCCTAGTAAAGAAGTATGATCTAATCCTAAACTAGTTATACCCACACAAACGGGATTTCTTACAATATTTGTACAATCATATAAACCTCCAATTCCAACTTCAATTATAGCAACATCAACATGTTCATCTAAAAATATATTAAACATGAGAATTGTCAAAAATTTAAAATATGTAGGCATATCAGATTCATATTTTCTTGCATCCTCTAGTTTCTTATATATTTTCCAAAAGTTCTGAGTAAACTGCATTTTGCTTATTGGTTGCCCACTTATTCTTATACGTTCTCTTACATTAACTAAATGTGGAGAACTAAAGAATCCTGTTTTAAAACCATGTTCACGTAAAATAGCTTCTGTATATGCGCAAGTGGAACCCTTTCCTTTTGTACCTGCTATATGTATGACTGACAAACTATCTAATTTTTCAAGTGTAATACCAGACCTGTAAAAGTTACATTACCAAATTGTTCTGATGTTTAAAATATATATTTTTTATTTAATGCAACATAAAAATGAGATCATTACCGGATTAAATATTTTTTTGTATTATACAATTTACAAACACTTGTTTGTGAATTATCTTTTGTTATTAATTTTAAATAATTACTATTGCTTTGTAAACCATGTAATGCTTGTATAGCAGCCTGTAAATAGATATCTTTAAAATAAATAATCCTAATGAACATACATACATACACAGTTTATTCCTTTGTTCTCACTTAATTTATTTAATATTTTATCAATCAAATAACAATTTATATTATACCTTATATAAATTATCATCACAAAGAATATTATTAAACTGTTCCATAATTGAATATTAGACGAATAGAAAATTCACTATAACTTCAAATAGTTGCATTAAGTGTACAAAGTTACCTCATAACTTGCTGTACAGACATAACGTTTGATAAGTTTATCCCACATTACTTTTCTTTTTTAATAAATAAAGCAAAAGTACAGAATCATTTATTACATAATTATATACCATAATATCCACTTCATATAGAATTTATATCAGAAAATCCCCTCTGCTTGACGTGAATTTCGTTCATTGATGAATTCCGTTCCACTATTTGTCCCCCCACCACCACTTATCTACAATCCATGCGTCTACGGTCTACAGTAGTATGAGTATGAGTCACGAGGTCATGTATACTGCCTTCTCCGCTATAATCAAATTTTTTCTTTGTATATAGCAATATATTTCACTTTTATCTTTCTCAAGAGAAAATTCCATTACATAAATTTTTATAACTGCTTAAATAATTATATGATTCTTATTATACTGAATAATTTAAAAGCACTAAAACAAGTTCAAAAACACTCGTTTTTCACAAATGTATGTACATGTCAAATTGTAGATATCATGATACTCGACCTAGGGTATTCGACCTATTCTCAGCAGTTTAATTTTCTGTCACTGGTTAGCGTATTGAAATTCTCAGTTTCTCGACATGTATATTCAGCTGTGCAAATATGACATGTATCGTATTAGTCACGACACACCGACACCATCGATGCCTTTTCCTTATCTTAAAAATTTCGTATCTCTCCATTTCCGACTATCGAAACTTTCGACTATAAAACTTGTTAAAATAAAATTATATGTTATCTTTAATATTCTAGAGATTTCTACATTGTATTATAACCAATTTAAAAATGTAACAAGCATTGTTGTCTTTTGTATTGGTGTGATTTTTTTATATGAAATTATAATAACAGTACAAACTATGATTTATTAAAAAGAATAAAATAAAGACGTTATTTGCTTTATCAACGAAAACGAATAATTTAAACACATAATTACGGCTATGAAAACAAATTTAATGAAATATTTTTAGTGAAATCAATTGTAGTCTTTCAAATTATATTTAAAGAATGAAAAATATTGTGAAGAATAGAAATCCAATATTAATGTATGTACTAAAATAGTTGAATCAAATACCAAATTTAAATTGTGATAGGTAACTTAAATTATAAAAAAACTTAGTTCGGTTATTTTTAATCTTTTCGCGTCATGCAAATATGTATATAGGCATTAGAGAGAAAATTCCTCTCTGATAGTATTTAAATATCGCATGCCGATGCGCGCGCTTCTTGGATATAATGATTTATACCAAGTAGTGTTACATCTGCAATTTCCATTAACATCCGCTGGAATCATTCGTGTTATAGGTAAAACCATTTTTTGAGTGTCATTTTCAAGATTTTTACATTTCGTTTCGGAAGATCTAAGTAAATCTTTGACAATGTCAGATATGTCTATGAATATTGTTACCTCGCGAAAGATGTCTTTTGGTATTAACGGAAAATTAAATGGTATAGAAGGCAAAACACCTTTCCTAATTGGGGTTTCAGGCGGAACTGCCAGTGGAAAAGTAAGTAATGTATCATTTTGTGTTTCCGAAATATCTAAATCGTATTTAAATAATTTGTGCAAGATATATTTTCGGTCTAACTTAACCTCTAAAAAAAACGTGTACATGAAAATTATAAGATCTTCAATTAATTATAAATAAAACTTAATAAATAAAACAATTTTTTTCGTCTTTTTAGTCAACAGTGTGCAAACGTATAATGGAAAAACTAGGACAAGTAGATATGGATCACATGCAACGACAAGTAGTTTGTATTTCACAAGATAGTTTTTATCGGGATTTATCGTCAGCCGAAAAACTTAAAGCAGAAAAAGGTCAATATAATTTCGATCATCCTGACGCATTTGACAATGATTTGATACTTCAAACATTACAAGACATACTAGCTGGAGTAAAATGTGAAATACCAGCCTATGATTATAAAACAAACAGTTTGTATGTATCATTTAAAACAATTTTAGTAACATAAATTACTAATAAAAATAAAATTAATCATTTTTTGTGGGATTTCAGAATGAAAGATCAAATTACAACAATTTATCCTGCTGATGTAGTTCTGTTTGAAGGCATTTTAGTGTTCTATTTTCCTAAAATACGAGACTTATTTCATATGAAACTATTTGTCGATACTGATTCAGATACTAGATTAGCTAGAAGAGGTAATAACATAGAACATTTATCATGTTTCCTCTTTTAAAATTACACATGTAAATATTATGAATGAATACTTTCAATTTTTACAGTACCAAGAGACATAAAAGAAAGAGGAAGGGATTTAGATTATGTATTGAATCAATACATGAATTTTGTGAAACCTGCATTCGAAGAGTTTTGTCTTCCCACTAAGAAATTTGCTGATGTTATTATACCAAGAGGTGCAGACAATACAGGTAAATCATGATATTGTTATAATGTAATAAGGATCATATGCAACAATTTAATTTAGGAAAGTAAATTATTTATATTTTAACTCCTTATTGCGTTTGGTATTAAACATGTAATAGTTACTATTAACTTCTTCATGAAATTAATTTACATTATATCATAACCAAAATTCAATTTCATCAAATTTAGATATAAAGATCAATTACAATCTTATGATCATGATAATTATATTTATTCTAATGGTAATGTTAAAGTGTGCACTCCAAATGCAAATTTTGATTGATAAGGCAGCTGAAAATTTTATTCTTCATATATGTATGTATGTATATATATACACACACACATGCATATATGTATACATATATATATACATATACATTCATTTATGGGTGCTGCCTGGTATGTAAAGGCTGCTAGACAAACTATCTTTTAAGTTAGTGCAAAGTGGAGGTCATATAAAAACGTACATGGTTTGGTTATTGTATGTTTACAGTGGCAATAGACCTTATAGTGCACCACATCTGGGACATTTTGCGTTTGAAAAAGGCTGAAAACTCATCCAGACAGCATCCATACATCTACCAACATAGGCGTACTTCGACTTCATCCGACACGTTCAGCAGATGATTTTAGCATGATATGCGCACTTATAACCACTACACTTTTATACACTATACATTGATCTAGGATCAAGCTTGCAGTAATCTTAAAACTTTTTTTTAATACATATATCTCTTATATACTTATACAGCTGTATTTGTATTACATTTATACTAAGCAGCAAACAATATTGCTTCTAGTATGTGTGCATCTATTAAACCCTTAATTGGGTAAAATTAATTTTCCACTGTTCCTAAAACTTGGACATAGTGCATGATTATACAAAGTACATTGTCCAAACACTATAATTCCAATATTGCATAATTATTCAATTTTACACATAAGATTGATCTATGTTATATAAAAAAATTTAAATATTAATTTATACATAAGAACCTTTATAAATATACATGTATGTATATATATACATTTGTGCATGTGTGGGTTCCCAAAAATTTAGATTTTTTATATATTATTATTTCGTAATCAATTGAATGTTTTATGCACCAGTATAGTAATATAAATCAACAAAATATTTTACATATAATAATTTCAGCGATTATAAAACATAATATTAGCATAATTCTTTAAAATGTGATATTTTTAATTTAAATTAGTACATTATTTACACACTGCCATATTCAGAAACATTTAATTATATTATTCAGTGTGGTATTCATTCTTTTATTCGGTATAGAATTGTTATTATTATACAACATAATTACAATTTGAATTGTAAAATTTGATATACTGTTTGCTTAAACTGTATAAAAAAATAATAAAGAAATTAAGTTCCCCATTATTACAAAATTATTTTTACTGATTTATACATACTTTATTTTCGGTTACAGTGGCAATAGACTTGATAGTGCAACATATAAGAGACTTCTTAAGCAACAGAGGTAGAGATACAGTTCAACCTGAAAATTCGATAAACAGGACAGATAAGTTGTCCAAGAGGCCACATTAATTCTTTGAGTTCTGGAGATTGATAAAAAATTAACTAACAATGAGTTATTATAAAATGTATCTTTTGTTATTTTCAATAATCATATATTTTTAAATATCACTATTAAATTAATCATATATTTAAAAAGATAAGTAAGTTTCAAAAAAATATACTATAAGCTGTTTTTTTTACTCCATTTTAGTATTACTTGTACACATAGAAATTGAAAGATATTTCAGAGTTGATATTACATTTTGCAATATGAGGTAAAATATATTTCTAGAGATTAAATTTGTAAAAATAATGTAGCAATACTTAGATATTAAATAGCAATAATATTAGTAAGCTTCTACATTGTAAACAGCAATTAGTATCAAGAATTTAAGATAAGATTGTTTTTGTTGTTGCTATTTATGTTTGTTTATTGTATAGTTATTATATACATTACATACTTAAATAACATGTAAAATACAAAATCAAAAATGTTTAAATATAAAATTTACTACTACTGTTATTATATATATATATATATACATAACATTAACTTATATAATATTAATTATTAATTATTGATAATACAGTTCTAAATTCATGCCATCATGAATTTCGTCTGAATTGTTACATTAAGAAAAATGCTATATTGTTAATAATTATCTTGTGTGAAAATATATTTTGTTTGAAAGGATACAATCTTGTAATTTTATGTGATCCTTAAATATAGTATACCACTTCTTTAAAACTATCTTTTCCCAATGGGTTCCAGTTTGGGCTGCTATTAATTTTTTTAAATCCCCTATTGTGTCATCTGGATTGCATTTAACTCTAACTTTTTTACCAAGACGATCATTACATGTTATTTCTAACATTTTTTACCTTGAAATAAATAATTATTCAAAAGGTATTATATTTATATGTATATTAATAATAAATATAAAAAATAAATACATTCTATTACAATCTTAAAAATTAATTTTTGATTAATATTAATGAATATATATTTACATTAATAAAAGCAAGATCTCTAATTAAATATATAAATTTAATAATAGGATAAAACAAAAGCTTTAAATGCAACTTAAATTAATTTCGTTTATCAAACCATTGTTCAAAAAGGAGAATTTACTTTTTGCACTTTTATCACAAAAATTTTGATTCTATACAAGATACAGCCATGAAGGTTATATGAAATGAAATATCAATAACGACAAATGTACAAAATACTTAGCTTTAAGCTTTTCCACATTTAGTTCTGTATCACGTATCACTTTACAAAAAGTATCTTTTATATGTAATCGATAGTATTTCTTATTTACAAATAAATATTAATATGATATCTACTTACAGTATATTATAACAATACCAGAACCAGAGAGGAAATTTTATTGACGTGTATTTCTACTAAAATGAAATATTCCTATAACGCTAGCGAGTAAACTTGATTGTCATATGAATCCGCCCTTAATATATTTAATGACCGTGTACGTTGTTTACCTTTTCCCGATATAACGCTGGTCCGAGCAGAGCCCGTGATAGTGTCACTAATAAGTAATAAATATTACTTGACAGCCATAAGCAAGAACGTTTGCATAGTGTTATTGTGTTGTTAACTTTAGTCGACGCCACGTCGACGCTCGTCCATGAATATGCAAAAGATGTCATCTGTAATCAACACTTGTACCGTGTTCGTACCGATGAGGTTAAGTGGCTCCCCGTAGCGTAAATGTTAAGAATATTCTATACCGTCGCAATTTAATAGCGGTAAATATGAATCGTACGGTAGTGTAGTCAGGACAATGAACAAAAGAAGTTTGATAATAAATTTATTGATTATTATTGATAACTACTTGTAATCACTCGTCAATCTGCATATTATGCAGATTACCTTCTTTACCATAAGCACTTGTAAAGACTAATCAAATCTATGTCTATTAACATAAATTATTAACAACCTCCTCGATTGGATATGAGATAAATCGCATTTTGTTATGTAAAATCGAGAATATACGTAAATCAAACAACATAAAAAAAGAGTTTTATCGCTGAGCAAAAGGTCAAATCCCGATAATTATAGAAATATTAAATCTTCCTAATCTGTAATTAATTATTTAAATATATATTATTTTAAAGATTCCTCATAGAAGTTCGTTAATTTTTAAATAATTCAATAGTTTCAACTCTATTTAGGAACCACAAAGTCCCTAAGCAGCCACTTAATACATACTTCGATTGAACTTGTAAATAGATTTCTAAATTATTATATTACATTCTGTATATGTCAAGAGTCAATATTACAAAACTCAAAATGTTAATAAAAGGAAGAAATTAACACGGATATCTTACCACTTTTAATAATAACTAGCATATTTCTTACAATAAGTTTCTTTAGATTCACGGAATAAAGCGATTCTAAAGAAGAATATAGATACAAAAAAAGAATACATTCACATAGGTATTCTTGATAATTTTCTGCCCTGCCATTACCGAATTTATATTCAACGATGGCGGATGCAGCAGATCTTCCCGGCGCTTCTTCCAGTCAAAAGATGTCATCGAAACTTTTAAGGCAAAAAGCTCAGGAATTTTTAACTTCGAGAAAACACGCAAATAATTTAGTAGATATAATTTCTCAATGGGATGTAAGTACGAATTCTAAAATTGTTTCAAATTGATGAATGTATCAACTTTTTAAGGTTATGTCATTTATTAAAATTCCTGATCACTCTATCAGGAATCCACTTCGTCCTGCCTACTTACAATAGAAACAATATTCGTTGAAGTTCTAAAAAGAGGTGATATGTATTTGGAACGTACAATATCTCTTACTATTTCAGGTATACTCAAATAGTTTAGTATTTTCTGTTATTTGACAATATTTGATATTATACAATACATCTCTGAGTTCTTGATAAGAATTGTAAATTCTTATGTATTGATACTTTGTGAAAATACATTTTTGGACACAAAGTATAAGCATAAAGATAAAAGATACATGTTTATTTTTTAATTTTATATATGCCTAAAAACTTGAAATAGCTTTTCCATAAGATTTCTGAAACAGAGCCAAGCCCTGAAGCAAGATACATCAATTGGTTGAGGAATTGCTATGAAGAAATATGGGAAAAGATACTTGCATCAATGGAAAAATGTCGATCTGTCATTCAACTACAAGCTCTAACTACTGCTATAAAACTGATGGCTGAAGAAGGTAAAAATCCATTGGAACCAATTGGCAACTTGGGATATTATTTTCCATTTCACCGGTTAAAGCCCATTTTGATGAAATTGCTTTCACCGGAGGAGGACAATGCCAGTTTAATATCTAGATTTCAAGAAATTATAGAATATCCTGATGCTCTTTATTATACATGGAAATGTCTTCCATCTCTTACCCCAAAAAGACAGCCACATGAAATTTATATTAAAAATTTGTTGGAACTTATACATAAATTATCATTGCCAAAAGAAATTGAAGGTATAAATTAAATAGATTAAATATAATCTTATCACTTCTTTTAACATTAATATCTAACATTAAATTTTAATCATGTTTCAGAAAATGAGATGTGTGAAAATAAGAATTTATTGTGTAAACCACAGCAAGGTAATAGATATATCCTCTACAGTCTTTTCTTGTAAACTAATTATAATTTTTTATATATTTTATATCTTCTTTTTTAGCTACTAAAAATTTTGTATGGGATCAAGCTGGAGCAAGACGTGCATTGAATAAAGTCTGGGCTTGCGTCATGCATTGGGAATTGACACCACAGTTACATAAACAATTATTAGTAGTTCTTTTAGAGAGAGTAATGCCACATTTAGAAAAACCTGTTTTACTAACAGATTTTCTTATGGATTCATTGGATGCAGATGGGCCTATTGGCTTGCTTGCATTACAAGGTGTATTTTTACTAGTTACCAAACATAATTTGGAATATCCTAATATTTTTACCAAACTTTATTCTATGTTTGAACCAGAAATCTTTCATACAAAATACAAAGCACGTTTGTTTTATTTGTCTGATCTTTTCCTCAGTTCGACGTAAGTGCTTAAAATATATTATATTTTGGTATGTTATACAAAAATTACCACGTACTTTTTTATTTTTAGACACTTGCCAGAAGCATTAGTTGCCGCTTTTGCAAAAAGACTCGCGCGTTTAACTCTTGTAGCACCACCTGAAGATATTCTTATTATATTATTGTTTGTTGGGAATCTTTTACTTAGGCATCCTGGCTTGAAACGTCTCATTGATCATCCACAAGGAGGAGAGGTTTCATCAGAAGAAAATAATGGTGCTGGAGACCCATTTTTAATGGAAGAACGAGATCCTTTATTAAGTAACGCACTCCTTAGTAGTCTTTGGGAAATTAAAGCCTTACAGTGGCATATAGTACCAAGTATTGCTAGTGCTGCACGTTTCATTCGTGAACCCCTCCCTTCTGTAGAGTATGATATGGCATCGGCTTTAGAACGTACTGGAGGACATTTATTCGATAGTGAATTAAAAAATAAGGTTAAAGATATTATGCTAACCTTCGAAAGACCCAATTCAATGTCATTACCAAAAGGTGAAAGATTATTGCAATATTGGCAATTAACAACAATGCACTGACTAACAATATTAAAATTATATTGTGCAATATGCATTAAGAAGAAGGGAACTGTTTTTCATTGAAAACGCAAAAAAACTGATGCTGAACTTCCTGCGTTTTTTTTATACGTTAAAAAGGGTAGTATGAAAATATTACATACTTTTGTATTATTTAAAGTCTAAAAGTAATTGCAACGGAATTGATTCGAAATACATTATTTCATGAGCAACATGTAGATATGTACTTTTAGATGTCCAACCATGCAACTATTTAGCACAATAGATACCAATTCTGTTAAATGAAGTCATTTGTATGCATGAATGTGTGATAATAAAATGAAAGATATTTTAATTTAATAGATCACTCGTGTTTTATTTATAACGTATTGTCTACTTAATATATATCATATAGGTAAATATAAGCGGACTTCATAATAAAATCGTATCATGATACAATCTTATATTTTTAACAAGTATTTAAGTATTTAACAAGTATTGAAATAATCCCATACTTAGCTATGATACATTTAAATAAGCGCTCCACGTATTATTATCGATTATTATGTATAAAAATATCTATGTACATAAATAGTAGTATTTAATCCGAATACTTTCATATAAATCTTCTATTCTCCAAAATCTGTAAGAAAAATACAAAGTTTATATAAAAAAAAGTTATTTTTCTTATCATACATATAATACATTATATAAAAACTACTACAAACGCATGTCAATTGTCGCCATTCATCTTCACTTAATGTATGCTTTATCTTCACTAAAATATTTGTTGGAATTTCGGGAATTGCAGCTGATATACATTCTTCTTTAGTGGGTATATACTCCACTTGCAGAAGCTCAGCTACCGTTGGTCGTGCTTTTGGATTATGTTGTAGACATTTACGCATTACATCAATTAAAATTGGTGGTGACGGCATAACTTTATTACCATCTCCTGATTGCAAAGTTGTAGGAAAAGGAATGTTCAACTTCGGATTAGTTATTGCGTTCACTTTAGCCCACTGTGAACGAACATGATGAAATGGTGTATGACCATATACTAAACTATACAAAATACATCCTAAAGACCACACGTCTGACTTAAAACTTATCTACAAAATAAATATATTTAATTTATCATCTTTTAGGTTCCGATTTTGATTACATCTAACAAATTAATCTTCATACTTTATATTTAACATTTTGTGTGGGAGAATCTGAATTTCCACCAATATCCATTAAGGCTTCAGGGCTAATATAATTCAAAGTTCCAATTGGACAGTTTTTCACAACAGATGTCATATCAGCATTCATACTAGAAGCAATTCCAAAATCTATAAGTTTTAATCGTCCTCGTACTAACAAAAAATTTGCTGGTTTCAAATCTGAATGAATTACTCCTAAAAATGTATATATGTAAAATATAATCCATTACATAAAAAATTATATGATAAATAAATGATTGTCCTATATTAAGATATTTACCATTATCATGTATATGCTTAACGGCTGTCAACATTTCTGTCCAATAATATAAAATCATTGTAAGAGGAATTTGTTTTTCTTGTGACATAGCTTTTAAAAGACGACTGAGATCAGTGTCTCCCATTTCCATTACTACATAGACCATGGGATACTTAATTTCACTAAAATGAGAAACTTGAATGTAAATGTCAGTACATGTAATATATACAATATATATTTTTGTAAAATAAGTTCTTACTAATCAAACATTTTAACAATACATGGTGCTTGTAATTTATGTAACATTGAAATTTCTTCTAAGCAACCTTGTGCAGAGTCCTTGTCCATACGATTAAGATTAACGCATTTAATAGCGCACAACTCAAGAGAAGATAAGTCTTGTACTCTCAAAACCTCTCCACTCATACCTTGACCAAGTATACCCAAAATTAAATACTCTTTTCCTTTAACAAAAAGAGTCCTAGTTTGCCTAGATTTAGAAACATTAGATGGGATTGAAAATTGTACATTTGATGGTTTATCTACAATTTTATTTAGGTCCTGTTGTTGGTTTTGGTTATTGACTTCTGAATGCTGATTCTGAGGATAATTGCACGTTGATTTCAAGATATCTTTATTGTCTTTAATACAAGGTGGAACATGTTTGTTATTTGGTATTTTATTTACTGTTTCTTTATCCAACAATGTATTCTTTATAGTTGGATGTTTATTTTCTTTTAATTCTTCATTAACATCTGATTCTATATGTACATTTTCTGATGTCTCAGATATTTGCTTTGGCAAATCTGTTTTATATAAATTTTTACATAACGATTTTTCTTGAATTTTAGGTGTTACTTCATTTACTTTAGGAAGTTGAGATCCTTGTAATAAATGTCTACTAAAAGCATCATTTTGAATGAAACTTCCTGTATCTGATAAAGGTCTTCTTACCTTACGCTCTGTATCCAAATAACTATAATTAAATGCATATTTAAATAAAAGAAATTAATAATAACTATGTAAATTATTTACATTACATTATATATATACATATATATATATACCTTGGAGTTCCATGCTTTCCTATGCTTGGTATAAAATAAAAGGAGTTTTTTGGAGTTTGCATAGAATCTTTAAAATTAATACTCTTATTCTGTAATGGAGTTTGTTTTATGTTATTTAGAGACCAATGAGATAAGATTGTAGCTGGTGTTAACCCATAATTCTTAGATACATCAGATACTTTGTTTTGTGGTGTTTGTGTAATATTTCTACGAGAGAAACATGGGTCTGGACGTATAGAATTAACCGATGCGTGTTTTAAAGGAGTTTGTAATATCCACTGATCGTTAGAATTTATATATGTTCCTGTATCTGATACTAATGTTTTACTCATGGAAGCAACATTTTCATTATGAGCTTTTTCTTCATTTATTATGGAACTTGATTCTATTGTTACTTTTTTATTACTTGTATTTTGCGAATTATCCATTTCAGACTGTGATATACTTTCAAAATATTGAGATGAAGAAGTAATAGATTCCCTGTTACTGCTCATTTTGGAGGTACTCTGTTGGTCTAAAAGTTGGTCTTGATTTAATTCTCCTTTAATATCTATATTAGTAATATATTTATTTTTGTGTTCAGTTTGTGAAAGCTCTTCTTCTACATGAGTTTCAATACTTAATTGCATCTGATTTGATTGTTCACATTTTACATGTGTTTCAATTACATTGTGATCATGTTCATGAAATGTTAATTTACTTTCAGGCTTAGATTCTGTAACACTATTAATTAAGGCATATTCTTCAGGTTTTGAAGAAACAATTATGTGCGAAACCTTAGTTCCTTCTAACTCATTACATGTTGTATTAAATAAAGATAATGACTTATTCAATTCATCTTCAACATGATCATCCTGTGACAGAGATTGAGGATCATCAGAATCTGATTCATTATCAGAGTCTTGTGGTCTATCTTCGCTTTCATCATCATCACTTTCACCAAAATGCAATAATTCTTTCACACGTATTGGTTGAAATTTTGGACGTGAAATGGTATGATTTTGAAAATCCATATTATCCAACATGGATCTATCACGCTGACAGATCTGATATTAGAAAAAAAATACTTTAATTAATATACATTAATAGAAAAAGAATAATAATCATGTAAATATATATACAGTATAATATTACTTCAGAATATCAAAATTTATTAAAACTATTAGACATCCAGAGCCTTTGATATATTTAAAAATTATCAAAATATCGTGAGGATTGAATAAAACAAAACAATTCGAACTATTTCCACTTTGTTGGCCTGAAAGCATTATCGTACCTATAATTGTAAAAATCGCTTGAACCGTAACACTCAACAAACAGTTTTTGAATGCATTAATAAAAATGTGAGACACATTTCATTAAATATTATCGGAAACACTTAACTTTGAGAATATATTCATCAAAATGCATAATTGACTTTTGTAATTCTAAACTGTTTGGTTTGTATTATACTGGTTTTTCGTTTACGTCATGAAATTCAAACCTTAAGTACAACCGTTGATTGGTTCATGCTAACAGTGTTGCAATACGTAACATTCTACTTTTAGGGATATTTCACAAAATGCATTAGCGCTTTTCACGTAAATTAGTTCCAAATGTATCACTGATATTATATATTAAAAGGTTTTTTTTTTATTAAATTAATATAATAAAATAACATAAAAATAATGTTTTTTTAATATTTTACATAATGACATATTACAGTGTATTATGTTATATTACAATGATTTGTATTTATATTTGAAAGAAAATTAGCAATATAGAGTAAATGATTGAAAAACAATGATTGATTTTAACGTAAAATACAATTCATTTACCAATACATATTCTCTGAACATTATAAATGCTTACATTTTACGAGTAAATTTCACTCCACCGAAATTTAAAAAATTAATTATTTTGGAATTTTAATGTTTTATAATGAAGTTTAAAT
Organism: Bombus waltoni; assembly: GCA_014737395.1. Classification (NCBI taxonomy): domain Eukaryota; kingdom Metazoa; phylum Arthropoda; class Insecta; order Hymenoptera; family Apidae; genus Bombus; species Bombus waltoni. Next base: position 367,223 of record JACXII010000053.1, read on the forward strand.
TTTTATCTAATCATTAAAGTAGATTAAATGTACAATGTTGAAAATCGATATTGAAAAAATGCGAGAATGTACTTATTTAAAATATCCAAAATACATAATAAAGTGTATCTTGTATGAATCTTACTTTTAAATAATTTTAATATAGTGTAACTATATTTGTTTAAAAAATTACTATGTTTAAAAATACATAACTTATTTGGTTTAATACACAAATAACAATTTTGAACACTTATAATAATTGTAATAAAAAAATTGTATTAATCATTTTATTTTACTATATTAAAATATGCATTGTTTATGTTAAATATATATCATATTCAGAAAATTTCTGGAATTTTGTTTCTAACCACTAAACCTTGCATATAATACGTTTCCGAAGAATTGCAATAGAAAACAAGATTTTATAGAATAATATACAGTCTTTACTTTTAAATTTGCTTTATACCTTATTTATCTGTAAGCTTAATATTTATTAAGATAAATCATGTATAAATAAATTGCTTTTTTTAGCAGCTTAATTAATATTTAAATTAAATTATATTTAACAAATTTTCAATTTATATGTATCGTTTTTCTTGTTTAAAGAAACAATCGATATCCACTGCTACCTGCTCCTCTATTCCGAGATCGGTCTTGTGTTTTAAACACTAGTAGGTAGCAATTATGGAGATATAAAACATTTAAACAGATACACTTTCTCATAATTCTCATCTGCATCCTTACTCCTTAGTAATTATTTTAAGTATGTATTTCATTTTTGTTGTTTCAATCGACCAGAATTGATATAGCCATATAAGCACGATTTTTAACACGAAAGGAAATTGTTACTAAGGCTGAAATAAAAATGAACATGGCGCTTGGTGAACATTGATAGTTTGGTACATCACTCTTAATCTTTTCGGTACGCTATAAATACCGTGGAAAAATCCGAAAAGTTAGAGTATCGCATTCAAACTTTAAATTACAGTATGATCAAACAAAACAATTAGTATTTCAGCGCCCTGCTAAGATGTGTAAAGATCAATATAAAAAATAATATTTTATTTAATCCTTAGGGACGAAATTAGGAATTGTATTTTGAATAATGAAAAAATGTTCTAGACTATGTTGCAATGTTCTTAACGTTTTCCATTATTATAATTAACAGCTCGCAATGGTGCTTTAAACGTTGATGCAGACTGTTGTTGAAACTGATATGCTAGAGGATGAATTTTAAAGCCATATAACCTGTAAAAATATTATTGTACATAATTTTATCAAAATTATACATTAGCTATTAAAATTCAAACAAATTTTTGTATACATTTGCAAAAATGTTTTAAAATGGAAATTAGTTTTATTTCAACTTACCTAGGTACAAATTGATTTGTTGGACGTTTGGGTCTATATTCTGGATGAACCATGAAAAGCATATGGGGAAACCCTGTTCCAAAGTATGCTCCATCAGTATGATGATGTCGAGAACTTTTGGGTGTATAAACATCCATACACTTGGGACAATAACTTTTAACCATTGCTTCTCCAGGGACATCACTAAGACCCAGAGGCAACATAGGTTGGGACTCACAATATACACGTGGGCAATGACCAAAGTCTCCAGCTTGATATTTTTCAATCATTTGAGCAATGCCGCGATTAGTCAGAATGTAACGTGCATGAATTAGTCCATAAAGAAGCTCTGCTGCTTGTTCAATTAATTCAGACTGATTTGGATGGCCATCTAATTCGTCATCTACAGAATAAAAACAAGCTTAAAAGTACTTTGATATTTTCTGGCATGGTATAAATAATATATTTACCAGGTTCAAGATCAAGTATCATATCTAATGCTTGCCTATAATGTGGTACTTGCTCATTTAGTCCAGTTAAATTAAACTTGTCCTGAATGTAGTCCTCGTCGACCTGTAAGAAGGTTGTATTAACAATTTTAGATAATGTAAAATATAATTGCCAAAACATTGAATTTTGAAATGTAAATATTATCAAATATTGTACAAAAACAAAAATTTATACAGAATTGTGATACAGACATGGAATTTGTTTTAAACAATCAACAACTTCAAAACTTTTAACCTCAAAAATATGAAGTAGGTCAAGATATATACAATTAAAATGAAATATTATGACAAGAAAAGTACTTACCTCACAAAAAAACTCATTGCCTCTAAGATTGCAAAACCACGAAATCCAGGATACCTCCTCAGAACTGCTCATTTTCCTATGAATAAAAAAAAATGGAAGAAATATTTTTCCGAACAGTCTATGGAATAGAAGAGATCACCGCGTTAAAAGAGCGCAGGATTCGTATATAATGCGTAAAGGTACGTGCGCAAAAAAGTTCTCGAATCTCCGTATATTATCCACACGTACATACGACGTCAGTACTTAGTGCACGCCTGGCAATTGGTTAGAAAGGCGCCAACGAAAGGCTAGGTATGGGGAGTTCAGAGTGAGGGGAGCAAATGGAGTTTTCACTTTACTAGGCAAGATGCTCGACGTTACAGCCTATCCGGCGATTCACCTACGTTTCCGTGGTCATTGCTGCTTCGTCAACTGATTTTCAAACACGATGTACAGTCCGACACGGCCAGGAAGCACATTACTCGAGAAAAAACCTTGTAGGACGAATGAAAACCCAAAAATAAACAGCCTTTACGGCTTACCTTTTGGTGCTTTGATTAGCCACGCTTGCTCGTCCCAACGATGTAGATAGCGCTGCCGTACTTTATTCTATCCGCCACCTTCCGGCTTCTTTTCAGAAATTCTTCTTTTATTTAAACCTTTCTAATTAGAACCTTACTTTTATACAAAGATACCGAAATTTTACAACCTGTCGAATGAACCTTAATATTTATAATAATTATTAGGCCAAATTTTTATATTTTCATAAACAATTTTTTGTCTACTTCGTTGACCAATGAACGATCAATGTATTTCCAATACACTACTTCAGCCACAAATTTCTTACGCTTTATTTAACTAATACTTAATTAAATAGAATATAGGTATTAAACCACACCATTTTTCTGCTCTTCTTTTGGTTCCGATAAGAACTTCGTCCACAATCAAAAAGATTTAAAACTGATACGCATATTATATTAGCATCACGTGACCTGTTTCCTAGCAACTTTAAACAACATAAAATTAATAAACTCACTAGATCTAATATTTGTATACTGCAATTATATTTCACATTTGATATAGATAGTTATTTATGTTCTATTTATATATACATATATAAATGTCTATTATTACATTCAAAATTTTATAGTATATTTTGTACATGTATTCTTAATATGATATTGGGTGTGACTTGATATTATTATTTATGATAGACATACAATTAAAATAACAAATGTAATTATAGTTGCATACAAGCTAAGAGTATTATAACTGCTTGTAGAGTTTTAGCTGTATTAACTGTAAATAATGTGCAACTGAGTTATTACTGAACAATTAGGTAAAGCTAGGTGTTATTTAGAACGTAGAGGACAATTATATTTATAATTCTTATCAGTTTGAATAATTTTCTTAAAATTCACTACATGTTAAAAGAGAATAAGATTAATTACAGTACGTATAACCTCATAATTATGTTTTTTGGTCGTCCTATTAAGTATTAATTTACTTGTAGATGAATATGTGGTTTTGGTTTGGAAACAATTTAGGCAATTTTCTTTTACCAGAGTATAATGTTATTACAACTTCCAGTTTCTTCTGCACCTGCTTAGGTTTATTTGCACTTGCAATATTGTACGAGGGTATGAAAGTTTTACAAATTAAATTGCATCAAAGTACTTCAACCCTTATACAAAATCAAAGCCCAACAATATCAGAGAATTCTTGTTTACTGTCTAAAATATCTTCAAGATCTATTAGAAAACATGTTTCTTTACATTGGTATTATATTTTAAAAATTATTAAATTATAGAAGCAGATTGATATTATCACAAGTTACTGTTATATATTGTTTTATTAGTATGCAATGGTCTACGTGGAGTTTTCAAGTATTTCATTGGTTTGTACATACCTTCCTTGGTTATCTTTTAATGTTAGCTATTATGACATATAATGTATACATAAATATTGCTATTGTACTGGGTGGAGGTTTCGGATATTGGATATTTGGCCTAAAACTTATAGAACTGAATGTGGAACGATTTTTTGAAAAACGTACTCTGTTAGATTGTGATAAGGAATGTGCTGGTAAGTCCTAAATGTTGTGTACAATATTAAAAATCTTGTAACATTTATAACTATTTTTAGATAACATAGTACATTGCCAAGGAGATGAATTAACAGTTTCCGTTATCGCAGAACAGTTTGTTACAGATGCTACTGTTGAGGTTCATATGTCAGGAGATGCTTGATAATACTAAAAATAGTAGGTTATTGTTTACTAATATGTAAAATATTCTATTTTATATATATTGTATATATTTCAATTAATCATATAATAACATTTAAACTGCACTTACATGTTAATTCTCATTTACTAAAAATATATTATTTCTCTATATTATAGTTCAATATTTTAATCTTCCCTTAAATCAAATAAACATTTATAACAATTATTACGAGTCAAAAAATGGTCATATGAATCTTTTGTAGTAATATGTATTCCACAAAACCAGCAAAAATAAGCCTGACAATAATTGCATGTCATTTTATTGCATCCATCAATTTTCTCAACCATAGTTGTACAATTTGGACATGCTTTAGTATATTTCTGCAAACAATATTATTAAATTATAAAACTGCTACAAATATAAATAGTTTACTATTGTTAAAATTTAATATATACCTTCAAATATTCTTGTGTTAAATATTCTTCAGCAACTCTTTGTATCTGTTTCCTACTATATTCTTCTTCTAATTGCTTTCTTTGATGTTTACTACTATTTTGATAGTCTTCAATAAGTTTTAGTCTGCAACTTGAAGACATAGCACATGGTTCAACCCTGTGATATACCTTAAAATATGCATTTAAATAGTATGCATTTATTATATTGTACTTATCTTTTTTATATTACAAAATCATATACCTTATAACAATAAGTACAAAATGTATAGTTACATTTGATACAAATTCCTAGTGGACATTGACATGAAATTCTAGAACAAGAGATTACATCTTTCATAGTATTTAATGTCACATGTAGTAAAGCTTTTTCATATTGTGAAAATAATTCTGGATAAAGTTTTTTAACTTCGTTAATTGTAATATTAAGATTGCAGCTTAAATCAGGGCAAGTAATATCAGTTACATTATTTTCTTTAATTTTTATAGTAATATACTCCTGCACACAATTTTTACAATATATATGTAGCAGCAATTTTTGAGGTTTATACACTGCCTTCCACAAAATTTATCAAAACATATAATACATTCAAAGCAACTATTTTGAAATTTAATCTCTTTCGTATATTTATTATAACTAGTAAAAATTGTAATGGACCAGAAAGTAATGTACTGTATATAGCTCTAACATCATTTTGAAACATTGAATTTAGCTTAAAATAATCTGCTAAATTATGATATGTCATATACATAAATGAAATATCTAATGTGTGTTTAATGTTCAGAAATTTAAGGACATCATTCCTTAAAAATTCAAACCACAAAAACAATATTTCTTGGCCTCTATTTTCCAGTCATATCTCATCTAATTTCTGACAAATAAAAGATATTTGCCAAGGTGAAAGTTATGAAGAAATAATATAAAAATTTGGTGACCTTTCAGTAGGATAATCAATATTAAGTCGTAGGTAAATATTTGATATAGTGAAAATTTTGTTCATAAACATTTTCGAATTTTAATAAATCACTGCTATCATTAAAAAATACATTATAATAACATTGTATTGTATCTTCTTGTCGTTTTCGGTTTTTGATTGTGTATCTTGGCATCTTCGAAATTTCATGAATTACTCGATACTTGTTATCAAGTTTTTTGTTTTCAAATTTAAATACAGTCATCAATAAAGAAAACCAGAAGTGACCAATTTCTTTTTTCACAAGCTGCTTTTTTAGTCTTACAGTCCTCCCATCATCATCACGTATAACATATAGCTAAGAAAACATAGATGAAACTATAGAGTGTATAAAATAGAAGCTCAAGTACCGTGAGCAACGAAAATATTCGAACAGCGTTAATTGAATGGGAAGAAATCGTAAACAAGTAAACCTAAACAGGAAGTTATTGCTAAATTAAGAGTATGGTAAATTAAGAATGCATAAAGAAAGAAAATCGGATAAAGAAATCACGGCTCTTCTAAACTACAGTAATAACAAAAAATGAAATAATAAAAAAGTACAACGATAACAATTATTGCAAATAAATCATGATTTGGGCGACGAAAGAAATTAGCACCAAAAGAAGACAAATCGATCAATAGCAATTACCACATTTTATTATATCTCTTCTATAGACTGTATAATTTATGAAATAGAAAACTTCAGGAGTATTATCTATCTTCATATTGGCGCGTTATTATGAAATAATATTTAGTGTTTCTACGTATACACATATAAGTAATAGTTTTTACATTCACAAATAATTATATATAATTAATGTGCAAATAATTATTCAGCAAAATATTATTACAAATTTTTATATAAGGATCAAATGTTTTAGTAAGAATTATCATATATCATCATGATGATGGCTTATCATCATGACAATCATTTTGCAATTCATATTACAGTTCCGTTTTCAGAAAAATATATGTACAGTTGAGGGAAAAATATATGTAAGTTGTTTAACTGTTTTCATTCAATATAAGTATAAAGAATTAAATTTTATAAGACAATGGAGGTAGCATAGTGTAATTAATTCTACATTAATATGTTTCTGTTTTTTTAAATCTACCAAATTACTATAAAATTAATAAATTAGAATTATAAATTACGATAATATAAGATTAATAAATTAAATACTCATGAATAAAAAATAATAAAGCGTATATTGTATAAAATTCAAAAGGATAGAAATACTGCATAATAGCAAAACGATACACGTACAACTGAGACTAAATTGGGCCACGAGAAGTAAACAGGTTAGGTTGAAATTTCACCGTTGAATCTTCTATGAAACAGGAATTAATTTAAAATAAATAAAGACTTATTGTACAGAAATAAAATGGTAGAGATAGAAGCAAAACATATTCTTCACAGTGGCATTTTTCATCCTGTTTTACGACAATGGCAATCACCAAATGTAGAGATTACGGTTAATGCTCTCATGTATCCAATCTTCATCACGTAAGTGAAATTCATATCTACCGCTTTTACTCATTTACGTATATATGGTAAGCATGTCTATTTATGCTTATTGCTTATAGATTTTTTATGAAATATGTTAATGTTTGCATTTTAAAATAACAGATGGGAAGTAATAAACGGAAAAAAAGGTCAAATGTTTCTTGGGGTCAATTTAATGTTAATTGAAAATAATTTTTTGCTTGCTATATAAGTATATAAGAAGTAACAATATATTAATTTTAAAAAACATATATAAATTGTACTTTTTCAAAATTTGTACAGAGATATGAAAGAAGAAAATTTTAACGTCTGATTAAGAATTTAATATACCGCTTCATTTTTTATATAAAAGGTACATATTTACAGTGATGAACAAGATGCTAAAGATCCAATTGCTAGCATGCCAGGTGTTTATCGGTATGGCATTAATCAATTGCGAAAAATGTTACAGCCATTGGTTTCAAAAGGCTTACAGTCAATATTATTATTTGGAGTATCAAAACACTTGAAGAAGGTAAATCTTTTATATAAAGGATCTAAGTAAAGTAATTAAAAAACAATATCTTTAATAGGATCATATTGGAAGTAATGCAGATAGTGCACAGAATCCCATTATTCAAGCTGTACCATTAATAAGAAAATGGTTTCCAAATCTACTAATAGCATGTGATGTATGCTTATGCTCTTATACTATCCATGGCCATTGTGGAGTTTTAAATGAAGATGGGAGTATAAACAATAAAGCCAGTATTGAGCGAATTTCTGAAATTGCACTTGCATATGCAAAAGCTGGTAAGATTGTTGTTTTTTTTTCAAATATATATAAATGATATTATATATTATCCATTTGCTTACAAAGGAGCTCAAATTGTGGCACCATCTGATATGATGGATGGAAGGATAAGTGCAATAAAAAAGAAACTAGCAGTAGCTGGATTAATGAATAAAGTTGCAATTTTATCTTATGCTGTGAAATTTGCATCAGGATTTTATGGACCTTTTAGAGATGCTTCACAATCTGCACCTAAGTTTGGAGATAGAAAATGTTATCAATTACCTCCAGGAAGTAACGGATTAGCTGCTAGAGCGGCTGTTAGTTTTTATCTTTTTTAAAATTTTAATTTTCTATTAATTTCTAAATATAAGAAAATACATATTTTCCTTCAGGCTAGAGACGTTTCTGAAGGAGCTGATATGCTTATAGTCAAACCAGGTTTACCTTACTTGGATGTTGTTAGACATACAAAAGATGCACATCCAGAGTATCCAATGTTTGTGTATCAGGTTTCAGGAGAATATGCAATGCTTTATCATGGTGCTCAAAATGGTGCAATAAATTTAGAGAATGTTTTAAAAGAAGTTCTTTTGTCAATGAGAAGAGCAGGTGCAGATTGTATTATAACATATTTTACACCATTAATTTTAGATATGTTACAACCAAAAAGTAAATACTAATATTAGTAATTATGTGGTTAAATGTTTGAGGACATTAATGCAAGATTAAATATACATACATATGATATTAATATTTGGTGTGGTAAATAAAGTAAATATATTTATAAATTATTTTGTTCATTATTTCATAAAACTGATATAAAGCAATGAAATGACGACTGAATGTTCCAATGGTGATAGAAAGAAAAAAGAAATAAGAATGATGTACATAGTTAATTGACGTAAAATAGAAGTCCCGTTACCGTTATGTTTCATTACGTTGCAGTAGACACGTAAAACGTCAGAACGATTGTTCGTCAAAATAAAGAAGACAGAAAAGTCTTTTTTTTTGTTTAGATATTCAGGTTATCATATCAAAGAATTATTTCTTATAATTAATGATGCCTTTAATATGTACATATATATCTCTTATAATACCTATACGTAATATATCTTTTTAAAAATATCTAATAAATATAAATGACAAATCGACGAATAACTGTAGAATGTATAAATACATTTTTATGGACATTTTATGTAAAGAATAATTAAAATGTAATTAAATATCTATTCGTAAAAAAACAATAAAAACCTTTATATATAACATACGTTCTAAGCGTACAAATATTCTTTTAATATATGGTATGACAACGAGAGAATGAATATGGTTTTCGCATGTTACATGAATTTCTCTTAGCATTGATTCCTCCAATCGTAAGAGTACTCGAAATTTCCAGAAGTACGGTACCGTTGTGACGTGGGCCTATCGATAGCAGCCAACTGTATGTAGTTTAACCAACCAACATGCGCCTTTCCTTTGGTACGGATGTATTGAGACCAATCAACGTAGGCCACGACGTATTCAGCTTGTTAATATCTCGGTACTGAGATAGCCTTTCAGTCAGTCATTCCTGGTTATTCGTGTTGTTAGCTAAATTTGTGCTGAGAGTAACCAAGCTTTTTACTTACAAAAAGAAGATAGAGGCGCACGTATATTTAATCTGGTAAATACCAAATATAGCCAAATATTATTTAAATAAATATAAATATTAATAAGTCAAAAACGGTGTTACGTTTAGAACTTCATAGAATCTTAGGAACTTCATTATCTGCCACGTCTTGTTATAAAATATTGCAGTTTATTTTTTATATCTTATTCTAAGTAAAAGAATTCCTTCATAAATTTCTTTAAAATGCATGAAGTGTTATTACAACGTTAACTTCAATTCCTAACAGAATGTAAAAGAATGTATTTTAAATGTCTTATAATTATAACGTACCATACAATAGATAGCGAAATATGTTTGTCGAAATGAAACGTTATACGAATTAGCGATTTTACTCATGATTTATTATTCTTATTAACTGCATTTGCAAATAATGATGCTATTACCTAATATTGTATAAATTTTTATATAGTATTTACCTTTTTATTATATTAATTTTATGCGATAATTTTTTATACTTTATACGTCGGTACATAGAATTTTCTATGTGCCAACAATTCATGCTCTTTGCCATATTTTTTAATAATTAAACGCAAACTTGCAAGATTATATCAAAATACTAGATATTGAATAATTTATGCATTTAAAGAGTACAAATTTCAGGAATTATATTTCTTTTACAGAAGAACATTTATATGAAGAAACATGAAGGGAGTTAAAGCTCTATTTTTCTTAGGCTTAATAACTTTTGTTTTTACAAAAGAAGAGAAACAGAAGGAAGATATTGGAACCGTCATTGGAATTGACTTAGGCACAACATATTCTTGGTAATTAAGTTTAAATAACATTTAATAATGACATATGTACATGTAGATGTTTAATGGAGAAGTTTATCAAAAAATAAATTATTTCAGTGTTGGAGTTTATAAAAATGGAAGGGCAGAGATTATAGCCAATGACCAAGGAAATAGAATTACACCTTCCTATGTGGCATTTACTGCTGATGGTGAACGTTTAATTGGAGATGCTGCAAAGAACCAATTGACCACAAATCCTGAGAATACAGTTTTTGATGCCAAACGATTAATTGGTAGAGAATGGTTGGATCCTACTGTACAACGTGATATCAAGTTCTTCCCATTTAAAGTAATTGAAAAAAATAGTAAGCCACATATAAAAATGGCAATTAATGGCGAGGAAAAAGTATTTGCACCTGAAGAAATCTCTGCTATGGTACTTGGTAAAATGAAGGAGACAGCAGAAGCATACTTGGGCAAAAAAGTTACTCATGCTGTTGTTACTGTACCAGCTTACTTTAACGATGCCCAAAGACAGGTAAATATGAAATTCACGGTTTAGAGAAAAACTTATTAGGATGTTAGTGATTAAGTAAGTATTAAGTGATTATTTTTATTTAGGCTACTAAGGATGCAGGCACTATTTCTGGACTTGTCGTTATGAGAATCATCAATGAACCTACAGCTGCTGCAATTGCTTACGGTTTGGATAAAAAAGATGGAGAAAAGAACGTGTTAGTTTTTGACTTGGGTGGTGGTACCTTTGATGTCAGTTTGCTTACTATTGATAATGGAGTGTTTGAGGTTGTTGCAACAAATGGTGACACTCATTTAGGTGGTGAAGACTTTGATCAACGTGTAATGGATCACTTTACCAAACTGTATAAGAAGAAAAAAGGCAAAGATATTCGCAAGGACAGTAGAGCTTTACAAAAATTGCGTCGTGAAGTTGAGAAAGCTAAAAGAGCACTCAGTGTTAGCCATCAAGTATGTTTCACTATAATTTGCTCAAAAATGATTTAGTAATATCTATGAATAATATTTGTATAACTTATATCTTTACCTTGTCATAGGTAAGGATCGAAATTGAATCGTTCTTCGAAGGTGAAGACTTCTCCGAGACTTTAACACGTGCCAAATTTGAAGAGTTGAACATGGATCTTTTCCGTAGTACCTTGAAACCTGTGCAAAAAGTCCTAGAAGATTCTGACATGAATAAGAAAGATGTGGATGAAATTGTACTCGTTGGAGGTTCCACTAGAATTCCCAAAGTTCAACAATTAGTTAAAGAATTCTTTGGCGGTAAAGAACCCTCACGGGGTATTAATCCTGACGAGGCCGTCGCTTATGGTGCTGCTGTCCAAGCTGGTGTCCTTTCTGGAGAGCAAGATACAGATGCTATTGTACTTCTAGATGTCAACCCACTTACTATGGGTATTGAAACTGTTGGAGGTGTAATGACTAAACTCATTCCAAGGTAAGGAAATATTCGCTATCTTTTATGTTTATCTATATAAATAATTTTATTGTTTGTATAAAAAATGTATTTTTTATTTGTTTACAGGAATACCGTGATTCCGACCAAGAAATCGCAAATCTTCTCTACTGCGTCTGATAATCAACATACAGTAACTATCCAAGTATACGAAGGTGAACGTCCAATGACGAAAGACAACCATCTTCTGGGTAAATTCGATCTTACTGGCATCCCACCAGCACCAAGGGGTATACCACAAATTGAAGTTACCTTTGAAATCGATGCTAATGGTATTCTACAAGTATCTGCTGAGGACAAAGGAACTGGAAATCGGGAGAAGATTGTTATTACCAATGATCAAAACCGTCTTACTCCTGATGACATAGAAAGGATGATAAAGGATGCCGAGAAATTTGCTGATGATGACAAAAAATTGAAAGAACGAGTAGAAGCACGCAATGAACTCGAATCTTATGCATATTCTTTGAAAAATCAATTAGCTGATAAGGAAAAACTTGGCTCAAAAGTTAGCGATTCCGATAAGGCCAAAATGGAGGAAGCTATCGAAGAAAAAATTAAATGGCTAGAAGAGAATCTAGATACTGACCCAGAAGAATATAAGAGACAGAAGAAAGAACTTACGAATATTGTTCAGCCCATTATTGCCAAATTGTATCAGGGTGGTGCCGGTGGTGGAGTTCCACCAACCGGAGGAGATGAGGAAGATGTGAAAGATGAGCTTTAACTAAAATATGATCAGTACTTGTATTCGTCCTAATTTAGACTGAATTAATACAGTCTCATGCAAATGTTGCAGAGATTAAGACGTCGTTGATATGTCGAGTATGCAAGACTGATCAACGAACGTTTGTTATCCGTTAAGTTACATCAGGAGTAAACAATACATGACTGTGGAGATCACTTTATGTATTGTACTATAGCATATTTGTCATAACAGTCATGATTTTAATCTTCTTGATAAAAAAACATATATCTAATTGAAGGAATTTTATTACCGAGAGTAGCTTCACTAGTTTCCACATAAGATACTGCGTGTTAATTTATTTTAATTAATTGTTTTGTATGTTTCATTACATATAATCGAATAAGCAGTTATGTAATTCGCGTTACAGGTTTTGCAATGTGCTGTGTGAGGATAGAGTGAATGTGCAAGCGTGTATGACTTGCGCCTATTACTGCCTGTAGATAAACTATATCGTACTATGTACAATATAGCTGTTCTGTGCGAATGGATGTCAGATGTATCAGTATCACGGAAATAAACATTTTTTCAGTAAATCACAATAAAAAGTGCTCTGTTCAGTTATAATATACTAGGTATCTGAAAAGAAATAATATACAAAAATAGATTTGGAACAAATTTTATTTGAAGATATGATTTAATATTATAACAAAAACAATTGAAAATTCACAGATAGGATTAATTCTCTATAACTTTAAATGCCTATTGTGTTTAATCGAAATATAATATTAACAGATGTAATAATAGTAATATAACATACTCTTCTGTATAATTTTTTAATATTTTTGCTTATTGAAGCAATTCAGTCACTAAATACTTTTTTCACATACGGATTATTTAGGTACAAAAATAACGTCGAAATCCCATAACAACCATTTTCTGTAGTGGAATCTTCTGTGGTAAATTTCCTATTAATTTTTTTTGTACAGTATAGATTTTCGTTTTATAATTTAGAAAAGTAACTATATTAGATACAAGACTAAAAAGTAGTAATACTATCCTCGATCAACGAACGCAATCACACAAAATAAAGGACGTCATATCTCTCGCATAATAATTGATTAGCACAAAAACATATTATCGTACATTAGAGATGTTTTTTCTTCTACTTACGAATACAATAGACATCGACCGAAATGAGTAAAATCATTTATGAGTGCAACAGATATCGAAATGAATAATAAATAACTGATAATTATACTTGTTAAAAATATCTAGAATGAATGTCTACTTTGCAAGTTTAGAGTACTTTTCCCTTTAATAAAAACAGTAAAGCCGAAAAATAGGCATTTTCGGAGGCATAATTAGTGCAACCCAATTGTGAATCCGTTGATATATTCAAAATATAGACGAGGTATTTTTTAATTCTTTTTGTACAATTGTAAAATTTAACAGTTTTTGGTATTGCTTCAAAAGGTTTACATGTGATAGATGGCGAGCACTTTTCTCACGGATCATCGGAGGGTAGTGCACTAAAAATGCAGGTACAATACGTTGTTCTCTCTTTTTTTTAATCTCATTAATCCTAAGGAATATGTCATTACAATTATATATAAGTCGAGACTCCGATAATCAATCAACAGCATATTGATGTGTAAAATATTTATATGAATATATATAATGAATATATATTCATGAAATGAATAATTTGTGCTTCCTGATGGAAATTAAATATCTCAGATCGAAATACCAGATCATTTTTTATAAGGAAGCTAACTGTTTTGTTTGAACAGGGAATGTGCAATGCAACCAAGATAACGCGACATTACGTGTACTTGCTTTATCTTTTTATGCATTACATATATCATTCACTACGAAATGTAAAATGTTTATTTCTCCTTTCTTTCTTACGGTAAATATTCTTTTTTCTTCTTAACTAGCATGAACACATTTAATATATTGTATTTCAGATTTCCATTAGGTAGAACAGTACAACCTGAACTCTTGTGGACTTTAAAAGAAAAGCGCACGTGTACAGCATTTTTTCAGGTGGACCTGTTTTTGTATTGTGGTAGTTTTTATGTTTTTCTTTCTTTTTTTCTTTTTTTTTTTTAACATTCCGTTTTTAATATCGGACGTATTCTTACGATAGACAATGAACATGCCTAATTTACGCTATACGATCGAAAAGAAATTTTCTTCATAATTTCATCGAAAACATTAAAAAATCTAAAAATATATGGTTTCTTTATGATTAATGATTCCAATATCGATAATCATTACGTTTTAGTACTATTGCCAACTCAATTAAATATCGTAAAATATAACGTGCAATAAAAATGGCAGTTGTCAAATGACAGTGTTATAATACATAATTAAAGATTGTTTTAAAATTTATACGTTTCTCTTCGATCGTTAAATAAAAACATTAACTACTTTAACGTTAAACTACTTTGCATGATGTCAGAGAATAAAATAAGCTACAAGTATAGGTGTAGCATATATTCTATTATTCTTAATGAGTAAATAATAACTAGATGCGCGACTATTAAAATATTTTTTCGCCTATTTTTTGTAACGTTTTTTTATGAAAAAAATTAATTTTCTCTCTTTTATGAGACGACAAAATTTATCCGCTTAACACTTAGCCAACCGAATGGGGAGATCTCCACACATTAAAGTAAATCGCTGTATGGCCGATTGGGGAATCTCCTATTTTGATCTTAGCAACGCGTTTTCTTTTTTTTCCCTTTGTTATTATCAATTATTGTTTACCTGGAACTATTCCCAATTAATTGGATTTTTTCTGTTTTTATAAAGTACAGTATATGATAAAATACACCAATTTAGTGGTGTTGGCTTGCCCGAGCGCGGTGAGAAACGTATAGTTCGCTGTGGTGCGCTCGATTGGCTAAGTGTTAACACTTTATATAAATAATCTTCCAAGTGCAATATAAAACTTCATGAATGTCTATTACCAAAAATTTATCTAAAAATATTATTATTTTTAATAACTTATAATTCTTAAATAGTTCTCTAAGGCGTCGCGCAACTAAGGCTGAAGATTATAGAGTGAACTTCATTCGGAAAAATTTAACTTCTGATACAATAATTATTTTCGGTACTACAAACATGATTCCGTTCAAATCTTACTTTTTTTCTTAGGAGAAACTAAAATGTTCTTATATTTCGTAGATTTATATGTATTAAAATTAATAATATGTAATTAACGTCGATCTATGAATTACCAAGTAGGCTGCAAAGAACACGTGAATATTTAAGCACTTAATTTAAATGTTTGTCAGACCTGAGAATCCATCCACGCTGTACTTTTTAGCAATATTTCTTAAGAAGAGTTTGCTTCTCACTTTGCAAACCAAAAGATCCCGCGAGGGTAATTCAAGGATCGAAATAAAAACAGAGGTATCTCTCGATACTGCCATATTTTTTAACAAAAACTGATGTGCTAATAGATATAGATACTAATCAACAAATGAAGCAGATACATGGTGCGCCTCTGGTTACATTTACTTACTTTTTCACCTAGTTTGAACAATAACAATGTACTCTGTATCACAGTATTATATTAGTAGTGTATTTAATATTTGTCGCATTTACTTTGGATATGGCAAATATGAAATATAACAGTAAAATTATACTAATGTAAATCTATACTCTTTGGGGCTAAATGCATATCACAGTGGGAAATTTTTCAACATTTCTATCTTTTTTTTTTAAATTCTTATTGGAATTTCCAGAAGCACACCAGTCTTCAAAATGTATCATCTTAAAAATCACATTACATCTATATATCTTATTAAAGATATTACAGAAAGCTTTACCGCCAACCAGTGGAAATAAGCAGGCAATATTAAAGTAAAAGTATCTTTTACCATTAGTTAAAAATGCACCTTAGGTTATTTAAGATACTTATTTTGTATCTAATATGCAGTCTTATCCTAACTTCTTTAGCTGTGCAACTAATTTTATCAAATGGAAAACAATAAATTAGTAAACATGTACCTGTTTTCTAAATGATACAAGGTGGTCCATAGCGTTTCAAACATTTTCATTTATATAATCAAGTGGTTGATCACAGGTGTATCACATTCATTTACTTGTCAATTATTGATTCATTTATCACTGTATCGTTCTTTTAAACAAATATTTACAAAACTTGTTGGATCACTCTCTAGAGACAAATAAAATTGCTATCAAAAGTTACACAGCTCACCCTAAACACTAAAAACATGCAGTAAATATTTAGTAATGTTTAGTAATGTGTTAGTATTAACATGGGATAATTATATGTTTAAGGGTTAGTAATGAATAATAATTAAGTGCCGAATCGTTTTTCATCTCATAACAAACCTAACCCCTTAACCTACAACGTCGTGGTAGACTCGTGGTACATTCTTCGAGTCAAACATAAAGAACACATGGGAAAAACGTGGTACGTCCTTCGGCCGTAAGTCATAAACAACACGAGCATGAAGCGTAGTACGTTCTTCGGGCTACATGCGACAAACATTCTTTTCCGCATTCGAAAGTTAAATCGTAGGGAAAGGGGTTAAATAAACAAAGGAGAAATGTATATTTCTTATAAGTATAGTTTTGTACTAAAATGATTGATGTGAATTGCCAATATTAATATGTCAATACGGAAAGAATTCGTTTAGACTAAATAATTTTTTCGGCAGTCTAAGGTAAATTGTTTTTACATTCTATTTAAATGTGTTCTTTTAAATAGTCAAACATTATCATTTATTAATAATCTCCTTCGTTTTAATAGCAGAATTTCGAAAAAGTTTAAGCCTCATTTACCAGTTTTTGTGATACTTACAAATACGCAAAAGTTGCACGTTGATAGTGATTTTAAGCTTAATTTCAATTATTTTATACGTTCAATTAGTGCATGCTCTGATTCCTATATAAGTATCAGACTAGCAACATTTATAGATTATTGGAAATTGTTTTACGAGTCTGATGTGTAGTGATCTAACTATTCTGAAGTATTTCTTAATTGATTGATAAAAATTATTTTAAACTTATCTGTTTAAAAATCGAATTAATGTCGTAATAATTGATTAGCTAGTACTGCTTGCCAAAGAAAAAATTGTTATGTATGCAGCAACTAAAATAGAGATTTTGCGAAAGCCTGTATAACTACAGGGACACTAGCATCGAAGCCGTTAATTGTCAAAATATTCTTGTCATTCTTCTGCTTGCGATAAGTCGACGAAGAGCATACAGCACAATTTATTACTCTGAAAAGAAGTAAATAATGTACAATATGTTCATATGATAATTCTTGCGAAAAAATAATTTAGAAAGACGTACTTTGTATTCGTAAGTTTGAGTTTTGTTTGATATGCCTCAAGAGCTTTTTCACATGTATCAGATTTCTCAAATATTTGATCTACGATGTTAATAAATACGTCGTATTTGTGGTTTTGGCGAGCAGCCCATAATATTGGTTTACCCAAATTTATGTTTCCAACAGGCATTTGTTGTAATCTTTTCATAGCTTGACCGAAGGAAACCAGTTTTTCAGTGTTCATAACATGAACTCCAACATCCTTAAACGTGACAATGGTGACGCTCTTCTCACTACGAAGAAGCGCAAGTGCAATCATGCACGCTGCTTCTGCACCATTCACATTACCGCTACGCCAAACATTTGTTTCCAACGTTGCTTTATTCATATTGATCGTCACCATATAACGTAAACCAGTCGGTTGAATATACTAGATAAAAATAATTAATATAGTAAATAAATACATATATGAATACTTTATGAGCATTCTTTATTTATACTTACAAGGAAGGAAATATTCAACATTTTGTAAAGGGCGTCAATGATTTTAGAATTTGGTTTAGCCGGAGGTGGTGGTGGTTTACTAAGTTGTTCTTTGATCTTTCTTTTTTCGTACGTTAATGGTCTTCAAAAGTTACATATTAGATAATATTAACAAAATATAAAAAAAGAATACACATTGGAAATTATCCTATTTTGCTACTTACTTTCCAGAATTTTCGTAATCTCTTATTGTAATTAATACTAAAGCTGGATGAACCTTATCTCGGGCAATATTTTCTTCATTAGTGATTTGATCTATTATTTTGGAAACTGTTGGTGAGGCTGGTTTCAGTAATTTAAGATTGTGTATTCTTTGTAGATTGGTTAAAAGCATGACTAAATTCATCGATGGTATTAGTGCATTCCAAACCTATATATTATTCATAATTATAAACCAAGTGTATCTTATTTTCTAAAGAATTTTAGTTGTCTTTTGGTCGTACCTCTTTAGATTTCAGCAAGTGTCCGGGTACATGATCTAACGTTAGTTTGTACATTTCCAAAAGACCTGCTGCTCGAACTTCATCTGTACAGTGTTTAAAGTCTTCGACATGTTCAATATATTCTAGAATTTCTTTAAGTGTGGGATCTTCTACATGGTATTTTCTCACTTCTTCTAAACCACGTATTACATATTTAAGGACCATTTCTCCTCCTATTTGGTAGCGTACTGTTTAGTTAAGATTATATTTACTTATATATGATTAATAAATATCAAATAAATTAGACAAATACCAGGATTATTAGGTACAGGATGAGACAATTTTATGATATCTTTATGTTTCCAACCATATCTGCCTTTATATCTTGTAACACACTTAGCTAATTCCATTGGTGTTTTTGATAAATACCAGTTATTTACAGCTTTTCTTAAGCCTTGACCCCATCCATGTTTTGAACCACCAGTTGCATCAAGTTCTCTTTGTTTACTTAATTGAGAAGCAAATTTTATGAACAAAATGAAATGCTGTGGTGATATACAAATTTTGTTTAAAACTGCATATGCTGCATGACGTAAACTTTCACTTTTCATCTGTCTACAGCAAACAGCAAGAGCAAATACCAATGTTTCTGGATTTGGGACAAGATTACTTTCAAATGCCTGTAAAAGATAAAATGTTTCAAATTGTTACCATAAATTAGTCATATATAATATTAATATTTATCATGAGACTTTACCTTTATGATGATTTGAACTGGTAATAACTGTTTCTCTGTGTTTTCAGCTAATTCTTCAATAGACAAGACATTTTTAGCCAAAAAATAATTATGAACAAACCAGTTTCCAGGTTGATAATCAGGATATTCTTTACCGACATAAAGAAATTGTGATAATCGTACTTCAGGATCATTTGGATCCAAATCTACCGCCATTTCTTACACAATACTATAAAGAATAAGTTTTAAATTCAGAAAGTATATAAAATGAGAATTTTTTAAATTTTATTTAAACAAAAGCTCTTTTTAGTTATATAGCTTGAATTTATTCCTGTATATTTAGTTACATAACAATAATCCATTAACAAAATGTAGAGAAATATATATAATTGACAATTATCAATAACCGTATATTTTAAAAAAATCGACGTTCAACTAACTTTATTAAAATGTATTAGAAATGTAATTTCGGATAGCATATATTTAAAACCTTATTTAATCATGTATGTTTGTAAGCGTGTATATATATGAACGATCTTTTTAACTTTGACACAAGTATTAGTAATTGTTTATAAGAAAATTGTAGAAGAAGCTAATTTTCATACACGTACAATGTATAATAGAACATAGTAACAGGTATCACTGAATGACCCGATAAGGTAACATAAAAATACGGGATATGTCATTACAATAGTGCATGCTTGGCTTCATAAATTATACAGGTACAATACTTGTACGGTTGCAAAAAATTTGAGAAACTTCTAAATCTCATTATGTACATTCAATCCTTATTACCTTGTGTTAATTGAAAGAGTAACAACCGAAAACACAACCATACAGTACGACGTTTTATGACGTACAAGAATGTACAGACGGAAGAAGTTATGTGGTCCGAGTAGAACCTGGGTCAAGTGCAAAACACGAAAGCTCATTGACCCTCGGAAAACAGTAAATATGTCAACGAAATAGAATTTTTTATATAATAAAAAACGAGATTCTTCTTCTAAACAGTTTGTCTACTATATGCACTTATTTTTTTCTTTATCAAAATTTAATGAATTTTTAAGTATTTTTCAAAAGATTTTTTTACCGTAATATACGAAACAACAGTGAATATTCGTTGCATGCGCACGCATTAAATTTTTCTTTAGTTACTAATTTTTAAAATTACAGGTTTAAGATAGTTGGATAAAAAAGAAAACTGAAAATGTTTTCACATATTTTTCATTTATTTGTTTTCAACTTTTTGATTTTTTTTTTAAATTTATTAAATGACACCAAAGAAGAAATTTCTTCTTTGATGATACCTTATTATAGCACTATATTACTAACTTGTAGTCAAGATTCTAAATAATTACATATTTTGTCTTTTTTTCAACGATACGTGGTTTTTATAATGTGCGGAATATTATTGATTCATTACTGTGTTAACAATTCTTTTAGTAAACATTACAATTATCCAAAATAGAATAGTAATTTTATTATACTCGTTTTATATTATAATAGTTTGCAATTATACATAAAACAATATAAAATTTCAAAGAAGTTTAAATACTGAGAGATATGGATAAGAAGTTGATTTCATTTTCTGAACACTATATAATTAGATTTGATATTTAGTAAAATCAAAGTCTCTGGTAAAACCTATTTTCTTATCTGTAAAAAAATCATCACTGTTTTAAGTTGGTATTTGATTTGTAGGTATTTAGAAGCTCAACTAGTAATACCTGGTAATGCCAAAAAGAACCTCGCGGAGGTTCTCCGTTGTCTTAATTGTCCCACTGTATAGGTGCTGCACCGCGCGGTCAAGTGCTGAAGGTGTTTCACGCTAGTATATAGAAAAACCCATTTAGCCATGGCAGAAACAAGGTATACCCGCTGTGGTTCCATGCTATAAGAGCCTATCCAAGGTAAACAAGTATGAAAATAACAAAATCGCGAAATAATTAAAATTAGTCGCCTAAGAAAAAGAAATTAATTGTTTATTATAATCTTTTTAGAGAGAAAAAAAAAGAGAATCTTCCTTTTCAAACGATAATGAATCAGTGGAGCGATGCAATAATTTTAATGTATTATTTATTGTGGTGGAACTAAATAGGTTTTTGTATATGCTAACATGGAATACCTCCAGCACTGAGTCGCTGAGGGCAGCACTGGTTGGAGCGGAACAACCGGAACCATAAGCGTGAGCATTTTTATTTTCTCTCTGATAATACTTTCAAAAAAGTAATGTCAGTATAATGGCCATGGCGGAGTGGTTGCAATCGAAAATTGTTCATTTTTGCGAGCTAAATAGCATAGAAGAAAAAGATAATATTTTATCTGATATAAAAATAAAATTGGGAAGTTTAAACAACAGAGAAACTGAACAGATCTCTCGTAATGTGGATTTTAGCCTATTGTTTGCTCAGTTAACCTCAAATGACAGGTATCATAACAATACTGATTTCATGAAACAATCTTTAATAATCTTTAATATATCTTTTAAAATATATTTTCTTTTTATTTTTTATATATTTTGTTGAAAGAAGGACGAAAAGAATTAAAAATGTATTATAAATAAAGAATTACATTTTTGCTAGATTAATCTATTAGAATATTAATACAATAGTGGAAGAACACGAAGAAATTAAATAACTATAAAACTATTTACTACTTTTCCCTTACAGAGAATTTGTAGATCAAGTATGTGACATTTTGAAGGCATTGTTTGGCATTTTAGAACCTGGAGAAGTATATCAAAGATATTCAACAGAAATATCTCAGTTGATAATTCATCCAGCTGATGTAGTTAGGTCGCTTGTGTTGCATGAAATTTTATGCATTGTTTCTAATCCCCAGAAGTTACCTTTACTGCTCAGAGATGTCAATTTACTACTTGCTGTCGTAAATAGGATCGGAGATGACAATTTAGTGGTAGCGAATTGTGCAATGCGTATAATGAAAGAAATTGGTAAAAATTCAAATGGGTTACAAGTTTTATATACAGGTGAACTATTAAGAAGTTTTGCTAGATTGTTAGTAAAAAACGATACTATTAGTTTTCGTATATACGAAATTGTCGTGGATGTAGCAAAATCTTCAAAAGAAGGTCTAGAAGCTTCTGCTCAGTCAGGATTTTTAAATAGTTTATTCGACGTGCTTGAAAACGAAGATATATTACTACAGATAAATGCATTAGAAATCCTGACAGAATTGGCATTAACAGAAGAAGGATTAAGTTACTTAGAGCAACAGGAAGTCATAAAAAAATTAGTTGAAAAAATAACACAGGCCAATGAAAATCCATTATCAAATTTATTGATTCCTGGATTAATGAAATTTTTTGGAAACGTCGCACGTTATTGGCCTAACGAAATATTTGCCAAATATCCAATTGTCGTCTCTGCATTATTCGAAGTAATAGAGAGTGGTGATCAAACTATCCTTGGTGTTGCTTTAGACACATTGGGACATGTTTCTACGCGCGTGGAAGGTAAATACGCTCTGCAAGCTTTGGGAGATGCAATGCCGTGCGCATTGAAAAAAATTGCTGACATAATACAAAGAATGCCTACAGCATTAAGAATTCGTGGGCTTAATAACTTGGCTCTCATACTTGACGTACAAAAAACAGAACAAGACAACAGAATTTTATCACTGACAAAATCATGGTTTAACTCTATGTGCGACGATCCATTGGGTATGATTCTGGCATTGTCTAGACAACCATTCGCAGATATTAGACAAGCAAGTTTAGAGGTGATGGCAGTTGTGGCATCTCAAGTATGGGGTCAAGAATACATATCCTCTTACCCAGGTCTGGTTGAATTTCTATTGGATAGGAACGTCGAATCATTTAAAGAATGTAAGGAAGCTAAATACGCAGTTGTAAAACAGCTAGCCGAAGCTGAACAAGATGTATTCGACCCAAATACAATGCAGAGATTTAGGGAACTTGTAACTCAAGGACCGTATTACGTCGAAACCAATACAGAAATTGCGGTAGAAAGAGGTCTATAAGTCATATTTTCCTTTTTGTTATTGTACGTTAAGAGTGTTAAAAGTTATTGATATCTATCGAAAACATTGTATAGAATGTGGAATAACTTTTTTTATGTAAACACAAAAAGTATATTATTTATTTCTGTTATATCTACAAATAAAATATAATGGTACAAAATGGTAAACAAGGATTATGTTCTTTTACACGACGAGGAATGCAGATATACAAAGGTAAATAATTTATTTCATAGGTAATAATAATACATAGTAACCTTAAGACTACGCAAAATAGTGTGATAATGCATAATTGTGCTTAATTTTTACGCACACGTCTATATCTTCTCGCTGATTCATAATTTCTCGTTTACATTAATTACATACGATAAAGACAAATAATTTTATGAAATATATCATGTCAAATAATGGGGTCACTGCGTCATTGTATGCGTTTTCGTTTCTTGGGAGAAAGTATCTTTAACATGCTCACAATAGGAGCTTCGAAGGATACCGATATGATAAACGATAATATATACGATAAAACGAGTGCTCCAAAGAAAGTGATCATCTAAAAAATGTATCGTTTTATTAAATCTATCGATAAATATCTAGATAAAGTAAATTTGTTGCTTTTATATCGACGTACCATGGTATATTTTCCTAAATGAAGCGGCGAATCCAAGTTCATAGGCGTCATTCGAATCACAAGCGGGTGTATCAAGTAAGCGCAATACGTTATTCTGCTAACTGGATATAAAATCGGTGCTGACAGAATACTATTCACGTATCCTATATATGGGCATAGATAATTAAAATTACGTTTCTGTAGCTAATTTTAATTAGATAATCGCCGTTGGCAAAAAAATGTTTACCTCCGTAACCTGTGCTGCATGCAACGACGATCCACGATAAACCAAGTGCCCATACGCTGTGACTTAACGAAGAATAACTAGCTGCCATTATAGGACTAAGTTCTGTTTCGTACAGACCATACAATAAACTTGAAAGAGATGCCGAAGAAAGGAGCCATCCTACGCAAATTGTCGTCTGAAAAGGATGAAATTATAATTCGTAGTAAAATGATCGTTATTCGACTATTAATTGTTTCGCGACTATTAATTTCGACGTACCTTGGACATTTTTATTTTGCAATCAGTCTTGAAAAGGAAGTATCCTACCGACATGCCTATAAGATAGGGACCTAATCTAGTCCATGGTTTATCGTAGATTTTATCGAAAAGCGCCAACGGATCGTCCGAGCTTGGCATGTGATTATTTATCAGAGCAATGTATCCTGTCGTTATCCAGGAGCTTAATAGCAAGGTGGTCATAGCGAAGGTTGCAATTTTAAAGTGGTTTGTCGCTAAAACTAATATCACGGCGCCAATAATGTAAAATTGAGTGTCGTCCGCAACATACCAGCTCCAAATCATGCACTGGGAAAAGGCGCGATATCACGTATTGATCTTAATTATTCTAAAACTACGAAGCTACAAAACGCGAGTAGATACATATTTTTGCAAAAGTTTGAAAAATGCTCGGCCGACTCACCATTTGGTCTACCGGGAATAAAGTATTGATATAGAGTAAATTCCTCCACCAGTAGTTGGGACAGTTATAGTGATCCGCGGTCGGTGGTTCAAACACGGAATTCGAATGAAACCATTTCATTACGATTTGATTAACTCCGAGTACGAACATGTAGGGAGCTGTGAGTCTACAAAATCGGTACATAAGAAGACCGATGAACTTGAGGCCACCTGCGACGATGCCCCGTGTGCCCTGCGTCAATTTATTCAAGTCTCCTTTCGCGTTTGTCCTAAAGTAGAGAAAACTCACGAGTAAGCCTCCCATGAAGAAGAACGTATCGACGCTGAAAGCTCCGTTCGTTATAGTTTGGAAGAGGAATTTTCTTTCCACGATTTTTCGATACTCCATATTATCCGAGTACTTGAAGACGATGATACAAGTGTGACCGAGAATAACCCAGGCCATAGATATCGCTCTGAGACCATGAATGGTACTGATCGTATCACCTCCGACCTTATTGTCACAGATGATCTTTACATTAGCTCGAACCGAAAAAGAGAGCAGCAACTCCTCGAAAACACCTAGCGCCCAAATAACGGAAGATTAGCGATTATCTCGTAGCTTCTCGCGAGCTAGTTTCGTTAAAACAACGCAATCACTTACTGAATTTGTGTACTTTCGGACTGGCTGAGCGTAGACTACCTTCGTGATCGTTGTTGTTATTAACTGCTAAGGATTGAGGTCCGTTGATGATGGCTTCTGCCGCTGGAACAGGAAGGTAGACCGTACCTTGAAAAGCTGCGGAATATAACGATAAAAGAGCGTCACTGTCTTTGTTACTGTCCTTGTCTTGCGATTGTCTGTAAGTGTTAGTCGCCTTTTTGTTCTCGGTAAAGGGAACGAGCACGAGATAGGAGGTACTGCGTTTTCCTGTAGCCGCGTCGAGAAAAGGAACATTACGAGAAGGACGTTCGAAGAGAAGAAATACGTCGATCGTCTTACCGGTATTGAGAGACTTTTCGCTTCTGCCAGTTAACTGGTCAAGTTTCGCGTGCCTTTCCAAATCGTAAATCACTTTTCTCCCTCGAGTATATTTTCTCGTTATATAGATATCATATCCGGTCCCAATTGCCATCAGCAAGACAACCGCGACTGTCACGCCACTGAAACGTTTCCAATGTTTGTAATTTTCATTCATTTTTATACTATCTCTCGAGTTTTTGCCTTTAATACGATTCAACGTACGATAGAATCCAGAAGACTGGGTCCTCGTACATATCGTACGTATCATGCTGATCTCGAACCTTGCGAAGCGTCGAATGCTTCGTTGCCTGTTCGCTGCCAGCAAGTTTTGCTATCACAGAAACATCGGAAGCGTTACACGAGAAAGGTAAACATACTCCTAGATAAATCGTTCTTGTCTGCAACGAACGTCGAACAACGATTACAAATGATTATTCAGGCGGAAAGTTGTTAAATAATATTCGATTTATATTTACCGTAGGAAATAAAGTGGTGTTCACTGAAATGGTCATCGTGTAAAATGCCAATTTGTGCGGCGACTTGTTCGATCTTGTTCCGGTCCAGAGATCATTTTCAAAGGGGCCGCCGTGCCTTTTTTGCGGTTCGCTGTTAAACTCTTCCGCCTCCTCCGTCTGTTCGCCTTGGGTTTTCGTTATTTTTCTTCCATAGTCTTCGTTGATGTAGGCGCACTGGGTAGCTGAACCGACGTAGTAGGAGTTTCCCCATAGGAAGCCGTTGGTATATCTGCCTGAAGCGTCATTCGCTGCAAGCAAAAGGAAAATTTCATGTAATCTTTCGATCGGTAAAGCAAGATCTTCCAAAGGCTTTGTGAAACCGGCAAGCGCGTACTCTTTTACCGCGTAGGATGACTTGCTAGTTGGCTAGCCGATGACCTACTTCATCGTTCAAGACACTTTCTCTCTGCTCGACGAGTGGCCATTTCCGGATTACTTTGGATGAAATATCAATAGAAGCTAATCTTTGGATATGCTTGGAAACTTGCACGAGTGGCATACAAACGATCGCTACTCGAAACGAAAGGAATCGAACGTTGGCGGTATTTTCATCGCCGCTGAATAATTTCGTTCGTTTATACGATAGAGATTTCCCGCGTTCTTATTTAATATTCGGTAACATAGAATTGTTCGATGTCGTAAGCTAAATATTGGTGCGCGGTATTCATTTACACTTTCATAACGGACGTTCGACCGTAGACGTGGTTCTGCTACATAATTTTCATTACCAAAGATTACGACATGTATCGCGAGCTGGGAATCCAGCTGTTCTCTAATAAGACTTTCTATATTCCAGAAGAAAGTAATATTATCTAATTATCCTAATCATTATCGTGGTAGTGTTCAAACTGTTTCCACAGATCGCTACGTTATTACGTTCGCACAGTTCGTAGCGTAATTACCAATCACGATTCGTTACATCATTCGTAAATTGCGGCTGTGGAGTAAATCGCAATGTCATCGTTCTACGGAGAAACAAATTTACCGGCGTTTCCCTCCGAAACATTCCGTAAATGATTTCCTCTAGTACATCGTCTCGCCGGTCGAATATCACCGCTGAAATGTCTTGTCCTTTCTCTCCGTTTTCCCAATTTCGTTACTTCGCCGCTGGTCTTATTCGACGAATCGAAGAATTCCAGCTCGTAAAGTAAGTAATCCTTGACCTTTTCCGTTTCGTACTTGGATTCGATCAACGGGACTGTTACAAACGTTACAGTAATCCTTATTATCGATTCCATTCGCACAAAAGTAGAATCGTACACGCGTAACCGCGAAGAAATTAGAATAACAATGGATTTTGCGTACGCGCGGTGATCTCTGGCACAATCCGTCGTTGAACGATCAAAGTCAAGTTCAATTTCTACGCGCCGTTTCTTCGTCGATTCGCCAATGAATGGAACCACCTCGCCTACTCCCGACTCGTTAATTCGTTAACGAAGAGAGGAAGAAACGTACAAGGGATACTTTTACTCGTTATCGTTGAAAATACTCGGCAGCTCGTGATTCACGTTACTCTAATGTCGATCATCCCTTCAGGACGTATCGAGCAGAGCAAAACGCGATGACATTGCGAATAATCGATTTCTGTGGTTGAGAAGTCTCGCAGAAAAACAGAAAAAAAACAAACAAAAAAAAAACAAAAGAAATTAGAAGAAAGAACAAATCGAATTGCACGAGTTGAACGCAGGGAGTACGACCGGTTTGCAAGGTCTCTCGCTTGGAGTAACACGCTCATGGCCGGAGTCTCCTTGATAAAGTTCAAGGGCTATCGCAACAAGAGTTACTGAAAAACTGTGTGATTCGGTTCGCTGCGTGTACTCCTTATATTAGTCGATCGGCGAATGTAACGAAATTTCTCCGAGCATTCGCGCCAACGATCGAGAGACGCTGGCTCTTGCGCGTTTAAACAGCGAGGCGCGAATAATTACGATCATAAGCTAAAGCATCATCGACGCTTTTACTAAAATTTACGGGTAGACGCTAAATAAGCGATAAAACGACTAGTTGCCTTGGAATTTGGAATAATCGTTGCTATGGATCGTGGAACGTGACGATTCGATTTGACGGTTACTTCCGACCGACTAAACGTTCTAAATGGCACGCGCGCACGATCGATTAGGGAAAGTAATTTGGAAAGAGAAAGGTTCCCCTTAACGCAGTCGTTTGTGTTGCAATATTAATAGACGCGTGGTTGAGCCGTCCGTTGATTGTAAGATGTGAATCATTTAGAAATATTTCTGTTACGTGTCTTCTAATATCTTGTTTAAATATACATACGTATGAAGGCAAATTTATCGCTCTTAGTTACATCGTTTGCCATGCATTCTAAAAGCATCCGCACAGCACGGCGATTTCACGATACATTTTTCTCGTTAATTGCTGCGTACGAGTATTGATAGAGACGCGTGTTAAAAGGACGAGCGCTATAAAAACCATGGTTCGAGGATGCGTTGAACGATTGGCAGCGTCGAGCTGCGTTACGCGACTCCGGAATAAAATTATGACGCGTTCGACTCAGTTTTCTAACGAGCAGGAAGTGAAACGGCCGCTCGAACGCGTTCCATAATCTGTGATCGATGAACGAAAACGTCCGTTGGTTACGTTCGCCAGCGGCTTGCACTCGATCGGCTGATTTTGCAAGCAAAATCTATCGAAACTCGCCCACGAACTATCGACTCGTCGTTGGACCGTGCCAACGGTGCGTTTCGAATCGCTCGGTACGAACGATCGAAAGATTTCCTACATGGCTCGTAAACTTGGCAATTTAATGCTCCTTCGAATACCGAAATAATTCTACGCGCGTGGAATTTTTATCGACGAACGGTATTCGAACGGTATTCGTACGGAGGCGCGCTTTTTCCTCTGTTTAACAGGCTTTGGTTGTTGTTAATTAAAGGGCCTCGCAGCCAGCAACGTAATTCGCTAGGAACGAACGTCGTGACGTAACTTTGAACGCAGATACGTGTATACTTTCTACTTTTCATACATATTTTAGAAAGAAACGCCGCCACGTCGAACGAAAGAAACGAAAATCAATTTGATCCGTCTTTTTTGTTCGTAGTTGCGGGAATTCGGCGGATTTTCATTGAGATTGGTGGCAGTTTCGAACAGGATGGAACAAGCACTCGCGGATAGGATACGTTCTACTTGCCCGTGCAAGTTTATATAGAAGGAAACCTGTTTGCAAGCGAAACATATAATAGAAAGTATATAAGGAAATATCCGTTTACGTAATCCTGGGGTCGAAACATTAAATCAGACACGAAGAAAGTTGCGATACGCGTAAACTGCGTCTAATTATAATCCAAAGGAGATACTACCGTACGAGATAAGAGATACATAGCGTTTGAAGAGTCGTCGAAAGCGGGTGTATACGCGTTTACGTGTCTTATGCGAGAAGTGGGCAGGCGAAGGCGTCGATAGACGGTGAAACGGCGTGTTCCACGAACTAGGAAGCGACAGACTGAGAACCGTTATTATATCACGGCGTTTATGCAGTCCGAGAAACGGAATGATAAAGAATTGAGAACGGTCGAAGAAAAGTCCAGCGTTACGTGAAAGTTGCGTTTGCAAGCCCGGTTTCCACGTAATCCTTTCTCCGGGCGGTTTTTGTACCTAGTATGACGTAATTTCGATAATTGCCGCGGTTTCTACTTCGGCCGTGTTTCTTCGTGCGCGAGTCTTCCTCAAAACTTTCTAACGTTACCTTTGCGCGTATCGCGAAGGATATTCGCGGAAGTGGCGAGCACGCTCATCCATAAGCTTGTCGCCAAGCGTTAAGCAGCCCGAGTGACACGCTACCGTCCAGGAAACTCGTCCATTGTCTTAGAAATAGCATCGAATCTCTCTCTATCGTGTTTCCATCGCGTTTGGAGATTTTCTTACGTCTTACATTAAACGCCGCAAAAACGAATACGACCAACAAGTGGAACATCGTATTCGGTTTATATCAGAGATAGATTATATTAGATAGAGAGATTATATTAAGACCTGTATATATTAAGGCCGATCGTCGACGAATACAACGGAAAGCTAAACGCTGTTGTTTGTTCTCTTCGTAATAGCTTCGCGGTATTTTTCACCGTGTAATTGTGCTTTGAACTTCCTGCAACGATAATGGAACACAGGGCGTCGCGGCAGGAGAAAGCCGCGAAATTCGTTTCGTGGACTTTTCCTTCGCTCGGAAATTGGGCAGAGTTCAACAGACGGAATTCTCGGCGGAAATAACAAACGTTAGGAGACGGTGGAACCCTGACAGAATTTTTCCTATCGCTCGATCGAATTAGCCGAGAGTGAAACGACGCTTTCTACTATCTGGTTATTTTGATGGGTAATTTTAGAAAAAAAAAAAAAAAAAAAAAAAAAACACGAGATTTACATCAAATAAACTCCACCTTTCTCGTTCGCGTTCGTTTCCCGTTAACGGCGAAATTTTCGTGGAAAATGCAGCTCCTCGTATGGAAACCGTTTCAAAGGTGAAGCGTTGCTTTCCCGAGTCATCCAGTGCTATTCGTTTTCTGTACATCCGCTAACTTTTTCTTCGTAGCAGGATATGTCGAAAGTACCAGACGAAAACCAGTTTCGTTCCTCTTTAGGCGAATTGTACGGTTTATCGATTCCGACGCTGCTCTCGGAAGCACCGAAACAATCGAAAGCGAACGTACGACGTTTAACCTACGGCGTTTCGATGCTACGCTGTCACAGTCGCGTAAAAATCTTCGAAGAATCGTTTCTAACTATGTACGCGTCTGTTGTATCGGTTGATACGAACGATCCGCTCTCCGTGATCTTATTTTCGTCCATTTCTTGAGTAAAAATTCACCGATGCGATGTACGTATCGTCAGGGTAAACCAGCGGCGGAGCTGGTTTCTCGAAGTTCGTTCGTAAAATCGCGCTTCGTAAATCAAAAATCGAGAAAATCTACGCGAGACGAGTAACCCTGACACGCTTAACCCTTTCACCTACATCAGGTGCGACCCTGATCGTACCAAACGGCGAGAGAGCTTTTGAAAATGCGATTCGAAAAGTATAACGGGTAATACACGCAAAGTAGGAAAGAGTATTCTATTCTTAGAGGTTGCGTAGGTCGTAGTATCTAAGCACACGCGTCGAGTGGCATTCTTTTTCAATGTTTCGCAATCGATGGAAATGTCACGTCGGTACTCCGTTTCGAAAAAGTTCCAACTGAAACGCATCTGCGGTATATCGCGTAGCAATTTGCCACGTGTGTAGACTGCGCCGGTGATATTCGAATCCCTAAGGCGGAAAGCCATAACGGCCGTTGTTACCGCCGACACTTTCGGAAAAGTGGAACACTCCGAGACTCTTGCGAAAAGTGGCATTGACCGAGGCAAGCGGTAAAACATTGAAAGCGATTCGTTGTCGAGCCGAGCCTGTACCGGTCGTGGAAGTAGCCACGGCGTAGCTCTTTGTGTCGCGAAAAGTGAAATTTCGCGATGAAAGTAGGCAAAGCAAAAGGAACTGCCGTGAGGAAGGCAGATGCGTTTCAGCGAGGACGATTCTGGCAAGCTCCCGCCGCTTGCCGATGACCCATCTATCGACTTTCGATTTCCTTATCGACGAAAGTGAATTAAACCGCACGGATTTTCGTCCGTTACACCGGTCGTCTGATGTTTCTCATAAAAAAAAAAAAAAAAAAAAAAAAAAAAAAAAAAAAGGAAAGAACGTTAAATCCGAGGTAAAGGGAGATTTGAGTAAATCTCGTTGATCCTCCGATCGATAGCAGGCATTGGTCTGACTAAACGGTTTAATTGAATTCGTTATGCTCGAGTTCGTTCCTTCCTTTCTCGTATTTACGTATTTTATATACATCTGTATCAAAGGCCAACGAAATCGTACGCCGTGTTAATTGTATCTCTCCTGGCCGTTGTAACTCGTACACTTTCTATTCGTATAATAAATTTTTGCTCGCTCCACGAAATACCGTTGTCTCGCGTGTACACGAGAAAAGAGAAAAACGTTTGCTCACGGTTAGTTCCAAAGGAATAATCGATGGCCAAACATTTGAACAGGAACCGACTACCAAAGTCGTCGATCCTTTTAGCAAAAGTTCGGCCAGTTCGACGTACCTTTTACAGCCCAGTCTTCGTGATTCTTCAGTCCTTTGATATACCTCGTAATATCTTTGGCACACTGCTCCTGAACAGGATATTTCCCTTCTGTCCAATTACTGGCAAGATAACGCACGTCGAAGAGGTCCAACGCTTCCGACAACGTGGTCCAATTTCTATCCGAAACGTTATCGTTATCGGTATCGGTAAAAGTTCTTACTCGCTGATCCGCCAATGAGTCTCGTACCGAATTCTCTGGAACGGTCAAAGCTATCACCCCGCAGATCGCGAAGCTCGCGAAAAGAACGACGAGGTACCACTTTTGGTTCATCGTTGCTTCGATTACACAAATCACCAGGGAAATAGAATCGTCCACGAGCCGATTAACTTCAACTAACCGCGTCTAGCATCTCGCGAACGTAGTTTCCATGAATATCCGATCGGAGTTTATTCGTGCGCGCTAGAAATCTTAGAAATCGTTAACTATCACAGACAAAAATATTCGAAATCACAGTCGATGGCTAGCTAGCGTTCGATCAAAAATCTTCTCTGATCGAAGGTACGGTTCCTTCTTCGTCTATGCCGACAACGACGGATCTTGATCTCTTCGACTCCTCTCACAGTCGCGTGGATCTTTCTGCTTGCATTTTTCCATTCATCCGGCGATGGGCCCTTCGTTTCCAGGCCCTTCCGTCCTAGTTATCATACTTTTGAGAAAGTAGTAGCGAGAGTGGACGGAAAGAGAGAGCGTGGATTCCACGGCACGACTGCCCGAACGATCTGGAACCAGGCTTCCAACTCCTGACAGTGTGACTTCCCTTCCTTGTGTGCTTCCTTCTTACTTGACGTCCAAGAATCGCTTAGGACGACGAGGCTAGCAATGGTAGAAAAATTGCTTCGCCTGCTGAATATCTTGGTAGTAATGAAAGTGCGAGAAAATGGTGGGGGCAAACCTCCCCATATCGAAAAGTGAGCGCTAACGGTGGGTCCCTTAGCCCGATGCCCGCCTTCTTTAATACAGCTCGTAGACTCGTATAGTTAACATAATTTCGTATCCGTTGACAAAATGAAAGAGGCAGCGAGAGACGGTTTCTTTTGAAAGACGAGGCAGTTCTCACGCGAGAATTGTTAAACGTTTTTCTTTTTTTTCTTTTTTTCGTCTTTTTCGAAACGGACGAAACGCGTTCACGAAAATTATTTTCAAATAACAAATATTTCAGCGTGTTCCGAGTAACGTGGCCTGCCAGCGCTGCGTCAACGAAATATGGTAACGATAAACGATCGAGGGAAACCGAGAACGTGCTTTAATATGGTAAATTATTAAACAAAGTTGAACGTATTTTCTTTTTCTCGAGTTTGGTATAAAAAGAAGATAGGATAGGAAGGAAACCAGATGTTGCTCATTAACGTTGCAAAGCTTACGTAATACCAGATTTATCATAGCGAACGGATGAGGATGTTTGAACAACGATCGTCTTTTGTATCAGTTTCTTTTCTACGTAGAATATTTCGGTGCGCTGCAAAAAATAGATTTTCTCCTTTTACCGTGGATACTTTATTAGGAACGTTTAGTCGATAGAGATAATGAATTTTGCGAAGGTACGTAAGAAACTTTAACGAACCAACGGTGGTCACGGAATATGATACTCGTTAAATAAATTGATTGATTTAGCGGGATCGTCTAATAGAGTCGCGTACGATGCGACTCGCAAAGTTTACGATGAAGAATTGCGTGAATAGACAGCACAGTCTATTATAAAAGTTTCACAAAAGAAATTTCATGCTATTAGAGGAGTGTTTCTCTTTCTCCGGCGCAAAACTTTCGTCAAACGCTGTCATTGGCTGCTCAGTCGTGCTGAAATTCGTTTTCCTTTTTTTTTTTTTTTTTTTTACCATTACAAGGTTTTACCGTCGTACCGTATAATTTCCGTCGGTAATCCTACACGGCCTCCTCCGAAAACCATAATAACTGGGAAAATACAAATTTCCTACTACCTATAATTAGTCTTTGCAATCGTTGACGATTTCTTATCTGGTCGAAAGTTAATGTTACATTTTCGACAGATATCGCGTTGAGAAAGCCATTAATATGAACGTCGATGAATTATATTCGAGGCACGCGTTAATAAAACGTGAATCGCGTGAAAAAATAGGCACGATGCAGTTACGAAGTGTAGTTACTTGTTTTATAAATGCACTTGCACTTTTACGTTGTTGCAATACCTTGCGCATTATCTTCGTTGCTCTTTGGTAAAGTCTTCGTGGAATATTAATCGAACTCTGACCATGACAATGTCGATTTAGTTCGTACCGATGAGAGAAAATCACCGGTTGAAAATCTCGCTCTCGTAGTTCAGTCCGTGAATAATACGGCAAAGAGAAACGAAAGATCATACACGATTACGGATTTTATAATGTTATAAATACTAGCCCTAAAAACTTTCTTTTCAAAACTCCTTATGATATATGATAGGTTTCCTGATTTAGCATTTCTGTTTCGTTAGTTTCGCATCTTTGCTGTGTAATGTAAGTGTTGCGTTGTCGGAAAGTGAAATTGATCGAAGCAAATCCAACTTCGTCTCACCCTTCTCTTACGAGAAAAGAACAAGCTTCTGTCGACGATTATCGACAAAGATCTTAGAATCTTGTAAACAAAATTTAGACATCGTCGTTTCGTCGAAGATCCGAAGTTGACCTTCTAGCGATTGACCTTCTCTTTTAAACGGATTTCTCTTTCAGCGGTCATTGTTCTTTCGTTATTACAAAATCTGTAGCTTCGAACGAAGGATACCAATAATTTTATGATTTGTAGATATTGATCATTTAATTAAGATTTATATTTATAAATATAATTTTAATTTTGAAGATTAACAGTTTTCATTAACTTAAAATCTTGGTTGGTATTATGTCTGAAAAAGAAATAAATTGTACATTTATTAACAAAGATTATAGTTCTTTTAATACTAAGTTTTGATATAGTTTGATTAAAATTTTAAATTGCAAATTTAAAGATTAAAAATATAATTTATATTAAATTAAATTAAATATTAAGAATGAAAATTAATATAATGAAATTAAATTAATTATTGTATATAATTGCAACTAATGTAACTATTTAAACTATCCTGTATTTAATATATCGTTCGTGTTTCGTGATCGATATGACAAGTACCATGTACTTTAAGCTAAAATATCAGAAAATTAAGGTAAAAGGGCAACATGATTCTACGATCTTATAGATTATTTTAATAGAATATTTGACGAAGCCGATAAAGTTCTCGTTGCAGCAATACGGTATCTAATCAGGAAATACTCATGGCCGTTCTTCTACGCTTTGAAATACACGCAGTAAGTGTAGCGTTGTATTTTGGCCTTTCCTTCGATCCGAGAATCGTATGTTGTGCCGTATCGAGCTGCTGCTCAGCTAGAATTATTGTTTAAGAACGGATGGCTTTGAGCCGGACATACATGCTACAACCCCCGTATGAGGCAAAGACCAGAGACACCATCAGCAACGTCAACGTCAGTCTTCTCATCTTTTCTACATTTTCCTATTCCAAGCAATTCCACAGAAACTGTTCCGCACATTCATT
The DNA here is from genome assembly GCA_014737395.1 of Bombus waltoni. Taxonomy (NCBI): domain Eukaryota; kingdom Metazoa; phylum Arthropoda; class Insecta; order Hymenoptera; family Apidae; genus Bombus; species Bombus waltoni. The sequence continues at coordinate 403,577 of JACXII010000053.1, forward strand.
AACCAGCTCTCCGCGCGATAGGGACAAGAACAATCGTGTAGTACGTCGTTTTATTTCATAATCGTGAGTGGTGTATCTAATATTAATAAAGAATTGAATTATTAGCAGTGGTACTTAGTAATTAGATGCAAAATTAAGATTAGAGTTACTTCTTGGTCTTATTACTATTATCTTAATGAGTAGACTCGGATTCGAAGTAAGGGCACCATAGAAAGAAAAAACTGATGAAAAGCGGAAGAATATAAGTTGGTATAGTGAACAAGCAGAGAATAGTATCATGTAAAACGTTTTGAAATTTGTGTAAAACATTGCCAATGTTTTTTACGCGTAAATAGTAGTAGCTAAAGTCGTATCGCCAAATTTTGTCTTCGTCAAAGCCTTTGATATTCGATACCTTCCCCGACGGGAAGAAGTGAAAGGGGCAGAAAGAAATAAAAAGTGGGAAATAAACAAGTACTTACTTGGGATAAACAAATCCAAGAGGGGAAAAGTAAAGAGGGAATGGAAAGGAAAATATGTACTTAAGTAGCAAACATTTGAAAGGGGGCGACATCTAACGGTATATTCAGAAATGAAGTGCGCCCGATCGGTAATGCAGTTATTTGATCAGAATTTAAATGGCACTTCACTATGTTATGATTATAATTACGAATAGAGTAATGAGAATTTTATAATGGTATATTGCGCGAAGTATATCAAAGTTTCTTCGTGTAAAAAAGATGCACTTAATGTGTGTGTGTGTGTGTGTGTGTGTGTGTGTGTGTGTGTGTGTGTACACACACACAAGAAAATTAAATATTTACGAATCTCTCTAGGATAATAATTTTTGTCAAATTTACATAATTTTCAGGTGTATTACATATTTCCTATGTCACGAAAATTGTCGACCTAGAGTATGATAATACGTAATACCAAATGAGAGTGTTCACGCTTATGATTCTAGTTGTTTCCGGACTAGTGCTGCACCATGCAGCCAAGTGCTGAAGGTGACACATTTAGCATGAATGTCTATTATTAATTATTCCGTTTTCGACGTTGTGGTCGTTTCAATATTTAAAAAAGTTATATTATTACGTATATAACAAATCCACCTTTTATATTTAAGGTTATTTAAAGAAGTCATTTGTACGGTTTGAAGTAAACCATAGAACATAACAAGCACACGTGACTCGCGTAAGATATGTTGAAAAAGTAAACAGTTCTTTTTCTAGTTCATTTTTAGAAACGAATAATTTTAATAATGGATGTAATAATCGATACGAGAGGCCAAGCAGATTTAGTGACAAAAGATCGTTTGGTAGACAGTGATGAGGACGACTTAGACTTCGAAAATAGCGGTTATTAAATTTACATTTTATCGTAATACTTTTAGAGATTAAGAATTTATGACAATAATAATATACTTTTATGTACATTAATTTAACAGGTACACAGTCAGTCAAATTTTTTGACATAGAGGAAGATTTAATTCAAGATGAGACTCCAATTCAAAAAGTGGTTCGTAACGCAACTAAGGATATAGATCTCGAGGAATTTGAAAAAGATATGGGTTGGTCAAACAAAACGGTATCCTGCAAAAAAAGGGTTCATGCAGCTATTCCTGCTCCAGATGTAACCAAACTGACGCAAGAATTGACGCCGTTAGATAAGATACTTAAAAAAAGTGTCATAGTACCTGGTTTTGAACAGCTACATGCTGTACCTGCTTATGAGCTAAGTAAAAGATCGTTACAAGCTAAGAATCGTAAAGAGCGTGCTAAAACTAAAGGCAAAAACTGGTTTAATATGCCTGCTCCTGAATTGACACCAGAAGTCAGACACGATCTTCAAGTTATAAGAATGAGATCGGTGTTGGATCCAAAACATTTCTATAAAAAGAATGATCTTAAAACAATACCAAAGTACTTTCAAATTGGTAAAGTTATGGATTCACATTTGGATTACTACTCTGGACGTCTTACTAAGAAAGAACGTAAAAAGACAATTGTTGATGAACTTATGGCCGATGCTGAATTTTCTAAGTACAATAAACGTAAATATAAAGAAATCATCGACGAGAAGAAAAAATTGCATTATAAAGCTCACAGACATGCGAGGAAACTCAAAGGCAAGAAGAAATGATAAATACCAATTGGAAATATGTATTTTAATCTAACATTTCAAATAACATTTATAAAATTTGCAATTATCAAATGCGTTATAAAAATTACTTTAAAGCAGTTTATATAAATTTAATACATCCCTCCTGTAACTTCGACAGAAGCACCGTTAACGTAAGAACTTTTGGAAGATGTTAAAAATGCAATTACTTCTGCCACTTCCTCCGGTTTTCCCATTCTACGAAGAGATACTTTCTTTATAAATAACTGCTTTACATCATTAGGTACAGTTTGTGTCATAGGGGTTTCTATGAAACCTGGCAGCACTGTATTAACACGAATTCCAAATCTATAATAAAAATATATAATATTATAAGGTCATTGAACAAAATACTGTACATTTACTATACATACTTCTTATACGTACTGTCCAAATTCTAAAGAAGCAGTTTGCGTAAGAGCTATTACTCCAGCTTTTGATGCTGCGTAATTAGCTTGACCTATGTTTCCAATTTTTCCAATGATAGAGCTTACATTAACGATCGTACCACCTGTATTTACATTAGCATTAATCATTTCTTTTACTGCTGTTTGAATTATGTAAAATGTTCCCTTTAAATTCACATCAAGAACTTTAGCAAAATCCTCATTCGTGAGTTTTAAAATAAACTGGTCACGCGTGATTCCTGCAGAATTAACTATGATAGTGGGTGCAGTCGAATATTTACTTATTGCATTTTTAAATGCTTCTTGAATACTTTGTTCGTTTGACACTTCAACATTTAATGCCAAATGATTGGAATCTAAAAATTATTGCGTAGAATTTTAATAATTTTATTTTAAATAGATAATTGGAAAAAAATAACAGTATTTAACATTCAGACCATTTAAAGAAGTAATGGTATCTTCGGCGCTTTTTAAGTTCCGATCTGCAGCAATAACCTTAGCTCCTTGTCTCGCCAAAATACGGCATACTTCTCTACCTATACCGCTACCAGCGCCTGTAATTGGAGTAAATTCTATTTTGATATAGGCTATAAGCTTCCTCTAATTTTTTCCTTCTTTCTCTTTTTTTCTTTTTTTTTCAATGCACACCTGTTACAAAGGCCACCTTGCCGGCTACCATTTTCGTTTTTTAATTGGAAAACAACTAGTACAAAGTTGAATAGATAAATTATAAATATAGATTATAAAAGACCAATGACTTGATCAATATAAATAACCTTGTAATGTAAATGAATAAGTAGAAGATACTGAAAGACATTGATTTTGCTGATTCGCACATTCATTTTGATATAATTTCGAATATTTTTTTCAACTATTTGCTATTAGTAGATGTGCGCACAGTAAGTATGTACGCAAGCATTGAACCAATTAGGATGGACTTCTGTTACCTAGGTAACCGTACCATATGCTGCTGACGTCAACGCAAGTCTGCAGTGACGTCAGAAACGCAACGCGAGTAGCTATGTTTACAGAAAAATTGAACTTGAATTATAGACCTGTTCCAAATGGTTGTTTCTCAGAGAGAATGTAAGGAGATCTATGGATATTTTGCTTTAAATAGTGAAAAACAATAGATCTATCGGAGTGCGATGGTCAGATATAAAATCATACTAATAAAGCTGTCAAATGTTGTAACAAAAATTATTTAAATTCACAAAGGAAATCACACAAATATGTATCACTGATATTTAAACTGAAAACAATACAGTGTAACATGTCGATCTTAAAATAATTAACAAAATTCTGTTTTATCACAAAGTTCTATTCCGATATTTCAATAATCAACCTTTTTGCTGAAACGACTAAGATTAAACAAATTTCTATACTACTTGAACTACGGGATAATACGACATAAAACTGTTGAAGATCTGAAGGAGAAAAAAAAAAGAAAGTGGTATTTATTGCGAAAACATTGAAAACGGATTGTGCAAGTAAACAGGTAGAATTTAAACAAAGGAAGAGGAAGAAAATGAGTGGGAGGGGGGACGGAAGGTTGTACGCAAAGAGACTGGCAGCACCGGCGCTTCAAGAAACATAGCCCCGCGCCTCTGTTCACGGTCTTGTAACGCTTGTGCCAGTTTTCTTTCGCAAGGGCTCCAGAGAAGAAGCAGAAGGGGGATTGCGAAGGAGGTCGAAACGAAAGAATTTTGCACCCGATTTCGGGGTTCGGACCGCATTTGTGCGGAACACGGAAAACTGTTGCACGACGTAATAGTAGAAATTCAATGGCCGAAAAGTCAGGAAAGACAGCGTGGTTTGGAGACGCGCATCGAAAAGTAGGTTCGATTTGGCGGACATAAGAAGAAAGAAGGAAGTAAGAGAGAGGTATATAGAGAGAAGAAGAAGAAAAAGAAAAAGAAAGGTGCGTGAGAGGACGCGTCGTGGTGTGTCGTCGTGCGGTGAGAGGTGAGGCGACGACGGCGTGGTGAAAGCTCGAACTAGAGAAAAATTCGGCGGTAACCGGTAGCAGAGTAAAGCTACCAAGGTGTTCCGAAGCACAGCAGCAGCGGCCCAGGATGCTGCCCGACGGAGCAAGAAGATGGCCGTGATCGGCGAGCAGAGGTATTACACGGCGGTCCGTGCGAACGCGTACACGGAATTTTCGTGTCGTAGATGCGAGGCGATAGGTTCAGCGACGACAACTACGTCGCCGTCCTCCTCGTCCTCGTCTTCCTCGACGGTATCTTCCCGTCATCGCCGACAGAGGAAAAAGCTACATTCTGTACAGTTAGCTATGTCCTCTTCACGAGGTAGCGGCCCGGAATCGGGAGAACTGAGCGATTCCGAGGACAGTTATTTGGATACAGATCCGTTGAGGTATGAGTTGAGAAATATACAAAATGTGATACACGTCACTCGACAAAACATTGACGCTCTAAATAATCGGTTTGCTGGATTTCAACATCCACCATCGATATATTTAAATGAATATCAAGAGTTAACTAGCAAGTTGCATGATTTAGAATCTAAGGAACAGAAGCTCAATGAATTGTTGAACGCTGGTCGAGTATCTGGTAGTGCTTCCACGTCAGAGAGTGAATCTCGTGATGCTAATACATCTGCGTCAAGAGGTCAAAGAACGCCAATGAAATCTCTGCTCAGGGCATATTTACCTAATCAACAGCGTACAAGTGTACAGGTTCGTGAAGGACTTTCGTTAAGAGATGCGCTTGCCAAAGCAATGAAATTAAGGAATTTGACTACAGAAATGTGCGTCGTATATATTTTGGGTAGAGATAACTCCAAGTGTCTTACTTCTTGGGATACAGACATCTCGGTGCTGGACTGCGATGAAATATCTGTGGAAATTTTGGATAAGTTCCCAATAACTACTTCCATTTCTCATAATTTTGTGCGCAAAACTTTCTTCTCACTAGCATTTTGTGAATGTTGTAGAAAACTCCTTTTTCAAGGCTTTTACTGTAGAACATGCAATTATCGATTTCATCAAAGATGTGCTGGTGGTGTACCTGCTTTGTGCCACCAAGTACGTATGCAAGATGCTTATTACCAAGCATTGTTAGCACATAACCTTGAAAGTACCGCTGGGATATTGCAACTTCCTTCAGGATATGGATTAAGCAGAAGCATGTCTCCGTCTCTGGCTCCGTCGAGAAGTCAGAGGCATCCCCGTTCCTTGGGACAACAAGATCGTTCCAGCTCTGCGCCTAATGTTTGCTTTAATATGGTGAAACCAAGCGGAGAATCTGCTAACTTAGATGAATACAGTAGATCTCAGAGTTTAGGTCGTCCTATTGGTACCATGCAAAATGCAGTATCGCCAGGTAGTAGCCCAACGAAACATAGTCAGTCAACACAGGCTAGTCCCACTAGTACTTTAAGGCCAAAAAGACCAAGAGCAAAATCAGCCGATGAATCATCCAAAAATCTTTTAGCACCTAGAGAATCTATAGAAGATTGGGAAATTCCAGCAGATGAAATCTTAATTGGAGCTCGCATTGGTTCAGGTTCTTTTGGAACGGTATACAAAGCTCATTGGCATGGTCCTGTAGCTGTAAAGACGCTTAATGTCAAAATACCCACTGCTGCTCAGTTACAAGCATTTAAAAATGAAGTTGCAGTTTTACGTAAGACACGGCACGTAAATATCCTTTTGTTTATGGGATGCGTTAGCAAGCCGCAACTGACTATCGTTACCCAATGGTGCGAAGGTTCTTCTCTGTATAAACATTTGCACGTATTTGAGTCAAAGTTTGATTTGTTCACACTGATAGAAATTGGAAGACAAACTGCACAGGGGATGGATTATCTACATGCAAAAAATATCATTCACAGAGATTTAAAGAGTAACAATATATTTCTACACGACGATTTTACTGTGAAAATTGGAGATTTTGGCTTGGCTACAGCAAAAACTAGATGGTCTGGTTCTCAACAATTTCATCAACCAACCGGATCTATCCTCTGGATGGCACCAGAAGTCATAAGAATGCAAGAAGAAAATCCATACAGTTTTCAGTCTGACGTTTACGCATTTGGCGTTGTTTTATTTGAATTACTGGCCGGTCAATTACCATATTCGCACGTTAATAACAAGGATCAGATATTATTTATGGTTGGATGTGGAACTTTATGTCCAGATTTGAATAAATTGCGTTCAGATACTCCCAAGGCACTGAAGAGACTGACAGAAGATTGTATCAAATTTTCTAGAGAGGATAGACCAATATTTCGTCAAATTTTAGCTAGTTTAGAAGGTCTTGCACGAGGATTACCTAAAATAACGAGATCAGCATCTGAACCAAACTTAAATAGGACACAACTACAATCAGATGATTTTGTATACACTTGTGCTTCGCCAAAAACTCCAGTGAATTTTCAGTTCGGAGCATTTTCATTTTATCCTTCCGGTGGGAATATATGAAAGTATTACCAGAAGTAACGAGTCTGATGCAATTTGCATAAAATTGAAAATGTTAAAAAAAAAAAGAAAAATGCAAACGAAATCGTAATAAACTTAGCTATGAACAATCTACGCGATTCTTTACAACTACACTTTGACTGTGTTGCAACTGTTCGCCCAATGTAGAATGTGATTATACAATACTTAATGCAACTAATATAAAAAGGAAAAAAAAGATAAGGACAGAAAAATTCATCTTATTAATTGACGTATCCGACGTATTTCATGACAAGAAAGCATATGTAGCTTTTACCTTTATATATTTACTATGTATCTATGAAAAAAGGATTTTTATTTAACGAGTTATTGCCGCGTGTATAAACGCGTATTCGTAAACAAGTGTATACATGTACGGACGAGCGTACGTGTACGCGTGTTGGTGTAGAGGTCTGTTACTTTCGTGGAATCCTTATAAAGGATATAAAAATTAAGTAAGTAATAGAAGTAACGGCATTTAAACCTACGTGGGCCGTCATTTGTCTGTGAAGTATTTTTGCAAACGCCGAAGTGATTTTTGTACCTACTTCCTTCATCTATTGTCTTCAATATGCTCACATAAGAATTGTTCCTTTTCATATAACTTATAATTTATAGTTTAATGTTAGTATGTACATAAGTTTCGTTGAAATTATCAAAAATTTGCGTATATTGTTTTTTTAAAAAGAGCGAAAATGTAGACACTTTAAATACAGATTAACTAGATATTCTGTAGTAATAGATGTTTTACAACGATTACCTCTTTTTTTGTAGTAATTGTTTTCTATACTAATAATCATATTTGACTGATTTTTTGTACGCAGTAAATTTTTTTTACGAAGAAAATTCTTTTGGTCCAACGATACCAAAAGATCGTACTGTATTTAAAAAAGGAAAAAAAAAATACGAAAAAAATGACAAATCAAATTGAAAGTCAAATAAAAAGTGATATGTATACTTGGCCTTTACTTTAAGACTTCATCGATATTATAGACTATAATAAATCATTCTCGCGAGTCATTTGTTTTGGCTTGATTTGGAGCATCGTTACGAATCAAGGCCTAAAGGATCATTTACTCTCATCGACGGTAAAAAGAGGAAGTAATATCGTGTTGTAACATAGATTGAACAAGACATTTCTTTTTCCTAACTTTGTAGTCGACTGTTGTTCCTTGCATTTTAATATTTATTAATTTTTACTATTACTCTTTTTCTTTTGTAAGTTTTTTTTCACTGTATTTGAGGCTTATAATGCAGGAAGGGGCGCGAACTTCACTTCGAAGTGATGAATTCGTAAAGTATTTGTTACATAGCATTAAAGACTTTCAGTTTTACGAGGTAATCGAAACTTTTGTTACGACCAAACGTGTTTCAGATAACGGCCCGATCAGCAGTAAATAATCATATAGGGGAAACGTATGCGGATTGCGAGTATAAAGAGGTATACAGCGAAAAAGAAAATAATGGAGTGAACATTTCGACTTGCGTATCGTATAATTTGGGGGAACGCGTAGTAGCGAAAAAGAGAAATTAGTGAAACTGTATTCGATGGGCGTCTGAAGCACGCTTACGCGATCGATGATAAACCATACCGACTACGTAACATTTTGCATCATTGATTCGCGGGCGTATCCTAAAATTTAACATCGATGCGACACTCGTCAAACCGTGACATGTTTCCGAAACATATAAAAGGCCTAAGAGGAAATCTTCGAAATTTCACTAGTTAAAGCGAGTGATATCTTGTTTCTAAAGCACGTGGTATCCCGATTTACTATTTATTTATTTATGTATAATCCAAGTGTGATGAAATGCAATTAAAAAGCAACAAAAAAAAGAAAAAGAGGAAAAATACTAATAAACAAGTGCCGGATTTTAACATTTTGTCGAGAGTGCGTGATTGCGAGGAACAGAGAATATGTGAATCGTAGGAAAAGAGAAAACGTGTTCAAGTGTGCAAGAGAGCGAGAAAAAGAGAGAATGTATGTAAAAACGACGATGAGGGCGGAACGAAAATTACCGATGAACATGTTCATCGGAATAAAGGAACGCAATTGTCATTGTTAATAACGCTTTCTCGTAACAGGGAAATAGCGAGCCGCAAAACATAATTAATAATGTTACGAAAATATTGCTAAATAAAAAAAAAAAAAAAAGAGAGATATAAAAAAGAGGAGGATGTGGTGGTGCAAGGTGCGGGGGATAGCTCTTTTTAAATGGCTTTCCGAGATTTTTTATAGTGCAATTTTCTAGATATTATAAAACCTTCGAGCGATGCGAATGGATGCTCTACGATGTACAATGGTTAGGCTGTATAATATATAGAAGTTAAAAACCCATTTCTGCATTTTTTACTTGCGTTTTACACTTTAAACCATTTTGTTCTTGTGATACGATATAACTTTAATTAGATCTTGACGAAGTTTGCTAATATTTAACCAGTGATGTAAAATACTCTCTTTCTTCTTTAATTTTAGTTTTTACACTTTAATTTATTGCGAGAACTAGTAAGATAGTACGAATAAAAAGTGTTTATTTAGATATGTGTAATGTGTAACGCACGTGAACTGATGAGGAATACAAAGACAAGAGAAAGCAAACAGTAGAATTTGCGACCCTCGCGCTCTGCGTCCTCCTTAATCAATCTTCCCGTATGTCACTATCAAATTTTAGAATATTATTTTCTCGGAAGACATTCCTCTGTACATTGCTTTAATATATATCGTACACGTAGAAGGGTTTGTACGCGGTTGCAGATGATCGAATGTGTTTTTGTGTCGACCTGAACACCGAGAAACATATTACGTTATGTACATTTTTAAATTAATGCGAGTTGGCTCTTCGAAGTGTAGAATCAAATCGGAAGTGACGAAAGTGATAAGCGAAACTGGCTTTAAAAAGTTCAAAATGAACGATATAATTTAGATTATCCAGCGTTTTAATGTTAAAAAAAAAAAAAAAAAGAAAAAAAATGGAACAGCTCTTGATCTACGAATCTTCTTAGAGTTAACTTTAACGCGTCAATGAAATTGGTGATTTTGATTGATCCGAAAGATCGATGAGGTTAGTTTTGAACAAAGTGGAACTTCTCCACTTCCAGAAATTTCTCTTATATATCGGCATTGTTAACCGTGTTATGCATAAGTGAATTATCAAAAATCGAATTTGCTTTCTTCGAATTCTACTACGAATCTCAATCGGGTGTGACACGAAAAAAACGATCGGATGGCAGACTTTTCGTTTGATCGACAGACGTCGCATCGCACGTATTGTAATAGGATTTCGGCTTCGTTTTCGTCATATTATGCCGAAGCTGCTGTCGAGTGAAATGCATGTTTTGTAACGAGATAGCGTGGCTGAGATTGGAGATACTTAATGCAATCGATCGTCACGATCGATTGATCATTGATCATTGTATTAATTACCGAAAAAGCTGGAAAAAAAATGAAAAAAAAAAAAGAAAAGAAAACAAGCAAAAATAAAAAGTTGACTCTTTATGTAATAAGTTTCGTTCTTCTTCTAACGGAATTTCGATATATTTTATCGACTAGCCTGGCATATTGACGTTGAAAGTAATATGCTATTGATAAAACTTGTGCGTGTTCGTGGATACAAAAAACCATTTGCGATCTTTATCATTGCTTCTTGGATGGGACTCGGGAAGCGACGCAATAACGACACTTTGTCGTATCAGTACTGTCTCATGTATCCTTAATCAGAATATATTGAATACAACGTTTACGAGTGATAATTTTGTACGATCGAGCATTTCAATTAATGTACAATTCACTTTAATTTGTATTACACGAGTTATATCGGGAGTCGGTCGGACGTGTTATTTGTTTCGTTTAGAATCATATGCTTCTTGATATGGTGAGTAGATGTACTCACTGATCCATGTCAACGATATTACCTCGACGAACAATTGAGATTACTAAAAATTTGATCGGATAATCGTCGTCTTCGAAATTAGTTTGTAGTATCAGTGAGCATTATATAAATACAAGTTAAACGTCACTGATCGAATGAAAATACAATATTTTAATTGAAAGATCGCTCGAAAGAAACCGATGAGTACCACTGCCCTAGATATGCTTTTCTATGTAGTGTAGCGTATACTGCGATCTTTGAAAGGCAATATACGTAAGTACCATGTAATTGCATTTGAATCAAATATCGCGTTAAATTTAAATGACTGTGTATACAAATTTATTAGTATCCGACACAAAGGTGTTGTGGACATACTTTGCTCGAAGAATCGCGAATTTATCAGAATTCACCGCAAATTAATTTTTTTCTCGGTAACTGTTTCAAATAAAATTGAGTAAGTATGAACAAACTGTTTCCATTCTATCCGTGTATCACTATAGCGAAGTTAAGCGAAGTTTTTTTCTGTAAAGAAGTACACGTTTATATGTTTTGCAGAAATTGAATATTTGCGTACAAGTTGGCGGAATAGGCGTACAATATTGGACCTTGTAGGCAAATAATTCGAAATTATTTAATTTGATGGTATAGTCATCCTGCTCTTCGAACGGCAATCTTAGAATACGTAAACATGACTTAATCCGGTGAACACGCGTGTACCATAATGGCGATGGCAGCTTGTAAATGCAATCACGAAAACCAAGAATCCCCGTCGGAAGGTCATCATCACATCGCGGATCTCTAGTAATCTTCTATGAGGTTCTCCGCTTCTCCTCCCTTTACCCCACAAATCTACGAATGCCAGATTAACTACCTTACGTTACTCGTATAGGTACCTCTTATCATATTTACTTGTTATGCGCATTACATTGCATTCGCTTCCAACTAAAATTTACAATGACAAACAATATTATAATTCGCTTTTCATAAAGATAATCTTATGTTGAGAATAATCTAGAGCTCGTGTAAGCGAACGCACCTCTACAAAGAGATAGGATCATTGTATAGAACGAGTATATAGGTGTTTCGTATATGCGGCAAAAGGTTCCAGCGTGTTGGTGAGTGCGCGACAAGCGAGAACGCCTGTACGTAGAGGTTAGAACCCACTACGCTCATGCACAAGTACTTGTTGTGTGTAAAGTGTATGTGGGATACACGGAGGGAGCGCGCATGCGCAAATCCAGCTGGCGCCTCGACCGGCTGTAGTCGATGCTGGAACTTCGTGCTGCGAGTGTCTGTGTTCGTTCTTTAAGTCTTATCGTCGTAAATTGGTACGCAAATTATATTCGTGTACATATACATAGGTACGAGTCATAGAATAGGCGAAGAGTCTCATTTATGTACGATCATTGCGAACAGGTGGACGTGGAGGTCGGTCGGTTTGCTGCGTGAAACGAGGTTAGTTGACTTGAAATCGAATTTCGGACGGTCGCTCCAAAGGGGAACGACATTACGCGGATATTTGCCTCGAAGAAACGGTCCTTGTGTTTTTCTATGCCGCGCTGTTTCAGTGTCGCGTGTGACAATAGTCGAAAGTAGACGGAGATAGCTCAGGGACAGCGCTCGCTTCTCATATTTCTTGTATGATATTTCAACGCGATGTATCAGTCAAAAATAGTATCGCGCGTTTGACCGATCGGAGTCACTCGTTCCCTGTAAATGTGCTAGCTGTCGTATCTTTTAACTATATTGAATTCGTGGCTAAAAGTTGGAAAAGCGTGCTACTTTTCTGTGCCGAGTGGATAAAATCGAATGGAAAATCGGTTATCGGCACGAAACATTGAAACTTTGACAGATTGTCCGAGCAAACATCGTTACAATTTATTGTGCTTTCAAGTATCTCTTTTGCCTTTCGCTATATACAGTGCACAATAAGAGTAACTTATTGAATTAGAAGAAAAATGTTATCACAAGGAGATTGATAAGGATCGATTACACACCGATATAATTACAATAGCTCGGATTTCGATTAATCGTGCAGTTGTTACGCATCGATACGCGTTTCAGGACGCTATTTGCCAAAAGAGAAAATCCGAATAACATAATATATAACTAATTAATCAAGAGGAGGAGTTCAAGAGGAGAGTCGAAGGAAACGACATTGACCGAGAAATGGGAAAGCAATCGTCGCGCATAAATTTTATGCCGTGGAATATCGAGTGTTGATTCGAATATCGATATGCATTAAACGCGCTTTCATCTTGTAATTACCACGAAACATATAGTCGTTGAAACATCGTATTGTTACTTTCTCTTTAACGTTTGAATCTTGATATTTTGATGTTTTGCTTTGGGACGGTCATCTGGTCGAAATAATCACCTATTATCGATATATCTAACAACAACAAACATATCGATACCATTCAGAGTGACGAAAGGACGCTGGAAAAAAGATTGTAATTCTCGGGAAGAAACGGTGATCGTGTCGCGCGATTCGGTTCTCTACGTGTATGGCGTAGGTCGTCGTTGTAACGTTATTGCGGTGATGCACAAATTTCGCAGTTGCGGCTTTTTCTCGTGGCGTTTCGTTCTTAAAGGCGCGTGTGTGCGCCCGTCGAAAGTTGAAGCACAACAGATATCGTGCCGAAGTTAATATCGATCGTTCGACTTTTATAATTCGTCGGCGCGTCTCGCGCTTGATTACGTAAAAAAATTATTGCCCTTAAGGAATCTCAATTGTTTATAAATGAATCGATATTTCAAACACGTTTAACCTATGCTTAATATCAAACCTAAAAATGTATCTAATCTGGCATAAAAAGGAAAGAAGAATTGCTCGATTGCGTTGTTCTTTTCGAACTAACGTTGAACGTATAACGTTCGCTTTTTCTTTTCTTTTCTTTTCATTTTCCTCTTTTCAACCGTTAATTAAGCCGCTGGTTAAGCTTATCTGCAAATACATTAAAATTAAAATATAATTACTGGTATAATTACGTTTCCACGTCGAGATAATAATGTTTTAACAAGTGCGTTGTTTTGTTTCTTTTCAGGCCCGAATCCGATAAGTAAATTGCAGTAACAGGTCGTAAGACGTTCACCTCTGAAGGGGACGCAGATAGAAGACGGAAAGGATCGAACGAATTTGCCTCGTCCCTTCTCTGGTCCTGTCCCAGTCAGCTTCGTCTCTGGTACAAAGCAGCATCGTTCCTCTATCTTTAATTATTCCATTTCTCTATCTTCTACCTTTTACGAGAATTATTTTCTTTCGTCTGGATGTGGTTGCCTGGTGATCCAACGAACGACATTGGTCGCTGGAAAAACTGGAACAGCCGTTGCCCATAAGCAGCGTTACTCGGAGACCTTGCCAGTTTGTCCTTGTAACCGAAACACATGTGCCAACCACGCTCTTAACGCACGTATCGTCCGACGCATCATCCCTGCGCTTCTCGCGGTCGCCTTCGACCGCACGAGGGTGAAAAAGAAGAGAAAGAGCCAGAAGATTCGTCTCGCGTAGCTCGGTCGTACGATGGAGAAATTATACGATCGATAAAGTTATTCGAAACATTGTCGTCCGGTTAACGAGTCCGTCCTCGAGGATAACAACGAGACGAACGAGCGAACGAATGCGCAGAGCGACAGAACGAGAGAATGTACGGCTGGTGGCCGCTTTGGATATGGGATAGATGATAGATTGCGAACGATGGGGTGGTAGAGCGAATAGGAAACGCAAAATGGATTGGGTGCCTCGGCTTAGGTAGCCAGAGACGACAAAGTCGCAGGCTGCAGGTCGAACAGGCCCCGAGCTGTTTAGCAAGCTTTCCCTTTTCTCTGTCTATGCGTTCTGTCGAAGAACGAGAACGTATTTTCCTATGAACGTCGTAGGTGAACGTATCCTTTCCGAAAGACTGCTTTTCCTTTTCTGCCATCTGCCGATCGGCATTGTGCAAAAAGACTGAATTTAGTAATCAACGATCATCAACCGAGGAAGAGTCGAACCGATTAATCTATGCATCAGATCCCGGTGGATTCGTTCCGTGAAGAAGAAGAAGAAGAAGAAGAAGAAGAGGAAGAAGAGAAAGAGGAGGAAGAAGGAGGACGATACGAATTTACTCGTGATCACCACCGGTACCAACGGAACGTTAGCGTTTGACTCACGAAAAGACTGAACACGCGTTGATTCATTGTCCGAAAAGAAAAAGAAGAGATCCGCATATCGCGTTCTATAGGAATCTGTTTTCATTTATCGCGCTACACATACATATCTTACGGGATCTCGCGTAATTGTCGTACATACACACCTATCTACACGTTGTACACACAGACAGCTTGTCACACCATCTATACGAGCTTTGAGAAATTTCTGACGAACGTATATACAAAGCGGCGCACGCGTCTCGTTACGCGAATTTTCGACTGTTATACATATTGGCGATATGTCGCGTACGTATACACGCGCGTAGAAACACAACATATATATATATATATACGTACATATATATATATATATATATATATTACATATATATCTATGTACACATGTAAAAACAAAAAAACTCTCGCTGCCTAATAGACGTATTCGCGGACAAAGTGTTGTGCGCGATTCGGTAAAAGAACAAGTACGTCTCCAAACCGTATCGTCGTACCTATCCTTTCTTTTTCTATGAGAGGGACTCGCGTTAGAGAGATGTTCGACTTGAAAGAAGAAATGTTCGTTCGTTGCTTATTTATCTAACGAGACTCTTATCAATTTATCGAGAATATTATTGACGGCGCGCAACGAACAATCGAAAAAGGAAAGTATTTGGAGTCAGTGAGAAGTGTAGTTGAAGTGTGATCGCTGCCAGCAACAAAGCAGGATGGGTTGTGGACAGAGCAAAATCGGCAATATCTATCCGAAGAATAAGAAGAACAAAAACAATACCGGCAAGAAAAACGGGGACTCTGTCGGTGAGTAATCGATTCGCTAATTATTTTCAACCTGCGATAAAATCCATTTTATTCGCTTTCTTCCTTGTACTTTTTATCTTTTCTGCTTGCACAAATGGTATTGCTTGGTGGAAAGATTAGGTCGTCGTCCACAGTGCAAATATGTGACAACCGATTTGGCAAGATTCCCTCGTCGTCTGACAAACGTGGGCGAGATCGACGTTGTTCGTGTAATTAACGCCGTTTCTCGTCGATCTAGGTCTGCCGCGTAATTGTTAACCCGATGACGGTAATTAAACAGATGCGTCTCAATCTAGAACATCGACACCCATCGAGAGATTTCCTTCCTGACGAAAGGTGATTGAACAGTCGCCTCGATTACGTCGACGCTGTTCTCTGTCGTACAACTATCGCTTCGCGAATATACGCATATACCTACACACCTACTCGATAGAACGTATCGATCAGATCGAATATGACTTTAAATTGCGCTTTTCGCATCTTGCAGAGGAGCAAGAATACAGGTGGTTGTTCGGAGGCGAGGTTGATAGCTTCTTGAAATTAAACTTGCAGTTTGTTATCTATCATGCCGAAGAAAAATGATCTTCACCGTGCGTGACAATCGAAGATAAGTTGGCGAGCCTCCAGTTTGAAATTACGTTCCAGAACAGGTGGAACTTAACCGCCAATCGTAGCGCGGTACATGTCCATATTTAGATCTCACGGATCCGTCTCGAGGCTAAGTCGCAATTCTCGTTGTATAATTACTATGGTAGTAGCTTTTCGTTTCTCTTTATCTTTAACGCAGCGCATCGAGGTTCTTTCGTGCGATTCTCGTGTGCGTATCCGTTGTACGTTCGCTCAGTTAGAACGTTAAACTTCTTCCTATCAGAACCAGTAAATTCTTGTAAATCGATAAATCCCTTGCCAATAGCTGACGCTATTATATTTGCGTCATTCGGTTTAGCGGTAATTGTCGACTTATATTCCAGAAGAAGAGGAAAAGATGGAAAAGATATATTCGGTATCTTTTTTGTTTCGAAGCAGCAATGTGATTTATCGTTAGACATCCTGCGTTTTATCTCGCCTGGTAGTTTGTTAGATAAAACAGATAAGGCTTAATGAGGATATTTCCCGATAGAAAAAAATCATAATATCGATACGACATTGATTTCATGGTAAAGACGCGTATTGCGTCGAGCGTCTTTCTCTAATAATTAAGAATTTCGCCACGTTTCCGGAAATTCCTCGTCGATTGGCACGTGACTCATCGATATCTTATTTTTCCCCGCTTGATTCGGCGAAATGTGGTCAAAAATAAAGGGCGAAACGCGTAATTATGTGTCACAAGCGGCATTACGACCAATAAAAAAAAAAAAAAAAAGAAAAAAGAACGGTAGATAAGATGCTTCGTGGAACACGTTATCGTAGAATTTTATATTAGAATTATAATAAGAATTCAGTAGAGCGGCAACAAGTACGTCGCGTGCGTGGCCACGCACGTCTATATACGCACGCGTGCAGGAACGATCGATCTCGTTCTTAACGTACAACACTTGAGGTAGATTAGGCTCTGGGTTAGGTCGTGTATAAGGGGAGCGTAACCTTCTGAACAATAAATTGACATTCAACAACCCTGTTGCACCGTTGTTCGCACGCCTGTTGTTTTATTCGTCGAGAACGAATAATGTTCGATAACCACCGGACGTACGTATCTCATCTTCGATATTACATAGTTTTCGTCTCGTTTGCAAAAATCCCCCCGCCCCTTCTTTATCCCTCAGTTATCTCCTCAATTGGATTCTGCACTTCTGTAAATCGTGATAATCGAATATTCAAACAAAACAGTGTCTATTTCGGGCTACGTCTGTCGTCCTAATTTCGCTAGCAATAAATTATCAACGGCTATCAAGTATACGTGGATCTTCTATTTTGTGTATATCACGCGACCCAGATTCGGTAACATAAACGAATCTCGTGTTTTTTACTTTCGTCGTATCGACTGATTCTCGAACGATTTCGTTTCTATATATTTTCTCTCTTCCGTTAATGGCGAGTAGCGGTTCGTAAACTCGTGATAATAAGATACGACGTGCGACGCTAATAAAGAAGCAAAGAGGTAAAGAAAACAAATCGGAGAACCACGCGCCTTGAAATCGCATGTACGATCGTGGTTTGTTGTTTACCGGCTTCGACGTCTGCGAGCTAAATATATCACGCGATAATTCTGATATTTATATCATTACGATGACTTCGCTTACGGTACTTGGGAACTCTGCCGTTTAGTAATTCATGCATGCACCAAGATTATGTATTTTTAGTTATCAATTTAAGCAACGGCCTAAATCACGCTCGATCGTTTATCGTTTATGCAATTCCGAAAAGGAACAAACAACGTAAAGTTGTGCTGAAATCAACATCAACGCGTTATGTCATAACGGTATTGTGCTAAAAATAAGATCGCTATAGACGTCTATAGACACCGTTCGCGAAAAGAAAATCCAACATGAAAGTATCATTTTTTTTTACTGATCGTTAACCGTACGTTATAATCGAGAAAATACAAACAGGTTGCTATTAATATTCCGATGTTTGTTGCATCTTATTCGCAGTTGTTGCAAATATGTTATGCCAGAGAAAATTCGTAAATAATTTTGTCATTGTTATTTACAGAATCATAAATACACAAGTTTGAGAACGTTTACGTACGTTATCACCGGAATTTCTTGTATATTATCTCATTCTCTTATGTATCTCTATTCTCTATACATATACGTAATATACTACGCGTCAATGTATTGGTATAATCTAACGTATAAAAGGAAGCGTGGGTAACGTTCGATTAATTTTTATTTTTTATTTTTTTACGTTTACTTAATTAGCAACTGCGTGTGACGAGTTAAATTTCCGATAACATACGTATTTCGCGATATTGTATTTTAAAATGCGCTGTTTCAACTTTTAATTTTCAATTTTCTACCAACGGCATAACGTTGCGCGCGCAACTTGGTTGCCAATTTACGCTGTTTACAGCGTTGCCATCGTTTAAGCGGGAGCTTGTGCCGCGAATGATCAAAGTGCCTCTCGCGTATACGGACGTTCGGTACGTTTTTATATCTCAAAACGTGTCGCGTGTCCGAGTTCGATTCTCAAAGTATTTGGCCGGCGTTTCGTCAAAATACGCTAGAGTCGACACGTCTTTACTTGGTAAATAAGACAAGCTCCAAGGCCCGGAGTCGATATTATCGCGCTCGGTAGTAGAGCAGCTAACGACTTGCCTACGTGATCGTTGTTCCGCGTATAAAAGGGTCGCGCCTCTCTAGCGTCAGTGTCTGTTTCTCGTAGCAATTTCGTGTGCGAGCATCGTTCGTTCTCATTGTTGAAAAAATACTGTTGCAAGTAGTTTTCTTCCTATTTATATCCAACCGTACATCGATCGCTGTTAGTCGAGATTTTATCGATACACGCGACGTTATAAATACCGCAAAAAGTGAGGTTAAGTAACCGGCGCGTCGAAGAACACACACCATCGGTCGGTGACAGTGAACGGTTTTTATACTACGTTAAATCATCGGATCCGATATTTCACTTGGATTAGGAGACATTTGTCCTAGCAGGACGTCGGATTTTGAGAGCAAACAGAAGGGAGCCGCCAAGATGTGGCTGAAAGTGCTCAGGCAAAATATATCGCATTTAGCCCGTAGGACGAAAGGTAAGGTCACATTTGTTCCTTGAAACGGGAGCTCAGTGGGGAAACGAGAGGTCGGTTGTCACCACGAAATAGTGCCTATTTATAGATTCACGCTACTTGGAATTAGAGGATCATACGCGACAGAGATTAAAATTCTTCTTATTCGAAATACTTTACGATCGACAATGGGAATCGTGTATATAGTTTAAGCAAGTACGTGTTGGCGTACAACTTTGTCGCAGGACGCGGGTAATTTTATCCTCGAATTAGGCTGCATTCTAATTTTAAGCCCGTCTCGTATTTCGCGGTCTTTCGGAGAAGAGAATTCTGGAATGCGTGGTGACGATGCTGTTGCAGCTGCGTGACTCACAGCTGCTTCAGCAGAACATATCCGGCTTTGGCATTATTCTAAGTCTGTTAACCCCTCAGAAAAATCGTGCAAGCGATCTACTTTATATTTTAGTCGGTGTTTACTGCATGGCACGTGATCTCGTCGCAACCGCTTTGATGCAGTTGCGTTTGAATTCGCAACGTTAGTACGTTTAGTGTTAGAAAATGAGAACAGTTATTAAATGTATCAAACGGTTCGATCTTTTTTTGTTTATCGATCACATATTGGTAACTGTCAAAGAGCCTTCGCAACAAGAAGACATATATTTATACGCAACACGGTAACGCGTTACATAGCAAATTAAAGACTTTCTTTCCAATCTGAACATTCTCCGTCTTAAAACATTCGGTTGAATCAACGTGACTGTAGTCGTGACGGCGTCGACTCGACCTTGGAAGCGAGATGTAAAGCGAACGTTTGTTTCAGCTAATTCCTACGATCCGTAGTCGATGAGATTGCGTTACTTCCGACGTGGAACTCTTTTTTTTACCTGTTGTAGCATTCGCAGCTATATCATACGATATACCGTGTCGAATTTGTTCGTCAATACAGCGTATCGTCTTGTATACATCGACAAACCGGAGAGTATAATCCTATCGCTGTTGCGACTCGCGACAAAGTTTTTCTTTGAAGATAGAACGTTAATTTCAAGTTTAGTCGAGCGATATTAACGTCTCGCGGGATAATCTTATCGACGTTTCAGTTTTTGTTTTTAGATGGGGAGAAAGTTCCTAGTTCTTTATGTTGTAACGGATTGGTGGCGATCGAAGAGGTTCGCGAAGGCTGCGCTGTACAGGAAACATCCTCACCGATCGAGTTGCGTTCGATCTACTAATCAGACGGGCTGCGTAGACGTCACTTTCCCCTTTGAGGCACGCCCCGCGCGCATATGCGGGGAAGGGAAACGGGGGAAAAATGCGTAGCTCGTGATAGCCATGTGACTATACATAGAACGTGATATGTATTTCACGCAATGGCGTAGACGCTCGAGAAAGATGTGCGACTGCGGTTTATGCGCGGGCATCCTTCTTAAGCGGTCGCGTTCGTTGATGTCTACTCTCGGACGCATTGACTCGACTCTGCTACGAAATTTTTTATTTTTTATACTTTGTTCGGTAATAGAATCGTGACGAGAAAACGCGCATACAAATTATAAATTCTTTCCTATTTCTTTTGAACTTGGAAAGCTTCTTAACAACGAGAAGACAAGATTCGATCGAAAATATTTGTAAACGATCGAAAGGACGCGACAGCCTTTCAAGGAGATCTCGCCTATTTAATCGTCACTGGCAGCCCGCTTTTTCTCCTTTTTTCCGCATTTACATTTTCCTACGCGAGAAAAGAAAATTTCAAAAACGGTGTATCTAGCGACACGTTGATTTTACTAATTAACGATGACTCGTCAAACAGACGCGGTGTTTGCGGAATAACCAATGACGCAGATATCTTTAATGCGTTTTCGAAAAGTCGTATTGCACGTCAAGATTATCGAAGACTCGTTGCTCGTTATTCTAACGAAACAGAAGCAAGAGAGGATAGAAACTGCATTTTCCGCGCGTATTTTTTTGGAATAATAAATCTCGCGGTTGAAAAAGTGCGCAGCGAAGATAACGACAAGATATTTGACGATACCTCAGTCTTATCGGCTAATAAAAATCTTTATTGCACTCGAATTTATCCTTATCTGTTCGAATTTGAGTCGCTTTGTGCATTGTTCTTCGCACGGTGCAATTACAGATGATTAATCGGCGCAGTTTAAATGCCGCGTATCTGAAATCATGGTTATTCGGTAAAAACCTGCTTTGTTTATTGATTTCAGATCGGCGAATGTTTATTCTCGCGTTCGCCGATATTGAGAATATAATCAGAGGAATAACGCGCAGTATTCTGAGAAAACCTTGGAAATTCGTAGATTCCACGCCATTTACAACTTTTCCGCGCGTAGTAATCATTCATTTGCGTCGTCGATTGGGCGGTCCAAAACACGACATTGATACGCGACTGAGTTTGTTTTCGTTATTAGGTTGCCTGTTACAACATGTCCAAAGGTTAACTTGAAAGGAGCAGGATATTTAACCAAGCTGTTAACGCCGCGTACAAAACCATTATCAGCCTTGCTTCTCTCAACTTTCATTTATGTAGAACAAAGGAAAAATTAAAGAAAAGAAGAAATGCGGAAGAGGAGCAATTAGGATCGCAGGAAAGAAAAGGCGGGAAGATGTAGACGTTTCAAATTTCGCACCTACGGTTGAGAAACCACCGACCCCGCCAGTTTTCGCTCGCTCTGTACGAACAACCGAAAAATACCCAAGTACTTTCTCGATTGAAAAGCATCGAATCTTTATTTTTCTCTCTCTTTCTATTTTCTTTTGTCGGACGAGAACGAATGCGTTTGCGATATAAAAGCGGTTCAAAGATCGTCTTCCTCGTCGAAGGAACTCGACTCGCAGACACACCCACGCGAGAAACACTCGTGGAAGATTTCAATACTTGACGAAAACGCGAAACCCTCAAGGCCAGCCGAAGTCTGGAAAAAAGTCTCGCGTTGTCCGCGCGGTATCGCTTTTCGTGGTCTCGCGAGCCTGGTGTCATAAAACGGCGGACAAATCGTTTTCCGGTTTCCACAGGCCACCTAAACGCCTTTTCTCGCCATACGTCACCTTTTTACTCCTTCCAACTCGCCAGCGTTTTGTAATTTCTTATCTGTAATAATTGACGGGAGAAAAAACGCTTGAAACGTTCGTGATCTCGGACTACTGTTTTTAATACAACGCATGCCATGCATCTCTCCGGTTAGAAAGTAGCCCATTCTGAGTAGAAATTTCCTGAGAAGAAAAACTTCTCTGCCGGAATTCCTCTCTTTCTCGAATTTCCGATTCTTCGGATTCGACGGAAAAGTTCGCGGTGAAAAAATTCCCCCCGCTCCGCAGATTGATCGGAGCGTCGACATAAGCGTAGGTCATATTTATTTTCGCGAACGACTGTCAGCGAGCCGAACAATCCGTTTTTATCATTATCTCAGCTTGGTGTAACGGTCGTTGGATTTCAGACGCGTCCTTTTTCACGATGTAGCTACTCTGCCAGTCTATATTTACAACAAATATTAGACGCGTTCCTTATCGTTTACTCTTGATAAAGTTGTAGACATTTTCATTCGGCCGAGTAATAATCGTAAGGATCGACGAGGCTCGTGTACACGATGGATAATACTCTTTCAATAAAGAGTCCGATCTATTGGTCGATTGTTCCGGTTTTCTCAAACTGATTTATCTCCTAGATACGACGAAAGAGAGAAAGAGAGGAATTCCTCTCTTCTTTTTCGCTTGGTCGCCTAGACTATTACGTTTCTCCGCAGAAATTGCTCGACGCGTTTTAATAGATGTTGCGGAGACCAACGTTAGTTACTTCTCTCGTTTATTTAACTCATATAGAAAGAGAGCCGACCGAGCGCTGGAATCGCTATCAATCGTCGTCCGAGTATCGATTTCCACGGAAACCAGTTACATCGCTGTAATTCGAACTCGCCGCTCGTATCCGTACGGTACCATTGGATTAGGTTGGATGGCGAGGTGTCTCTTTTTCTCCTGCGTCGTTGAAAATATTTCTTGGCGAACGTACCGCTCCCTTCGTTGATCGTTGCTGCCTCGACCGTCCATTAATCACCGTTGCTGCTCCATTGGTTGCCCGGCTGCAGTTAAAGACACGTAGTATTAGCCGTTAATGGCATTCGCTGTTAGTTTCGAAGCTCTGTACGAAGAAGCTCGCGGACGCGGACTACCGTATCGATAAACGTCAATATTTACCAAGTACATACGTGTAAGATTGCCAAGTCCAGTCACCAAGTAACGAGGATATCGTTGGATGATTTTTAATTTTAAATACGTGGACAACGGTGCGGTTGGATCGACGCAATTTTTCGTATGGCGATGGCGACTCGCGCGGAGGAAAACAGATTACGTCGAGAGAATTTGAATATGAACGGGCAACATTGAACGAACGCGCGTTTTCAAATCTCGTAGCTGAATAGTTGCCGGAGATAATGCGTCCGTTGAAAGAAGGCGCGACTCGTCGGAAAGAGAGAAGCACGGTATATCGGATATCGATAAACATTTAGCTTCTTTTTCACGCGTTTCTCGTTCTCGCTGGTTAACAGATCGATCTTTAACACGGTTCGTGCATTATTTATGGCATTGCGCGTGTATGCGGCCGTGTACGCGCGCGTGTATCGCGTTTTCAGCCGACGTTGCCGCCAGTACGCGATAATAACGGGCTGCTATGCATACGACGAGAGAGATCCATCGATGAATTCTTATCGGCACGCCCTGAAAAATGATTATGTACGTACTTGCCCGTGGCGAGATAAAATAAAATAGGAATGGAGAAGAGATAGCGGCGATATCGAGGTCAATTTCGACCTCCTACGGATAGAGTCAAAGACTTTGCTCGCTCTGCGAACTCGCTCAACGAAGTCACCATTCACCGAGGAATTGGTCGTTTCTTGCGTCTTTTGTACCTCCAAGAGCGGGGTACATCGTCGTCGCTCCCTTGCAAATCAATGGATCCGCGGTTACGTCGCGAGTCGTTCACCTTGAGGCAGCCGCGTGCTCGAGCAAATTGAATCCAGGGAAATTGAATCAAGAGTAATTTGTAGCCTATGAGCGCGCGCTTTCCTCGGTCTTCGATTTACGTGCTCCCTCGTACCCGGTATAACTCGATCGATCGCAAGTGCTCCGAAAGGCTCATTTTCGGTCTCCGTTCCGAGACATTTCCACCGAGTTTCACGGAGAACTATCGCGCTAACGTACCATCTAGTCGGATATTAAGGCGTTTATAGTCTAGGCTAGACCAACGAATCGATAGATTATTCTCTCTGTTACCTATAGAATACCTACGGTTTACGATCAAGGGACTGGACGAAGGGAAAGCGATACAAATTTTCCAATAGCGCGATAAAAACAGGCAGCGACGCGTAACACTCGTATTTACTTAGTAGCGCGTTTTAATCGAACAGCTTGGATACAAACAGATTCCTCCGTTAAAATCTATCCGTACTCGGTCTCTTGAAATTAATTATTTATCAGGTTGTCCCGAAAGTTTCTTTCCTTTTGCGAGGAAATAATGGACGCGCAACCTCTGTTCGTTTTATATTATTTTATTCGATCGTGTACGATCCATTTTCTTCTGTTTCTATCATAACGATCGTATAATTGGTTCGACAAAAATAATATAAAAGAGAGAACGTGGTGCGTCCATTATTTCCTCGCAAGACGAAAGAAACTTTTCGGACAACCTGATACATCGCCAGACTGCGGATATTCGTACGTTTAGGGGAAATTCGAAAGACACGATACGTAGGAACGTACGAGATATTCGAAGCAAAGCAATCGTTGAAATACCCAAGGATACGTTACATAGGATGAGACTCTGGCTAGGTTTCGTTTCATAAAAATTTAATTGTTTAACAAACGCTCGTATTTACTTAGTAGCGCGTTTTAATCGAACAGCTTGGATACAAACAGATTCCTCCGTTAAAATCTATCTGTACTCGGTCTCTTGAAATTAATTATTTATCAGGTTGTCCCGAAAGTTTCTTTCCTTTTGCGAGGAAATAATAGACGCGCAACCTCCGTTCGTTTTATATTATCTTATTCGATCGTGTACGATCCATTTTGCCCTGTTTCTATCATTACTATCGTATAATTGATTCGACAAAAATGATACGAAAGAGAGAACACGGTGCGTCCGTTATTTACTCGCAAGACGAAAGAAACTTTTCGGACAACCTAATGCATCGCCAGACTGCGGATATTCGTACGTTTAGGGGAAATTCGAAAGACACGATACGTAGGAACGTACGAGATATTCGAAGCAAAGCAATCGTTGAAATACCCAAGGATACGTTACATAGGATGGGACTCTGGTTAGGTTTCGTTTCATAAAAATTTCCCTTCGAATTTGTCGAATTTACCGTACGGCTCGGCGCGAGGTTTAGGCGCCACGAGACTTTTCGCGCGTCTCTCGGAGGTTTAAGTCACCGTATGATTCAAGGATTCGGGCGAACGTCATCTTCAGGCGGGATATACACGAGTTTGTTCGAGGACGGCCAGTCACAATGAATAGAAAGTCCCGTCCTATATTTGGCTCCGTCTGCTGCCAAGACGCATTAACGGCAGATGTATACGGGGTGAATCAACTAGTGGCGGCCCACTGTTCGATTTTCTATCGAGTCGGTCGTGTTCGTCCATCAAGAATCGAATTTCGTTGATATTTTTAGCTGCGCGCGTAGAATTTCTCGCGGGCGAATAACCAACGGCCGCGGTCATTGTGTACGCGTTTCGATCTTTCACGAATGTTACATTGGCTCTCTCGAAAATTATTGCTCGCCGTGTGTCAGATATCACTTGTATTATTTTCGTATAATTAAATTCATCGAGATGGCTGGCGCGTGCTTTATGCGTCACCGAGGATCCGTGGTTACGCCGATGCTAATGCGGTTGCATCGTTCGACTCACTCGCAAGCTATTCCGATCAATTCCGTGGATCGAGAACTGCGGAAAAGCGACGAGACGATGTTTGCGATAAACGTCTTTCCTCGAAGAAACAAACCTGCCGAAGCAAACTCGTTTGTTTCTCGAAACGGCGTGCTCGCGTAGTAGCCACGGTGCGGCTGAAATGAAGGAAATCGAGGAATTTGTTAGAAACGAAATCGATGGGTTCGGATTTTGCGCGTTAATGGGAAATCGAAGCGCGGACGACGCGGACGATATGCAAATTATAGGCGTATAAAATATCCAGAGAAGAGTGAAAAATACAGCGAAACGACGTCTTGAACGGTGAAACGTCGTTTTTCATCGCCTCGCCGATCTTTCAGTCGTGTTCGCAAAGATACGAATTTGTACGTAGTATTGCAATAGTTGGGTGAACGATCTCTGTTCGATTCGCTAAAATTAACGCCGCTTGATACTTTGTTTCTCCTCGTTACCGAGGGACAAATCTAATTGTAGATAGAACGCACGTGTCTTTCTGCGTATCTCGATAAGTATCCGAATAAGCAGGATTTTACCGAATCGGATTATCAAAAGACTCGGCTTCGTATCGATCATTTGCATTCCCCTCCTTGTTCGGTTTACCGGCGGGTGGCTATAATTCAATTACATCAGCTCGCGGAGATCGGCCTTCCCATCCGCTTTTTCGAATATTACGATTCAGCTCGACGTATAAGTATCGACGCTGACCGTGTTTTTTTACTTCACGCGTTCAATCGTATCGCTTTCGAAGCCCTTTCGAGAGTCGACGATCGAATGTTACGTTGGTTTAACAGAATAATTGTTTAGATACTGGAGGCTGGATCCGGAATTATAATAACGCGGGATAAAGACAGCAAACAAAAGGGTTACCGTCGAAGGGAACGGAATCGGGTGAAACGTCGACGGAAACGACGAAGCTGTATAATCGCGTCTTTCAACGTGAAGAAATTGGTAGAACGTTTAAAGATACAATTGGCGCGATTGTCGATGATATTGGGAAAGGGGACCGGGTTCTTTGACCTTCCTATCTATCTCTCGCGTATCGCTGAGACAGGTGTGGGTAATACGTCGACCGTCTGACAACCGGCACTCGTGCGTAATTTCCGTTCGGACCAAAGAACCGACGTTCGTAAACCAGCGAACGAACGTTCGCTTGGTCGGTCGATTTATATACCTATAGGTGGACTTTGACAACGATAAAGAACATTGGCCATTGAAAAATTGGTATTCGTCGCGGTAGCGACGTGTTACGGAGCGAACCGAAACGTTGAGTAATCGCATTCCTCGCCATAGGTCGACGCGTTATTATTGGAATTCCGCGTTACGGGTGTCGACGATGTGTCCGATCGACCGCACCAAACGATCTATCGTGCAGTGCCGAGCGACGAATCGGTTACGACTCGATTCACCTCGACTCGACGCTGACGAACGATCGTTAAATCGGTCCGCCGCGTCAGGGTCGGTTGCGATCGTCGCGTGCCTTAACATCCGTCCGGACGCATGGAAACGCGTGGAACGCTTCGACGAATCGCGATACCTGCTGCGATAACGATTCGACGTTGCCTGCCAGACGATCGTTGAAAATCGACCACAGGTATTTATGGAATACCGAAATCGGTATCGCATTGGCGGGCAAACGCGATGCTTCCGCGAAACGACCGATCGCTCCTGGGAATTATCTGGTAATTACGTGGCGAGTAGAACGCGTATTAATTTGTTGGCAATGTAGAACCGCTAGGGTGAACAGTCGTTGCGATATTTACCGCGTGAAACGAGTTTTTTTCCACTTGTAACAGTACAAGTAGTATTCTCCGCTTGTTTGGTACTAATTAGCATAAACATCGGCGGTCTAATGACACAAAAATCTACTTGTTTACTAAAAATATCGTCCTGGTTTTTATCAAAGTCGACGTGTTTGGTTTCCGCGAGATTGTTGCTATTTTTCTCGCTAATAGAATATTCATAAAAGCAAAGTGCAACGTATCACGAGCTCGATGGTACGCTAAAGTTTTTTCGTTTCATTGGGGAAAAGAACACGCGATACGTATGTACGTATTTACGAGCAATTTTGCATATCTCGCGCGGAAAATTACCTTCTTCCAATGTTCTTTTCTTTTGACTCGGTTAAACCGTGATAATACGGAGTACGCGATAACTTCCGAGCAAGGGAAACGCAAAGGATCGGAAGATACGAATTTTTCGTCGTAAAAAGAACGGTCGAACGATATTGGAACGTTAGACGTCGAGAGCCAAGGTTCTGACTAAAATTCGATTTACGTACGGCGTCGTATGCGTGCGTTTAAATACACGCACCGTATGAATCTATTAAGCACGGGTCAAGCCCACCGAATTATAGCACGAGACACCCACACAGCGAATGATACACGGGTCGATAGCTCGATGTTCTCGACCGGAAGGTTCAACCTTGGCGAAAATATATTGCAGATATCTACCGAGTGACCCGCAGTCACAAAGAATCTGCCTAACGGGGTAATTCAATTAAATCCTTTCGCTTTGCAACCTCTTTTCTTTTTTCTTCTTTTGCTTTCTCTTCCATCCATTCGATTATCCTCTAGTCCGAGTATCGCAGAGTACCGTGATTTCCAGATAAAAGGATAGATCGCTGGCTGTATTTGCGTTTGTAGCGTCGATCCCGATGCTTTCTTGGTTCTCGGGCTTTCAGGTTATTGCATGGAATCGCGATTACGAATTTGCAATTATCAAGGCCGTGTTCGCGTGGAAATTTCCAAAAAGAAGCGAAGACAGAAAGAAAATGCAGCTGCAATTCGACGAGCCATTCGATCGTCGTTATATAACCAATTAACGACGAGTATAAAAATACAGCGACTAATTGTACGCGTTATCTTGGGATTGCGAGCAAAGACGACTTGCGATAATATCGCGAAATCAGCGTCGTTCTTGCGAAACGTATATTTATTGCTTGGGAAATAATCAGCCTTCGAATAATTACATAGCGGCATACAATTAGGATTAGTAAGTATCGTGATAAATATTTCGATTGTTCGATCTGCTTCTTATCTTGTTTTTACTGGTAGCTCACCTCCTAGCGGATCCAAGATAGACGCGTCGCTCTCCGATCTACTCTCTCACGCTTCTTCCATCGTGTTTCCGTATTACGTTAATCGCTCGTGGGCAATAGTCGTCTTCCGGCAATAGTCCAACAGGTTTCCGTCGTTTCTCAGTCGGATTATTTTTTTCACGCGCGGCTTCTAGGCTGAAGTCGGAGTTGCGGGAATTTGGGTCAGGAAGCAAGGCCGAGTTACGCGATAGTTTTGTGCGTTTTACGGCAACATCGCCAACGTAATTCGATTTACCTTTATACCTTTATCCTCTACTCTTCCACTTTATGAAACTTTCATGACGGAAGATTATCTGCCGTCGCGATCTTGAGATATAGTTTCCGTTCTTTTCGCGTTCTCTACGGACGATTTTACTTCCGCTCGTGGATGCTACGTCCCCGAGACTCGGCGAGGCCAACGCGATTCGCATCATCGATCTCGCGTATCTATCCTCGCCTCTCGAATTCGTCATCGTACCTTCATGCCGAAGAATCGGCGTCCTTCCAAACCGTCTCCGAAGCGACGTAAATTCCTTGCTTCGTTCCACTCGAATCGTTCGAATCATCGTCGCGTAGAACGCGGTTCCATTTTCACGAATCGCGCGCAAAAACAATTTCCACTTAATCGATGGTTTTTAGCGTTCAGATAAAAAGAGATAGGATCCAAGGCTGTTCCAGCCTTGCGAAGGTGCGCGAGACTGGTTTATCGCGACCAAGAGATACACACAGCGGTCGATTGTATTAATCGAGGAGGAGACGCCAGTGTCTTTGATGTTTCTTCTAAACGGAATTATTCGGCAATGCATCGATCAACTGGAGGAAAGAGAGAGAGAGAGAGAGAGAGAGAGAGAGAGAGGAAGGGGAGGGGGAATCGATGAAATAGCGGGTGCACATCGCGTCGAAGGTGAACTAATTGCGTCGCAGTTAATTACGCCTCTGGTTGATTACGTGCAAGTTTGTCGTGCACCAGCGAGCTTGGACCGTCCTGAGACCGCTCAAAGCGACGCCTTTCATCGATGTTATATTATTAACTTTGTTAATCGTTTCCCCATACCCACGATGAAAAGAATCGTCGTCCTTTATTGCTACTTTCTTCCTTTCTTTCCTTCTACACCCTCTCTCGGCATCCTTCTCTCGCCTCGACTATATCGATAAGGGCGCAACGCAACGCGCTTTCGGCCACCGGTTTATTTTATTCGAACGGACAATAGATGTTTCGGCTAGTTGTCCATCCGCGAGGGGTGAAAGGAAGCGAGAGTTAGAGCCTCGGTGAATCGAGGAGAACGGTGCGAAAGTGGTGCCCGTGGAACGAGCTCGTTTCACCGCCAAACAATCGAGCGTTTTCTCCCAGTTCGTTTATCGGTCGCTTGTTAAAAGATTATCGCCGAGAAAAGTTACACATGTGACGAGAGTAATCGGAGAGGCGCTTGGAACGCTCGCTCGATCGATATTTCGAAAGTTGGACGCTAAATAAAAGCCTTACTCCGATTTCTGGCATTTGAACGATATTATTATTAGAAACTGATTCAACGCGATCTAGCCTGGTACAGTCGTTTCGTACGACGCGATATTTGCGCAATATTTTTTTTAACGATCGACCGTTTCGCGGACGCCATTTATCGATCGATTCCAACAAAAAGAAAAGGACGTTTCTTTCGTTATCACCTGTTATCGTGGTATACGTGTCTTTTCCTATCTTTCCTCCTTCCTTGTACATTGTCTGCCGTTTCATGGAAAAACTTACGTTTATCTGGCGTTCGTGGATCAAAGGTTTAATCGATCGTTTCTCCGACCAATATTCGACCTTGGTTACGAAGCGACAGTTCTACGTAGGTATATAATTGGTTTGGGAACGACACTCGCCGGATACTCGCGGATACTCGCGGATACTCGCGGAAAAGCTCTTTCTCGCCAGTACAATTCGATCGCTCGGCCTTGATGTAAAATAGCAGAGAAACGCGCGAATTTTACACACGATTGCTTTCCAGCAGAGTCGATCGTTGGATCGATCGATTTTTCTATCGCTTCGATTACGCTATCTCCTAATCTTCTAAAACAGCAGATTACGTTTTCGTCGGATATTTCGTAGATACGTGATCGAAGACCGCTCGATGCTTGATAAGTCCTCTCTTTGCCCCTACTGCCTGTTCCTTGACTTAGCAAATTCTTTTGAAATTACCTTACTCGTTTTCTTTTCTCAACTTGCCGAAACTGTAGGATTTTCATTCCCCTTTGTCCGATGATTATTCGAAAGACATTGGATTTCAACGTCTACCGTAGGACCGTAATGGAACCGGACGCGATGAATAATTACCGATCGATCGGCTATGCCTCGGCAGCGTTTTCTCGCGATCCTGCGTGCGGCGGAGCTGTTGCTCCGGAAACGAAAGACCGAACTGGGGCAAACGAGCCGCCGTTAACTTTTGCAAAACGAGCCAGACGGGCAAGGGGGGTAAAATCGGGAGAAAAACGAAGGCACTGCCGCTTGTTCGAAAATCAATCGGCCGCTCTCCGACCGTGGCAATCTCTAACAATTTTTCGTTCGTAATTTTCGTAATTCGTTCGTAACTCGAATCGATCGATGAGGGACGAGTTTAACTTTTCATCGCGTTCGATTTATTCGACTTTCAGTGACAATCCTCCGATCTCCGAGAGAAGTCTAGATCTTTATTTCGTTGCGTCTGTGCAGCAGAGAATCGTACAAGTTTCGGCGATTCTAAAATACATTGGCACGGTGGTACTAATGGCAAAGGCAGACGCGCGTCTGGTGTTAAAGGTAATTCAATTTGACGATGTTTATACGACCTCGTGGAATCGGAGCGTTTTTACGCAACGCATCGGCCTCGTCTTTCCTCTTCCTCTCTTCGTTCATCTCGTTTCCTCTTAACCACGATCGTCTTTCCTTGCTCTAACTTGGACGGATCAAGAAAACGTTCGTTCGATCTCGGCGAATAGCGAGAAAGCTTCCCGAAGGCCGCTTCGAACGGTTATAAGTTTTGCAAGCGCGTCGCGTCGCAGGGATAATACAAGGGCTACTCCGTTTGATTCGAACTTTCAGATTATCCATTTTACAACGTTCCCCGTTTGATCTTCGTATTTGCGGCTCGGATAGTTTAACGATTAGTTAAACCCATTAGGGTTTGAGGTCTTCCGCCATCGAATGGAATGTCGTGACGTCTCATTTAGGCCCGAGTTAGGTAAGATACCACGCTCCGTGCCCCTCTTTTATTTCAACCCTCCACCAGACCCACGCGCTTCCTCGAAACTGTTTGCGCATTGTTCCAGGAGACTTCGTAACACCTGCGATTCGTCGACGAGAAAATGGTCGATATGAAAGTGTATCGAAGCGTAGCTGCGAATATAATATCGACGCTAGAATATTACGCATCCGCGTCTAGGCTGCGCGTCGTTCCTAAATTTATCGAGAAGCCCGATAGCCACAAAGTGGGCCACGCTCTCGGTAGTAGCCGATGACCACGTAGATACTATATCATTAGGAACGCTCTCGCGACCTTACGTGTAGATATATTTAAG
The DNA here is from genome assembly GCA_014737395.1 of Bombus waltoni. Lineage (NCBI taxonomy): Eukaryota > Metazoa > Arthropoda > Insecta > Hymenoptera > Apidae > Bombus > Bombus waltoni. The sequence continues at coordinate 436,597 of JACXII010000053.1, forward strand.
CAGTCATGTGTCGGAACACACGGCACACACAAAGCGTGACGTAAAGTTACGTGCGTCAACGCTCTGTCCGACACTAAATATAGGTGATTCCAGTCTACGCCAGCATCGTGTGTTTTCACGACGGAACTGCTAAAATCCACGTTCCTCGCGGCGCTCCACCTTGTCGCTACCAGTTCTTCGTCACCGTGATTTAACAGCGAACGCGGTACATCGTGTCCCTGATTCGCGTTCCATATGTATCGAGCGCGTAATTCGAATCCGAGTGGTTCTGGCGGTAGCGAAACGCGACGGGCTCTATTCGCGGAATAAACGTTTGAAGATTTTTCACTCGGACGATGGCATTTTTTTCTTTTTTCTTCTTTCTTCTACGTTGATTGATTTCTGTCTTTTTAATGTTCGATTTAATTTGTTTTCGTTCAACGTTTCAACGGTAGGACGAAAAGCGTGTACGAGAACTTTAGTAACCGCCCGATTGAGTACAACGTCGGAGGACAAAGACAAAGGTATCTGGTCTTCCTTGTTTTTTTTTCTATCGAACGCGCAACGAACGGTAGTGAGATTTTCCACGACGAGGCCTCGTTACCTAATGTACGGTCGGCGCACGATGCGCGTCCGCTTCGAGGTACGTGACTGTGTACACGTCGTGTATTCCTTGTATACACGGTGACACAGTTCCTCGTGAGCCAACGTGGTTCCGTTCGCCGTGTTATTTCTTTTATCGACTAATTACAAGGCAGGATCGTTGGATCCGTGCTAGCGGACGTTTTTAACGAGCCAACTTCCCCTTTGATCGCTCGCCCGATTCTCTCCAGCCTGATACAAAGACGATCTTTATCATCGGAATCTGGAATCTGTAAACAGACCCGATCGTCTATTCTATCGTCGCTTTAATTTATCCGTTCTACTTCGAAATAGGTGTACGCGTATACAGTGGCTCGGGAAAATATCCGAACGCTAGTAGGAACCTTTTACGAATATATTACGCGTGTTACGCGAAACACTGTATACGTTTTATATATATACGCTGAACGACTATAACGAATATAATTGAAAGACTCGGAAAGTTTTGCGTTATATATATATATATATATATATATATATATATATATATACACACACACTGAACGACTATAACGAATATAATTGAAAGACTCGGAAAGTTTTGCGATACTTTGCGACGAAGCTACATTGGCCGCACAGGCGTTTAGAAGGATCGGCGTTGGTTCGGAGAAATAAGTCGCGCAACTTGCGTTTCTATTATCGCCTGCTTATCCAATCGCATGGTTCGTGGGTGCTGCGCCCGATTCTAAAAATCTATCTTACCGATATAGTCGTAGCCCGTTTCGGTTGCGTTAACAACCGATTAATCGGCTCTTAAGCAACTCGATCAAGAACGTTTGCGTAGTCCTTTTCTTCTTTACGTCGTTCTCGTAGCTTATCAGAGTTCTCTGTAAAAGTGAACGCCGCATTAAGAAGCAGCTTGGCACGACGCGCGCAAGTGCCAGCTGAACTTTCCGGCGCCCCTACTTTTATGGACAGGATAGAGTACGTTTGCGCGTAGCATATTTTACGATGATCCGTATATATTACGTTGTTTGTTGATTAAACCTGAAATATTCTCTGCTCGACTTTGCGCGCTAAATCTCGCATACGTCGAAGGATGCGCGAAATTTATGCATTCAGGCTATCGCGAAACTGAAACTTTGATCGTTCGAAAAATTCCACTGCTTTCATGCGCGGCCGCTTATTCTTAAAGAAATAAAGGCTAAATTCAACGGTAGCGCGGAAATTAAGATTTCGATAAAATTGTACGCGCTCGGGACACCGTAAGGTTTCGAGTCGAGTCTAATTATCCGGCAAGAAAGAAAAAGAAACGAAATTCCAGCGGCTTAAACGTCTTTCGAAGAATCAAGGTATCGCGGTAACGTCGAGAATGGAATTTGGGTAAGATGCAAGGGCCAGACGTTCGAAGCACGTGTAGAACGAGTCTGTTATCAATCCGTATTACGGTCCCCTTGCTTTTCACGTCGACCAGATTCCACGACTGGTCGACTTTGTGCGCCTCGCCGCGTCGCGTCGCGTCGCGCTCGTGTCCTCGACATATTTATCGCGCTACAGAAACTACTCGCGACACCGAGGAAAGAGATGACGCCGATCGCTGGAATTCACGATAAGCCTCGTTTCTTACGTCGACAAGGTAATCGGTGAATTACGAGACCCATTGTAAAGTTGGTCCGTTCCCGAGGTCTTTGATCTCCGGCGATTTCCGGTCTCCCTTGATCGTTCTTTATCGCGCGCTTCTCAAGGACGCGTATCTTTGGTAAAATATCGTCTTCGACGGTCCTATTCCCTCGGCCGAGACAAAGAGACGTCTTAAGCTTCGATTTATTTCGTCGATGGTTTTAGAAAAACTCGACTCAACGTTTATAACGAGATGTTCATTTCACCGACGCGCTTTTTAGACGCGTTTCACGGGGATAAAAAAGGTAAGGCAAACGGCAGGAAGGACGCGAGGCCGCGTTGGAAATAAACCGCGTTACAAGTATCTTCTTGATATTCTCAAAGGATAAAGATTTACAAGGCAAACTTTTGGCGAGTTTCTTAATGATCGTACGGCGAAATATCGCCGAGTGAACGCACCGAGTCAGAAATATCAAACGCGTGTACCTGGCCAACGCGCAGTACTTCTGTAGAGTTCTCATAAATTTTATAATTGTCAGGTCACGCGAGGGTGCACGATTTATCGCGATGAATCCTACAATCTAATGTCATCGCCCTGCGGTGTACGCGTGTCTATCGAACGTGCACGCTATGCGCTCTTTTGGCGTGATAAAGCCGACAAGAAGACGAACGAGAGATTTTCGGTCGTTCCAACCATAATAATCGTCGTCCCCCCCCTCCCTCCCATACATCGTGAATTCCCTATCAAGAATCGAATGAAACAAAGGATACTTCCTTGTCCGTGTACGAATAATTGCCCGGTTCCTTGAATTTCGATCCGAACAGCGTCGAAATTTCTATCAAAGTCTTCTTCTATCGAAAATTAGACGGAGCACGATGCAAGATTCGCCAATCGCGCGGAACGCTGTACGAAAGAGATCAAAGGAAGGAAGAACGTGGGTTCTCTGAATGAAGATATACGCTCGCTGTACTGTCGTATCGCGGCGATCCGAAGATTAAGGATAGAGCAGGCGAAAAGAGCGAGTTTCGCGAGATTTGCCGAAAGAGAAGGACCGTTCGACGCTTGTTCGCGCGTCACGGATTTATTTTCACTTTTTCGCGCGCGTCTCGACCAAATCGCCGCTTGGACACGGTACAACGCGGGGGCGTTTTATGGAATTTTAGAATTTTGCTCCGCCCGGTCGGACGTACGTGGACCTTCGGCGCGGTGCCAGCTCGAAACCCGGGAGGATTCGAACCGAATGAATGAAAGCGGTTCCCGTCGATTGATTTTTTGTTACCGTCACCGGCTGGCACGCTTGAAATATTCCCGATGTGTCTACGGACGCCGTTGAATCCTAGCAACCGACCGGTTTCTCGGCCTTTCCAGCTCGCAAATGCAAATACGATTTCATCGTGGGATTATTCGAAGCTTTCTCGCAAGATACCTTCTAACTCTATCTTTAGCTTCGCGTGTTTTTCCCGCGCGTATCGACTCTGGTATATTTAAGCGTTTGAAATTGAACGGCCATTCTTGCCAACGGGGCGGACGAATCTCTTTTACTCGAGAGGAACCTGACTTTTTATCCCGCGGTCGTAGGAAATTCCCGACAGATCCACGTCGTGCGTCTCTCTCTCTCTCCCTCTCTCTCTCTCGTCAAAATATCGAGACGTCTCACGTTCACAGACATCAGATGCAAAATATACGCGACGACAATCGCCCGTCAAAGGAAGCTTTACGCCGCGCTCGTTTGAAAACTTTTACAACGAGGTTTCGCAATGTATCTGTAATCACGATCTCCGCAAGGTTAACGAGTCGAGTTATTTTTACGATATCGTCGCGACGTTCAGGATTATCGTGGAAGGAATTGAGCGCAGGATCGATGATTCGCAGGACGAGCGCAAAGTCGTAAGCGACATCCTTATCGACGACGCGTCACGTGTATTCGATCGCGAGCCATGCACGTTCCTAGAAAAGCCTCTTGGTTCGTTCGACGAGGCTTCCAACATCGCGAGCCGCAATTACGTACGAGGCACCGCACGGCATCGTAACCAGCGACGACCACGGTCGCTGGAAAATACGCTTTTTACATTTAGGATTCTCTTATTCCCTGTATGGGTTCTCGGAAGCATGAACGTTACACGCGTAACAAGTAAGTAAACAGATCGAACGAGGTTAGATAATGGTATTAAAGCTTTAACAGGATTACGCGGTAGGACGATCGAATAACGAAGATTTATGGTAATGTCAACGGCGAGCAACAAATCGACGGGTTAACGCGTACACGCGTTGATCACGTATTCGAATTTACCCGTCATAAATTTCTCGTCGTCCAGTTTCACGTAATTCGAAGACCGGCTGGAAAGATATTTCAACGCTCGAACGCAGAGTAATTTCCATCGTGCAACGTCCTTTTGTCTTCGTGCAACCAGGCTTCGGCCAACGAGCAACGAAATAAAATTCGCACGAGTCGCGTAATTGTCGGTTCGATCGCAAATAACCGGCCGACGGTTTTCCTCCTCTCGTTGTTTTCCCCTCTGTCGGTTTTCTATTTCTCCATAGCAGTCACTCGCGCGGTTTCACGCAGTTTCGTTTAATCCGCCTGCACAAAGGAAAAACGTTTTCGCCCCAGCTGCGTCGATTTTCACTCTGTCGTCCGATAAATTGCCCTCGACGCCGCTATCTTAAAACAGAACGCGAGTTTGCATCGGTAGCTAACCTCGGCTCTTCGCTGACCACTTGTTGGGCGAAATTAACTGATACCACGGTCTTCTATATTTGGAGCGAGTGACCCGCACAAACCGAAACTCATTGAACCGTCAAGGTTCGACTAACCACCTCTCTCGAGCGATATCCTCTGGCAAAATTTCCTCTACGTATTTCGAGACTCGTTGCGTACGTGTACGTTGCGGAAAGAATAATAAACGACGTTCGAGACGATTCGAAGCGGCAGAGATGTTTATATTTCGGAGACGCGTAAGATCTTTTACAAGCTACTTAAATCGGTTAAAATACGGTCATACACGGGGGCGTGAGTTGCTTAATTGCTAAGATTTAGTCAACCAATCGTTTCGTTATGTCGCATAGATATTAGATCTACCTTATAGAAAATATGCGGCAAATCCGGCTAGATTGCGCGCCATTGTGAAAATCTAGTCGGATCGTGGCTAATAAGCCGAGGGATAGTCGTGCGTTAACAAGTTGATCGATAATTGCGAACCTTTCTCATAATTCTTCCTACGAAGTACGATTCCGCGCTGTAAAACTTGCACGCTTCTCCGATAATTCAGAAGAATCGAATCGTTCAAGAAACGCACGCCAACGCTAGCGTCGTACGTATCTCTCGGTATAGTCGTTTGCATGGTCGCACGCGGTGAGAAGCTTTTTCTTAGAGAATATCACGGGTAAAGAGTCGAGCGCGACGCTCGGCTGAATACACGGACGGACGGGTCGTTAAGGTTGACGCGTGGGTATCGTCAGGGTATCGCGAAACAGCCGTCGAATATGCGATCGGGTAACAGTTGCGCGTGGTTTCAGTCCGACGATGACGACGATAACGACGACGAGTGCAGTCAGCCGAGGACCCACCTACTGACCTACACACGTGCAAAGAGAGCGCCACTGCTCGTCCGTCGCTGCTCTCTGCGTGTCTCGGGTTTATTTGCGTTTCATTGTAATCCGAGTTCATTCTCCTTTTGCTCCGTTTCGCGCCCCGTCTCTGGTCGCCTCGCGTGCCAATGAATGGACCACATGTGCAAGCGTGCGTGCGTGTGCGTGTGCGTGTGCGTGCCGATCGCCTTCGCCAGACGATCCGTCATCCGTTTCCGTTTACGATACTTACTTTACAATTCAAAATAACCACCACTCCTGAACCGGGTGGAAAGTGGCCGCCTCGCTGCTGCATCGAGACGACGACGGTCGAACGAGATTTGGAGGGGAGATTTTTGGCTCCTCCGCTAATCGTCGATTCAATGTCGACCAGAGAGTTCGTACAATTGGGTTGCTACGATCTTCGATCGGAGAATCTTTTTTCGCCGGATAGGTTGGCGCCGAACTCGTTCCTTGGCGCCAATAACCTTATCTCGCGTTGTTTTCGTTGCTTTATCTGTACGCGTTGAGTAACTCGCGTGTTATGCCGAGTGCATGCAATATTTAGTACGCCGGGGCTGCCGCTCTAAGGTCAAGTTTCCGCGGATCGATGCTCGCTGCTCCGTCGTTTATGCAATAACGCGCGGTTAATCGAGCGGGATGCCACGAATCGGTCAATTTGCTCGAAAAAGTTGACGCGAGCCAAATTTAATCGTTCGCGTCGGGTTATCGACGGATGGACCGTTTCGAACTCGCGACGACTCCGTCTGTTTCAACGAAATTTTAGCCAGTGCTGGCTCAAACAAACGTCCACCGCTTGAACCCGTTGCTCCGAACGCGGCCTTCCGTCGCGCGAGCTCCAATTACGCAAATTATTTGTCTTGCGACAAGTTACGCGGTAACGAGAAGCGATCTAACGGTCCGGAGCAGGTATTTTCTAATTAACCGTGATTCGTTGTACAAGCTTTCGAAGCGAGCCTCGAGAAGCTGTTTTTTTACCACTTCGTTATTGAAACGTAATTCGTGGACGCACCGCGCTGCCTTCCCATATACGTATGTGTGTCGCTGAAAGCCGCACCGAGAAGCGTAACGGGTTGATGCGCGTCACTTACTTTTCAGCCGTTCGTTTATAACCGACGGCCAGGTCTATTTTAATCGAATATTCCGTTTGGACCGACTCCCAATCGTGACAGCCCTTATGAGTGTCGAGCCTGCTCGAGATAAGATTAAACGTGTTTACGAGCGCAATCTTGACCCTTGCACTTCGTTCGCATCTTTTATACGCGTTTTGCGTCGTTCCTCTTCCAACGCTCTACTCCGCGTCGCTTCGAAAAATAGTCCGGCGTTGGCGTCGTCCCGTTTTCATTTGTCACTGGCACGTTCCTATCCATTATTGCCCTATTATACCACGTTCCTTCTTTTGCTGCTTTTTCTAGCATTTCCTTTTCCTTTTCCTTTTCCTTTTCCTTTTCCTTCCTCTCATTTCCTTTCTCTAGGTTCTTGCGCGCCTGTTCACTGTAGAAAAAGGCACGACAAGTGGCTCAATACGGTTCCTTTAACTCGCACTCTGAACAATAGTTTCGCCCTCGCGTGCTTAACAGACGGGTTCTCTGCTCGTTTCTATTATCGTTTCCCATCGAATACGTAGCTAGTTTCTCGCCTGCTTTTACCGTGAACGGATGACACGAGCTATTCGATGAAATCAGATAGCAGACACGACGCGACTAACGTTTCAACGTTTTGACAACGTTAGGACGACCAACTTCCAACGTATACTTAGGCACGCTATGTATAAATTATTATGGTGATCTCGATGAGAGACTATTCATTTTCGACAAAATCTTTCACAGGCGTCAAGCAACTAAAAAAAAAAAAGAAAAAAGAAAAAAGAAAAGAAAAACGAACCATGGTTATGTCCTGTCGTTTTCACGCGTTCCTGTCGATGGTTCACTGGGGTTAAGAGCGTGACGAGCGAGTTTATCATTTTCTCCGGAACGAAAGAAAGAATATATAACAGAAATTCCGAGACGAACTTTACATCGGCGACTTTTCGTTATCGTTACGTCTGGGATTCTTTGAGCGTATGGTAACAGAGTTGATAATCCGCTGATTTTTTTTTCTGAATTTCGCTTGCGTTAGGAAAGATAAGAGTTGCGATCGTAACGAGATTTTTGTAACTTATACCGCGTTACATCGGGTTTCAGGGCCTTTGTGAATTTGAAGTTTAACGCCTTTGCGATTCGTATGTTGCAGGTTCTGCGTCTGTGGAACAGAAAAATGGTAACGGTAGCACGAAGAACAACAAAACGAATAACAACGGGGTCGAGGTGAACAGAAACGAGGAACAAAATGGTTCTGGCGAGGTCAAGAGCCAAGCCAAGAAGAAGCCGAACGCACCTGGGAGCGGTCCTCTGTTGCAACAAGCGTACGTTTCGATAGATTCAATCCGTATATACTCGAATTTCTGTCAATCGTAATGTCGTTTGGTCCGCGCTCCGTCTGTATCGCGTAACACGTTATTCGTGTACTCGCTAAATTGTCGCTACGAATGAAACACGTAGTATCGCTTTAAAACGACCGCGCAGTAACTCGTAATTAATTTTAATTTCTTGCTGATCGAGCGTTTCAACGCGTCAAGTTGATTAATTATTTTCCATTTTACAGAGAGATATCCACCAGCCAACTCGACTTCTTCAAGATGCTTGACGAGAAGATCGAGAATGTGAGTTGCTTCTTCCAGAATCCTGACGCTGCGTCGTAACACTCGAATATACTTCTCGTCGGCTCGTTTTTATACAACGCTTAAAGAAGAAAAGCACTTTTCGGCTTATAAAACGACCAGTATCTCAGCCTGAAATTACACGGTGTATCCTCTATCGTGTCGGCACATATGTATTGGAACCAGGGCATGTGGAATAAACGTTCCCTTAAGGCTTCGTAGACCTTGCGGTGACCTCGTCGCAATAATAATGTTAATTCGTGTGCCGCGTTGGTCGATCGGTCAGTCCGTTGAATGTTTTATCGACCGTGGGATATGAATTTGTTGGATATTTCATCGGCTGTATATTTAACGCTCGTGCGTTTGCCTCGAAGATGCTCGTTCCTTCTCGCTTGATTCCTTTCTCTTTGTCGCGTACCGGTCGTTCTTGATCGTCCTAACGTGATCCCGATTTCTAGAACCGAGGCCGATAGTTTGCGCGTAATTGCGTGTATTACGCGGGGGCGAATACTCGGATACGTTCGATACTCGATAACGATGTAACGGCGTTTTAACGTTTACGATATTTTCAGGGGCCAGACTACGACGAAAGTCTCGACACGACCGCCAGAGCCGAACGAGTGTCCAATCTCCTCCGTCAATGGGAACTGGCAAGCATGACCTGGTCGAGCGTGTCCGATCTGAACAATGCGTCCCCGTCCGCGATGAAGAACCGTGGTTCGGGGCTGAACGCGTCCCGGCAAAGTCTAAGCGCGAAGGACAGAGAAGGAATGCGGAATATAGTCGGTGGTAGACCGGAGAGCGCACCTATTTACATGAGAAACGCGAATCGCGTAGACGGTCTCCAAGAGACTCACTGCCCATCGCCAAGTATGCCGAGGCACGTGTTAGAGTCGATCACCCAGAGTCCGACCCAGAGCTTAAAAAATGTCACGCCGCCTGGATCCTCTCCGACCGGTCTGCGTTATCCAGATAGTTATAAGGAATGCAACGCTAATCAGACGTCCGCTAAGACCGCGAAGGTTCATTACGGTGCTCAGAATCCTGTGAATGGAGAATACGTGACGCAACAGGCACTCTATCGCGAACAGTATTTGCAACAAACCGGCATAATCACGGTACCTTCGCAATATTCGGCCGGTTCGCCTGGTGGCAACGTCCTTAGGAACAATCCATACGTGCAACAATATCAAATCACCAACCCGCAACACTTCACCACGCCGAGGAAACGAGGCTTCAACGCCGCCCAAATGACGTGACCGGACTGGCACTGCACTACCAGATAAGACTGACACAACACACACCTACACAGACACACTCTGCGAATCAAGAGAGAGAGAGAGAGAGAGAGAGAGAAAGAGAGAGAGAACAGCGAGCAGGACTCTACGAGGATCTCTCGGGTTCTTCGTCAAGATGACTTTATTCGCGTGAATAGTAGAGGAGAGAGAGCCCATCGAGGCTTGAGACTGACCAACAGACGGAGGAGATATCACGGATGTTTCTCTGCATGTTCCTAAAGATATCTTACACATTTTTTCGTTGCCATTGGCGGATGTTATGCAAACAGCAACCACCCAACAGATAAAGCACGAGTGCAAAATACTTCGGTATTGGCCTAAATCATTCTGCGATCCATTTAAAGAAGAAAACAAACAAGATATAGCACCGTCTTCGTGTAAAATCTATCTACAGTTTATTAAATTCTTCTCTATAAGTGCCAAAATGCTACTATACATGTAATAAGCAATCTAAGTGTCACGGGAAAAATTGTGAGGGAGAGAGAGGAGAGAGAGAGGAGAGAGAGAGAGAGAGGGAGAGAGAGACATTATCCGTTGAACCAATACTCCGTTCTTTGTAATTCATGTAAATGAAACTTTTTCAATGTATATACAATATATATATGTATATTATATATGTGTACATTATATGTATATATATACATATATATATTTTTTCCGTTTATCCTTGTTTCTTTTTTTTTTTTTTTTATCGGTAACATGTCTACGTACCATTGGTAAATGTAAATTTCTATAAGGGAAAAAAAGAAACAAAATGAAAAAAAAAAAACATAAAAGAACCAGAACACGCGAGCGCGAATTTCGCTATAGCGTTTTGTATAATTGTGTATTAGCAACGTATTCCGAGATATATATACTTCGCATATACGTGTGTATGCATTTATGTATGTATCTAAGCTGACGGGGGGAAAAACAGAACATAGAAAATGGGAAGAGCAGCAAATGTAGCGTCTTACTTGTACCGTGTATAGATTCATTGTATGTACTGTATGGATACATTTAACTTACCGTGATGATTGTATATTTATATGTTGACCATGTTTAAAGTTAACGATATATATAGTTGATGATGAGAGTTTTATATTTCATGTTACAAATATGCTCTATATTGTGAAATACACTTAATCGAAATCGCTGCATCGCCGTCGAATTCTGACAACTATACTTTGTTCCATTGAGCAATTTTTTTTTATAAATAAATTCGTAATTTTTCCCCAAGAATTAACGTAGAACCTATTCAAAGGATTTTGACATCATTTGAGAAAACCCAGAATATATATTTTAATAAGTAAGTAGATCCAAACGGATCAAGGCTGTCGCTTAAATATCACGCGACTCGGAGCGCTTCTTAAGCACAAAGCTTAGAAACTTATGGACAAGATAAGAGAGAAGAGGGAGGAGGGAAGAAGGATGAAGTTATTACGCGTTGATTGGTATATAAATTCTTGTATAAAATGCAAAATATGATCTTTAATTCCTCTAAAGAGATTGGCAAGCAGTTTGCGTATAGTTCGATTAAACACTCGACTAATAAGATTTAATTAGATGCGTTAATTTACTTTGCAGCGTGTAATTTTAATCTGATTTCAGCATCAATTAAACAAAAAAAAATCAAATTTAAATAATAGGCGTACATACAAATTTTAATTATGTACTTCGTCGATCCGAAGCTTTCGGTTTGACATAATATCTTTTTCTTTTTAATTTGGCTGTCATGTCTGGAAAGGGTATCGTAAAAGTAATGTCTGGATTAAATTGAATTGCATTTAAATTGAAATTGAATTTAATTGAATTTAAATTTGATTAAATTTAAACGTTCAAATTTTCATTCGAATGCTTTGTAATGCAATTTCTTTTTTTTTTTTCTTTGCCTTGTGAATTAAAAAGTACTTTTCGAAAGTATTTTTGATCGCGATTTAATCCGGGAACAATTTCGTGTGAAATCGATGTATTTTATGTACTTTCGTAAGTATAGCGATTAGTAGATATTGCGTAAAGTATGTAGATAGAGTCGGTATTGGAAAATACAAAGTAAGAAGCTTACTTTTCTTAATTGTTACGCTCTTTCAGGCGTTTTAGAAAGAATACACCATGTTTAACCATAGTCGGTAATATCGGCTACGGCTTGGCTGATAATGTTGTGTCATCAGCGCTAAAGTTGAGCGTAGTACGAACTATGTTAAGTACCTGACTCCTGTGCTTTTCTATATAAATACGTATTTCACTTTCCAAACTGTGAAACGAAGTATATCTGTCAAACACGAGTTGCACTGAAAGGATTGAACGTAATAGAATACTTCATAGAATACGTTATGAACGAGGTTAGTGTTTCGGCGGATTACTGTTTACATATAAACAATACCGAGATCAGTGTATACTGTTATACATAAAAATTGTACTTGTAACCCTTCTGGGTGTGGCATAAAATATAGAAAATTTTGTTTACATCAGTATTAGAATTTATTTCGTATTTCAAACTTACATTCTACATATATATATATGTGTGTGTGTGTGTGTACTCAAATGTTATCTTCGTGCAATTATGTATAGAGAAATTTATAATCACAGTGATTCGAGTGACAAGGTTTTCAGGATTTTGAGGTTAAGTGATTTAGATGAAAATGTGCGACTCTAGTGTTTCTTACGCATTATCTTTTGTCTTATAAACGTTGTACGATTCATTATTTAATTGCCATCGCAGCAAACGCTTTTTCTACATGTTTATTATTTAATTTGTTGATGTAAACAAAAATTTTAAACAAAAGATTTAATACCTTATAAGTATATAATAAAATTTAATAATTTATCTTTGAAGGTGTCGTTTTAAAAAAATGTAGTAGGTGGAATTATGTAATGAATATTTTACCAGATGTGAAAATATAAGAAACTGTTCAAGTTGGAAATATGGAGAAGAGAGGTAGCGCCGAACTTTTGAATATCGAGCAAAACAATTCTAAAAATGCCAGCTCCGATTCCCTCAATTCAGATAGCAAGAGTAGCTCTCTTAATTCTAAGATGGGTCAAGAATCGGTAATATACTTTAGTTTAATCAATAGTACAGGTTTTTAAATTAGACTTAATTGTATCTAACTGTATGCAAGCATTGAACTTCTCTAGGAAAGCTGGGATAAAGCGTCACATTCCAAAAGTTTTTCCTCGAGCTCTACTTCGACAGATAATAATATTGTCTCTGCTTTAGAAGCTAGAAAAGACAATCAAGTAAAAGTGAGTTGTACATAGATGATTAGAGCTAATGTAGCTTCCTAATTTCTTGAACATTTACATGTTATCAGAATTTGTTTTTTTTTTTCCAGACAATATGTTTTTGATTTCATTCGTTTGGTACGTTTCGTCTCTCGTTGAGAAATTCTGTTTCGTCACTTTTACTTTTTCAGTATATATATATATATATATATGTATATTACTAAAATAGCTAGCCAAAGTAGCAGATGTTTGTTTAATTATTTAATTATTTTGCCCTATCGACATATTTGTTCTTCTTTTGCAGAATTTGTCCGGTGGGGAAACAGGTCCGCCTCTTTTAAACGGAGAGCGTGTGCAAGGCATTGCTCACGAAGTAACTTACGTATGTCCTTACTCAGGGCCAGTCAGAGGAATTCTTAGCATTACAAATTACAAGCTTCATTTTCGGAGTGTAGACCGCGAAACACCTTACGTAGTGGAAGTGCCACTGGGGGTTGTTAGTAGAATAGAGAAAGTCGGTGGCGCTTCGAGCAAAGGCGAAAACTCTTACGGCATCGAAGTGTTTTGTAAAGACATGCGAAATCTTAGATTCGCTCACAAGCAAGAGAATCATTCCAGGAGAGATGTTTTCGAGAAACTTCAACAGTATTCGTTTCCTCTGTCTCATAAATTACCTCTTTTCGCGTTTGAATACTCGGAGACGTTTGCTGAGAACGGATGGAATGTTTACGAGCCTATAGCCGAATTAAAACGAATGGTAAATATTGCTATGGCATTGATTAACAACGAAGAGACGTACTGACGTCACGATTGTTTTCAGGGTGTAAACAACGATATGTGGAAGATATCGAAAATCAACGACACGTATTCGATATGCGATAGTTATCCAGCCGTATGGGCAGTACCGGCGGCAGCGACCGATGAAGATTTACAAGCATCGGCAGCCTTTCGAAGCAGAGGAAGGCTTCCGGTATTATCGTGGATCCACCCAGAGAGCCAGGCAACGATAACTCGTTGCGCTCAACCGTTAGTAGGCGTTGGTGGGAAGCGTAGCCGCGAGGACGAACGATACGTTCAGCTAATAATGGATGCGAATGCGCAAAGTCACAAACTTTTTATTATGGACGCTAGACCAATGCCCAACGCGGTTGCGAACAAAGCTAAAGGCGGTGGTTACGAGAGCGAGGACGCTTATCAAAATGCGGAGCTCGTGTTTCTTGATATTCATAATATACACGTAATGAGAGAGAGCCTTAGAAAACTAAAAGGTAGATATACAATTTCAGTCGCCAATGATTTTATTAAGTTGGCAATAAGAAATTATTATCGATATTAGTGATTATCTTTTAGAGTTATGCTTTCCAACGATCGACGAAGCCAGATGGCTATCGGGTATAGAATCTACCGTTTGGTTGAAGCACATAAAATATGTACTTGCGGGAGCGCTACGAATTGTAGATAAAGTCGAAAATCACAAAACTTCGGTACTGGTGCACTGTTCGGACGGTTGGGATAGAACAGCACAGGTAATTAAGAAACAACGATGTGCGTTTTAAACTTAATGTACTCTTAATATTTCTAACTTTTTACAGCTCACAGCTCTGGCCATGTTAATGTTAGATCCGTATTACAGAACCATCAAAGGTTTCGAAGTGCTTATAGAAAAGGAATGGCTAAGTTTTGGTCATAAATTTCAGCAGGTATGCGATCGCCCGTATTCAAATTAAATATTACGCGCGTCGAAGTGTGATATGATAATGAATGTACAATCCTAATAATGCATTTCAGAGGATCGGTCATGGCGACGAACATCACAGCGACGCGGACAGATCACCAGTATTTTTACAGTTTATGGACTGCGTGTGGCAAATAAGTCGACAGTTTCCCAATGCATTCGAGTTTAACGAACACTTTCTAATCACTATTCTCGATCATTTATACTCTTGTAGATTTGGCACATTTTTATTTAGCAGGTATGCGATGCATTTTCCGTAGTGTCTCTCTGCGTTTTCTTCCGTCGTGTGTCTGTTATAATCATCGTTTGTAAATACGTCTACAGCGAACGCGAACGAGTTCACGAACAAGTGAAACAAAAAACTGTCTCGTTATGGTCGTACACGAATAGTCAGTTGTCCTTGTATCAAAATCCTTTGTACTGGGCTGCTCCTAATTACCAGCTCGTTCTAATGCCAATCGCTAGTATGAGGTATATCAAGCCGTGGAAAAGTCTGTATTGTAGATGGAACCCCAGTATGCGACAGCAGGTATGTAAAACGTTGCAGCGATTTAATTTTCATAGGTGAAGCTAAATGATCGGTTACGCGTTCTTTTCATCGCGTTCTCGAAGGATCCTGTTTATCAACGAACAAGAGAACTACTGGTGTTGAAGGAACAACTGGAAAAGCAACTCGAGGAAGGTCGTCGGGAACAAGCTAGTCGCGCAAATCGTTCGATGACGTCGGCGGCACCACCTAGGATACATTCGCCGGTTCACTCATAGCACGGCGAAAATTCTTTCTCGTGTTTCAGTGATGCGTAGTTATCCGTGTATGAGCTTGCTCTTTTCGCCCGAATCACTTCGCTGTGTACAAAATGCTCGTTGATAAAGAAGAACGTTTACAATTTTTTCGCAAATGATTCTATAAATTAATTCTCCTTCCCAGGCATTATGAAATATTAAATAAAGTTACGAACGTTTTCTGAAACAATGAGTTTTACGCCGAGCACGGTGAACGTCGCAATAAAGCGAGATGTTTATAAGTTTCGTGTGTGCGTGCGTGTATGCGTGTGTGCGTGCGTGTATGCGTGTGTACGTGTGTGACTCGTTTCCATCAGTTTATTGATTAAAGGACTTGGAGATATTTATTACTGTACACTCATTTCTTTCCTTTTTGCGGATTATTGTGTAACCGAAGGAGTAATATAAACGGCACTTCTCCTATTGCGGATAAGAAAATCGAAACGATAAAACTAGTAAGAACCATTGCGACAGACACAGTAGCCTGAAAGAAAAGAAAAGGTTATTACGCCGTGTTAAAATTAGGCGGGGATTGTTCGAACGAGATCGTTCGATCATACTTACAATGATGACTTCATCGGCGAAAAGGGGATAAACACGTAACGTATATAACGAAAGTATAAGAATAGGGTTTACGAGATAAGCGCAGTAGGTTAATCTACTCAAAGGAACGAAAACATCTTTCGATAGGAGTTTGCTCACGATACCTGCAAGCGTAAAAAATATTGCAATACGAACGTGGTATTTACGCGAAAGAGAAGACGATTTAAAAAGCGTCGATTTACCGCCATGATTCGTCGCGCACGCAACTACGAACCAGGCAATACCCATGGCCCAGCCTGTTCTACCGACGGCCACGTAAAAGACCGACACACCCAAGGACATGTCCCTGATCGCCGTGCAGAATAGAATCATACAGTTACACAAAACAGCCAATGTCCAGCCAATGATCAAGCTTCTCTGAAACACAGATTCGATCGCGTTATTTAAAGATACGCGGAAATATACGTATAAGGAGGAAATTGGTAGGAAAGATAGAAATGTGTTACTCTCGATAAATGCAACTGGTAATTCCACTTTGTAAGAAGTTGACACGTGGCCATTCCTACGAGATACGGCGGTACTCTGATCCACGGTCGTAAATAAAGGTACGTCAACGTTCTATACTGTTCGTCCAACCTAGGAAAGTAAATACATGCGTGTATCTACGTATTCTACGCATTCCCTCTGGTAGAAAAAGTTGGAAACATTTTGTATCGTTTTTCTGCTTACGCAGGGTGGTAATCGATAGTGTACGCCGTGTAAATGGATGCTCCTATCGATGAAATCAGCGTAACGCCGCCTATTCCCAGGGCGATATTGTAATGTCTGAAAATAATCTTCGACTAGGTTCATCGATCGGATAAAGCTAGACGACGAGGACGACGAACGATTAGAAAAAGCAAATTATAAGCTCACGTGATAGATATCATTAGGAGGAAACTGCCAAATATGAAGAACTGCATATCGTTGGGTAGGTACCAACTCCAGGTCAGGCACTGAAAGTATTACTTTTTCCGAAATGACTCTTCTCTAGTAACGCAAACGACGTTTATTATCTAGTAAATTATCTAGTAAAATCACACGTACTAACTCGTCCCAATCGTAAAAGTTGTTGATGTAGAGTATATTGGTCCACCAATATTTCGAGCACTTAACACTCGGTTCCTCGTAAGGACGAAACAACGAGACACGATCGTGCCAGGAAAAATTCAGTATCGTGACCAATATAACGACGAAATATGCAGGCGTAATCCTTCGAAGCAACGTTTTGTTTCGTTATCGTGGAAATCTCGTCGATTCGACTAAATACGTATATATAATACCGTACTATACTATACTATACCTGATATATCGTTTCACGAACATTTTAATAAATTGATTTGCCCTTGCCATTACAGACGGAATTCTCTTGTCTTTTTCTCGTCCCTTCAGAAATATATACGACAACAGAAAACCACTGATAAAGAAGTACGTGTCCACCGAAAACGTCGCGTTGCTTAGGATTTGCGCGGGCACGGTGTCGGTTATCGTATAGAGAACGACCGTATTACCTGTGTACGTGATTCGTTTCGTTAAGAACGAAAAGAAGAAGAAGAAAAAAAAAAGAAAAAGAAAAGAAAGAAAAAGGAGAAAGAAGAAGAGAGAAAGAAATTCGTTTCTTACTCAGAGTATGAAGTCCGTAGAAGATCGAGTGCGCTGTAATGATCCACACCATTCCCAACACTTTCACGCCGTGGAATATACGCGTATTATCTTCACCTTTTTCTCGATGAAATATTTGCTGTACGTTGGAAAAGAGCGAGAAACAGAGAAGATACTGGATGATACGATTCTGCTGTCTCGACTCCGAGAGCACCGGGTCTTCGCGATCGGTATCGCATTTCTCTTCCACTTCGTTCTTCAATTCTGCTCGGAGTTAATCATACGTTACATAGATTCCCATTAAACAGCCTCGCGCCGATAAGGATTATCAAGATCGGTTACTCGAGCGTAATTACGCGTTAAATAATACCGAGCGCCGATGAACGTGTCGCTTACCGTTCGAATTGTTATTTTCAAAGGTAAGAAATTCCTTTTTGCCGTTTCCCTTTGCTCGTCGATGTACGAAAAAATCGTATAGCGTGGCTGTTATCGCGGTAGCGAGCAACAATAGCAAAAATCCTCTGTAACGAAAGTTTTAAAGTTTCTAGTCGATGTTTGATCGGACGTTGATCGTGATATACAGGGCAGCACGCGTAAATGGAATCGCTCGGATTGCCGAGAAAGTGATCGTTTCAACGAGAAATACTCGAAAGGAAGATTTCAACAGTCTCGGAGGGAGACACGACTTGACGCGGTTAGTTTTTTCTTTTTTTTTTTCTCGTGTTTTTTTTTTCGATTCTTCGGAAAATTCTACGGGAAAAAGCATCGACGTACGATGTTAAACGAATCGACAATTGGCTTTCGCTTCGTACAAAAAGGAGGGCACTCGTTCGATTTCGTACAATGGAAAAGCAGCTTCTGTTTTTCGAGCGATCGGTGTATTCGTCGTTACGACGTATTTTTGGAACATTCCGCGTAACAAAACATCGACATACGATACCGATAAAGTCGACAATTAAGCAGATATTTCAGACGTTGACTTTTTTCACCTCGGACAAAACTTTTTAATCGATTGCTCTTTAATTAAAAATATACGACAAATCATCGATGCTTTCAACGTTTCCGATTCGACGATTTTCGACGTAGAGCTGTTTGAAAGAAGAAACTCGACCTTTGCGCGTCTTCCTCCTCCTCCTCCTCCTCCTCCTCCACCTCATCCTCCTCCAAAGAAAAAAGAAAAAAAGAAAAAACGAGAAAAGAAAAAAACCACTAACCGCGTGAAATTACGTCTGCCCCGAAATCAATTCAACTTTCGTCCGAAACATTTTCCATGGAATTTTAGTTAGGCGTTGGTCGTGCGCTTGAAATTTACATACACGATGGAGATCATCTTCGCAGAGAGGAGCCACCGATGATCGTCCACCAAATCGTCGACTTCGATCAATCTGAAGCCCATGGAAAAAAGTTTTCCGATCAAAAGAGTTTCATCACGAAACACTTTATCCAGCATCGTGGCTACATCGCGTTTGCTGCAGGACGCCGGTAAGCAAAGTCCAAGCGTGATCAAATTCTAAAAAAGCGTAATCACTGAAATTTCTGATAGCTCGTTACGACGTTGCGGTAAAAGCTTGTACGTGTACGCGAATGTCCGGCGGATTATTTCAATCGGGCGAACGATCGACCGGCCGTCCAAACGAGCTATTACGTGCCGATCGCCAGTACGGCAACCGGCGTTGCGCGTACTCGTACCGTCGGAGCTACAGACTCGGGATACAAACTGTAAAATATCCATGTGCTTACTTCCTTTTCTGTTTCTATATGATATTGCAGGGTGCTATTGTGCCACATACGTCCAGTAAAGAAACGAAGGTGAAAAGGTGGGAACTCCTCGTTCGGATTCCGGTATAACGAATTGTTCTTTCGTACTTTCTCCGAGAGAGGTAGCGTGGTATTTTGAGAGAGGACATCGCAACCTTTGCGATCTCCTAACCAATGATTATGCCCATGGACGAATCCTCTGGGTGGCACGCCACTGGTGTCCATCACTTGAAAAACACATGATAGGATGATCGGGGGAGAACAGTCGGTGGTACGATTGGGCTATACGTAGGCGAAACGGCGGTAAAATCGAGCGCACAGTCGAGCGTTTCGCGTTCAACGGCAGCCAGCTGCATGCGATCGGGGGAAAAGGGGAACAAGAGCGATCACGATCACGCCGCTTTTACGCGTTCCGACCTAAGAAACTAGTTTCTTGTGCAACGCGCGAAGAAAGTCTCGGGATCCGGGGGTTGGCTGGACAAAAAATTACGCATCTGACACAATCGCTGCGTAACGCGATGCAACGCGATGTAACGCGATGTAACGCGATGTAACGCGATGTAACGCGACGTAATCGCGTGGAGAATTCTTCTGGCGGTTGCGCAACGCTTGTTTTTATTGTTGCCGAGTCGAATTTTCCGCGGTGTTAACGCGTTCCACATGCGAACGACGGAAACGAGACGGTGTTACGAAACAAACACAGAGGCCAACGCGATACACGGTGGTGGCGAATTTCCTCGTACGGAATCGATCGAGATATCTTAAAACTTGTATTAACCTCTTAAACCCCAAGTTATTCGTTTATCCACCGCGTCACGAAATTCCTCCATCTCCGTCCGACATCTGCTGGCATTCAGAAGATCGATGTTCTCCATGACCGCGTACACCGGCAGTACCTGCCTCATGGTGGCGACCGGGTCTTGCGTGGTCGCTCGGATGGACGCGCAAAATGTCGCCAAGAACAGCAACGTCCACGAGCAAATAACGTTCCTGCGCTGCATCCTTCAACGACGTAATGTACACTTTGATCGTCGAAATTCACTGTCGAGGAAAGTCGGCGATCGCGAGAACGAGCATTATTTTTCTTCTTCCTCGTCGATAAAGTACGTCGCCGCGCTCTCGGTACTACGTTCGAACGGACGATACGCGACAGGGTTGTAGGCGACTCGGTTGTCGAACGGACCTCGGCAGAGTCAACGACGTTGGACAAGATCGCAGCGAGACAACGCGTTTCGAGCAAGGAACACACGATTTATTTGCATGAGAGCACCGACCATGGAGATACGACGAACGGGAAAGGACTGCCGTACAGGAGGAGTAATCACAGAATCCAAATGGAAAGCAAGCCGTCCTCGTGGTCTGCATCGTCATCGTTGTTGGCTTTGAAGTCACACCAGCACAGTCCCCACCCCACCGCGCGTTTTGTCTCCACCGGCTATTATCCCTAGGACACGCCGATAAACCGTCGTCGCGAACCAACGTTCCGTCTACCTGATGGATTATTATCGCCAATACTCGGCCGCTTTTTCGTCTTCTCGTTATCGACACCGCGTCGTCCGTATCTTCTCGTCTCGTACTTTGCCACGCTCGTGCACACGTAGCCACCGTCGCGTGCAATCGATTTTCAAAATCGGTCGTCGAGTCGTTTAAAAATTCTGCGCCTCGTTCCATCGTTATTTTTCATCGTTCCGATTCGTTCCATCGGTACTTTTTATCGTTGGCGCGTTTCATCTTCGATCTTATTCGCGCCGACGCACCTGCTTCTTCTCCTCCGTTTCGTCGCTGGCAATTTGCTCGCCGAAATACGACTTTTTGTCCGCCGCGTATCGTCGGAGACGACGATCGGCGAGCGAGTTCGTCGACGGAGACCGGCGAGCGAGTTCGCGATACAGCTAGCCGAGATCGCGATTCGGCGAGCAGGCAACTCGACGAAAAAGGAGTCAAAACCACGCTAGATACGTGGTACGACTGGTTTTCTAATGCCACGGGTCGCCTACGCGAGTTTGCGAGCATCGCGCGATACGCGGTTGCTCTCGTTTTCGACTTACGTCGCTTTGCCGCGAACGGGCACAAGTAATCGCGTAACCGCGATAAAACCTCCGAATCGGACAAGCAAGCTTCTTCGTCCTTTTCCCTGTCCCGCGCGTCCTACCCATCGCCGTTCGTTTTCTTTCAAAAACTTTCACTCTCGGTCTCGGGCGCGCGTTTAACGCTCCTTCCACGAGATTTTACGTTCGCCGGTTGCGCGCAATTAGCATTCTTATTTTATTGGCGCGATTAGGTAAAGTCTCGGCCGGGTACGTTGCTTCATCGAATTTTGCCGCTACGTAGCATGCGCGGAAATTTTTCCGAATCCGACAAGAGAGAGAGAGAGAGAGAGAGAGAGAGAGGAACGAGCCTTTGTCCTTAGCGGACGAACGTTTCTCGCGTTTGCGCTCGCTCGTTTCAAGACGAATGTTGGAACAGGCATAAAAAAAATTACTCGCGGATGATGACTCTTGTTTGATTAACAAGATCGTATTGTCTTCCAAACGTCAAGTGCGCCTTTAAGATGCTTGAAATTCCTCGCCGTCCTCTCGCGAGTCCACTCGATTTTTCCTGCTTTTTCCTCGTTTCTTCGCTTCGTCCAGCGAAAGAGGATCAGGACGATTAAAACGAAGAACGATGGTCGATCGACGTGCCTCCTAATTTTCGTACGTCTAGAATCGATCAGTAACGATGCATATATTACGAAAGAAGCGAGTAATAGCCTTTCTTGTCCCTGTTTCCATGCCTTTTACATAATCCACGCTTGTACGTGCGAAACGTACTATTTAATTCGCTTTTTTTGAGAATAGTAATCGCGCGCGTTTAGTTATCATAATCGTTGGCGTGCAATTATTTCTCAAATTGGACGTATGCACGTGTGTGTAGCAAATTGCGTACATCGGTTTTTCTCTCGCGATATATTTACGTCTCGAGCGTAGCTCGATCGACCAAAGGGAAATTCGACGACTCGTCCGACTCTCGACCGGATCGTTCGTTTTTTTCACTCTCCCGTTTTCCTCGTTATTTCGACCGAACGAATTCTCGCGATTTCTACGAGTCGCGATCCATCCGTCAGATAGAAGAAGCGCTTTCGCTTTCGATTCCGCGTAAAGCCGATACAGGCTCGTCAAAAGTTGCTCGTCGATGCGATTCGTTTGCACAAAGCGTGCAACGAAGGACAAGATACGACAGAAGGACGACGGAAAAAGACAAAAATAACGTAACTGCATATAAAAGGAGATGTAAAATAAAGGAAGCCGTAAACATACGCGAAACGACACGCTGGGCTATAAAACGGAAATCCCGTCAAACCGCAAAATTTATACGAACGAACCATCGCGATGGGTAGCTGGAAGAAAACAGAAAAAAAAAAGAAAGAAAGCAACCTTGTCCGGGATATTATACGGTTGGCATAGTCGCGCGTTCTCGAGATAGGACGAAAAGAAAAAAAGCTTCTTAGCCGCGTTTCGAAGAAGCGAACGCGTTGTAAGATTTTGCTGCCGCGGCGGCGCGAATTTATCCGTAAGGTTGCGAACAGGAAAGAAGAAACTCGTCGATGCAGTTCGAGATAATAACGTTTGTATCGATGTTATTTCCTGTGTACCTACGCGAATCGTCGTTGCGACGACGTAAATGTCACGTTTCTGCTTCGCCGACAACCTCGTTTCATCATGCGACTTTTTACAAATCCGTGAACGTAAACAAAAAACTAATGATCTTCGTTTCTGTGTCGAACGCAAGGTTGCCACGTTACCGGACGTAACAACGCGATCTTAATTATCCGTTTTTGTATCTCGAACGCAATTCGTCGACGACGTCGATCTCCGACGAACCTTCGTTTTCCATCCAACGACCACGCCTCTCCGCCGTCTTCGTAAAAACGCGAAAGTTCATTTAATGGTCCTAACCGTTTCGAGAATGGGAACCTGTTTCACGGGCCAAATCTCGCCGTGGACCAGAGGAACGAATAATGTCAAGGACGCGCGAAAGAAAGCCACGAATCGCGCTTTGTTATTCGTGGAATATCGGCAGAAATAGTTTTTTTTCTTTTTTTTTTTTTTTGCCCAGAACGAGCGTGAAGCACGTTGCTCGTCGATCGGTTTCGTCGGTCATCGTGCCTTACGTTCGCCGTTCTTTCTCCCAACGCCTCTACCTCTGGGCGAGAACGATAACGCGCGTTAAAGGCGAACGACGAACGTTTCGTCGTCGATCCAATTCGATCCACGCTCCGTCCGTTTTCCATCGAATCCGATCCTCTTTGGCAAACGCCGAGGTGGCTCGAAGCGACTGCGAACCGATGCACCGGCTGACCTCTTTTCCCTTAAATCGTCGTGTAAAAACTACAATAGCCGCGCAGCGCGAACGTCGCGTTTAACACAGATCGGCGGATACGTTTAACATAAATTAATTTACGTGCGTCACGAGAGGAAAAAGTTCGTAGCTGGAGCCGCGTGTCTCGCGAACGATCGATAGCAGATTTCGTGGAGAACGCGGCGAGATATCGTGGAAGCGACAAAAGTTGACGCGTTAAAACGTGTCCGCGGCGAGAGAGCCGACGCAGCGTGCTCGTAGCCCGAAGCGCAACGTAAACCTTTTTTCCAAGCTGTTTCGTCCTCTGCTTCGCGTTCGTTGGCGCAACAGCCTATCTCGCTTTCCTTTTTCGCGCAATTTCAACGAATGATAGATGCGCGTGGTTCGATCCCGCCGATGCTTGGAATTTCTTGCACGCACATGCTGCCCGGTCGGGAGTTACAAATTGACTTTCCGACCTGTCCGCGTCTACCGCGCGAATCTATGAATTACGCGAGCCGCTACCGGCCATGTACCGGTAGTTTGGTACGTGGTAGTTTCGGTAAAAGTAATACGTCTCCGTAATAGCCGCATTGTGCAAACTGTTTGCGCGACAATCGCGCTGTTTTATGCTTTCTTTTGTTAGGTTTCGCCGCGAGCTAATTATCGATAGATTGTTTATCCACGACCTCTTTCGATAATCAGAGGTCGGTTCACGGTGCTTTTCGCACGTAAGCTTCGACGACGTCGACTCGGCACGCTCATTCCGCTCGCTTTCCCTCGTTCTTCTATATCGAAATACTCGGACGTAAACACGAAACGTTCAGCCAACTTTGCGCGACCCTACGCGATACGCCGTTAGCGATCACAGCCGCTCATTGGTATTCGCGGACGTTCCAAGTTTTTGTCGGGAGAATGGCACGCGATAAATCGTTTAAAATGTTTTTCGGTTCCGACGACGCCGCGGTTAGACCAGCGTCGGCTCGGTGAAAAAACATTATTCCGCTTGCAAAATTTGCCGTTTCCTCTCGTCGAAGAATACCGACAGATTAGTTTTCCATGGCCGTTTAAGAAGAAGCGACGGCGATTAAATCGAGACGCCGGAGCCTCTTGAACTTTACACCAGATGACTGGAATCGTCGAGAATAGAATACTAGCTGTACGAGTTTATCAGCAACGAACGAAACAATAGTGGACGCGCTCCGTCCGTCGGATAAGACGATAAGAAATCGGTGAAAACTATCAGGGCGATCGCTTATTGAACGCGCTCCCGGGTAGAATTTCCGCGGATTAAGTTTGAAAAGTTGACGGCGCGAGTCGCGGTGGCAGTCGCGAGCAAAGAAGCGATCGAATCGAATTAAGGACGCGCGGTCTCGCGTACGAGGAACTTTGACTTTTCAACCGTCGGCGTGTTCGAGATATACTCGATAACGGCACTGCGAAAGCAGAGCGTTTCTTTTCGCCGCGCGGATTAAGACAATCGAAACCGATCGATATCGATTCGTATTAACGTCGTACCGACGAACGTTGCAACGTTTCCGCGAAAAGGCCAGTCTTTTGCATTTCCGCTCGTCATCCAGCCACGCTCTACGCAAACGAAACGCAAATTTTAAACACTAACGTCTCTGCTTCAACATTTACTCGAAGAGCGAAACTATTTGTTCTGCGTTATTGACCGTTATTGGCGATTCTCGAGACGTACGTACGAAGAGTACACGAACGTCGAGTGTCAGCGTTTCGCGGGAAACCAACGTTCGCTTTTCGTTTATCGCATAACGTTACAATTTCGCGTTTGCCCGTGTATCCGGACGAAACGTAATTTTACTCCAAATTAACGTAAATTTACTCCAGCTAACGCGCCGTTGTGACGCGTTCAACGCCGAAAACGTTACACAGCGCGAGGAGACGTTACGCCCCAAATTCGTCCACGTTCTCCTCTTTCCGCGTGGCGAACCGTACGCCGATTCACCGGTCGAATGGCACGTCGAACTTTTCGACTTTTCGAGCAAACGCGCCGCTTACGATCGTTCGCCGCAAATGCGACCGCGAGTCGCGTCGAACATACCGATATTCGGCCGCTGTCGGTTGCAACGCAGAGAAACATTAGTCGAGCACCGCCTCCGATGTGTAAGATCGTATCTCCTTCGTCTCGCGGTATTTATCCATCTCCGAGATGCGAATACGAAGCTTTCGGGTAGCGTACGTCGAATCCTCGTTATACGGACGTTATCGACGCGACCGTTTTCCCTGCGACGGTCGTCGTCGTCGTCGTCGTCGAATATGTCGTCGAATACGTCGAATATGTCGAGCGGGACGCTCCATGGATATGGAAGCGCGAAATCTGGAAAATCGCCGAAGCTTGGGATCTCGTACCCAGAGTTCAGCCCCCGTGAAACTTGGCGAAACGACGAACGAACGATGAGCGAAGATCGTTGCCGCGTTAAGGACTGTCGCGGGCATCGCGACGTCCGTACAAAAGCAAAGTAGAAGCGATGCGTTTTTTTTAAGGAACGCGGCGCCGTGTGATTATCGATATTCGTGGCAAGAGTCGCGTCGAATGTTTACGAGACTTGGCGTTTCGGTCGCACGCGCGAAAGAACGTGGCCCGTAAAGGACGATCGCTCGGTAACGTGATTTTTATTCGCGCGGTGGAGCAGCTTCCATCCACGTACGACGTATCTTTCGGTATCGGAAAATCATTCCGTTCCGCGTTTTTTCCGATAGTCCCTCGTAGTCGGAGGATGCTCGCCGTCCGAAGGAAGACGCGCGGCGTCTTTGGCGACAGTCGCCGTATCACCGTGAAACGTCGAACGTTCGTCGCACGGTGATACGCGGCGATACAGAGCGGAGGATATATTCTTGCACGCAGCCGATAACCAACGCGTTATCGCGCGTAGCGGTAAGCAAAAACGACGCGAGCCAGAAGGAGAATCGCGCCGAAGAAATAAGCAACCTTTACCGTTCGTAATATTACGTTGTAAACGATGTAAAGATAAAGTCCTAATTTTAGCATTAGCGTTCCGCGCAATACGTATGCAACGCATACATTTACATGTATATATGTAAATTTCATTTACATATATACGACGTTATATCGCGAATTACGCTATCGTTCACGAATTACGCGATTCTTCTTTCGCGCGATCGTAAGCGCGAGTAAAAAAGTTAACGACGACCGACGTAAAAAAGGTTGGTTACAAATTAACGACATACTCGGCTTAAAATCAGTAATTCAAACGATTGCGAAACGAGGTCCGGTAAGAGCGTTTTTGCGAGAACCGATCACGCGGTAAACGTATTTCTTTCTCGCTCTGGTTTTTCATATTCTTGTCCGCGGAGACGCGCGGCCGGCGCACGTTAGCGAGACAAGAAGAACGAATTTTACGGAATTACGAAGAATACGTCGCGTGGAGAGCGAATAAATCCATGGTAGAAAAGCGTGGCGTGGCTGGCTCTGAAACGCGAAAAAAGAGGAAAGAGAAAAGAGAGAAGAGAGAAGAGAGAAGAAAGGAAAGAAGGACGAGCCAGCCTTTCACGAACAGAGCCAGTTGTTTCTCCATGTCGCGTCCTATTACGTTCGGTGGTACGGATCCACGTTTGTTTTCATTTAGACGTAACAGAAGCGAGTTACGTTGTGAAAGCGCTCGCATAACGCTCGCAATAAAACGAACGCCGGTGTGTACGAACGGATGTTAAGTCAGAGCCGTGGATCTGTCCACGGCGGAGAAAGTAAGCCGTTTCCTCTTCCTGGTTCGCGCGGATCAATTTTTCCTCGATACGTTCATTGATAATCGGCGACAGAAACGCCGACGTGAAATTTCGCTCGTTTCCCTCTGTCCCTCGCCTTTTTCTTCCTCTTATCTTACCGCGTCGTTTCGTCGAAATCCCCGTTTCCCAGGGTAGAAGATGGAAACTCCTCGGAGCTACCTCGAACCCGGAGAAACGCGCGCTCGTCTTTCCATCCAACGACGTCGTCCAGATCTTTGGTCGAAGGTTAACGAGTCGCTAATCTGTAACTAACGCGAAACGTCCTTGGCGTTTGGGAAGTTTCCAAATTGTTCCACCGTCGCCTCGCGTCTTTCCATAATCTCGCCGTTTACGACCGTACCGGTGTCCGTTGCTCGCGACACGATCGGTGGAGCGAGGCTCGGTCGGTCGGTCTCCGTTGGGAAAACGGGACGCGTCCCGTGGAAGGAGGACGACGTCGACGACGCATAGACGACACGGGGAGAAGGTGGCCTGGGATAAAACAACACCGATACCTTCTGATTTTCAATGTATTATTATCAGCACATGATAGTTTCGCATCCATCTCACAAAGTAAGAATCAGACAAAACGTCAACAATCATAAATAAGAAACAAAAAAAAAGAAACGGACGTTACAGGCCGCCGGAGAGCCGCGTTCGCCGCGGCGTTCTAAAAGCCAGTTTCGAACGTTGAGAAGTAGTACTCGTTCGTGCAATATAATTCGTAATACAGAGGCGGCAACGAGTAACCGTTACAATATTACAAAATATCACAACGTTAATATCTGCCGGGTGCTTTCGGAGCGGAGGACGCGCGCCAGAGGCCCGACGCGATCCTCGCGCGGAAAAGGGAGAAAAACGACGTTCGAACGAGAAGGTGGAACGGTCCGAGGTAGAGAGGGAGCGAAGGAAGGAAGAAAGGAAGGAAGGAAGAAAGGAACGCAACGACTTTTTAACCGCGTGTATCGACGACCGTGGCCGATCGCGTCGTCCGATATACGCGCGAGAGAGACGCGCCTTTTACCTGGAATCCTGTGCGAGTCTCTCGAATTTCCACCGGGCAGAAAACGAACGCTCGCCTGTTTCGCGTCTCCGGAAGCACAAAGACCGGCGTCGTCGTGCCTGTGTCGCGTTACAAAAAAAAAAAAGAAAAAAAAAGAAAGAAACAAAAGGAAAAAAAAACCGGACCGGCCCAACGAAACGTATTAGGAAACGCGCGTTCCTACGAGAACTGGTCCTTCGAATTCGAAGGACTCCTCCTCTCCTCTTCGCAGGGGAGAACGTAGCAACGCGAGACCCGTCGGTGAAATCGCGTACCCCCGCGTCGTTCTCCGCGTGACTTAGACCTCGACACACCTTGGCCGGTGAAACGGTGGTCTCCGGCTCGTGTTTCTCGATTGGAACACGAGGCAACGCTCGATGGTTGGACCATGGACTTCGAGGCGAACGATACCGTGGCCGTTTCGCTTCGCGTGACCGGACAAGAATAAATTAAACGAACGTCTACTACGACACGAAAAAGAAAAAAAAAAAAAACGAAAAAACGGAACGGAAAATAACAGACAGGCAGATACGTCGAGGGACTTGCGTCGATCGGACAGAACGACGCGTCGTTGGGAATAAAAATTCGTCTACGTATCGACGCGCGTTGAAAAAGGTAGCGCCACGACGTCGCTCGTCGATCGGCCACTCGCGCGCCTGTTTTTCTTTCTCGCGAAAACTGAAATTGTCTAGCTTGGCGCGAGACTCGGGAACAACGGGACGCGGTGTAATCGTACGAGAATCGCACGCGCATCGGAGGCGAGTACCGCGGTAACGAGCGATTATGGAAAACAAGTAGGAACGGAATGATCGTGGAGGAGGAGAAACGGCGGCGGGGTTGACAACGGAATTTTACGGGCTCTCGGTTATACCAGCTTCGTTCGTCGTCGATTAGTCACGCTTGTTTGCGTCGGTTAAGCAATTTTTTACACCGTTCGATAGACGATCGGTTCGCGCTGTCTTATAGAAATAGAAAGAAGCGCGACGGAACTGTGACGCGTACGATCGTCCAGCGCGTCGTTAAGCGATATTGATTTTTCCGTCGAGCAATCCGTTACCGCGTCGCTCCGTGCTGCCACCCGTGAGATATCGCCGTTCCAGCGTTCGATCGGATCGAACCGTATCGGTCGCTTTTCTTTTCCAATTCGCTTCGCGAGCTTCGAAAGCTTCGAATTTCGACGCGCGACTACCTGTACAAGAACGAACAGCGACTTACACGCGAGCCCGTAATATCCGCGACAAAGTAGAAAAAGTATAGGGAAATCGTGGACAGTGATCGTGGCGGCGATACGCGCGTCAGCGTGAAACAAGCGTAGGCGCGAATACTGTACGTTTTATCGAGGGACGTCGAAGATGTGCTGCTTGCGCGGACGCGAACGATCGACGCGAGTCGAGTTAAAATAAAATTGCGGCGCGAGAGCGACGGAATAGTTGAAAATTGGCCAAGAGCGGTCTCGCCGTGCAAGCTCGTACGAGACGGAGACCAGAAACAAAGAGGCTAGACGATTTTTCTTATATAGCTTTTGGATAGCTCTTGGATAGCTTTTGATTTTTAGCACGATAGCACGATCGCTAGCTTCGCGCTCGTCTCGATCGTTAGTTTCTTTGCTTCGTTTCTTTGTTTGGCTGGTCGGTCTAGCGGCGCGACGGAGCGGCTGGTCGCGAGGCACCGCGAGTACCAAACGAAGGAGCGACGTTGTTTCCCTTCTCCTGCTTTTTCTTTCTCCGCTGGCTCTCTCTCCTTCGACGGTTTCTTCGTTCGTCTTTGCATGCCGCGAGTATTCTCGCTCTCTTTCTCTCTGTCTCTCTACGAATCTCATTCACGCTCGACGTATTCAGGCACGCTTATGTACACAAAACGTTATCGTCTTCTCGCTTCTTGTCCGTCCGCGGCCGCGTTACGCTAGCGGTTACAGGTAATTGGAGTAATTAATCGGAGGAGAGGACGAACGCGTACAACACCAGCCATTTTTTACCTACGTAACGATCGCTACCGCTCTATATACAAGGAATCGCTAACGCGGTTTCCGATTGCACCGGATAACGGAAAAATCAAACGCCAGCTTTCATTTGTCTCCCCCTCCCTTCTTCCGTACGTCTTTCTTTCGCCTGTTTTTCGCTTCGTATCTCTCTGTCTGGCTTAACGGGACAATAGCGGGATAGGTACGAGCACGAGAACACGATAATTAGAGTAATATCACGGAAAAATGTCCAGCCTCGAAAATTAAATAATGTGGCACTTGATGAATCTCGTTTCACCGATTCGAAGTGTCTCGGAAAATGGAATCTCCTCTGGCGACAGGCGGGAGGAAACAGCGATTCGATCTGTATCTCGCTTTCTCTCTCTCTCTCTCTCTCGCTCGCTCTCTCTCTCTCTCTCTCTCTCTCTTTCTCTCTCTCACACACACGCAGCATACACGCACGCGGACGCAAACGATCGCGCGAGAACGAGAGAACGACGAAAAAAGAAGAAAAAAAAAGAAAAAAGGAGCCGGCGCAAAGGCTAAGAAGTACAGAGTCGACGCGACAAAATTCAGTCCGCGAGATTATATCAGACGGAAATACGTACTACAAAGTGGATTTAAATCCACGAATAAAAATAAATACATCATCGAAATACCGACGGAGACGTCCGACGCGGAGTCCGTTGGGTTCGAGCGAATCGACTGAACGACACAACGCTGTATATTTGTATATCTATATATACATATATACATATATACGCGCGCGAGCACACACGCGCACGAATATATATGAATATACGTATATATCAAACGCTTGTACCTTAAACGATAGAAAAACGCGACGAAACGGAATAGTATAGCCGAAATGAATCGTTGGAAAATGTTTTTTTGTACGTTAGCGCGCGCGCGCAGCGGGTCTACGCTCGCGAGACTCGCGTTTTCTCTTACATTATTTTGAACGTTGCCCGACATCGAGGATCCTTTCGAGGATCGAAACGAACGCGCGTGTTTCGGTACCGCTTTATAGTAACCGCACGGTCGTCCAACGTGGACGACAAAGGAACCGTGAACACAGGTAGAAGAAAAGAAGCGTTGGTACGCGCGCATTGTTCGACGCTGCTTAACGTCGAAACGGTTAACGTTACACGGATCGAGCGCCGATCGCGCTTCGTCATATTTCTTCGTCATATATCTCACACGCACGCACACACACACACACTCTCTCTCTCTCTCTCTCTCTCTCTCCTGGCGCATCGACGCGCGCTTTCCAATAACGCTATCTCTGATCCCTGTCGAAACTATTCTTTTCTCTTTCTTTTTTCTTTTTTTTTTTTTTATTCTTTCAATTACCTAAACAACGTTTTTTTCCGATTTACTCTCGAAGCACGGTCGACGAGAAGAAAATCGAAGAATAAAAAAGGGAAACGGAGGATTCGTTTTGTTGTTGTGCTTCGACTTGGCGGAAGAGAATACGCGTCGCGTGGTCGAGTTGCGTGCACCCCTGTCGGTTTTCGTCGACGAAGCGTCCTGGTACGACTCCGCTTCGCTGCGAGCTGCTCGGTGCGTACGTCGCGCGTTCGATTACCACGGACCACGAGATTACCTTGGTAGATTTAGTGTATAATGTACGAAAAAAAAAAAAAGAAAAAAAAAGGAAAGATTTAGCGAGTTAGTTTGAGCGCAAAGGACGATCGATCGGGTTACGAGATTACGACGCACGAGAAGCGTAGAAGCACCGAACGCCGAACGGGCAGATAGGCAACTGAAACGAATAATTCATTTAGATGGGAGATCGAGGTGCACCGGCGTTCGTCCGTCGTCGCCGCGTTCACCGTCTTCTCGACGATTCCCTCGTCCAGCTTCGTTGTCCTCGTAACTACCGGGGCTCGTAGGCCTCGTAGACGAGCTCTGGCACCAGGGCCAGCGAAAACGTAGCGCTGGCCTGTCTCGCGTACTGTCTTCTCGCCGCGATAGCTTCGTGTTACCTATTATTCTCTTCCATCACCACCTGCTTGAACACACCCGCGGGCATCTGACTTTTGATCTCGTGGCTACCGAGCGCGGTCGTCCCGTCTTTCGCTATGAATAGTTGAAGTCCAGTCGCTATAAACAGATATACGTCGTTAAGAAAAAGGGAAAAAAAGTAACAAATAACTTTTTTCTCGTAGACTTTGTTATGTTATTTGCGTTACGTACGTCCGCTCGGCGTCGCAAAACCGCTTATGTTTAATCTATCGCTTATCGTTTTTTTCTATCGCGCTTCCGCGAGCGTTCGTATTTGGCCATTAAAAACACCACGATCGAGTAAGCGGAAATCGAACAAAGGATGTGCTCAACGTACTCTCGGAGCTCTCGAGATCCGTCTGCTCCAAGTTCGTTGCTTTGATCAGTTCGTCGATCAGGGAATCCGGGTTTGGCCTGGTCACCTCGACCCTGCACAGGATCGGATTTCCCGCGCCGTCCTCGGCCTTTTTCCTCCGCTCCAACGCCGCCTTCGCTCGGTCCAAAGACCCCGTTTCGCTGAGACCGGAACCACCGGAGGGATTTCTAGGGAACAGACGAGTCTACGATAACGATACGTCGTTTTCTTCCTCCTCCTCCTCCTCCTCCTCCTCCGAGATATTCCAATCTCTGCGCTTTCGAGCACCGGCACGGAACGATAGGACGCCCGTTCGTTCTTTCTCGTCTCCGAGTTTCCGAGAAGTAAATCGTCGCAGTGGACCGCATAGTCGTTGGACGAACGACCAACAAGGAAGAAGCGGAGAAAAAAAAAAGAGAACAAAACGCGAACATCCGACCACGAGAGGTAAAGTTAATAAATATGTACTATTGTTGGTAAGAAACACGGTGCTTGGATCCTTCGCGATTTCACAACGGCGGCGGCGGCGGCGACGACGACTTTCACAAAATGGCGATTCCGTGGCGGTGCTCGTCTTCGACGCGGGATAATTGCGGACGACTCGTCTCCACGACCACACCTCGTGCAAAAACATCGTTACGTTCGATACAAAGATCAAGGAACGCGCGAGAGCTGTTAACGCTACGACGATAGCGAAACAAGAACGCGGAGGTTTGAAAAGCGAGAGGCCGGTTTTTCGACGCGAAACGTTTCGAAACGATCGTACGCGATAGACGTTTTGGGACGAGGCTGATAGATAGACAGATGACAGCAAGCGAAACAAGGCGAGATACGAAGCGGCGAGACTGGCAATTTTTACGATCGTGTAAGGTGCGACAAGGTGGATGTGCTGGGTACGCATGCAACAAGCCTATCGTCGATGAGATCGACGTTACGCTACGGGTCGAACCGGCCAATTAAGCCAGCCCTATCCAAATTCGTTGCTCTCACGCTGCCTTTAACTTTTCGCTAACGCGACTCGCAAACGCGACGAGAGAGAGACGGACGAATTTCCTCGCGCGGTATAAACGTCTCGCGCGCCGCGCATTAAATGTTTTAAACGTCGGAGTTTAAAACGGTTGCAAGGTGAAATCCGATCGTGGACAGGTCCGGGTTACGCAAGTGCTCGGTTCTTCGCGCTTGCTTGCGCTTTTTCCTCGGTAAAACTTCGAAATATCGCGATCGCAGCAAAGGAGAACGAGCACCGATAGCGAATAGGCGAATTCGATAGGCGAATTTCTCTTGGTACAACGAAATTACGCTTTTATATTTTTCTAGCTTGTAAACGATCGAAAATATTCGCGCGTAGAGGCGGTGACGCCGTAACGATCGAAACGTTTCTCGATCGAAGCGCAACAGATAGAGGCAGCGTTTACAACATGCCGAGGCTCGTTCGCTTCTTACATTGGATCGAACTTGGCAAATATTCTCCGACAGTTTTTTCTAATAGTTCTAGAAGTTTCGCGGACGGACACGTGGAAACATTAACGTAATACGTTTGCATACGTTTTTGCACGGTCGTTCCGTGCCACTGGTAAAAACGTACGAA
This sequence comes from Bombus waltoni, assembly GCA_014737395.1. Lineage (NCBI taxonomy): Eukaryota > Metazoa > Arthropoda > Insecta > Hymenoptera > Apidae > Bombus > Bombus waltoni. The sequence continues at coordinate 471,043 of JACXII010000053.1, forward strand.
CTCGAGCCAGCGCGTTAGTCTCGACTTGACGTTTCTTTTTTGCGTAACCGTTTTCTGTTTTCCATCGACCCGTAATTTCGCTGAATCGCGACTTCCTATACGTAGGTCGTACGCTTCGTACGCTCGTTCGCTCCACGAAGCTTTGCGCGGCAACGGGTAACGTCGCGACTCGCATGGAACGAAGGGAAGGGAACGACGACCAGTTCCCGTTCCGGCTAAGGCGTCCGCGTCGTCTGTACCCACGTGTCCGCGAGCCGCGTCGAAAGTGCAAAGCGAGAAAGAGGGAGGAAACCCCCTCCCCCCGCCCAAAAAAAAAAAGAACAGAGACGAGACAAATAGAGAGAAAGAAAGAACGAAGAGAATTAAGACGAAAGCATGGACTGACGGTGGGGTTATGCTGTTTCGGTGCTGGGAGCTCGGTGGAGCGACTTCCGGTACCCCTAAGGAGGACTCTTCGGAGTCCGCTGGGCTGGTGGCGACCGTAGCCAGCTTGCCCCCCGCCCCGTCCAGCAACTTCCGGTGACTTCCGCCAATACCCCTGCAAGGATTCACAAAGCCATCCAAACTGCAAGGAAAGCTACAACCTCCTCTCCTCTCCTCTCTTCTTCCTTCGTTCAAGTTATTAGTTTCGCTTCAACCCCCTATTTTCTCTCGTTTTCCCTTTTCCCGCACACCCGTTCTTCACCCTCGTGTCTCCTCGACGTACATCGCGGACGCTTCGACAGTTGCAGCTGCATTTTCTTCGAAAATCGTTCGTCGTCCGACGGTCTCGTCGCGGCTATCGTCGGCAGCGAGTCGAAAGTAGCGTGTCGACTGTGAAAGCGTTCGGCGAGATACATCTACGGCACAGCTCGTCGAAATCGCTCGATCGCTCGAGGTCTGACGTTTTTCTACGACGGCTGGTGGAACCGCGATCGGTCGTTCTATCTTATCGTCTATCGCGTGATTGTATCGAATGTTACGTATTTATTAATGCATCAACGTCTTTCGGTTCGCTCGTCTCTCGTACGCGTTCCGCTCGCGTTCCTCTTGTTCTGGAATTAGCGAACATGGAAAAGCGGGAGCTTCGACGCAGATATTTTCGCCGAAAAGTTCCCTTCGGGCGTGCTTAACGAGACGCCGTTCCAACAGCCTCCTTCCAGCAGGTACGCGACGTTCGAGTACAGTTGCCCCTCGATGAACCTTTACACGCGAGAGATCAGAGAGAACGTCTTGCTATTATACGATGTTAAAGTCGCGGTGGAACGATAAGGCGACTCGGGTTAACGAACAGGCGCGGCGTACGTGCGGTTCGCAACGATCGCGCCTCGAATCGTCGCTCGAGTGGTCGAATTTCGGCATCTCCGGTGGAAAACTCGGGCGATCGAGGAAGCGAAGCGAAAGCTGTTTGTCCGATGCAACTTGTTTGTCCGATGCCTCGTCGACGGAACGTCGAGAATCGTCGTGTCACGAACCGTCGAGCGTCGTCGATCTCGTGCATCGTTTCGAGGAAACGCAACGATATAATAGAAAAAACACGGCGGGAAAAAAAAGAAAGAAAAAAGAACCTAACGCGTATATGCTACGCGACAAGAGTTTACGTAAGGACGTGACCGCGATAAATTATAAAAAGAAGAAGAGAATCGATCGTGCGCTCGCGGCCGAACAAATCGAAAGATCGACAGACGCAGGGAGAGAAGAACCGCCGGTCCTTGTTCCGTGACCCGAGATACTACGACGCACGATTCGCGGATTTTGACGAGTGGCGTCGATGGGGCCCTTTTAAACGGACAACGTCCGATACCGGACATCGTCGATTTGAAAGAACGCATCCAGAAATCGTGTGCGCGCGCTCGATTACCACGGGTTGCGCCCGCAGAAAGACCTATCGAACTACGCTACGGCAGTTAACGCGTAACAACGAGCAGAGGGGGTAATGACAAAGACGGAGATCGAACGCACGAAATCATATAGAACGGAAGGACAGGGGGATTTAATTAAAAACAATCATAACAGAGAAAGTGGCTGATGAATGAAACCTACCTGAGGGTCTGAGCGGTCGTCGCGGAACGTAGCGAGGCTCTGGGGTTATCGGGCCTATGAAGGGGATCGGGGGAGGACACGGCTCTGGCCTGGTCGACTAGCCGCAGAACCGGGCTGATCTTGCCTTTCTCGATGCAGTCGCAGGTTTTCGAAATACTTCTCCAACCTGGCTGACCGATTCTCGGCTTAGCGGTCGGCACGATCACGCTGTTCCGCTGCTCGTTCCGATCGTTCGCCGCCGAATTCGTCGCGTTACGTTCGTTCCGCGCGTCGAAGCTATTCCTCTCGACGTTTTTTCGCATGTGTCGCGGAACGTCCTGCGGCCCAGGCACTTTGAACACGCCAGCGTCGTTGTCGGCGTTCTCGTTAACGCGACCGTTGTCGCCCGAAAGGATGCCGTTCTTCGATCGATTCGTTTCACTCTGGTCGTTCGACAGAGGAACGGCCGCTATGCTCGATCTTAGAGGATTCCGCGCCATCGATTTCCCCTCGCGCGACGAAAGGGGGCTGGACGTAGACCAGAACCTATTCCGTGGGTCCGGCAGCATCGAGGAAGACGAGGATGGAGATTCGGAGTCGAGGGAGGTCTCGGGTCTGGCAGGCTGCTGGTTCGAGGACTTTTGGGAGACATTGGGGATACGTGGTGCCCATACCGGCCAGGAGGGTGACCTATAAAGATCACAACACAAATATTCAAGCATGCAAAAATAATAATAAACTCATATACAGTACGAAGTAGAGACGAAAATGGGAAGATGTGGGAGACGTAAAAAAAAAAAAAAAAAAAAAAAAAAAAAAAAAAAAAAAAAAAAAAAAAAAAAAAAAAAAAAAAAAAAAAAAAAAAAAAAAAAACATATATATATATACCTGGGAAGAGAGAAAATCCAGAGTCTCAAGAAAGTAACGAAAAAAAAAAAAAAATAAAGAAAAGAAAAGAAAACAAGAGAAAAAAGGGAATAGATCTAACGTTTCCCTCGTAAATCGTTATCGACGATGCCTTCTTGTTGACAATCGTTCAACGAACACGCGCCAGACGATAAACGATAGTCCGAGCAGCAAGTTCGATAGAGTAGAGCAGAGAGAATTCGATGGCGTACGTGTTGTGATGTTCGCTTTGTTAAGAGGCAAGCGCCGAAACTTCTCCGAAGAGAAATTTCTGGAAAGTTACCGATAACGAAATTTAAAAAAGATCCTGTCGAAAGATTCGATTAAAATACAGACGTAAGCGTAGAGTTCGAAAGCAAGATCGCAAGCGCGACTGCATGGTATTTAGTGGCGCGCGATTGGAGAAATTGTTAGTGAGTATTACAGGGTGATATTCTCGGTTACGTTCTTGCTCGAGGCAGATATCCCGCGATATCGTACGAGAAACTGTGTTCCTGTCGCGAGATTCCTCTTACTCGTTCCCATACCATGAAATACCATGCGCACTTATCGTCCAAGTAAAACCGCGAGAATGTCCATCGAACGTCGGTTTCGACAAAGGTTTGCAAAGTAAGGACAAAAAGAAAAAAAGATTCGTTCGAAAGAGATCGACGGAGCGAAGACACGTTCGAAGACGGTAGGATAAGCGACGAGCGATTACCGAGACGCGAGAGGTATTCGACGAGTGCTTGTTGCGTTAGAAAGACTCGAGAAGAGAACTCTGGACATCGATCGGGGCATAATTTCTCTTTCGTCGCTTGAAATTCCCGGATCTAACTCGAACCTCCGTCTGCGTTTACCCTGAACGAGAGTTTTCTATCGTTCGCGTATTTGTTTCTCCCGTTTGTCATCGTGGGGCGACCGCGTGGCCTTACCTAATGTGGCCACTGTCACCACTACTGCTCTGCCTACTGTGTTGACTGTGTGAATTTAAAGATCCATAGCCGGAGCCTTTGCTCAGCTGGCTGGTGTTGCTGCTGTTGCGAGAATGGCCCGACTCTGTGTGCGCTTCGGTTAGAGTCTCCACTGGAAGAGTCGGCGGTACGATCTCGCTCAGGGTCATTGGATCGTAGGACTCCGCCCCACTGAGAAGCTCTAAAAACAACCAACGCCGTGTTAAACATTGGTCGAACGTAAAAATCCTACCGAATTACCACCGTCCTCGTTCCTGTCATGTTCTGTCACCGAGTTTCGATTCTCTATCGTTCGTCGGCGAATCGTCGTTCCTCCGTTTTGTTTTACTCGCCCGCGATTTGGCGAAAGAACATGAGAAGATCGGGAATAAGATTGGATCGTTACCCGAGGAAAAGAGGGCAGGCCTCTTTTTCGGAAGACTACCAAAACCGCTGCTAGCACTAGCTATACTTCCAGCTAACGAACCAGTGGATACGTAATCTTCTCGATTGGTACACCTCTCGGATGCAGTTTCGTCCGTCGTCACACCGGAAACACCTGGTACGCCAGGTACTGCGAGCTGCGTTTGCTTCAACGACGGAGACGGCCTGCAAAATGCGATTCACCTTTCGTCATTCCGTCTAACCTCGGGCACGATCGTCGAGCTCGATCGTTGGATCGGAAAACGGTTCGAACACGTGGATCAGAGCTTACACTTTAAACAGAATATCTCCCGACAGCATGTTCATCTTGATGGCAACGCGTAACATGGAATTGTCCTGTCTGTGTCTCGAGTCGTAGCCTTCCAGGAGATACCTCGTTCTGCAGAGTCCAGCTCCTGCGAATTCGGCGAGGTTCAGGTCGGTGAAGCCAAGCTTCTGGAAGGACCTGCCTCCCTTCAATTCCTGCGAAAGTAACCTATCGTTAGAACAGGTAGGAAACGAAAGCGCGCCAGCCCCATCCAGGGCAAGGAAAGTTCAAACGAGTCACCTTTCTCACGGATATCCTTAGAATACACGGATCGAGAACACCGGTGGACGCATTGGCACTCATCTTGCATAGAAACTCGAATTTGGCGTCCCATCTGACGGTATGCTCCTGCACTTCCTCCCTGAAACCAACATCGAGCACATGAGTATACGCGCGCACAAATACGACGCGCGTGGAACGTAATTGCATCTTTATTTGCCACGGTTAGCAACGACATCGAACCGCGAACGAATTCGGGTGACCAGTTTGCAAGCGACGGTCGCTCGTGGAACAAAAGGATCGAACGAAATTCACGGTCGACGATGATTCACGGTGTCGCGCGGGACACCGCTGCTGCCGATCTGGCTGGCAACTTTTCACCGGGTTCTACCAGCCGGTCGTGTCTGAATGAATATTCAGAGTACTTTGCTTCCGGTAAGGGAGCATCCGCTCGGCGGTCGCGTCATCGTCACGTATCGAATCGTACAAAGGGCTGAATTATGCGTTGCGTCGTTGTTTGCGTCTCGCGCGACGAATTCCATATAGGGTGGCGATAGATGTACGCGTAGAACCAAACCTAGAGAGCGGCGTGTACGTGTTTGGCGAGTAGCGTGCGATAAACCAGCCCTCCTATTCTATTTTCATTCGAGGACAGAGAATTCTGTCTCTCGATGGCCTTCGGTCGAGTCGTCGCAATCGAGCTAGATAGATTAAAGATATAGCGCGTGCACGTAGCTACGTTTCACGATCAATTTCGTTGCCTATGGAAAATGCAGAGACAGGAAGAAGAGAAAGTTGCTCGGCCCGCCACGAAATCCAAATTCTCGCTCTTCGAACGCCGAATAAACGCGGCGCAGTTCTCGCCGATTTCTCGTTTCGAGCACCCTCCGACTCGTAAACGCCGTCGACGCCACACGCACCCTCCTCGCTCGTCGAGAGCCACCACCACCACCGTCGTCGTCGTCGTCGTCGTCGTCGTCGTCGTCGTCGTCGTCGTCGTCGTCGTCGTCGTCGTATCGACTTTGCACGGGGAGCGGAAAAAACTTGCGAGAAACAAAACGCTGTCGCGGAGAACGGGATAACAAAAGCACTCGTGTGCTTCGGAGGAACGCGAATCGTTGTTGCCGAAAGCCGATACGGAGAGGCGGAACACGGTCTGCAAGATGCGCGGTCGTCGTGGTGAACGATGGAAATACGGGATCGCGCTTCGAGTTTTCCCAGAATCGACCGACGGGCTTAAAAATCGAAACGCGAAACGAATAAACACGTCGGTCGACCGTGTACGTTTGTTGCGCGGATTTGGCTCGTTAACGAGATCGTACGGCTCGGAAGGGTTTGCCTTAGTCCACTGTTATCCGGATGCGCGTATCGACCGCTCGAAAAGTCACGCCGTTATCGCCGTCTGCCATAGGATTATTACCGCGCGTTTGTGCTTCCAGTCGAAGAATTTTCAGTCGCTGTTCGAATTCGCCAACGGATTTTATCACGACGAGTATTCTGCTCTTTCGTAACGAGTCGAGGCTGCTGCAGATTCAAAGAATAAATAGTAGTTGGCGAAGGAAGAGGAAGATCGATGATCGTGTAAAAATGTCTCAGCCTCGCGCTTAATCTCTCTTGAAACGAACTTGCGTTGACCGGAAAACGGAAGCGCGTTCGCGAGACGTATCGAGCGCGCCACGTGTAATTTCCGAAAGATTCGAAGAAACGTGCATCCTGTGGCGATTAAATGTCGGATAGTGGGTTACGGGGGCAGGACGCGAGCAACGACGTGGTCCGCTGATAACCGATAACGAATTAAACGCGTGGTCGTTTTATTTGTTACTCTCGCAACGCGCGCGATTCGTTGACTCGGAACACGACCAAACTGTTCAAACTCGATCGACGAAACGCGAGAGACCGGGGATAATCATGGAAGCAACGTTTTAAAAATAATCGAATCATAATCGCCCACTAGCGTGCAATTTCACGGTCACGGTGCGCAAGGTTAATTACGTTTAACTATCGTACGGAGCATAGGAATTGCAGATGAGCCGGCGAGTAATCGCCGGAGAAACTGGGCCGGCGAATCGCCGAGCGAATTCCAGCGCTTGATCGTCTCGCGTTTTCACCAAGGTGTCGCGATTCGATCGCGCTCTGGCGTATCAAACGCGGAATTTCCCCTTCCGCCCTCGCGCAACGTCTCTTTGATCTTTAGCTCGATCAAAGGAGCCACTATTTCCAGAACGTATCCCGACCAGCGGAAAAAAAGGATTTGCCACCAACTACGAACGTGACGAGGCATCCAGTCGAGGAATTACGGTCACGTAGGCTGCCGAGAAGCGTATTCACGAGCCCCTGAATATCGATATAACAAGACCAATCTCCTCCTCCCGCCTTCTCCGATGACGAGAACGAGAACGAGAACGAGAACGAGAACGAGAACGAGAACGAGGAGGAAGCTTCGTAACCCTGGCCGAGCCACGCTCCGTATCGCGATACCAGCCGACCCTAATTCCGTCCTACCCGTCGTACTTTTCGTCTGCCTCTGTTGCACGGCCTGCCGCCAACTTTCGCGATACAGCAGTCGTCGAGTTAAACGCGGATCGTATCTCGCGACCAGCGTAATTTCACGCGCGAAAATCGACGTCACCTCGGAATAAATTTCCTGCTCGACATTTGTCCGCCGGATCTCTAACTCCGTTATCTGTGATCCAACGAATAACGCGTGTTCGTTGCGATTACGCCGTCGTTCGCCCTTGGAACCTACCTTTTCCTCTTTCCGCGGGATCGGAGAAACGCGAAGCAAAATTTCAGCGGGACGGAGGTTCGAGCGAGCGATCGATCGATCGGTTATCGTAATAACGGAACAATCGACTTTTGTTCTCGGACTCCGGTGAAAAGTCCCGTAGCGATACTTTTGCTGGAAGAACATGTATTAGGTTGGGAAGCGAAAAGTTTCTTTCGTCTTGTAAGGAAAGTTTCCACCTGTTTTCTATTATTTTTGTCGAATCCTGTATGATCGTAATAACAGAGATAGAAGAAAATGAATCGTACGTGATTCGATAATAGAATAATATACAAGGGGAAAAGGTTGTGCATCTATCGTTTCCTTACAAAAGGAAAGAAACTTTCGGGACAACCTAATACTCGTAAGGTACGTGGCAGTTTCTTCGGACTACAGCCACGTCCTAACGGAGGCTCGAGTAACTATCTATAACGTACGAACGATTCACGAAGCCTTCTCGTTTCTCTCGATAGATTCGACGATCGAAGGATAACCAAAAGATTCGTTGAATTTAGCGAGACCGGGTGCATCGCTTTATTAGAGATCGGATAACCCGACGGTCGTTCTTTCTCGCTGTCGAGTCGATTATCCGGCCAACGAATTTTATTATCCGAACGTAACGCGGGGATACTGCTGTGACAGCTTGTGAAAGCAAGGCAGAGGCGTTTAACGAAACCGCGGTCGACACTTTCGCAGCGTGGCGGTCGCCGAATTACGGGATTCGCACGGGTCCAGGGGATAAACTGTTGTCCGTCGGACGGGAAGCACGAGCCAATTACCGTGGAAACCGGGTCGAACTATCCTCCGACATGTCCAAAAATTCACATCGCCCCGAGAACCAATGAATTTTCGGTTTCAACGCGAACGAGAAACTCGCCACCGTTGATCGACGTTCCATCGACGAGAATCGACAAATACGAAATCGACCATACAGCGTCGTAAACTTTCCCTTCTCGGCTGGATTTCGAATCTCCGGTCGAACGTTTGCTCGACACCTTGTCGTTGGTCTCTGGTTATTTAATTAAGGGCGCGTTCCTTGGCAACGGTTTCGCAAACAGAAAGTAAGCGGCACGTGGCTACGAAAGTTATCGATTCCTTGATAAAAGACACGTGTATCCAGGGAATCGACGCAATCCGGAAGCGCGATTTAACATGGTTGCTCGCGTGCCGGACGATAGTCCATCCAGCGTACGTCGTGCTCGTAAAATGATATTGCACAGCAGCTTGGGGAGCAAGAAGCCTTGAAATCGATTCTCCGACCCAGGGACGATACTTCGTAGGCGAAAAAGCCCGTAAACGGCGCGAAACGATTTCCCAAGCGAATCTGCGTTTTCGTTTCGCCAGGAGTTCCATCCGACTCGAGCAAGATCCAAGTGCCTGCCGATCGTAATCGTTCGTCAAAGACGATCGTTCAGCCGTCTTCGCGGTCCATGGCGAAGTTTCGATCGTACATCCCCGGCGGCGAGGCTCTCTCGCCGGACGAAGTGACGACGAACGGAACGAATTTAACCCGTAGATCGTGTAAATCGAAGGCGACGATTAAATTCAACCACCGTGCACTCGGTTATTTGATCGTTGATCCTGCTCTACCTACGACGATTCTACCACGGTTGATATTAGCGTGGGATGTCAACAGGTCTTCGCCGCCGTGCTCCGCCAGCGATCTCCGCGCTCCTTTGCCCTCTTCTCCGCTTTCCACTTTGCTTTTGTCTTTCCACATACGACAGGGATAAAGAATAACGTACCGTCTTGAATATTTCATGAATTCGCTCCGCGATTTCGTCTCCTACGCCAAGCGCAAATTGCACCGAACGATATCGAATCTGCAACGTATAGAACTATCTATTATCCGCTCGAACGTAGTCGGTCGTCCCGCAGTCTGCGTTCGGTCCAACCCGATAAGAGAAATCGTGCCATCTTTTCCATCTGGAAGAACGATACACGCGATGAAGCGGCTCTCTCCGTGCCCTGTCCCATCCTCCGTAGAATTCGTTTTTCCAGTAACTGTTTTAATCTCGCGATACGGAACACGTCGGATCGATAACAGGGGACAGAGAAGGAAGAGAGGCGGAGAGGCAGAAGAAGAGGAGACGGAAGGAAAGCAAGCGGCTGGAACACGGGAGAAAATCAGCAGCGAAGGATAGCCAGCGCTGCGGCGACCGTGGCTCCGCGGATAATTGGACCGAGTCGATGCTCCAAATATGTCACCGGTCGACGTTCGTGGCGCGCCGCGACGCCGAAAAAAAAGGTGACGCCGAAAAGGTTCCTCTTTCGCGCCTTTCGAACCACCGTGGATCTCGGTGAAATCGAAACGAGTTCGCGTCCGCGCGATTGTACCATCGACCACCGTTAGCAGCAGCATCTTTAGACGAGATTTGGCAAAATCGAAACGAACGATAGAATTCGAATTCCAGAACCGAGTCGAGAGTCCTCGTAGGCAGCAAGAAAGGTTTGAATTCTACCGAGAGATTCGATCACGACTGAAAAATTCGTACATGTTGGGAGCGACGAGTACACGAGGAGATAGAAATGGATCGAAATAGATTCTTCCGGTAATCGTAAAATCTCCGAATAGCCTGAACGGAAAGGAAAAAACCATCGTCCAGGTTCCCCTGATTTTGCGCTTTGCGCTTTCCCAGCGGATCCAAGTATCTCGTGAAATCAATTCGCGTACACCAGACAATACGTACGACGTCCTTGTCGGGATTAAGCGCTGTCCATAGAGACCTATTAAGCTGATTATGGTCACCGCTTTGTAGTAACCTTTGAGCGGTCAGATTCGTAAGCGGGAACATGCGGAGTACCGGTGGACCCCTTAAAGTTAACGACCGAGTCGAACCTTGGCCTAACCGTCGCACTAACACCGACGTAGCCTTAAATTAATTTCTTAAATACGAAGCGATAAAGACCGCCGTTGCCACGGCTACAATTAGGAGTTTAATAGGTCGAGCCCCGACTGCAAACGATCCACGCGTTTCAATCTAGCTTTATACGACGGCGATGCACGACGAAACGAGGCCGTTTCGAATTTATCCACTATTTCGCTCTCAACGTTCTCTCGACAGAAACGCGTTCCAACGACGACGAGGCATACGTTTCAAAGAACGGAACGCAATTTTCCCTGGATCGAGACGCGAAATCCAAGCGCGCGTGGCTTGGAAAAATCCCACCAACGAAATTTCTTCTCGTACATGCGCACGTACGTACGTCGATTTCGTGAAACTGATCGCTCGCGATCGTCCAACGATCGATGCAAAGACCACACGGCTGTAACTTTCACCGACATCGCCGGGTATAATTCACGGATCACGAACGAGCTCGACCGTTGCATTAGCCGTGGGCAAGGCTGCTCCAAGGCTGTCCGGATTGTGTGTCATTCGCAGTTTCGCAATCGAGTTCGGATGAAAATGCAAGACCCTGTTCTCGCCCGTACTTTGCTATTCGTAACCGAACGGTCGGCTCTCGTAGCACTTTCACGCGCAGGTGATCGCTTGGTCGTGTCTCGTAATCGGCGATAACGTTTGCCAAGGTAGTCGTGAACGGTCGAATAGCGTAACGACGCTGTTATTCGATTCGATTTTACTCGCGGCTATAGATGCCTTCTTTCAGCGACTCTGTGACTTTACGTAGGATGGTGGACGTTTGGAGTTTTCTTTTTTCTTTTTTTTTTTTTGTTTTGTTTTTATACGATAAAAGCTGTCCGAGTAACTTTGATAAACACGAATGACGAACGCTACACGCGTGAGATAACGTTCGCACAATGTACACATGAAATTTACTTCCACGTGGTAAGAATATGCGCGTAAGAAGAACGAGATAGTCTTTCGCGAGTTATCGGAGACTCGACGAGGATAAAAACGAAGAAATAGATAACGTTCGTACGGTAGCGTTCTAAATAACTCGATGCTCGATACGTTGGACGTGGTTCGTCTACTTACGATCTTCCAAGTACGATCCGCACACAGACGCGTATACGTACATGGTATACGGAAAATACGAACTGATATACGAATGACTTCATTAAACGAGACTGACTCGGAAAGAATATCCTGTGATTGAGATTACGGTTTCGCCGGGGAGGCGGGTTTCTTTTTTTTTTTCCGATGGATGCCAGTCAATCGACCGTTTATTCAAACCGAAGGCGAGTCACGGTTATTTTCGTTTTGATCGGTGCATTCGCGCCCAACCGTCCGGCGTAATCGGCGAAACAACGAATCGATTGATATTGCGACGGCGGGGACAACGAAATCTCGCGACTATTTCTGATTCACCTTGCACGCGAGCCTTCACCGTGACGCGTCACGCGCTACACAATCGCGCGATATTTCACGGGCGGACACAATTTCCCCGTTCGATCGCGAACCGCGCCTTCTCCTCAAATATTCCGTCTTATCGACCCCTCCATCTGTTCCAATAAATTAACGTCTAACGTCTAACCAACGATAAATCTCAATTTCCTGCGACGAATGTCAAACGGTCTAAGCTAAAAATAATTCTTCCGCGACACTCGTCGTAAATCGTTGGATCGAGCGAGTTTCAAAGTGACTCCGATAAGCGTTTCGCGATTTTTTCACAGTTTCTGAAAATCTAGAACGGTGAAACAAAAGAGAAACGACTCGGTCAGCCCGCAGGAGGAGGTCAACGTTTCTTTTTCAACTGCTCCGAGTTTCTGTTAGCAACGTTCCTATAATCTCTCACGTGGATCGATCCGGTTAACGAGAAACCGCGTTGAATCCTTACGAGGAACCTCGTTCGATTCCCGATCCATCGGATACGGTTAACACGCGCGGATTACGTAAGCTGGAAGCAGTAAATTCCGAGCAGCGTTTGCTCGTTGAACGCCACGGCCCGTTAACTAACGACACGGACAGTTTGTCACCGTGTCTCACGAATGCACGCGCAAACCCGCTGCCAAGCTTATCGCGGTCGTACACCGGACTATCGTCGACGATACCGAGCAAAGTTGGGCTAAAGAACATTTTGGCGAGGGCTGCTGGTGAAATTTTCCAGGACCCGCGGCGATTAATCCCACCGGAGGGAAGTCGGAGCGATTCTCGCCACCGATAACTCGCTGGTAGCTTCGTCGTCCCGCTCGACTTTGCTTTCTAGTTTTTTGAAACGCGACCGGTGCGCCATCCACGGTCGTTACCGAACGAAATTATTTGCAACCTGGTCCCCGCGCTTGTAATTTCCAAATTCAATCGCAATCGACGCTCGCAATTGTGACTGCGATGGTTCCACGGATAAACGTTGCGCGAAACGTATAAAAGTAGCGCAACGACGACTCGATTCCAAACGTCGAGCGACGAACGTGCCGCGACGAGGACCGTTTCTCTAGCTGGAGAATGCAAGTAACTGTAAACGAACGGCTGCCAGCTATCGGAATTTTCGTTCCGGCAGACTCGCAATTTCGTTACGTTCAACTCGAAAAGGCGCTTTGTTACCGCTCGGGAAATTAATAAATCTCCATTACGATCACGACCGAGGACTGGCACGGCTGTTTTCAAAGGGACGAGCGGAAAGCAGCTTCGTCGCAGGACATGAAATTTCGAATTAAACCGTGTCCGCTCTTAGAGACAAAAGGACGCAGTGTCTCCTGGTTTTTCGCCGTGCTCGCGTTCAATCCCTTCCGATCGGCACCAAAGCAATGGTAAACTAAGCGGATTCGATTAATCTCCGCAACGAGATACTTGTCCATGCATCCGCGTCGTTGCAACGTTTTCCTCGCGAAGGAACGTTTGAACCGTAAATCGACTACACGGTATCGACTACAAAACGCGGCAAATAATGAAACGAAATCGACAACGTCGGAAAGCCATTGCACGCGGACGACGAGATGGTCACTGGACCAAAGTTCGAATACTAAAAACCATCGACCGGATCTTCGTTTCTCGTCTCCCCGGTGTCGATAGATCCGAAAATATTCATCGTCCACGAATCGTCGAGGGCGACTAACGGCCACTTTGGAATTAGAAACGAAACTGCGAACGAAGAACGACGACGAATTTCTAAACGACGAAGGTTCCTTCGCCCCGTGGCCAATCTCTGAAAACTGAAAACAAACGGCCGCGATTTTCTCCGTGCGTGAATGGCAGGCGTCGAAACGTCGGAAGCGTTCGACGAAATTCGAAGTGGATCTAGGCGGCGAGAAGTCGACCGTGAATCGAGCGGCGCGTTCTTAGCGGCGTCACAGCGTGATCTCGCGCGAAGCTGCTGGATTTCCTGGTCGGAAGGATACGCGCGCGTCGTGCAATTTCGAATCCAGCTGGAAACACGGAGAGAGCAAATGGCACGGGCGAGGCCGTAAGTGGCGCGCGATTCCGGGCAGACCAGTTCCCTTGGCCAGAAGAACGCGATCTCGCTTGTTGGTGATGGGATCGCGCGTCGATAATGATTCGCTGTTTGGAATCGGTTTCACGTACTGCGAAAGGAACCGGAAGCGCAAGAATAGAAATACCGCGGTGGCGAGAAGACGTAAAGCGCAGCTAGCGAGAAACTCGAACGAGTTGTTAGATATAGTAGCGCCAACTTGGCATCTCCAACGTCATCGTAGGCAAGAATTATCTTGATGGAATTAAATTATCGGACTGCGGATCTTCGTGCAAATTTATATCTTTGTGGACACAGCCGAGAAACGGAAATAAATAGAGATTCGTGTTATCTGTTGAAAATCGAACCGAGTATTCCTTGGATATCTTGCGCACTTTCATGTGCCTGTCGTACGCGTTCTCTGCAAATTTCCTACGAACGTGTAAGAATCTGTGGTTGGCCAGAAACCTAGCAAAAGACGCGGAAAACCTCCGACGCAGAAAGATGAGTATTTCCTAGATCGTTCGCATCTGAATTCTTGATCGCTTGATCCACCATTCCGTCAACGAGTCGATAATCGACGAGCCTTCGTTCGCGTTATAACGCCGTTCGGAGACGATTCTATGCCTCTTCGATTACTGCTCTACGCAAAGATCGAGAGACGCCACTGTAAGGCAGTCGAAACGTAACGGAGCTAGGACTAGGACTCGGTGGATACGCGAACGAGTGGTATCGGACGGATGCGTAGTCGGACAGAAAGCGAGAAGAGGCGAGACGCGGCGCGTCCTTATTTCGCGTATATTGGCGAGAAGGGTCGCGACAAAGGAAAGTCGGTGGCTACCGGGGATCGAGAATCACGATTGAGATCGACACGAGCCGGAAGAATTCGAGTCGGCTCGTCAAGACGGACGATTATCGAGTTGACTTCAATCGAAACGCAGGCGTCTAAATTGTCGAAGGGAAACGTCGTCGTGGGAGACCGTTATATCGTTGGATCGAAGGCGGCACCGTGCAGGAAAAGGTACGCGGTTTTCAAGCACCGTTTCCGCTCCTGGGAACACGTGTACGCGCTAATAATAAGACGCGCTAGCTATAAGCTGACAATTAACCGAGACCTTCCGAGACGCAGAAAATTCATTGAAATTGATACAGCAGCTGGTCACAGGTCGAATAACCACGCCAGTCTGGTAAGAGGATAGCTTTTCTTTAAATAGAAAGAGCAAACCTCGCGTTTATCGGAATCGCTTGGAACGCGCGGATGTAGGCCGTTGATAGACGATAAATAAAAAGTATCGAGATGCAAAGCACCGGGTATATGGACGTTTCTGGAACCAATGCGCGTAAATGGTGGAACGCTCGATCGATCCTTGTATATTAATTCGTCGAAGGCAATTACCTGTTTGGTACGTTTACGTTATGCGTTGCGAATCTCTCGTTTAACAGCGTGCCGCTATCGTCGCGGCATAGAATCGACAAGTTACGGACAATTAAATCCGCCAGATTTGGATATTTCGAGACAGGATAGATATCCTAATGGCGTAAAGTCGACGATATCGCGTATGCACAAACGACAAGCTCGAACAGGTTGAACGGTATAAATTAAAAGCGCTCCTCCTTCGACGCTATAGCACGCGCGCGTTAGTCGTCGCGACGTTCGGATCGTTCGCTATCGGTAAGCTTTTCGATTCGCGTTCGAATGGCACCAAACTCGATCGCGCTCGTTCTGCTTGGTCGGGGATATGAGATTTAATTGCGCGATAGTTTACGAGCTTCGAAATAACGACGATAACAGCGTGGTAAGTACAATGTGTTTTCTTATCACGTTATCGGCGGTTATCGCGTACAACCACCAGCCACGCTAATTATCAGTAACACAACGGTCACATGCCGCATTGTTCGACGCATAGGCGGCCGATATGCTCGCTGGCAAACGAACGATAATTACCATCGGTTAAGGTACACCCGCTGCCGCGCGACGTCTGCGCGTTATTAACGTAACGCAACAATTGAATGTGTGAGACATTGTTGTTCCCCAGGTTCGCACGATCAATACGAATCGACGACTCTTTCTCACGACACTTACCGCTCGCGACAACCGCGATGGACAAATCTTCGCTTGTTCTCTGTCTTTACGACGCGCGCAACGGATTAAATTTATCGATAAAATCGACGGACGGATAAATCGGCAACGGGCAAAGTTCCGCGTCTGTCTCGTTTGTTCTCGTCGAATCTGCTCCTCTTGCCCGTTGAGGAGCTTAAAAACATTCCTGGAACACAATCCGCCTCGCAGGAATTGCCATACCGATTCGTTGGAATTAAAGCGGGCGCTGTTGTAATTGCAAGTACTCGAACAACTCGTTAATTCCGTAGGTTCTAGCGGTCTTCCAGTTGGAGATCGCAATTGCTCGTTGGTTAACCGTGCGCATTTGCAGTTAGCTTTTAGCGCGTACGCTTTTCATCGCCTTCGACGCCACAGCCTATGCCCGGGGCTAACGCCGAGGCTGCAACTTTGAACTCACCGCTACGTTGATTCGAGGAAATACGTTCTCCTCCCCCTCGACTCGTTTAAAATAAAAGTTGTCTGGAAATCGGTCAATTAAACCACTTCTGAAGCAGAAAGTCGAAGACATCTCTTCCGGTTCGGGGCAATTGCAACGCACGCACGATTCCAAGCGCATCGTTTCGCCACGGCCGATGCTTCCGGGCGAAATTCTAGCTATTCGTTCGAACCGCTTACGTAACGTCGCTTATGAATACGTAACAATGCAAAGTGAAGGTACTCGGGAAGAGCGGAGTCGAGACAGATGGAAAGCCCGCTGTTGCGAATTCCACGATCGATGTTAATCGAGATAGAACTTTATAGCGAGCTTGCTTTGCGTATCTGCCACGCCGGTGCTTTCTCGGAACGGAGCTCCTCGGAAACGATACTTTTCGTATACGGGATGGACGGAGCGAATGGCGCGGGGCACGAAACGTTTTGCAGCGGGAGAAATTTTGCAGGCGAAAATTGACGGCGCGCGTATAAATTATCGTAGAGCGGGCCGCAACGCGAAAGCGATAGAAATCAACGGGTGGCTTTGGGACGAATGCCAAAACGGTCGGTGACATTCTAATCAAGGCTAAAAAGATCGGTTGTTCGCACCTTTGGCCCGGTTTCGTCGACCGAAAATTCCCCGATCTGTTTTAGATTCGACGCGAGTGTCTCTCGTCGTGCCGTTGTCGCGAGTACGGCAGAGCGTTCTTTCGCGCGAATCTCAAGGAAACGCGCATCTAGCACGCGAACGCGCGACACGAAAACGTTTCGCGCGCGTGTTGTCGTGAAACCGCCGCGTGTGCAATTAACCAGTAACCCCTTGACTTGCTTCTTTTCTACCTCTAATTATCGTTCTCGTCGTTGAAATAGGAAGACTGTTATTTTCTCTTTCCTGGCACAAACCGATATTCGACGTCCTTCTCTCTCAACTCGTTGCACGTGTACCGTTGTATTTTCAGCTTCCTCTTATCTCCACTGTCGGCAATTCTTCGCGAGTCGAAAATACGACTTCGCGAATAATCCGGCTTTGCGTAGTTTCCGATCGCGTCGTAGATCGGTTCAACGAAAATTCTTCCGTTGGCCAAAAAACCGAGTTTGCTCGCGTCCCGTTCCCTGTAGCCGGCGAGTGTCCCCGCAAACGCTATTAAAATGGAAATTTCGTCGAACGTCGAAGAGGTTGGCGGCGGCAGCTGCACGACGAACATACGCGTCGGACACGCCTCGATTTTACACGATGGTAGTACGACAGACGTAAAAACAGGTTCACCTTTAAACGTCTAGACAGGATATATTCAATTTTCACAAGCATCTGGTTCGCGAGCGAGATCGATAATTTGCCGTCGCGAAACTGTTTGTCTGTTTTCGTCGATTCCCAGACGCTACCGTCGATTTGCCAGACCGTTCAAATAATTCACGCGGTCATCGGCGGCAGATATCCTCTTCGCACGTGCTTCGTGATCGATCGCAGCTTCTTCGTAAATAAAGCGAACAACCGTCGAGACGCGCAGCCGAGATACAAATTTCTTTCCACGGAAACCATCTTCGACAACGTGGCAACTCGTGGTCTACCTTTTTCAAACATTCGCGTCGTCGGGAGAGCTGGCTGATCCAAGTTGCCAGGAGGCTACGTGTTTCGAGTCGGAGCCTTCGGACGCACGTTCTTCGTACAATTTCTCGACGAACGTATCGACCGGAAGCTGGCTATAAAAATATCGACGCTCGTCTTCTTAAAAATCTGAACCTCGTTATTCCTGGAAAGTTTTAACGTTTACATCTTTTTCTTTTCATTTTTCTTTTTTCTTTTTTTACGAAAGTTTTAAACTTTGCGTTCCTAACGATTTCCGACACGGTGTTCTACTCCGACGTCGCGCGATCGTGAAAACGACAGAGCAGCGGCAAGACCAACGACGGAAAGGTTTGCGAGAATCGTTGAATTATCGGTGGCTCGTGGAATGCGATACGAGAGAGTAGAGTCTGAGAGGAAAAGTTGCCGCGCGAATTCATTTACGATAACGTTCACCCACGTGACCGTGGCATGAACGTCGAACCGAATCAATAACTTTCTCCTAATGGAGCCTCGTCGAAATTACAACCCTCTGTTCTATCGTGATATGATTGTTATTGATGTATATACTCGTGCCGGATAGATACCAGTATCGTTCGTGTTTGAAAAAGAAATTCGATATATCATGCTGGCACCTCGACGACGCCAAAGAACTTTCAGACGCGCGTTCCACCGTTAAATATCTCGTATCCGATATAGTACCTAAGGTGTACTGTACAGGGCGCTATCTGCCTTCTCTCTCTTTCTCTCCTTCTTTCTATCAGCTTGTCCCGAAAGTTTCTTCCCTTTTCTAAGGAAATAATAGATGCGCGACCTTTTTTCGTTTTATACTATTTTATCGAATCACGCACGATCCATTTTGCTCTGTCTCTATTATTACGATCACACGCGATTCGACGAAAATAATGTAAAACATCGTCCGTTATTTCCTTACAAGGCGAAAGAAACTTTTCGGACAAGCTGATATATTTCTTCCGTAAAATGACAAAAGTATGGAGAAACGGAGCGCGCCTGTGGACCACGAAGCAGCGTTTAACCGAGTCGAAGAACTCGTAAAATATCGGTCGTAGATTTTCGATGACTTGGATGGAAAGATAAGAAGAGATACAGCCTGGAAATTTCTGCGAGATATCAATCTGGCAGATCTTAAAATACGGTAGTAATAGCCGGAGCACGCGTGGCAGGTAATCGCCTCTATCGAACTAGAAAGCCTTTGTTTCCGCGCGTAAAACCGCGAAATACCGTTGCATTGTTCGCGAAACGCGCACGAATAGTTCGTTTCGGAAGAAAATAGAGAAACGAAACGTGAGAATCGAGTAACACGAGCGATATTCGGCATTCTTCGAGAATAATGGGGCACGCGGCGCGTGGCGCGTGCAAATACAAGTTTACTCGTCGATTGCTCGACTCAGCAACCTTGCGAACGCGAAGATTATTAGCGATCGGGAGCAACGAGGAATAGAGAAGGAAAGATATCTACCGGTTCGAACGAGCACGTATGTAATTGCCGCACGAAAAATAGACGATCTTCGAGCAACCTATGATTTAATCGTTACGTAATCGACTCTTTAGCGCGTAATACCGCTTGGCGTGCGAGTCGTTGCATACTTTGCAACGAACCTTCGATTCCGTTCTGTTTCGAACAGAGATCAATAAGGTTACACGCCTCAGCCCTCTCGAGACGAACTTTTTTTTTCTTGGCAATGGAACGCGATAGTTTAGTGTCACAGGCTGTGTAACGTAGCCGAGTTGAAAAATTTGAATTGGAAATTGGTCGGTTGTGCACCGCCGTTTCTAACGAGATCCTACGTCCCGATAGAGCGCACACAATGTCTCTAAAGTAGATAGTCTGTAAAAATTTGCTACGGTGTGGTCGCGTTACCAGGCTACGCGGACTTTGAGCGATTGCCGCGAAAAGCATCGGAAAATATCCTTTATTAATTATTATTTATTAATTACGCGCGCTGTGTTGGAACGTTCTCGATAAAATCTATCATTATCGAACTCCGTGGCAAAATTCTTGGACACGTTGCGTAACGAAAAATTACGCGCGTTTCAATAATTCTGCAATTTCACGTAATTACCGATAGGATAAATGTCAGGACGGGGCACGTGCAATTTAATACGTGGCACGTAACGAAGTGCACATAACGCGTGCATCCTTGCTACTTAAGGTCAATGTCGCACCATAAACGGATACCAAGCGTTTAATTTTTAAACGAACACACGGTACGTCTCGTTTATTCGCGGCAGAGGCAATCGATCGTGTTTAAAAAAACGAGAAACGTATCAAAGTTTATTCTCCGTTGCGCCGCTACCGCGACGATTACGAGCCTATAATTAGCGTTACGCTCGCACGCACGGTAACTTTGTACGATCCAGGACAACCTCGCTTAACCGCCAACGAAAAAGGAGTTCCAAGCTTCTTTAACGAAGCGTTCGCCGCCTCGGTTCTACGCCGGAGGTGTTTCCCAAATCGCCTTCCGCGAATCGCCGGCGAAAGCTGATTTTTCCATAATTTCTTCGTCGATACCAGAAACGGGTTCCCCGTGGTTCTCGGAATCGCGCCGCGGCAGGTGTTTTACATGGAAAAGATGCTGCAACCGTAGGTGTACGGGGTTGAATGGCGAAAGAGGCGAGTCTCGCGTATACTTTGCGATGTTACACAAATCCTGACGAGTTATGAAAACGTTAAGCGGTCCTTTCGCGCTGCGCAAACCGCAGAATGTCATTCGGAGCTTCTCCTCGACTCGACTCGACTCGACTCGACTCGACTCGACTCGACTCGACTGGAAGAAAAATTTCGCCTAGCCCGACATTAACGACTTTCGAGGGGATTTAATAAGCGGTTTCTCGTCGACGGCGGTCGGAAACGTTTGCGGCGTGAAGCGAGGACACCAGAAGAATTCAGCCGACGACAGTATAGATTGCCTTAAGTGCTTTCAAGTGTCGGTAAAACGCGAGCGGTGGCAACGCTTAAAGCAGAACCCCGTGGCGTTCGTAGAGAGCGTGGCCCAATTTCGACGCAGATTCCAGCCAACTACCCGTGCCGGCCACGATACGCATAATTAACGAGACGAGTCGAGCAAAGCAATCGAGTGAAACCCGCTGGTACCAGGTAAAATGTCCTCTAACGATCGAACTTGATTATCTCGTTACACACAGCCGAGACACTTTGTTTCGCGTCGCGCGGCGAATCGTGCGATTTCGTCGGAGCGGATTGATTAAAACCATCCGCGAAGCTCATCAACGTTCGACCGACCTACTTTCCACCCATTAATTAGCCATTCGATCGCAATGTTTTTCCACGAAAGCGCGTCTCCTAATGGAACATCGATTGTACAAATTGATCGAAGGACGTTGCCGTTTGCTCACGAGCGTTTGCAATTTAAGCAAGATCGAGTATCAAAGAGACTGAAAGCGAGACGAAGAACGTTCGGTAAGAAAAAAAAAAAGTATGGTTTCTTCGGCCGCGTCGTCAGGGTTACGCGCAGACTCGAACGACATATAAAAGCACTGTTGTTCGTAGAAAATTCCAACACGATTGTGTCAAGTCCGCAAACAAACAGCGCATCGGCGGCCTCCGCCGCAAGAGCACGGCCTACGTAAGATCTCACAATGTCGCCACCTATTAATGGTAGTCGTCATCGTTTATGCGGCAAAGACGCGTGCAAAACAGACTCCTTAATCGCGATTCAAAGCCGGTCGACGCTGGCTACGAGAATATTTCCTCGCGAGATTCGATAGCCCCTCTTCTCCTTAACGTCTTAGAACGAGCCGGTTTAGAACGACGTCGAAGCGATAAAATGGCCACGACGAGGCTAATCGAATTATGAAATCAAAGCGACGATATATTTTCTGTCCGTTATTGCTGCTGATAAATCTTTATGGTTAAACGTATCGTCGTTGAAAGTTGCGTCTGCGCGCAAGCTGATTGCTCTATCACGTTTCCCGTTAAACTTGGCCGTTAATTCGACGTCAAATAAAATTGACGGTGAAACGAAGCGAAAACGTTTTCGGTCAGAAGCTCTGGCAGCCTTTGTTCTCGAAACGAAAAGAAAAAGGCAGCAAGAGGGAAGAGAAGACGAATATACGAACGAGCGTGGAACAAATCGACACGGTGGTTGTGCGTGAATCGACGTCGAGGCATTCGTCGCTTTTCTGGCCGAGAGTGGAAAATGAACGGAGAAGAAACGGCGATGAGAAACGGGATGGCGAATTGGGTCGTGGCGCAGTTTCGCAAAACGACCAGGAAAGAAGGGAGAAAAACGCGATGGGGGGATCGTTGATCGTGAAACGGGAAGAAATAAACGCGACCGAGTAAAAACGGATGCCCGAAACGGCGCGCCGTTCGTGCTTCGATCTCTATTTCCGTCTGTCTCTGATACCGCAGCCGCGCCGTGTTTCTCGATTAATCAGCATTTCGATTTCCCGCGACGAGACGCCGCGTCCGAACTACGCTCCGAAAGCGGAGCGGTCTCGAACGAATGGCGACGATCCATTGAATAGCGAAAGAACGTTCGATCGACGACGCCGAGATTCGACGACACCTCGATAATACGACTTTCGCGATTTGTCCTCTCCGTAAAGCGGTTTATCTTTCGATAAGCGCGAGAACCGCATTATCCTGCATTTTTAGATTTGATTTCCGCTTATGTCATTATCATTATTGGCATTGCCGTTTAACGAGTCAGATTACGCAATTTCATCGATCGCGAACCTATCTCGAAGAAGAAGAAAGTTTTCGCGTCAACGAAGGACTAGAACGATCCAGCGCTTCGTAACGCGTTGCATAATGGCATTCGTTTAAACGCACTCGACGATAATTCGGATAACGGAAGTCAGCCAGCGGATTCGACGGACAGTAGCACAGAGCAAACGTTCTCGCCGATAAATTGATAAAGAGGCGTCGTAACGCGTGCACGGAGAATCTAGATAGCAAGAACCTATCTGTCGCTCCGGTGAAAAATATCGCCAGATCCCGATGCACGCGTTCGTCTTCTCTCCCATACTTCGTGATCGCGTTATATCCGATTTGTTCCGTAGGACATGTTTCGTGGAATGTAACACGATTTTCTCGTGAATCTTCGCCGATCGAGAAACAGCGGTTCGAATCTCGGCTTAAACCGAGCGAAAGGTGCCGTGGGGAGGAGAACCTGTTCGAATACGTTTCGTTACGTGTCGGCAACACCAGCGCGGACGTAATACGTTACGCAAGGCCGATGAAACGAAACTCGAACGGCCACGGTACGGTCATCGGTGAACAGGATTAATTAAACGCTTTCTTCGAAACTTCAGGTAAAGCCTTAACCCGTTTCGCCGGTATCGAACGTTCGAAACGCGACTACGAGGAACGATTTCGTTATTTAATTACAGGTCGGCGACGACGACAACGACGACGACGATCGAGGTAGGATAACGCAAGAACCGATCGAAAAGGAGAATCGTCCCGTCTCGGAGACCTCGGTCGCTTGTTTGCAATTTCGCAGCTGCGAAAACGATCCGCGTATGTTTGCTCGGACGATGTCGACGACGCGAAGAATTCGCTGTTGACGAATAATAAAGATTCGTTTATTTGACGATATATTTCATACCCGGCTGGGTCCTCTATTTTTGTTTTGTTTCACGGACGGTCATTTATCATTTTATTTCCGATATTTCGATATATTAGCTCGATAACGCGAACTGACGACTCACCGCGATTAAAAAGCGCGAAAGAAATCCTCGGTGGAACCTAAATGAGATTCGGCTCAGAGATAGCACCTAATATCGACACGTTTGTAAAAACGTTTAATACTAGCAACGACCTTGTCCGTCTCGAGTAACAGGTGCAAATTGATCGGTATTTTTATCGGGGAATGATTAAGAAGACGATATTCCTCGCGAGGCGACAAGGTTTCCCCTTGGGAGGCCGAATAAGGCGGACTACGAAGTGCAACAAGTGCAAGGTAGAGTTGTGGTTTCGTCTTTCCGCACGGCGGAGAAGAAACTCGTTGAAAAATAGAAGACAGTGTACGAGTATCGAGAAAAGCGAGCAGGCAGCCGGTAAAATGAGTTAACAACGTGGATGGCCGATGTCAGGAAACCGATTACAAAACGGTCAATAAATTAACAACGTCGCGGCAATATGTCGTCGCCGTGGAATAATTAATGCACGATCTGACGACTTCCGATCGACTACTCGTTCCTACCTTCGTTTATATCGCGTCGTTCTTGACGCGAACAAACCGAGGAAAATCATCCAGAACGGAATCTAGAACGGAGGAAATTCCCTTTCGTAGAATTCAGCGAATAAATCAGTAGCGGCTGCTGCAAAAATCTTATTTCTGGCTGACGACGAGCTTCGAAGAATATCGTTGACCCGTTGTCGGTAGAAGAACCAAAGATCCTCTCGTCGCAGATATTACGCGACGACGCGAGAACCATCGGCGTAGCGGTTACTATTTTTTAATAAACTTGGCAGCTGAGAGATAGCGTCAGGTTGCGTAATAAGTTCGTTCGCCTCTTGCGAATTTGAGATTATTGGAATATTTGCCGTACTGCGTTAATATCGAAATATTATTATTACTCACTGGTTGAATATTTGAACGATTCTTTCTGCGATAGTCGTTAGGTAAGTAATTCGAAGAACAGATAAGTAGTGTACATACAGGAACTTTTTAATCGTCAATTTTGTCTTTTTGATTTCTTTTACTTAATTCGCTTGCCTTTGCACAGCTGCGATACGTTCTTCGTTGATTACGTTTTTGATGCTTTTTCAATGAAACGCGAACGAACCTTCTACGTTCTAATACGTACGGCCTTTCGGCGAGTACTTTGGCAGTTTGTAGAGCTCGCATAGACTCGAAGGGTACCGAACGCGCGACAGCGCCGCCGCCCATGCATCGCAGCATCTCGCTCATACACGGAGACTAGCTTTATTTTGCGAGGAATATCGTTTCGAGTGGAAAACGTGTGCGGTACTGTTCGGTTAAATCGGCTCGACACGCGCAGAAACGCGCAGGAAGACAAGAGAACAAAACACCAGGGGCAGGGAGAACGGACGTGTAGCGGCAAGGCAAAACGTACCGAAAATAGCTTATCGTTCGTATTTAAACACTGGTTTTCCGCTAATAGCGTTTCCTCGGTGAATCCTCGGCTCGAACATGAGACACGTTGGCCGGTATATAGGCGAGACGACAGGTAATCGAAACCGCGTCGCGGTTTCAGTCGCACGACGTTATTGACGTTGCCCGAATGTTCACCGCGATGGAAGGCAAAACGCACAACGCTCGCATTAACGTAATCGTGTTATCAATTCGTCGTTCATCGCGTTTCGCGTTTCGCGTTCCTCCTTGAGCGCGTGCTACGCTAAAAAGAGAGAAGAAAATCATAAAAGCGATTTAACGTTAGAGCTAGCACGCTGATCGAAGCGATTTTTTAGTTTAGGAATGATTTCCCTCTTTAAATGAATTTTTCATAGGAACGAGGATGGTCAACTCGGTTGGAAATATTCGCGAGAATTTTTGAGGGATTTCAAAGATTTTGTATAAAACGTATAGATAAAAGCTATAGTTCTTCTCCTAGCATTACGTAGGTACCTTTTGTCCCAATTTCTTTGCAACGAGTTTTATATTTCGACCGTTGCTAGTTCCCCGTGTTACAGCAAGAGATCTACTATCAGGAGAGTAAAAATATCTTTTTTATTGCGCGTGGTGAACAGCACGGCGAAAAGACGGGACGAGGAAACGTTTCAATTCCGTAAAGCGGCCCGCTGCAAGAGGAGGAGCTCGCAATTCCCTGAAGTACGCGGCCATCTTCCGTATCCTCGTTTATTTCGCGGAGACAAAACAAAAATGCAGCTTCTCGGAACAAGCGCGGCTCCCTCGGTCCGAAAGCCAGCGACGACTCAGGCTAAGTCCTAGGTAGGCTAATGTATTTTAATTGCGCCAGTTAACCGGCTGAAACTATACCAGCGCTCGTATTCTTTCTCGTTACCGTTAAAGCAAAGGGCGAGGCAAGGTTGGCGAGCGTGTCTCGTTAAAGACGATATCAAACGATGCCTCGGTCTCGAGAAAGCCGAGAGGACGAGGATTTCGCGTGAAAGGCGAGACTTTGTTAGAATGACGGAAAAAATAAACGTAGAAGAACGGGCGAACGTTAACACGCTCGAGACGAATATATTCCGTAAAAACTGTTTCCAACGACCAAATTATTTTCGCAACTGCGTTTGCTACTTTGATAAATAAATGGTCCTAATCCGATTTAGAACCGGGCTGGCTGCTTTACGCTTTAGAGAAATTTAGACGCGTTCCTTTGCGATTCGCTTCCCCATATAACTCGACCATCGCATCGTTCGAGAAATAACCGATAATGTAAAATGTGTTGTAAATAAGCGAGACGTTGAGTTCTAGGCGACTAGGCAGAGTGGATCGACGAAAATGGATCAAAGAACGTCGATCGCGACGATAAATCGCGGCGATCGAATTTACCTTTTAGTTGCGAATTTCGTCAGGAACGGAGATGTCTTGATGCTTCGCGTTTGCCTCGAAAGCGCGGAAATGACGGCGTAAAAGTCGAACGTACGTGGCCTGATAAAACGAGGAATCAGAGAGGGCTGGCAAGCCGTGGGAAGAAGCCACGTAAACCGTCCCGTTGACAGAGGAAAAAAAGAGGATAACGCACGTGGTGCGCAGCCTCTACCAGACGTATTTCTCTGGCCTCGCCGGAGAGTCGAAAACGAACGAGACGACGAATCAAAGTAAGGGGAACGATCGCGGGAAAGCATCGACGGTCTCGAGCGAAAGTAAATCGCTCTCCGGCGAATTTACGGAGGAGAGAGAGACTGGAACGGGCGAGGCTCGATTTTCCGCGATTTTTAAATTTCAAATTTCGCCAGAGGCGCTTGAATCTCGCCCCGTCTACTACTTCCGTGGAAATGGATTATGTATTAAGGTCGATACCATAAATCGGGATAACCGGTTCGCTGGTCGCGTTCGCTACGCGAATTCGCCGATGTTACCAATTAGGAATTAACCTAGTTGATTCCTCGCCGGCGAGATTGCAGGAGAAACGACCGTAGACAGTTCTGTCCAGAGCGTGTGCATCGCGCGTTACCTTGTATCTCGCTGTCGATGGCTTCGGCCGACCTTGGCTATTTTAAAAGCTAGATAAATTATGAATTACCGTTCGATCCGCTGCACCGGGTGTCTAGATAACCGTGATCGTAGTATCTATCCGAAACGAATTATCGGTCGGGCGTAAGCGATAAAATTCGTATCGTAGGAGACATCGCTTTTAGTTACAGTCGCTACTTAACCGAACGTACTTGACGTAGTGAGATTGGAAGCAGTTAAGCGGTGTGACAGCCGCTAACGAGGACATACTTGGAGCCTCGCGTGGACCCACCACGGTTGTCAAAGATCGCTCGAAGGAGACGTTTTCGGAAGACACAGGTAGCTTTATCGTCCAAAATTCTGCCAACTCACTCCACTCGCGTTTCGTATTCGCGTATAAACTTCCATTACACGAACTAAATAATCGCAGTTAATTAGAAGGATCTGCCAAACTCCTGTTAAACGAACCGTTTGTCTCCCGACGAATCCGGATAAATAAGATTCGTACTGGTTCTACGATCTCGCTACGTCCCTTCGATCTTTCGTATCGCTAGAGAGCATCGAAAGCGTTAATTACGTTCCATCTATTGTACGAGTCGAGACGCCGTGCATCTGGCCCAGCATTCAACTTGCAAGTTGTTCTTCGCTCGTCCTCGGGATCAAGCCGAATCGATGAACAAAAAAAGAGGCGGAACTTGCGATGGGCGTCGTATGGAGGTGATCGATGGAAATAGGAGGACGTGAAACGCTCCAGTTTCGTTCGCGGAGTCAGGAAAATAGGCGGCCCGTTAACTTTCCAGCTGGCATCGTTATTGGAAACTCTTTTCGTGGAAGGAAACTCGTTATCTACCGTCTGGCTGAGTTTGCGCTTCGTACGCACACGGTCGAACGAGAGGGATGCACGAGAGTTAAACGGAAGGAAGGGGGTATGTGCGCGCGGCCACCGTCAACGCTTGAAATCGAGTCGAACCGTGTGCACGGGGGCGTCGCGTGCGTATGCGTCGCACTGATCGATAAGTTTCTCGACTGTTGACTAAACAATGTCTAGCACTCGGCTTGCCATAGCTTTCAAAGAGATTTCTCGCGGCGGTTCGCCAGGTCGGACCTGCAGCCATCCTAGGATCGATCGGGCGTTCACGAAAAAAAAAAGAAAAAAAGAAAAAAAAAGGAGAAAAAGAGAGAAACGGCGACGAGGCTGGATGTTTGCGCGCTGGCCGGGAAATTGAAACTGAAATCGAGGCTCGATGCCGTCGATCAACGCCGAGCACGCGATCGTTATTATCGGTAACCTTTTGTTCCAACCCGCTGGCTGAAATTGAATCGGACCACGTCCGGGAGAACGTCAATTAGAATAAACGACGGAACTATTCCGCTCGGTGGAGAATCTTGCCGAGTTTCTAACCGCTCTATCGGTATTACGATGGTACAGTTCGTCTTCGATATCGAATCGTTAAAGAAGTTTCTCTAAAACGGACCAGCTCCCCTTCTTCTCCGGAGTTTTCATCCCCGCGAGCGGCGAACGCGAAAGTCACAAAGGGCGCAAGCCGCTTCGAGTTGCAGCGAATTTGTATCGCTCCGAGATTCCGTCGGAACACCGAAGGACGACCGGGGATGGAAGTATCGGTCAAGGTTAAGCAATCGATGCTGGAAATGCGCGCGGTCCAAATAAAACGGTTGGAACCGGGCTGTGGCGCGACCGGCTACGCCCCTGCGACGAAGAAGGGGCGCTCGCGAAACAAATAACCCTTTTTGCGGAGGGCCACGAGGAAGTTTCAGCGTCGCTGAAAGCGATTCTGTCTCGTGTATCGCGTCGAGAACAATTCACGGCCGAAACTCCGTTGCGTTTCTCTTCTCCCTTCCCTGGCGAATATCCTCTTTGCCGCTCTATCGCGGTTTATTCCGTCGTAGTAGTCTCTTGGAGAATAAGCTCCTTAGTTCGCCGGTGAAGAGAGAGAGAGAGAGAGAGAGGGAGAGGGAGGGGACGGTGGGACGGGCAGGAAGCGGCAGGAGGCGGAAATTCGTTTCCACGGGAATTTCAGTCTGTCAAGGATGAGCTGCGCGGCCGCGCGAACGCCCAGCACAGCCGCGTGTATTCGGGAACAGAGACGAACGGAGGTTCGGTCAAGGTCGAACGATCGACACTGAAAATCCCTCCGACCCTGCAATTATTTGGCATTGCACTTGGTCGAGCGACCCTGGCTTCTCGTTCCTGGCGTGGCTACCTTTTCCTCTGCCTAGTATTAAGCTCGAAACCTACGCGTCGGCTTTGGCGTGGTTCGTTGGCTGAAGCAATTTTGGAAATGCGAGAGAAAATGGGCGCACGAGGGACGGACGGGAAGGTGGAGACACCGGGGAAATTCTACCAGAGAAAAGTTGAGAAACGGGGAAACTCTGCAAAGGCAGGAAGTACCATTACTGAAAATACCGTGAGCGAGGCCAGAAGATAACGCGAACCTGAACGGGAAAGTCGGCGTACGATCAGGGTCGGGGGGGAGAATTCGCAAAAGGATCGAAGGAGAGAAAAAAAAGGAAACTGCGAAAATGGAAATATGCAGAGAGAGAGAGAGAAAGAGGGAGAGAATATTTGCAAGACAGCAAAGGCCAAGTATGGGAGGGGGTAAGAGGAGAGAACGGCTTCGTTTGACGGTGTCGGATCGTGAGCTTTGCTCGCGAGCACCGGCGAAACCCGAGCTTGAAGCACGCACGAGAGCAAACGAAGGGTGGGCTCTGAGATAAAGGAAGCGAAGTATTCGCGAAACGAGTTCATTCAGACCTGAATAAACACGAGCCAACCTATAACGATGCGGTTATTTCAAATAAATCGTTGCGCTATCTATTTAAAATGGAAATCTCTGACTCGGAAATACGAGCTTCAAGTTACTCGATTATCGCGTTGAAATCAACGAAGCGGAATTTATTTTTCTCGTTATAGAGGCAGACGCGGATAAATGAAAATAAAGGGAGGAAGAGAGAATAACAATTGGTCGTTACGATCGTACGGCCTAACGCAACGAATTAAATTCAATTAAGAGATTAGACGGTACATTTGCTGCTCGGTTTGACACGCGTACCGATATACGTATCTAATGAATATTCAAAACAGCAGGAACGTTTTCAGGAAGCCGTGCTTCAACCACGGACAAGCCGCATCTCTCGATTCACACGCTCGTTTGCACTCCGATTTTTCGAGCTACCGAGGCATTGCCAAGGAAAATTACGCAACAGACGAACCACTCTCTCCAACGACAAAAATCGTCAAAGAGTGAAACGCTTTGACGAACAAGCAACCTGATTTCTCGTCCCATGTATCAATCGCGTTTCCCAAAGAAATTGAAGGAAAGTAGCGATCGCGAGTTGATACATAGCGAAGGAGGTAGAGGAAAGTAATCGAGACTCGTTTAATCAGCCCGAATAAAACTAAACCGATTGTTTTAGCAGGAAGATACGCCTCGTAATCCTATGCTTTACTCGCCATTAATAAACAGAGCAAAATACCTTTCGTTAGCATCGATATTGATTCCTTGTAGGAAAAGGAAGGACGTCGAACGAATAGCGTCTGTCGGTTGGTTGCGGCTGCGAGAATGTACAATTCTTTTTACTCGATCCTCGATGACTGTATGTATTCCGCAAGATTCTTAGGAAGACGGGTGGTCGGCCGTGTACTGTATCTTTCTTTCTTCTTCTTTCTAATTACTTCCTTCTAGAAAAATCTTAAAATTTCGGCGCCATCGGTTTTTTATATTCTTCCCTTTCATATTCTTTACTTGCAGAAAAAACGTGGCAACGAAACGATGTGAAAGAAAAATTCGAATACTTGCAGAGATTAATTAATCACCGATCGCGTCACGAATGCGATTTGCAAATTTTATAATCCGACTTTGTAAGGATTTCAGGAATTCCTTCGCGTTTCCCACTTTTTCCAAGTTGTCGTTAGTTTTAGTACCCTATTTAGAGTACGCCAGTGTCGTTTGGTCTCCTCGCCGAACCGAGTACGTTCGATCGATCGAAAAAGACGAGATAAATTTCTGAGATGGCCCTTACGTACATTTTCTTGGCTCGCGACGAGCATGGAAAGTCGTAAGATAGCGGCTGATGCACTCTTTACGACTTCGTTTCAAATTATTCCAGCTTATACGTTTCGAAGGATTGGTTTTTGATTTCGAAAGAAACAGACATCGGGTTTAGTAAAGCTTGAGAATCACGATTCGTTGGATCACCGGTTAAACCGATGCAGCTCAGAGCAGCGGAATAACCGAAGAGAAAAATAACGCGGCGGATCTACTTCCGTATTACGGCCTACGACTTTTAAAAGCGAATAAAGCGTGCTTCCTAGGTGCGAGCGTTATTTCAAGCTGGATGTGACGAGTTCCGAGAAACGTAGAGAACGACGCTGGCAACTT
Source organism: Bombus waltoni (assembly GCA_014737395.1). Classification (NCBI taxonomy): domain Eukaryota; kingdom Metazoa; phylum Arthropoda; class Insecta; order Hymenoptera; family Apidae; genus Bombus; species Bombus waltoni. The sequence continues at coordinate 502,517 of JACXII010000053.1, forward strand.
CCTGCGATAAGAGGACGACGAATTTCCAGGGCCGCGAATTACGCAGAACGACCCAGCCAAAGGCTGCAGAAAGAAGAAGGGGAAGGGGAAACCATCAGGCCCGCGAGGGAAAATGAGAGAAAGACACGGTGAAAAGGAAACGCGAAGAAAAAGAAAGTCGAAGAGGGGGAAATGTGGGGTAACAAGTTCTGCCACGAAGCTCTTCGTTCCCGACAGACGAACCAGACGAAAGCGAAGAATCGAAAGAGCCGATGTGCGTCCAACGTGGCACGTTAATCGTTATAGCGGCAAAAGATAAACGTCGCAGAACACTCTGTGAGAAATATTCGCGGAATATTGCATTTAAATAGTGGATTTTAAACGACGAAAAGTTCAACGAGCGTTAAATTCTCTGAGACAGAAGACTCTCTCCTATATATATATATATAAAAGAAGAAGAGAAGAAGAAGAAGAAAAGAAGAAAGAGAAAAAGGGAGAGAAACAAAGAAGATCAAAACTCGAGAAAAATCCGGTTTCGCGTACGTACGTGTTTCGAGGACGCTGAATATTTTCGTCCGAATGAAACGACCGAGCGTCCAACTAGCTTTTTCCATTTTTCGAAATAATCGCAGTTTCCTCGTTATCTACGAATACCTACGTCCATTTTCCTGACCATTTCGCGCACTTTCTCGTTGCGATGGAAAAATTCACGGACTGTGTAGCGATACTACTATACACGTCGTCTCCCTCGCGTGCCCGAGCTGCAAGCGTGCGTAACACGTTACGCGAGACCAGGAAAAACGATGCAAAAAAGAGTCGAGCCGGTTTGGGACAACGGTTCTTCTCTCGGGCTCGGAGTCGTTCTTCGAGGCGAACGGATCGATCGAGGTCCACCTCGATGAAATCTCCTGCCAACTCGGCCGCCGAATACAAAGTTGCCGACCGTTTCGGATCTCGCGTCATTCTTCTAGCTCGGTGAAGCAACGCGAAATGTAGGCTAACGTGTCCCACCCACACCTTTCTTTCCCTCTTGCCGAAACGAGAGGAGCCTCCGTGGAAAAGGTGAATGAAGAGGAACGCAGCAGAGAAAGGAGAGGGGGGGGGGGAAGAAAGATAGGAAAGCGGCTGGTGGACGGTCGTTCGCGCAGACGCGAGCATCGCGGAATTTCAAACGATCGAACGGACCACCCACGCGAAACGGCTCCTCTTCTGGTTGTGACGCTCAATCCGTACAAGAGGCACGTGATTTCCTGAGCACAGTGTCACCGATAGTTACCACCGTTGAGTGTTACGATCGTTACGATTAGTGCCTCGGCCACGATCGTGTCACGACATATTAGATAATTCCAGGATGAACGGAACCACCGTGACAATTCCACCGTAATATTTCAGAAAGTAACTACGTGCTTAACGAAGAGATGGAATTTGTCGATAATAAATACAAGTTGAGACGATCGAAGCGGGGATACGACGGTCGCACGCCTGTTTCACAACGGAGCTACGAGTTAGCAAATATCGGAAGGAAGAGGGGAAGGAGCAGCAGCTCTTGCGATGTAAATTAAGGCGAAAATTACGCCGACGTTCAAAGGTGAAAAAGTCGGCAGCGCCTTTTTCGCATAATATTATAGATTAATCTCGATTTCACCGTTACGAATTTCAACGATGCAGATTCCACTTCCATTCGTGGCACTGAAATAGACTCGCGTGCCATTCCAGCGAGCACGCTAAGCGTGCAGATGCACAAAATTTCACCGACCTGCTTGTCATTCGGCCGCTATTTTTCTTTTTTGTTTTTTTTTTTGTGTTTTTTTTTTTTTTTTGTTTTCAACAAAACCGGTCACCCGAGCAACGCGACGCGTCGATTCTTCTGCGTTTTATCCGTATATCGGACGCGTAATAGCCGCATAATAATCGATTCTACGCTGTGCTTCGACGTATGAATATGCGCGAGGCACTTTACTATTCCGGTTACGTAATTCCGAACAATTTTTGGTTATATGCATCTCGACTAACGACCGGGCGATAACACGCGCCGTGAAAAAGCGACTCTGGCGATCCAGGAAATACGAAATAAAGCTGGCCGCCGGCTGGTTTTTCCGCTTCGTGCCGCGCGTTGTCGGTTGCACGCGCCGCGCCTCGTATTCCAAATTTATGTCGTCGCGAGAAAGAACGCGAACGTTCCAAGAGCTGGCCCATCCTGGCCAGAGTTTCGACCAGGAGTCGCTGTAATTTTTGCCCTCTTTCAAACTGGTTTAACTGGTGTTACGCCGCGCGCAGCTTTAACAGCTACTCGTGCGAGTTCGTGGTCGAACCGAGATACGTGAAACGCGGGTTATTCGTATTCGACGAGCAGAAGAAGCCGAAGCGAGAACTCGGAAAGTTTAGTTTTCAGTTTAGCTTTAGTTTAGTATCTTTCGTTTAGATCTTCGTCGTTGACGAAAAAGGATCCGTCGCGACCGGAAGACCTTTAAGAGGAAGCAACCACTTGCCGGCTCTTTTCGAATTTCAACCCTCGCGAGTCGTCGATCGGATACGACGATCCTAAATATAAAACGGTGATCGGCGTTTGCGAACAGTTAGTACGTGAGACCCATTAAAGCGGCGGAACACTTTCCAAGACGCTTGTACAACGTGACCCCTCGAGTCGATAAAAATCAGGGGTAAGCTTCTCGTGGCACGTTGTGGATCCCTCGATATCTGCGACCCTATGGCTCGTGCTGCTCTACCCCCTTCTCGGCAAATATGTGCATGGTTATACGAGCCAATGGCGCGACCAGTATCGACATAATCGTTCCCGTGGATACACGCAGAAATATTCCGTGCCTCGGTCGGAGCGTTGTAATCGGGTGTTTCCTCATCACGACACATTGAGGCGGTGTCAGGTCCTCCAACGATGGTCACTCGTTTCCATGCCCGGGACACACCGGACGACAGGACATTGTCCATTATCGTCGTGCCCTCGTGTCTCTTCTCCTTCTCTCTAGTCAACTACCTCCGCTCGTTCCATCTCCATCTCTTTCCACCTCCCTCGCTCTGCCTCTCCTCGACACGATCAGCTACTGGTTCGCACGTCCCCCGATTTCTTCCCTCCTCACCCACCCATCGACCGACCAAACTTTTCTCTTTCAATTTTCGCGCCTCGTGAATCAGGACGAGAACGAATCGCCGTACTTTCTAACGCTATCGGCGGCGAGAGAATCGCGTTTCTCTTTCGACGTTTCCCACTGTCGCTTTTCTTTCGCGCGGCTTTCGAGTCTCGTTATTTATATCCAGTCGCTCCATCCACCGACCGTCGCGATCGGTATGGTCGAAAAATTACCGATAAAAGGTCTACGATACCGTCGTACGCCAGACGTTTCTCGAGGCGCTTTCCATCTCTTCGAGCGGATACTTTGCCGAACTTCGAAAGGAGCAGGGTCTTGCGCGTATCGACGCAGTCGCCTCGAAACCGGAAAATTCGGGCCGGATTCCGCGACGCGAGAAACTCGCTTTCCATCGTGTTCTCGCCCCTAATCTCGTTGCTCGATCGTCGTGGACGCACTATTTTCCAACTCTTTATTCGGTGTTCAGCGGCCGATTCCGAGGAAGGTCATGGTTCAAGGTAGACCTTGCTGCCGAGAAACAAGCCGACCGTCTCTGACGTTAAATCGAAATCGCTTATCTCGATCTGATTGCGCGCACCGTTCCCTCCGACGATGAATCGCATCGGCCTTGCCAGTCGTTTGTCGTAACGCCATTCCCCTCGATTCGGCCATTATCCTATCTCTTACGCTCGCTTCGGCCAGTTCGAGTTTCCTTCAACGACCTCGTCTCGACCAACTGGCAAACCAAATTGCCGAAACGCTCGTCCGAATCGAGATTTTCGAAAATTGCTCCGTCCAATGTTAAAATGTTTAATTTCAAATGGCCGCCGATTTTAAATGTTTGAAAATGTGTTTCAGTAACTGTAACCGCGAACCATTTCGTTTCCGAAGCGACAGCGTTGTTGGAAAGAAACGAACGTATCGGATACTCGGGAGACTCGTTTTGCCGGACGGTGTAAAATCGAGAATCGAGAGTGTTTCGATCGCCGATCTTCGTCAAGAATTGGCAAGATGTAACAGCACCATCGACGGTACCCAAGGATTCGTCACTGGCTGAAATCGAGAGGGTTACACGCGGCAGGAACGCGGAGAGAAATCTCTTAGAAACTTAAATCGTTCTCACTGACATAGATCCGAAGGAATAGTGTTTCTCCCGTAATGACTTGTTCGCGGATACGCTGTCTTTTCACGAACGCTAGAGAGTACTGAAAAACACGGATTCCCTAGCCTAGTTCGTATCATTTTCCGCAGAGAGATCAAAGAATCGACGAGAAACTCGTATACAATTGGATCACGATCTCGGTTATCAGCCGTGCGGAATAGCATCCATTGCGAATAAACCGCGGTTCTTCTACGGATCGAGACGTCGATTTGTAACGGGATTTCCACGAAGAATTTCCATCGAGGAAAGCAAAAAACGATCGAAGAGAAGACACATATTCGGCATTTCCGTTCAGGCGTGGTAATTAGTTTGCGTCGGTCGCTGCGAACAACTTACGCGCGATCGATCGACGAAGGACTATCAGAAATTCCGCTTTTCCGCAATACGGTTGCTTCCGTTTTCCTAGAAAGTCCTTTCGCAGGAAGGTCGACCGCGCGACACGTCCCGAGACGTCCCTCTCCCTTCCCTTCTCCGGTCCTTTCGGGAAAACTCGGTGCAAAGTCGAGCGAATCGATCGAGATCACCTCGAGGTTGCACCGAGTTGCACGCTTCTGCGACCAGCGGCGAGCAAATGGTTAATCACGAGCCCGGCCATCGCCGATCGTCGCGATTAAACTCGTCGATCCGCAAAAAAACACTAATAACGCGTTGGTTCGATTAATCGTTGATCGTCGCAGCACCGACCGAAGTCGAAAAACGCCAAAAGTTTGATCGTTTCGCGAAAAATTGCCCGTGCTGCTGCGGCAGGTTTAGACGGCGAAAAAATGGGAAAACTACGCGAACGAGCACCGATCGCGAAATAACGAAACGATCGGGTCGTTCGCCGGAGAGGTAGAGACCGTTCTGGCAGCGATCCAGCCAGCTTCCGGTATTTTCAAAGGCGTCGCTAGCGAGGGACGAATGGGAGGAACAGTCGGTCTGAAAAGTTCCAACGTCGAACAATATGTGACTCTATACGCGACTCGTTTCCATCGCTGATTTCATATCCGCGAAATGGCCATTCGCGTCGATTTAACCCTGTGTCGAGGGATTATAGATAAGCCGGGACAGGAGTTTTCGACGTATTCTTCTCCGCAGACTGTGCTAATTTTCTTCTTCGTACAGTCTCGATCCGCTCGAATCACGCGCTGTCTTTCTCCTATGGGGAACCTAATTGTTCTATAGGTCTGCGAGCGTTTAGGTGTCAACGGTTCGCACAGTAGAACACGTTCGTCTCCGATTCGCTTTTCTCGTTTAAAGTTTTTAAGCAAATTTCCACGTGACTGGCGAATCGAGCGCCAAAATTCGAGGTAAACACGTCCCTCCTTCCTTTTCCACTTGTTCGTTTCGAATCTACGAATCGCGTCTACGTATTATCGCGTTGTATTTACATCGTACGACGACGGCGCGTTTGGCGGAAGCTAAATAAACGAGATACGTACAAAGAGAAGAGAGAAAAAAGAGAAAAAATCGATCCTTTGCCGTCAAACGTTCGCGACTGGTTTAAACGAGACACGCGTCCGCGTCCGGCACACTGCGGCTACCGACGAAATATGGTTTACGAACCGGTACGGTCGCTGGAATTTATGTCGCGTGCATCTTGCACACGTGCGGCAACGTTATATTCCCAAGAGAATACACGATGTCGTGCATAACGCGGACTCGATGTAAATACCGTGCACTCCGGACTCGATGAAATATCGCAGCTGGATTATCGACCGACAATGGACGGAAGGTAGAACACGATCGAATCGTGTCTGCGAAGCGAAGATATCGATATACCGTGGCGACGAGATCCGAATAGAACGTTAACGTCGCGTTTAAACGTTCCTTCGGATCGCCAGTTCTACGCGTACCAATACGTTACATGGCTGTGCCGATTCTGTTCCGTTTTCGCGCGGCGTTTCAAATTTTTCTACCAGACGGAGAGATGTATCGCGCGAGACAGATCGACCAGCGGACGATTCTTTTCTCTCTGCTCTTCGTCTCGGTTAACGATCGAACTGCTCCGACTAACGTTTCGCGTTAGAAAACCATCTATTGTTAGACAGACGCGAAGAAAACAATCGTCGAGTAGCGTTACCGCTGTCAGCCAACTGTTGCTTTGTAACACCTGATCGGATGCCAACGCGTAGAAAGCTGCGGGTACGGTTCTTCCACGAAAATTTATCGACGCTTCTACGAAGTCTGCTTCTACTTCTCCGAAGTCGATCGATCGCCATCCATTCTACGCTGCTACGAAATTTATTACGTTCGATCTGCGTTTCGATGGAAGCAGCGAGCGGATGGACCGAGTGGAACGAAGGATTTCCATTTCCTTGAAATTCTGGATTCTGCGAGGCAAAAGTGGAACGCGAAGCGCGTGGGTACTTGGAACAGTCGAGGCACGTTTCATCGGACGCGAGGAAAAGAAAAGCCAGCTGTGGATAAGCTGCGAAAGGTTTCTCCTTAGGAGAGCACCGTCGAATTTCTCGCTTGTTCAAGGTCTGTCACGGTGACGATCGTCGGAGGAATTTGATCGGTCGATTCGGAGATCCTGGCCGAGTTCCGAGAACGCTAAGGAAATTCCAGGACGAATTTAGAGTTGGCGGGCGTGGGCGAAACGTATGGTCGACACGCGCGAGTGTCAGCTCTTTAAAAGCGACCACGTCGTAAACACCGTACCTATTTTTCGCCTTAGTAGGAAGTAGCGAATCGAAACGGATCCAGAAAATCGCACGTTCGATACTCGCTGAAAGCCTCTTACCACGTACGTATCCCCTTTATCGTTAACGAAGCAAAGTACGTATTCTACGTCCTACGTTACAGCTCGTTGTTAATCATATGCGAGTTGGTAAAATGGCGAAACGCCAAGGTATACGTAGACTTGGCGGCGCTAGGTCGGTTTCTTCGTATTCCACGTTTACTCGATAAAGCGTCAACGTTACCGGTAATTAAGAATAAGAAGGAATCGAGAGAGCTATCGATCGGCGTCCGCCACGGGACGCGTTTCATTCACGGCCGATACGGTTTAAACGAGTTTCCGTCGCGCTTTCGTGGCTGTGTCCTTTCGAGCAGGGAAGCTAAATAAATAATTTAATAGACGTACGCGAGCTTCTCGGTGGCAAACGTAAGCGTCCGATTCGACGCGTCGTAAAACGCGTTGTTCACCGGCGCGCAGTGGCGAACGTTCGTTCAACCGGCACAGCGGTTTATTTCGCGATAATCTCGTTTGTTCGCTCGTTAAATTTCCAACCGTCTACGCTCGCTGATACAACCGGGTTACCGTATGGGAAAAGGAGAAAAAAGGACACGCGGCAAAAGTGGATTTTTTTTCGAGAAGCGAATTACTCCTGTGTGGTGGTTGAGCACGAAAACGAGCTTTCAAAAAAAAGATTAAGCGAGAAGATCACACGAAACACTTTGGAGGAACTTTCGTTCTCGAACAAAACAACCGCCTCTTACGGAGTAATTACTCTCCGCACTTGGTTGGAAAAGTAATTTTAACGAGCTGCACGGCTGCGTACACACGCGACCGTTATTGTATCGCGACTTTAACAAAAACTCACCGTCCGTTGCGTCAAATATAACCGCCGTTCGCGTTTCCAACTATGACACTTCGTAGCCCGAGCGTGTACGCACGTTGGCGAATCCGAACGAACGGATCGCGATTATCGTCGCGAAACTTTTCCTACCGACGCGCGACGGTACCGTCTCGCCATCGCGAATACCGAGAGGATTCGTCGAAACGAGAGGAGAATGACGGGAGATTTTGGAGATCGCTTACCTAGTCGAATGATCGACGAAAGATCCACCGTCGAGGAGTCTGAGCTTAGCGAACAGCACTGCGTTCACGAATGGCACCGCGGTCAGCTCCTCCAGGTTCACCTCCACCGAGAATTTGTACTTCTTCTTCTTCATCATGAAGGCCATGTCACCAAGACGGAGACACTTCACTTTGACCACGACTCGCTTAATCGTGGTTAAATTCGACCGGAGAACGTTGGCGATTCTCCAGTTTCTTACTCGCAGATGCTCGACGATTTTCTCGAGCAAACAACGAACACGGTACACGGCACGCGCGAGAAAAGCGGAAATTGTGCGCCAAATGCGACCATTTAACGTGGCTCTTTCGCTGATAGCGACTAGCCGAGTCTCGCGCCGTGCTACCGTTCCACCAATTACCTTAGATTTACTATTTACCAAAATATCTCTTCGCGTTATTCTACTCCGCTACGAAAAGGCAGTACTATCGCGACCCTCCCTTTCTTTTTGATCCTCCTTGTCCAACAACGATCATCCAACGATCGTCCTCGCCAGTATTCCTCTCCTTTTTTTTTTTTTTTTTTACAGGCTGGTCGATCCCGAGGGACGAAGCTGAACACTTGAAGCCGGCTGGGCGGATCTCGTTCGAAGCTTCACCGACATCGTCGCTGCTCTTCTCTCGTACCGACACGAACGTGGCCTTCCGCGATCCTCTCTCTCCGCGCCGACACTCACAAACGGCAATTATTCGTGCTCGCCATCCTCGTCGAAACTGCAAATGAAGCCAAATTCAGTGTCTTTCGATGATAAAGGCTGCGAAGAAAGATACAAAGCGCGTTCGAGCTTTGAACGATAACGCTCGCGGTAATCCCAGGGCCATCCCAGGAGATCCGGAACCTTTCGTGGCAAAACCATAAAAAAGGAAAAAAAAAACGATCGAAGACGTAACTACGCAAGGTCTGTGGGTTGATTCGCTTCTGGAATGTTTTCGCGATAGATGCTCGCGCCTGGCTCTCCAATCCATTCTAATTTCAGGCATCGAAAGGAGAATTAAGTCGCGTTACTCCCGAGCGTGAATTTATAGCGCTAATCTATTCCGCTTAAAGCAAACAACAACGAAATCGATAATCGCAGCGAATATTTTGCCCGCGTGTTTCACTGCCGCTACCTTTTCTACGAATAGTTGGCATCCTGTTGGCCGATAATACGCGCTCCGATAATACTCTTTGCCGTCGTAGCAATAATCTCGATAATAATCTGGAAATTATTTGTACTCCAGATCCACGCTTCGATATCCTAGCTTTCTATGAAACATAATCTACGGATACTTATCAAACGACCATAGACGATAATCGTTCGCGTTGTACGAGCAAAAGAGGCAAGTTCCAGGAACGAAAAGCGCCACTAAACAAATAACAGTGTAGCAAGCGTTAGCGGGTGAACGTTCGCGAACGAATGTCACTGAACCTTTATCGACATTTCCAATAGGCACGTTCACGCGACTTGAAAACCTATAGCAGGATCGAGCGACCAGCGGTCGCGAGACCTGTCGCCGTCGGCGCAGCGCCGATTGTTTTGAAAACGCTAATTGCGGCTGGGAACGCGAGCAAGCGAAAATGAACACACTCTTCCTGGTGTCGGGTTTCAAGTTGCAAAGTAGGTGACCGCAGCACTCGACGCGACCACCGCAGCACTCTGCCTAGTACTACGAATTACGTATTAACGGCCCTCGATGACTCTTTCGTCAATCACCTCGGACCATTCACACCGAACTCGCCGTGTATAGTTGGCGAGACAGACGTAGCAGAGCTACGGGATTGATCGGACGACGTTATAACCGACGAAGATGAGTCGAGTCGTCACGCGTTTGGCCAATTTCTTTCCTACGATGATCTTCTCCTTTGAGAATCCGCTGTTTCCTTTGCACGTCCCGTTTTTAGCGCAAGTAAGTCGTGTATTTGAATATCCTTGTGAATCTTGAACCGATTCGTTACACCAATCGACGATCGAACGCCAATTCGTAAGGGAATTTCGCGATCGAATTTCTAGCGCAAAAACTCTTTTGTCGCTGTGTCGTTCGTAGCAACTGTACTATCACGTACACGTGTTATTGTGCCGCGTAGATAGCGTGAAATTGAACGCGGTGTAAAGTTAAATAAAAACTAACGTCGACTTGAAAAACTTAGTTAGGGACATAGTTCGAAACGACGAGTTTCTTGAACCGAATATATAAGCGTTGGTGAATGAAAATCTGCCAACGTCTTTAATTAATCGCGTGAAACTATAACGTACCGTGTTCAGAAACAAACGTTGGTGAATGAAAAGTTTGTCTTTTGATCCGTCCTGTGAGAACTTACGCGCGTGAAAGATCATCGAACGACGTTCGTTCGAGTGGTTTTGATTCGAGGGCAACAACGACGTCCACGAGCGAATAAAAAACTTTAAGCGCAAACTCGTTGCTCGCTAACGAAGAGCAGAAAGCAAATTTAACGCGAACCACTGAAATCGAACTGGGGCTCTGTAAGGCTGAAGGCGAAAAACGCTAAGGACGAATCTATACTACTTGCCGCGAACGATATTAGAATATTTATACTGGGAGGAAGGAGGCGTGGTTTTAATTTAGAACGATAAGACTTGTTCAGACTCGACTTCAGACTTGTTCCTTTCTTTGATTGTTCGCGTCTTATTGTTATCGTCTGTACAATTAAATAAAGCTTCCATGTAAGCATGGCAAATGACGAAATCCTTCGATCGTCGATCGATCAAAGATAAAGAGTAACTTTCGATCGATCGATGCGTCATCGATAACAGCAACAAGGAGCAATTAACGTTTTGTTAGATTCTAGATTATTCTTTGATAATTGCAAATAATCGTTACCTACGTTCGTTTTATCAAATTGCTCGTAACAATCTCCTTCTTACTCGAGTCTAACTAACTTTCGCCCGATACAGGCAAATAAGAAATTTCGCTCCTAGTTTTACCTGTCATCCGTCGAGGAAAAAAGTATTACCAAAATTGCGCGGTAACTTTAAACGCGCTGTAAAAATATACCGTAAAAGAAAACGTAACGTTCCGTTACAGATGGACCACCCTATAGAACTATATAGACGAAGCTCGATTCCGAGACAAGAAGCGCATTCGTCTGAATCGAATTAAACGAACCCACGCGTCTACAAATACTTGACCGAACTAACAGAACCCTCTGGGCAATGTGTATTTGGCAATTATAATAATTCAAAACGGTCCTAGTTAGAAGATCGCGAATTATGAACGAATCGTTTAATTTCGTAATCACACGCAACCGTCAATACGTAGATAATATACGTAATATATAGAAAGCGACGGAAAAGGATAAAATTCAGGAATCGCGCGTCTCGAAATTTATCTCTCGACGTTATCTCACCTACCTGTTTTATTTTTCGTGCGCCGCGTTAATGACACGGATGCACCCGTTTCCACCGATGCGTTTTGTTTAAACAAACTGGCTGTCACGTGTCACTACTACACACCGTTTATGCACACAATGGTGCATACACGATCGAGAACACTAGACGAATATGCTCTGCTCCGAATAACCTACCAATGAGTATGCGGGGGGAAAAAAGCGCGAAACAAACGATAACCGTGTACACCGTACGAATCTGATTTCGTATTATTTTCGTCCATCTCTGTGTCTAGAACGAGGCTGTGTCTAGATAGAAGCGACGCGTGAACATTCGCAGTGACATTTGCGAGCTGACATTGAGCTTCCCTGAAGATAAAATTATGCGAGAATAAACAAGCGATATATCGTTTTCACTAGTTCGTCTATTCCCGTGACAAATCAAGGGCTAAGTATTTTCGGAATTTTCTGATGGATAATTCACGACGATACGCTGTTCTACTATCTGTCAAACGATATTGTCCGCGATACGTCAAATACAACGTCGGCACACTGTACGTAGCTCGATTTTTTTCAGAGCAAATGCAAACAACGCCAGGCGATCATCTACCGTATTGTCACAACATTTTTTTTAAGTGTACACCAATTTTGAGGCACAAGTCGAAAAGATGAAGCGCATCGTGACAAGGAACGATTCGAAAGACAACGCGATTCGATGGTTCACAGTAATCGTCTCATGATGGCAGGTGCAGAACAATTTCCGTCTTGACTTTATAACCTCTCCTTTCATCTCGCCGATAACTTTCCAACGACTGCACGGCTTTTATCTCGTGTATCTGTCAAACTTAACGTAACACGGAAAAAGAAAACATCCCGACGCCAGCGAAATCGCAACGGACCGCAAAATTATCAATGATATGCGACGCCCGTTCCAAAAAAGAAGCAAAAAAGAGAGTCATCAACTCTGAATTGTACTCACTCGTCGTCGACTCGTTCTCGCTTTTATCGATCTTAGCCAACCTCGCACAGTCTTACACTTTTCATGATTACAAAATCATTCCTTCGGGAAACCACGAAATTACAAAGTCTCGATGCGAGAACTTGACGAATTTACGGACAAAAAAGTTTCCTCACATCCGACGGAACGGAGGTCGTCTGTGAACTGACGCGTCTCGATATCAGCTTGTTCGCTAACGTTGCAACTCCACCTGTCGTCGACTCTTTGCAGTTATATTTGAACGGAAATTCTATTGGCCTCGAGATTACTACGCGGTGAGCGAAACACATTTCCTGATTGGTCACTGCCAAGACGTCCACAAGAATTTCTGATAAACCGTTCCACTATCCAGTCGCTAACATCGAATAACTTCCGATAATAACGAGCAATATTTTAACCAATAGAAACAGACGTTTAAAAAGAAAGTTGATACGATTTCCAAATTCAAGTGTTAAACGATATTGTACGAACCGATATCATTTAAAAAGTATTATCGTCAAATCAGCCACTTTTAAAATACTTTAAACGTGTACTGGTAATCCCTATGTCGGTTACATAGTAGAACGTTGCACCATGTCACATGGTATAATAAATATTTGAATGCAATTATACGTATTATTACATTTTGTATACAGTACACACATCGTGACAGTATGTGAATTTATTTGCGTGACTAAGTTATAGGTGCCTGAAGTTAGCAATTTAAAAAATGCTCTAATTAAATACATGAAAATATACAATAAATAGATCATCGAACGTATAAAGTTTGGAATAAACATTCGCTCTCACTGTATCGTTATTATTATTGTATTTTAATGTGCAAGTAGGTAAGATAGTAATGTCAGATAGAATGCACTACATTTGCCATTTGAATGCTATTATCTCTGAATATATGAACATTTTTCCAGCGCAAACTAGTATGTATATGTATATATTTTCTTTTTCCATAATTACATAATGGAAAAAACTACGGATGTGATTAAGGAGAAGAATCTTAATATGTATAGGCGAAACGGTAACTAAAGTTAGTTCAAAGTTGTTGCGCGCTTGGATGTGGTTCGCTCGCAATTCGTCGTAACAAAGCAGACTTCCGGGACCTTAGTGCTCGAATGGCCGACACCAAGGTTGCTTTTTCTGTCAAACGAAATTATTTCTGACGTGATCGAAATCATGTAAATGTTCACCGATAACTTGGAAAAATCGTTGGAACGTGGGTAGATCGATGCGTGGATCGTGGAAACGGGGTGTGTCCGTGGTTTTAATCAACGACAACGCAAGAAGAGGCACCGGTGTCTCTTCGAATTTTGGATCCACCAAGAGGGTAATCCCTGTTCTTTGCTGGGGGTGCAGATCGAAGCGGGCAAATAAAACCGTACGACACCGAGAACCGAGGCACAATAAGTTCGCTTAAGAATGCAATTCAGATGATCCGAAATACTTGACAAGCCAAATCGACATTATGAATTCGAGTTAGTGTGCTTTTAGCGATGTCGTGTCGAACTTTGTACGCGCGAAGCTTGTTTTGCTTTCCAATCTCGATCTACTGAATTATTTTGTTCGTATTCGAATGAATCGTATTGATAAATTATGAGGTTGACGCACGATTGTTAGGAAATTCTGTCACAAGTGAAGTTCTTTTGTCCCGGATTCCCGTTCTCGAATTTATTACTCAAATGGTACTCTCTGCTTATTAAAAGTAAAAATTAAATTATATTCGAGAAATACAGTGAATAGAGTGCAATCATTTGTGGGAAGCATATTTCTTGTTTGATTTCACTGCATTCTCTAAATAGAATGCGAACATTGTGCATCTTCTATGTATAGTGAATACATGCAGTTAGTTTTATCTTTAAATTTATCATGCAGTTGTGTGTAGTTGTTCATAATAATTCGTCTCATATATTTTTGCTTTATTTTTTCCTCTTCCTAATGTATCTATTGTTATATATTGGAATGTATATTCCAAGTATATATATATATATATATATGTATGTACGTATGTATGTATGTATGTATGTATGTATGTATGTGGTTTGTGAGTGGAAGTGTGTATATATGTACATATATGTATTCACATATCTACATGTAATCTTTACACAAAAATATCGCACTAAAGAATATTTAATCATACATATATATGTGTGTATATATATAAATATATATATTATACATTACATATTATTATAACAGAGTAATATTGTATGCTATGTTATAGACTTAGTTATGGAGGATAGCATGAGTGTTAAATCAATGGAATCAGTGGCAACAAGCGATGAATATGAATTTGTAAATGACAGAGGTAATGGCAAACAACAAACATTAATTAATGAACTGCCAATGTTGAAAATTGCCAATAACGGTAATTTTGAAGATCTTCAAAATAATCTTCGTGAGGTTTGCACATACTTATATTACTTAGAAATATCGATTTTCAATATACATTATCTTTTTCGTCGTATATCAATAATTATCTGAGTTACTGATAAAAACCCGTAGGTATTGACAGAAGACTCAAAGATGGAAAGCAATGATTATAAAATTGTGAGCAGTACACCGCAAAATCAACCAAAATCTAAAAAAGTGGGACAAAGTAAATTTTATGATGTAAGTTCTTGTATGGTTGCATCTGAGAAACAAGATATTATGAAACCAGAAGATTATATTGATGAAGGTACAAATTATTATTTCTCTATCACCCATAAAAGGAATTCCGCAGAGTATGAGATATCATTTTTTATATTTAGAAATAAATTCCCTGGCTAACGTTCAACAAGAATGTACTATTTTCAATGGGGTAACTTATCTGGGATCTGCAACGATAAATGCACCTAAATCAGAATGTGAAATACAGCGCAATATGAATATATTAAATGCGGAACAATCCCTTAATTTGGGAATTAAAGTATCTGTTTCTGTACCAAGTAGCTCTCAAGGTTCTGTTGTGTACGTATAACTATTAGAAATAGTAACGAAATGTTTTTTTCATTGTACATCATGTATCATTATGTTTGTATGATAGTCTATATGATGCTGCTACTCAACAACCAATTGCACATTATGAAGTACAACGAATCTTATTTTATGCGCGCGGTGAAAGTGTTGGTCCATGTGCAGCATGTTTTGCTTTTACATGGTCACATGGGGATACATTGGAATCTGCCATTTATCAGTGTCACGTTTTCCGCTGTGATATACCAGAAGCAGTATGTTCAATGTCTTTGTGTATGATAACGTCAAATTTTTATCAAAATACATTAACCATGTAATTTATCATAGGTGGGTCAAGTTTCTGCTTGCTTTTCTAAAGCCTTCCACAGAATACCACGGTCAATGACTAGCTCTCTAACAGGAAGTGATTTCAATGGGTTTAACATTGGAAGTGAAAAAACTAATTCTCGAGTATTTATTTTTGAAGTAACGATGGAAATAAAAGAAGAAGATGGAAAGGGAGGTTTCAGTATAGTTCCTAAGGATAGAAATTGTTTTAAACTTCGAAATAACGTAGCTAAACAAGTGTGTCTAAGTATTCAGCAAGTTTCTAGCAAAGAAGGAGGAATTACTCTTGAAGTTGAGAGGTGCTTTGGAGTTCTTGTTAGTCCTGGACGCAATGTTAAACATAGTGATATGCGTCTTCTTGAAATGGTAACGTTATTTGAAAACCAGATATTTATAATCAATAATGCTTTTGGTCTTACGATAATAATAAAAAATATTGTTTGTAGCAAGTTAATGCTGGTCCCTTAATTCAGGATAAACAATGTTATAACATATGTGGTCATTGGGATCCTGCAGATCCAGCTTTAGAAACTCTCAATATTGAAACCCCGAGAGAAGGAAAAATTTATATGACAGTTGCTGTTGATTTAGTAATACGTGGTATCCGAGAACCCGTCAGATTTATAATAGAGACGTTAGTTAAAGTATTTCCACAAAATGAAAGATTTTGGTATTTTAATAAACGAAATCTTGTACAACAATTTTACCTTAACTCAAAAGAAGTAAGGCGTCCAAAATATTAGTTCTTTATTTATTCCAATGTCACAAATTTCATGCGTATTTATCATTATGTAGATAATATCCGGAGATGGTACGGAAATTCACTATGAAGTACAAAGTATAGAAACTTCAGGAGAGCTGGATAGAAACAGATTAAATCTCGCTCTTAATTTAGCATCACTGATTCGATCTCCCTCTTTAACTAGCATTGACACGCTTACACCCAAGGAGGAAATAGACTCAGGTTAAAATAAGATGTTTAACTATTTTGTTTAACGAAAAAAATATGAAGTATATTGATTATGTTTCTACATTGACAGATGGAGATGAACCAATGTTAAGTGGCACAGGTGAAGTATCAAAAGATTGTTCTGCAGACGAACTAGCTAGTTGGGCAGAAGTACTAGACAGTTGGCAAGTTAACGAACAACGTCCGAAACTTCTTATAAAACTTACAAAACAAGGTATTCCTGAAGCCTTACGCGGAGAAGTATGGCAACGTTTAAGTAATTGCGATAATTCACAAGAAATGATGGATAGATACAGAACTTTAATTACTAAGGTAAACGAAAATAGTAAGTGACAAAAAATGTATGTAACAATTATATTGTATTACATCTACAGGAAAGCAGTTGCGAGAGTGTTATTTTAAGAGATATCAATAGAACATTTCCTGCCCATGACTTTTTCAAAGAAACAGGTGGTTTGGGACAAGACTCTTTGTACAGAATAAGTAAAGCGTATGCAGTGTATGATGAAGAAGTTGGATATTGCCAAGGACTTAGCTTTTTAGTTGCTAGTTTACTCCTGCACGTAAGTAATTGCTATCCAGTGGTTGACATTTGTAAGAATCATATCTGCGTTTTGTGATGGTAATTTATTAGGGTGTGTAATGACAAAAGAAACATTAGGTATTTCTTATAGATGCCGGAAGAACAAGCCTTTTGTGTTCTGGTTAAGTTAATGTATGACTATGGTCTAAGAGATTTGTACAAGGATAGATTTGACAACCTTCATATGAGATTTTACCAGCTTAATAGATTAATAGAGGTTCGTAATATATTTTAATTAATTACGGACAATTACAATATTTATTACTTACAATTATTATTATTCTTTTAGGATCAGCTGCCAGAACTTTATAAACACTTTTGTGATCGTGGTGTAGAAACACATATGTTCGCTGCACAATGGTTTTTAACTCTTTTTACAGCCAGATTTCCACTTTATCTTGTTTTCCATATTCTGGACGTATTCCTTTTACAAGGACTTGATACATTATTCCAGGTTGCTCTCGCATTATTAATGGTAGGTAACCGTCTTTAACTCGCAACACGTTTTACAGAATATATCATTTGCAAAAATGTATGTTTCTGTAGTTGTGCAAAAAGGAACTACTTCAATTAGATTTTGAAAGTATATTAAAATATTTTCGGGTGCATTTACCTAAACGTTGCCGAAACGAAGAAATATCGCGCTATGTCATGAAGTTAGCCTGCTCAGTTACCTTAAAGAAATTGAAGAAGTATGAAGCGGAATTTATGACACTGAAAGGTAATTTTATATTTTATGTTTGAATCACGTAAATATATGTATATTTGTTAGTACGTCTGAAAGTAATACAAACTACAATACTCTTTTATGTGCATGTATAGTCTGCATAAAGATGAAAAAAATGGTCGAACGATCATAAATTTAACTTTTTCATACTGAAGCTTTACACGTTCATCTTTGTTGCCATATTTTAGAATTGAAATGTAAATACATGTTTCGAAATTTAGATACCTACTCTTTTCATTGACTTCAATGAGAATATACATAGAATGTGAATGGAAATCAAAATAATATACCTCTGTTTTATCTAGTACTAATTTTGAAGAAAATTGACAGCGTTTTATAGAGTACTAAATTAAGAAAGAGATACATCAACTTATAACTTAGACATAACCCCGATCTAGTTTTTCTTATGAAATAAGTATATTTTACATTTGCATGACATAATTTCATGCTTATATACCAAAGCATAAATTATGTCCACCTACGTAGTCTTTTAAAGAAGCTTCAGTGAATAGTGTGCAGTTGTAAAAAATATTTGATATTTACAATATGATTTACGTTATCGGAAAACATTTTATTACATAATACGAACTTGTAAAATAAAATTCTTAATATAATTTGGAATATCAAGAATTATGTAGTAAATATTTGGTAAAAATTTAATGAAATTTATTGTTTTGAAGAGACATTTCTTATACTCATAAACAGATTCTTTTATTTTTGTTTGGTATTCCATTTAATCTTGTATAATTTTTCGAACGTATTGTCGATCTTCGTAACAAGCTAACTACAAGCTGTGTACATATGTTGATAAAATATTAGTTCAGTAACAGTTACGCACAAACATGAGATTTCAACCAGTTAACAAATCATGAAGTATATATATGTATGTAATATCTTTCTCTTGTTGCCATGTATATTTTCCGCAAGATAATTTTATATCAATTCCAAAGAGGTTCCTTCAATTTCTTTCTCAAAGAAGAAATATTAATAAGAAATTACAGTTGTAAATTTTGAACTGAATTTTTTCGGATTCAATAGACTGGCTGAAATATCACAGCTACTATGTTGCAACAATATACTCTTTGCAAGATCGATACATTTTCTATTTTCATTGATTCTCTTATGCTTAAAGCAGATATTTTTTCATACAAACTAACGAAGCGCAGATCAGTTGTTATGGAAAAAGCATTGTCCAAAAATTATATTCATTTTTTTATTGAATTATTTATGTTGTAATATTTGTAAATTTTTATAATTTTGTGTTGTAACATTTTTTTCGCGCTTATCTAGCCATACTGCTTTGTATACTGTCTTGTATATCAATTTTTATAAAAAAAAAATTATTTATTTTTTCTTATTAGAAATAAATCGTCCATTTAGAATAGCGTTTTTAATTTTGTCAATTTACCTGTGTATACCCTGTTCCTTACACTTTATGAAACAGCTTCATTTTTTGTTTTAATCGGAATTGTATGCAATGTATATTTGTTATATGAAAGCTTATAACTGTTATTTTACTAATTGCTAATTACAGAATCAAATAAATTATACTTTAGGTAAATTATTATTAAATTGTTTGTAAGTTAGTGCATCTATGATGTAATACTATAGGAATTTTAGCAAGAATTTGTATACAAAGTTGTTAAGGCTTACAAGGCTTGATAAATATTGAAATTCATTATCGAAAATGATAAATATGCTTTCGCGCACAAATCGTTTTATTAGGTACAGTATTAGGTATAACAAGTGTATACAAGGCATCCTAAAACTATATCAAATGCTTTAAATTTATAGTCGTCCGCGATTTCTTATACCTTGAACACGTTAAATTTTATCAGAGGCATTATCTGTATATTTATGAGTTATAACAAACAACAGACATATTTAATAAGTTAATAGCTGCCAGCAGTTTAAAACTGACCATGATAAGTTCTGCATAGAGAATATATGTCGTGGTATCTGCTTTTGCAAGATATCGCATGTCGACCAATTACATTAAAGTCATTCGTTTCCAATGTTTCGCCGTCGGAATCATGAGCCATACTATAAAGGCATTGATAGAGAGTAAGATTGTATTTGTAAGCTTCTTACACAATTGCGATTAAAAATACTATAATATTTTTACCCCACTATAGAACTATAGATTTAATATAAATATTTATTATATAAAATATCAGAAACGTACAAATGTACATACATATATAGACTTGTTTCAAACGCTAACGTGTAACTTTTTCTTATTGCGTAGAAGCGCAAGAGAATGCGGATGAATATAGCAATGAAGTAGAACAGCTACGGGGCACAGTAGCGAGAAATGAGGAGGAAAAACAGAGATTAGAAGCCGAATTGGTTCAAGTCAAAGAAATGTTACAACGAGAAGTAGCAAGAGCAGATGCGGAGAGCAGAAGAAGCAATATTATTATTGCCGAATACAAACAGGTACGTATATGTAAACGATCACATTTATCACATGAAACTATTGAATTTATTGTACTGTATCATAGAAGAAATATTTATTTTAGATTTGTCAACGTTTGGAAGATGACTATAATGCTGCAAAGACAACACTTAGTGAATTGCGAGTAAGTAAAAAGCATTTAATTTTCATAGAATTCTTGTATAACAATCTATAAATAATTTTCCCCTTTAGACGAAGGTTTCGAAATGTGAAAAGTGTAAAAGTTGTATAATGGATTCGTCCAATATATTAGCAGACATTGCACACCCTTTAGAAAACCGAATAGATCCTATGTTGCACAGAGTGCAGGAAAGAGTACGAGAATTAGAATTGGAGTTAGCCCAAACAAAGCTAGCCCATGTTGAAGCTGAATGTAGAAACCAGGTAAATAAGCATGTTATTTACCATTTCTCGATACTATCTAGAATTACATTCATAAGATTAATTTCCTTTATAGGATTTAACACATCAATTGCATGCGACTGCTTCTGAACTTCAAGCAGCGAGAAACAGTTGGCCGTGGCTTAGTAAGACACTGTCGAGTATAAAAGAGGCGGCGAATAAAAGAGAAGTAATAGCTCCGTCATTAATGAAAGATCTTAGGCGAGATAGCGCACCCGGAGGTGAAATGCATCATTTGATACATTCCCGTAATCGCGAGACTCGTGATAATCTTAAAGAAGTTGTGTGATTCAGTAAGTATTCGAGTTAAAGTGCATAAATATAACGAGGAACGCTATTTTGAAGTAGAAAAATAAACCTAATTATAATATATTATACACATCTATTCAAACGAAATTACTTTAACCAAGCGAAGTGTTGGAAGAATTCGTATATTACGAGAAAAGACCTATTTGATATATAAATTCGTATACACAATGTACGTCCATGATTACATGTAGTATTCTACTTGACCTGTTTATAATATACACTCGGTATATTTTACGTCAGGTTCCTCGCGTGCACTATTAATCGCGTGCTTTTAGCGTTGTCAGCTTTATCCTGCAACTCTGATATTAATCTTGATATTACTTGTTTACATTTGTTAATTGTTTTAGTATATTGAGTTTTACCTAAATTTGGTTTGTGAATTACAAATTTTCTTTGAAATCTGGTTTTTATGTATTAATAAGGAACTTCATGCAAAATTGGAAGTCCTATATTAAGCAATTGATTAAGTGATAGGGCACATATGGAGATGCAAAAAAGGATTACAATAGATGTTAGCGATAAGTTCACTACGTTTTATATGAAACTAGTCTAAGACGTGGAAAATAGAAATACTATAGACTTTACTGTATATAAATAGCTCTCTCTCTCTCTCTCTCTCTCTCTCTCTCTCTCTCTCTCTCTCTCTCAGGCAACTAACAAACGTAACAGACTGCAGAAATCAGAGATTCCACATTTAGTAAATTGAATCATGTAAAGCAGATAATATTTCTGCAATTTTCATTTACTTTCTGTACGGATTTATTATAATGACATTCCAAAATCATAAATATATGTGCGTTTCTTTTTTTTTATTAAACTTTTATTTCAATCGATATGCTAGGACTATTGATTAAAGAAAATGTATGACACCTATTGATGTATGCATCTTCTACGACTAATTCTAAATCGTAACGAGTAACGTAAAGCACATGAAAGAGAAACACTTCACATTGTTTAATTTTTATATGTAATTTATTATCTGCTGATGTTATTAATAATTGCGTAAAACAATACTGCAACATTTTGTAGGTACATTGGCAGCTGAACAAAATGACCTAATATAAGACTAGATATAGTCTTTTACAATAGTCTTTTCTTCTTTTTTTCTTTTTTTTTTTTTCGAGAGTTTGATGAACTCGTGATTAGTAAACGATATGTACGGCATGTGATGCTTAAACGTATATTAATTATCATTTGTCTCTTATTTTGACAGAATCTGCATAAATTAGATCTAAGGCCATAAATTATGTTAAGGCACTACTTGAAGTTAGAATTTAACCAAATGTGTAATAAACATTTCTCTTACGTGAACGATAAGACCGAGTAAATATTCAAGAATGTTTGAAAGGATATTTTAGATTGTAAATCTAGCTTTATATGAATGTGTGTATGCGTGTGTGTATTAATTAGTGCCATTCATTTGATGGAATTACTGATTAATTTATTTTGTACTCCTTGTACTGTGAGTTATCAATTTAGAATACCAAGAACTAAATTAAATATCGTGCCGTTATCTTGCATCGTACTGTTTATAGAAGAGATTGGTAACGATTATTTTCGTTTTGCTTTTCTTCCCAGTTGATTATAATTTAACTCCATTATTGTTAACGTAACATTTACTAAGTATCATATACACAATCGAAGCGAAGATTATGATCACTTTAGAAATTCGTACAATAGCTAACAATAATCCTACATCTGATGTATGAAACGAAAGATATACTTTCTGTAAATACTAAAAAACAATATATATAAAGATAAACTACTAACAAGTCATGTAAAGATTTTAGGTTACTACACATGTATCACTGTACACCTTGTAACGTCATTCCACTATTACTGAAATAAAGAAAGATATCATCTGTCTATTTCTTAAGTGTTTTGTGGCATTAATATCAACTAGCAGTACTGGTTCATAAATAATGTAATAATTCATTAAGAAAAGTCATTAAAGGATATGTTTTATTTGTTCAAAATGGTAATGCGGCAATACGCCACTTCAGTCTTACGATAGATTTCAACATATATATCATCAAGAAACATCATTATAAATTAATGAGGCACTTTATTAAATAGATGCGAGTAGACAAAAATGTAACATATTGATAAACTTTCTTAAGCTATATGTAGGTAAAATAGCATCACAAATCTTATTTACGTGCTTAAAAACGATATAACGAGAAGTCTTGAAAATCGTAAGAAAATATATATCTCTTTTAAATTCGACGCCTTAATATTTCAAGTAGTAACAAGCAAATGTTATTAATAGTATACAATCGCATACAGACGTATTGATACTGAAATACTGTGTTACGCTTACTAAAGAACGTTGATTTTTCAATAGATGGGATGGAAAAACGAGTGTATCATGAATGTTTCTATGCGATGAAAAAAGAAAAAACAATAAAAAAAAAATCATCCCTTATGTTATACATATATATAAAAGGAAGAAAAAGAAATTTTCGTAACAAACCCCTCGAAAGATTTTTATGGATTTTACAATATTTTGAGATATATTTACACTTAAAGAAAAAAAAAAAGGAACATAAGCGAACAACCAGAATATACACAAGTATGTACTGTTCAAAAATAATTACCTTCAAATTTCTATCTTTAGACTTTGCAAACATAATGTTGGGTGATATCTGATATTATCTATATTACTATTTCAACAATGATATCACGTGTTGCCT
Organism: Bombus waltoni; assembly: GCA_014737395.1. NCBI lineage: Eukaryota > Metazoa > Arthropoda > Insecta > Hymenoptera > Apidae > Bombus > Bombus waltoni. Next base: position 526,262 of record JACXII010000053.1, read on the forward strand.
GCAACTATTCACTTTCACTATCTTTGCTGGAAGCATTTTCATTCTCGTTTACATTTCTCTCATTCCATTATTTTATAGATCACTGTTCTCTTCAGAACTATTATCAAAACCTTCATCGTGTTCCATATTTACATATCTTACATTGTCACCTGTTTATATAAAAATCAATCGTCATTTTTATCAACAATTTCTATATACCGATAAAATTACCTGCTGCTCTGTTTGGAAACATCAATTCTCTGTGATCCCGCATGTCTATGTCGACATCAATTGGGTTGGCCATATTAAGTATTCTTAGCAACCATATAGGGAAGCCATTCTCTACAGCATAAATATCATTCTCGTTTTCAATATCATTTTCCAGTACTTCAATTAAGGGTTGTAAGTCTTCCAGCTCGTTTAATTCTGCAGCAATCATATTATTACCTTCACCATCTCTGTTATTATTTGCAAGATCACCGTTTTCAACTTCGATCACGTTGAGAATTTCACGCCTTGGAGCTTCTGCTATACTTGAAGATTCAGGATCGGACATATGATCTTGCGCCATACTTGATAGATCGTATTCCGGTGTCATATCCTGAGCGGAAGCGGTGTTTGGATATCCGGAATCTATTACTTCCGGAGACCAACTTTTTGGAGGCGTTTCCACAGTTTCCAGGGAAGGTTTCAATTCGATACTTTCTACTACTTCTACGATATATGGTTTCGTATTTTTATATTTTGATTCGCAGTTCTCTACTTTATATTCATCTTGTTTCTCATTTTTTAATACTGATGTGGATTCAACATTTCTTGTATCTTTAACATTAAAATAAGATACAAGAGTGATATTTCCTAAATTACTAATATCTTTGGCATCATTACAAGACATTTTATCACTATGTAATTCACATTTTAGATCAGTCTTTTCATCACTGTTACTAACAAATTCCGTGTGAAACTCCGATTTAATGATTAATTGTTGATTATTTAATTGAATTTTTGTATCACAATTTACTGATTGTATGTTATTCGTATTTATTGCAGGAAGCTCTTTTTCTTCCTTTACTAATGTTTCTATAGCACAAGGACTTGTAATTTCCTTTTGTAACGTTTCATTATTTTTCGTACCACTGTTACTACTGAAAGAATTCGTTTCAGGCAATTCCTCTATTGTTTGTTTATCATCGTGTAATGTATGACACATAGAAGTATCTTGTTTACTATACTTTTCTCCTATTGTACTTAGTTTAACGCCTGACATAGTAGTTACATTTATATCATTATTGCTTTGTAAAGCTATCTCATTTCTACTCTCTAATAAGTTATTGCTACCAGAGCTTGTTAATTGAGATTTTTGTGATATATTTAACGAATTAGTATTATTTTCCTCCTCCATATAATCAAGAGATCTTCGTTTTTTACCCACGCTACTTACTCTAATTTTTATTTTTGGTGAACTTGTAAACTGTGGTTGATTGTCTATTACAATATTATTAGCAGAGACTATACTATTGTCTGATTGCGATTGATCTCTTAGATGGAAATTATATTTCGAGACATTACTACTCTGTTGGATACTTTCCATTTGATTCGGATCAATAGAGTTTGTACTTGCTGCTGTGCTAGCATCAATATCAGAATCTTCATTATCTTTATATAATGTATTTGAATAAATATCGTGTAACTGACCATGTCCATCAGGATCGTATTTTAATGATGATTTCTTACTTTCTTCATCATTTACACCTACGACGGTGTTAATTAATGTATTTTCCTGCTGGAACGAATTGTTTAACATCCAGTGATTACTCATGCTTTGGTTACACATACTATCGTTTGTTAATTGTTGGTCCATCTTAACAGCTTGTAAAAGATATGGCTCAGGCGAAGTAGAGGCCCGTGAAAGGGACATGTAAACTAGATCTAACGTACAATTAAGTTTTTCTGCAGTATCTGATATAGAATCATTTTGCGTATCCGATGTTATATACAAATCTGTACATTTTCTTGTTATGGAAGAATCAGATAATTCTGTTGATTCATTTAAGTATGGTGGATCATTACTGTCAAATGATTTAATGAAATTATTTGTGTCAAGTATTGAATCTATCTTTCCTTCGTTGTTAATTTCACTGAGTTTATCAGGAATTTCGGCACTTCTTGTCGTTTCATATTCACTATTCAATAAAACATCATTTTCGTCATAAAAATAACTATTGTCTTCAAGCATAGAATTATTTTGTGGTATAACAGGTATAACGATACTTGAATCTCTGTTCCAAGCTTGATTGTCCAATACATCTAAAGAGTGCTGTACTAAAATTCTGTTGGAATCTGTAGGTGGTCCAGGTTCCATATCCCAGTCATCTTCCTCTGAAGCATAAATATCATTATTCCAAAGAGCCCCTTCTACTGTACTATCAGAATACGTAGGTGGCGGTACTAGGACAACTGGCCCAGATTCACGATATTCAATTGCCCAGCCAGCATCCCCTAAAACTGTTTCTAATGTATCCATAGAAATGCAGAACGAACGTAACATTTGTAATATTAGTTTTAATGGAACTTCTTCTTCCATATCGTCTTGATATGATAAATGTCTAATGTAGTACGATGCCTCGTCAACGATCTTCTCTTCATCTGAGCGATTATCTACTTGAAACGGGTATTCGTATCTAGCTACAACTTTGAATAAATTTTCAATGCCAGGGCTGTACAACATTTCTTCCTTCTCACTGATACGATGAAAAACAGCCATTTGAGTACAATGTCCTAAATGTTCCGAGCCTTCTGGGCCTTTACAAATCCCATGAAACGTTACTATATAACTGGGATATCTTAAAATAATATTTTCAGCCCTGTTAACAGAAATTATGTTTATAACATGAATAATTATTTGTTATATACGGGCTGATCCGCGAATCGGTTGCCACGATATTTCGGACACTTTGGACAAATTAATAAAAATATATCTTCAATAAAAATTAATCACCTTTTAATCGGCTACAAACTTCAATACAAAAAATTAAAAAAAAAATTGTTCCTTCAAGAAAAAGTCAAGATCACCTTGACTTCTTTAAACGAATGCCACGTATTTCTGATTTCGTACTGTCGTAGTTGACGTTAATACGAGTTTGTAACGACCTTCTACGCTGTGACCTTGAAATGACACTAAATATTGAAATAACGGTTAAACGAGAAGATCGCTATCGGCAAAAATAATTTTACTTCGATCAAACCGGACGTTTGAATACAGTGCGTTTCAAGAAGAAAAATGTTCATTATACGCACATTACAAAAGCATAAATAACATAACCTTGACTTTTGGTCGAAAAAAGCATTTCTCGAAATTTTGTATACGGCAATTTGTAGCCGGTTGAAAACTGATTAATTTTTATTGAAAACATTTTCTTATCAGATCATCGGATGTGCCTCAAAAAGTATGGTAACCGATTCATAGGCCAGCCTGTATATACAGTAAAAATGAATTTAAATTATCATTACCAATCTTGAAATTGTTGTCTGGTCCATTCAAATTTATGATCAGGATGTCTATATCCAGAAAATTTTGGAAATAACGCATTAAACTCCGCATTTGGGGTTGTTATCACTACCAATGTTGGTCTGATATACCCAAAAATATTGTAAGGGAAATCCATTAAAGTATCTGGATATAAATGCTCGATCCTAAAGTATCAAAGTATGCGTTATATCGTACGAAATAATATTATACGAGTTTTTGGTCGTTTGAAAAATAAAATTAAAAACAATCGATCGCGACAAGTAGCAACCTACAATTCTATGCAGATTACAGCATCCGTGTTTTCTAGCTTCTTGTCACTTTGAGTAACGCAACCCTCATTTATCTCAATCACAAAAGGTTCAGTTCTTGTATGTAAATATTCAGATACTAAGGGAGCACCTTTTTCTTTACAAGATTCTAAAAGTGGTCTATTAATATCTACGCACAATATTTCTTGTACACCTCTTGTATTTTTTAGGTGTGTTAAAAAACCAAGTTCTGCACATCCAAAGTCAACGATCTAAACAAAGAAGGATATTAGTCATTTCATTACCTGTATCGTTAAATAAAATTTGTTAAATCTATGTTTGCAAATATCAAACATGTAATACGAAATAAATAGTGTTATATCATGTATAAAATTGCGCGAAAGGTTTATAAGTGTATTTCTAGCAATAAAGAAAAATGAAAAGATACGAAAGAATACCTTGCGTAATTTTCCTTGATATTTCTCACTACTAAGTACATCGGCGACAGCAGCGTATCTCTGAACGTATGCCGGTGGAAAAAATTTGATGACAGGTTCTTCGAAATCCTGAGGTGCTTCAGGATCTATCCTTTCATAATCAGTTTCAGAAATGTTGAGTTTTGGCTCCGTAACCATATCCGCATCAATATCATTATCCATTGTTTTTTGCCTTTTACTTTGATAATGTTGATATACAAACTTGCTAAAGAAATAGAGCACGTGGAACAGCACAAAAATCATGTCACTAAGAAAGATCAAATGATTTTGATCGCTATTAAATTTCATTAACGCATCCTGGTTCACTTTCCGTTATGCATATCAGCCATATTATTTTGTTTTGAAGGTGGTCACCGAATCGAACCTGATTGGTAGAATGATCCAAAACGCGCCAATACTAAAATAGAGCCACAGACGAGGTAGATAGAGGTAGACGAGATAGATGTAACGCTTTTACGTGTCTCATGTTTTGAACGTGTCTCATGTTTTGAACGTGTCTCAGCTGACCTGACCCCTTACCATTTTCGTATCACATGCGACATTATCGACTCAACACGGTACAGCAATAGCAGAAAGAGTCAGGTCTATCCTGTATTTAGTCGATGGCACGTACGGGTTTAAATTAGGACAAAAGCGTTCCATGAAATTTGTAGTTTTAAGTATCGTAGGAAATTACAACTAAAATATAGAACAGGATGGATCGTATCGAATCGTAAACGAAGTATAAAATGTTATACCTTTACAATATTTCAGAAAGTATGACTTTATCGGTACGAAAGGAATCAAGGGAAACCCAATCCACAACTTTGGTAATTCTAAAGAAATCGTTAGATTTTTGTATAGGTAGAATGTATAAACCCTTTGATCTGATCTGCGATAGGTAGAAATGATATTTAGATAGATAACGATTCTAAACAAATGGTTGGAGCTGAACGAATATCTGCGACATCGTAATTGAAAGAAGATTGTAATTTCGAAAGCTATATGGTTCGATTGCATGGTTTCCCATCACGCTTGAAGTTGAAAGGGTACAATGACACACGCGACAAGTTTTTGTATTATAATTTATTTGCGATTTAATATAATAATTAAAATAATAATGCGGTAATTATTAATATCGGTAGCAGTTTACTAATTTTCTAAGAAAGCGATGGTATACACGATACATCGTTTACATAAATTAAAATGACAGTCGACTTTCTTTATAAACCATTTGTAATATCTGTATCAGTTTTGTAGCATCTATGTTGTTCACGCGTATATTGGAACATCTGTAAATACGATACCACAGATTCATCAGAGTCAGTTTGCTCAGGTTATTCCGACATTGTTCTTTTCTCATTCCCATTACGTCATTAGCAAAGTAGACTCAATTATAGTTTTATATAGTATTTCGTTTATATATATATTTATATATTTATATGCGATTTATTTATAAGTATATGTATTTATAAGCGCGCAAATATATTATGCACGAGATCTGTCGATGGCTGTCGTGCAGCCTACAGGAACATAAAACTTGATTCTCTATCGTTAAAATTTATTGTTCTTGTTAACGCGGCTATCTACATGATAATCTTTTGCAGAATTTCGAAAAGTCTTAATCTTAAGCTATTACATATCATATATATATATTTCATCTCATCTTATTTACAAAAGAATTGTCTGTAGATTCCTCTCTAATAGAATATGTTTTGCGTCTTTTTTTCAAAATTGGGGATTGTCGATAGTTTTCTTGTACCCTTATCCCGTCCGAGAACGCGCCGGTTAATATAATTATAAATTCGCCTCGAACGGAACGCGAAATAGAAAACGTTTCTATGTATTTTTTAACATTACACAGGTACCCGCGAGAATAGTTTTCTCATTTGAATAAAACGAGAGAGAGAAAGGTTAGACGACAGCCGCACATACATGGTCGATAAATAAATAAAGTGTCGAGTTCGTGTCGTTGGTACGGCGTAAAGAACGATCGAAAAATATTATGCTACAGTGTAACTCGTGTCTTACGAACATTTTTTAATCGCATCGAAAAGACATTCGTAAATCTCGAAAAATAACTCGTGCTGCATTAGATTCAGTAAATGCATCACATATACATATATAGATATTGATTATCATCCGTCGATTAAATTAGATAATCTTGAAGATTATCTAAAGAAATGCACTAGCCAGACCGATCGAAACAATTGCAGCGACAGAATGTAGCGGTCGAGTTAAAATATTTTCATCGATACTTTAAGTACCGGGATTTTTTTAAAGAAAATTTATCGTTCGGTATACGCATATTTCATACAGTATTACCTCGATAACAGTTTCCGACATTTACGACTGCGGTAAGCGCGTTAACTCGAATCGCGTCTCATTTCGCTACACGGTACACGGTGTCGGTTGTTTCGATCAGCCTGCCGATAGAATAGACGAGCGAGTTCGCCCTACGAAATCTTAATAGAAAAGTAGATAGAGTGGCACATTTGTCGATACTGAATAAAACGTAGGATGTTCGTCGAACGACATAAGAAAGAAGATATCGTATCTCGTTAGATGCTCGAGAATATCGTACAAGTTTCGCATATGATCCATTGAAAGATTTTATCCCGTTTGTTCTTTTTGCGTATAGGCAAAGATATACACAGGCAGGGAAGGGAGTATGACGCGACAGAACGAACGATATATAGCGTGTGACCGGCGTTTAAGCGAGTTTTATAGAGCGCATAAAAAATTGAGCTCAGGTCTGTTGGACAGTGCGATCGCGCGTATGCTCTCCCCTTTGAAAAAGGTGCGGGGTATCTCGTCCCGATTAAGCGTCGAGTCAATTAATCGATAGCGCACGGTGGTCTTAATTGACGATTTGGCGAACGCGTGGAAAGGAAGGAAGGTGCGTTTCGTTTCGTTTCGTTTCGTTTCGTTTCGTTTCGTTTCGCTTGCGGTGAGAGACCAGGCAATCTCGATTTACGATATCGCGAGGGAAAACGGTATTTTATCGTATAAGGATACAGATTGTACGCCAAAGAATTTGGCAACGCGATTTTGCCACGGTACAAGTTACGTTTACGCGGTTAGCGAGATACAAAGAATAATTTCGCCAAGATGGTGCTCGAATTTACGCGAGTAGCAAATATTCTCGATTATCTTGTCTCCGTTCTTCTCCGTTAGTAGCGTTACTCCTCTTACCGTTCCGCGATCGCGACGACGATAATTATCACTAGACAACGTGGTTGCATTATCATAAAATCATTACATATATCACAAATGTTAAAATTGTCCGCGCGCAAAGTATTCCGCGATGCGTAAAGTTTCTAATTAATTCTCGAGACACTACGGTAAATATCACATGGAGCGATGAGAATTTGAATTAAATATACAACGGCGATCGGTCGCGTCGACGGTCGATCATATCGTCGACGCTCGAGGTTATCACGACGACGAGGACGACCAACGATCGATCTCGATCGCCGTTTACAAACGATTCGTATAATATACTTTCAGAAAGTAGAGATTCAGGCGTAAGATTGATCCAACGATATAGCGATTTTGTTCCCTTTCTCCACCCAGTTTCTCAGTCGTCCCCTTAGTTCCTCCAGGCTTTTCGACTTCGCCTTGTTTATCCTCTTGTACTTGACGTCTTTTGGCTTCGTGACTGATCGGTGATTACTCATTACCCTGTTGTACGTGACCTGGAAGAAGACGACGATCAGAATTGCCATTCGCTTACGAGAAAGATGGACGCGGTGGCGCGATCTTTTGATTTCCAAAGATTCCGAAAATACCGCGAATATAGTAGAAAATCGAAGAGGATAAGACGGATGAACAAGCTGAAGAAACGTCTCGTATACGTACAATATATTCGAAGACGTTGCTCGAACGCGAATCGGCAAAGCAAGATGGTTATTAACGGCGCGTATAGAGCGACTATGCAAATAGACTAACGGGAAGGTTCAAAGAAGAAACGGTCGGTTTCACAAAAGACGGTTGCGAGCAAGTGGATATTCGGACAAAAAGACTCGCTTACCTGCGCCTGCTGACTTTCGTCCCTTGGTCTCTCGCTGGGCGGGGAGTCCGCCTCTTGAGCGAGTCTCTCGAAGCTGCCGTACAAATCCTGAAGTCTGCCCTTTCCGTTTCCCAAGTTCTTTGCCCGTCTCTCCTCGCATTCCGAGTTTTCCGTCGATTCGGACGGATCCTGATTGTTCTCGCTGTCGCCGTCCTCCTCGACCGAGTAAACCGTCTCCAAGATCTCCGGTCTCCTGAGGAAACCGTTGCATCGTCGCATCGACGAGTACTTGCTCGACGGTTCGACCGCGTCCGAAACCGATCGGATCACCGTCACGTCGGTGATGTTCGAGCGAAACCTGCGAAACACGTCTCACGTTTACGCACGTACTTGAAACTTTCGAACGTACTATCAAACTGTTTCGTTCTTCAAGCAGAAATTAAATAGTCGTATATATATATAGACGAAATTTGTATATTTCGGTGGAACGAAGCGTGCGCGTACCTCGGTGGCGCTAGGTCGTCCGCCGCCTCCTCGAGAACAACGGCGCTGTCGCTGTCTCCGAGACTGTCCAATCTGTCCAGGGCGTCGCAAGGTGGCGAATCTCTCGTCCCGGTACTTCTTTCCGCCAATCTGCTTTGCAGTTGACGAATCACCCTCTGTTGTCTGAGAATAATGGACTCTCGTTGCGCCAGACTAGCCTCGATCTCCTTCTGTTTGCGACAAAGCCTCGACTCGAACAGCAGCAGCTGCGAGGACAATGTCCGTAGCTGCTCTGCCTTTTCCCTCGTCAGCCGTGCCACGAGGTCCTCCTGAAAGAATTATATCAGCCGTTGAGCGACTTTGGCGAATTCCTGCGACGCGTTTTAAACGCGCGCGCGAGTCTCCGCCGCGCGCTTTCCAGACCGTGGTAAATGTACCACTTCTGCGTGGCTTTATCGACGTTGAATTAATCAGCAATTTGTATTGGTCGAGAGAGCTTCGGCTCGCTCCTCTCCGCTGGTAATCAAGCAACGATTAATCACGTTAGCTCATTATCGATAATTAGCGGATAAGAATCGCTTGATTAACGACCCTTTTTTCCCTCCGCGGTCTTCCGGCAGTGCGTTAAAAGAAAAGAGGCTGACCGAGCGTGCAAAAGGATTCGCAAGAAAACCGTTGCGAATCGATAACGATAAAATTTGCATCCATCAAGTTCGTCGTCGTCGTCGTCTTCGTCGTCGTCGTCGTCGTTGTCGTAATTAGTCCAACGATCGTACCCTACGGGGAAAGGAAGAGTCGCGGCTACGCAACTGTGCCAGTCACGAGGCATCTTCCCATTTGCCAGTTAATTTCGTATTAATTAGGAAATCCCGAGGGTTTGTCCCGACCGCATTACGCTGCGTATTATGGCAGTGCTCCGTATTATCGGCTCTGTCTCTCTCCCGCTTCGATTAATCGCCTGCATGCTAAATACAGCGAGCGACGAGTACTCCGCTTGGTATCGGTGGATGTTTTCCACGCGACATACGTGACATTTTACGTACGTTCGGAGCCCGGTTTGTCTACAAACAGACGTACATCCGCGACGATAACAACGATCCAGGACAAAAACGATGTTTTACGTCTGGGTTTAAAAGTTTAAAACAGCGAACGGTGGATATTTAATGCGTAGAAACTGAAGTAATCCCTGTCTTTCTCTTCCTCGTACGTAACGATCTTCGTCTATTAAAGCAACCTCTTCGTTGCGTGTCATTTTTCATCGCGGTATACCGGCTACTTTAGGGAGTAAATTTTCCAGGAAAGTTTGCCGTTCGCTCGAGCGCCAACTTTTACACTTTGCCGACGTCACGACGGCGTCCGACAACCGTCTTGAATTATAAACGTCCAACGCTGCTGTCAATTTTCAAGTAACTCGAGCGAGGCCCGACGTTGTCACCGCGCCAGGAACCTCGTTCTCGACCTTGGCAGCGGTCTTTCGATCATCGATCGTCTTCGCCGCTTCAACGTCCTCCGTCATCCTTCGATCAAAGTTCGTAGCCGCCACCACAGTGTCCGAGCGTCGACCCTTTGCTGCCTATTCAAAACTTTATTCAAATACGACAAAATTCGTCGTCGATATCGAAGAAAACGTATTTAGTTTCGTTACGTAGTTTGTATTTGCGTACGACTCGTTTCATATTCTTGCACGGTGTGGTACCTTTCGAAAGAGTCGCCTATTTGCGAGGCCAGTGTTTAGCCGAGTAAGTAGCGCAATAGTACCTCGATCGAACATGTCCTTTCCTTTCTTCGTCTTTTAGGCATCGTGTAGAAGGTATTGTAAAAAATATATAAAATATATCAGAAGCTCGCTAATTCGTTCCGACTCGACCATCGTCCTTCCGCATCTCGAGATTACGTTAAGCGGCAAACAAGACTTTGTCTCTAATTTTCTTCCATCAGAAACATAATACCGTTTGGTTTGCTGTCCAGTTTTGTCGCCAGATTTTCAGGACAAAAGAAGAAAAAAGGAGTAAGACGATATCGTACGTTGAGCGACTTGAATTTAACCGTCAGATATACGGTGAAAAATGTGAGACAACAAAATATCGTATGTCTACGTCGTGCCGTCGAGAACGGTACTCCCGACGAAACCAATCACTAATTATAATCCATCGTTCATTGCGGAAGCGTATTCGTTAATTATAATTTCTGGATCGATAAACGTTTGTTAATAATAATAACAAACTGTTTAGTTTGCTATACCCATGCGCAAATACGCGTAAGATCATCGCTCAGAAAAATTGACGTACGTCGGCGACTTCGTAATAAATCCCATTCGCGTGTTATCTTCCAACAATGACATAAGAATTTGCCAAGTGTCCCGTTGGACAAATTGTAAAATGCAAAAATATAATGGTAATAGTAAAAAAAAAAACTTCGTAATAAGTATCCGCCGCAACTGCGAACAGATTCGGGCGGCCGACACGCGTCCGTCACGTGGAAGACAAAAATTCACGCGGTTCCAGCTTTTGGTAACCAAAGTGAATAAAACTTGAATCGTTTGATTCTTTCTTAACCTTGAATTCTTCGCTGAATCGATTTTGGCACGCGAGAGGTCGCGCAGAAAATAGCAGAAGGCGGTAAAAAAGAAAGAACGTAACGCGAAACATTTGAAACGGACGGTGTGCGAAACAAAAATCTTGCTGTCGCGTCGGCTTAACATTTAGGGGACGATTCGGCAGACGCGATCTCCGCGAAGCTTGGCGTTCCTGAAACGCGAAACGCATCCGGTGCTTTGCACAGATCGTAGACCCGACCACCGTCTTCCTCGTTCTTTCTTCTCTACGAAAGAAGGACGAGTCCGTTACTCTCGGCATTGTTTCGCGTAAATGGCGGAGCTACGTGGATTGGCCACGCGACGAGTATCGCGCGTTCTTCCAACGTCATCGAGTTACGAGCGTCTCGTTGCGCTTTTCGCGCTCGTTGAAAGAAAAACGCGAAACCTCGTCCTCTTTCAGCTTCGATCGGACAACGGACTGCCAGCGGAGTTTCTCTCGCGTTCTTTCCCATATGATAGCGCGCTCCAAATAAAGATTAAAAAGAAATTAGGAAATTAAAGATCCGAGAAATTCAAGATTAAAGAAATTAGAGATTAGAAAGAAACGAAGAAAGCGTCTCTGCCGGATTTCCCGTTTCTTGTCTCGCGCGTAGAGTTCCACACACAGGCGCGGAGAGACGGCGCGCCGCGGCGCGACGATTGAGAAATTTACGGAAGCGTGCAGGGACACGAAGGCTAAACTAAAAGCGGCTTAAAGACCGGCGATAGGCAAAATGACGCTATGCAGGTACAGCGTGAGGCGTGCAACGCTGAACGAGAAGCTTGCACGGTGCCATGACGTGTGCCGCACGCGAAAAGGTCGTTGCGCCTAATAACGGATCATTATATCGTAATTAAACGCTTCTTCCACCGTTCGTTACGACGTCGTATCTCGCGCACGTGACAGTCGCGTGCTCGCTGTCCGTTTCTTTGCGAATTATCGACGCCGCAAGAGGCCTGCTGTTGAACGACCGCTCGGATTTCGCGAGTCTCGTACGACTCTGAACTAACGTCGTTGCACAAATTCAGATAACTGCGCGAAGATGGCTACGACGCGACGAACGAAACGAAAAGACCGAGCTTTTTAAACGTAACGTCGATCCAACTTTTACAGATTCCTCGGTTTCGTTTCCAACACACCGGCGCGATTAGCAGCGACGCGCGACACGCAGGAAAACGAACGACTAGCTACCGGAAGTACGCTTATGCCGCGACAAGACAGTACGAATAATCGAAAATTCCTGGGATTTTCTCTACTATTCAATTTACGAGATTGGCGGCTCTTGCACGGCTCGTGCAAAGAAATCCTCCTCCGTAGCTTTTCCTCTTTCATACATACATACATATATATATATATATATATAAATGCATGTATTTTCAAGGAACTTCAAAAACCAACGTCGATAGAGGATTCTTGGCGCCACGCAACATTCAGAATTTAAAGGAACGAGACAAGGAGCGGGTCAGTTTCTGCAACGAGGGCTAGAGTGCTTCTGTCACGTTAATATTGAAGAAACGTCTGGCAGCCGGAACAGCAGGAACGACAGTACCAATTTGCTATACATCTACTCCAGTTGTCCTAAGCGTCTTTCCGACATGGTCGCAAGCATTTAACGATCTTTCCGTCGACCAAGCGCCGTTGTAACGTTTTCCTCGAGACTTGCCACGATACTATTCCACTCGTATCTGTGCGCGTCGATCTGACTAATTTCTATCCTTAGGAAGAAATCGGTAGATACGCAAGAAAATACAAGGAAAGAATGGCAACGCACCGAAACCAGCTGCCGAAACGAGCGATGCTCGTATATTAAAAAGAAGATTAAGAAAAAAGCATGGCACTGGCCGCGCTAAAGAAATAAAATAGACAATCTGGAAGATCCAGGAGCTATTTCGCGACAAAGATATATAAATTTACCAAATGTCCGTGTTTGTTGGACGAATTGTAAAACGCGGAATAAAATAAATAAGAAAAAAAACTTTCTATCCTTCTCGTTCGTTCGTTTCGTATCAGTTCGTTTCGAAACGAACGTAGGCGGCGTTCGCTCGTTGACGCACCGGTTGTTTGCATTCGCTAGCGGCTTGTATCCTTCGCTCTCGCTTTCGTCTTCGTTTTAATTCGGTCTCGCCTGTTGATTTCCACCGAATGGAATTTGGTCGGTCCCGCTACGAGCGTCCATTGTCACCGTGGCGATTAATTCTTGCGAGAATTTGTTATTCGCGTACGGAACCACGCGTCCGACGTGGAAACAGAATTTTAAAGCGACCAGGCGACGCGATCAGTCCAACGACACGCGTATCTGTAACTAATCCGGTCGTATCAGAGGCAGAAAAGCGATCGACGATCGAATTGACTGAACGTAAAGAAACTGTCGAGAGGCGTGAACGACGATGGAAGAAAGTGACGAACGAGAAGAGATAATCCCGTGTAAACGACGAACAAAAGTTCTCCGCACGGTGTTTACTCGAGACAGAATCGTTCGAGAAAAACTTTCCGCGCAGATCGCCTATTCGATCGATGTACAGCTCGATCTCGTTCCCAAAATTCTCGATAATTAATAATTAAAAAAGAAGAAGAAGAAGAAGAAGAAGAAGAGGAATACGACAGGTTCGACGATAAAAACGTAGAACGATCGTGTCGGAGATTAACGGAGTTAGCTCGTTTATCGTAACGCGCGTATCGGACTCGGCGTATCCACGGAGGAGATCGATCGGTGTCTCGTTCTAGCACTTGCAAGACACCTCTGTGAAAATCCTCTCGCGTTTCTCTACAGCCACGTTTTCTACTTTTTTCTTTTTCACGGCAGCTTCTATCGCTCGCGCCGAGACCAAGATTTTTGCCATGCCCTGCGAAGTACGTGCTTCCTGGGCTTGGAGAGATCTCGTCGTCGATTACTTGCCGCGCAGATCTTTGCTGAATTTCGAGGGAGGATTTTTTTTTTCGCGAATGCAGCGCCACGGACACGTAGATTGTTCGCGATCACGCAAAGTCCGAAGGGAAATAGTCGAACGTCACGAAACGTCTGGCCTGTCCCGGAAGCGGGTTCGGATTCCACTTCAAAGTTTTACCAGATAATAGCTTTGATCAACGAGCACGGACAAGGTTCCGAGGTAGAAGCACGCACAATGTATTTTCTCCCCATCCCTCAACTCCGTTTTTACCTGCAATTTCAGGGTCCTTCGCCAGGCGAGCATTTGATGCGCCTGTGCCCTTTGCCTCGCCCGAAGCGCAGCTATTACCGACTTTGCCTCTTCCAACGATGTCACTTCCATCTCGTTGCCATCCTTGGACAAATCGCTTCCTCTCGCCTCGGTGATCGCTGCCAACGGACAGCTGTCCATCGACGTCTCGTCGAAACTGAAATCAGAAATCGAACGATCGTCTTCATTTCCTGTTCTATTCGCCCGATTACACGCGCCTCCATCTCAAACGCTTATCGTTAGTTCCGTCTGGTAGATAGCAAGCTGGAACGTCGATGAATGGTAAAACGTCGATCGTTCGAAGGGACGCGAGTGGCTACCCGTCGCGTGATCGAGCGAGCAAGGAAACGTGGAAACGCACGGTTAGGGAATCGCCTTTTGTCGGGGTTTCTTTCCTTTCGTAAGGAAATGATAAATACACGACCTCTTTTCGTCTCGTATTGTTTTCTTCTATTTCCATTATTACTATCGTATAATTGATTCGACAAAAAGAATACGAAACGGAGAACGCGGTGCATCCGTCGTTTCCTTACCGAACGAAAGAAACTTTTCGGACAACCTAGTACGCGAATCGAGGAACGCGTGGATGAATTGTTAAGTAGAAAGTATATTTAAACACAGAGGTGCGAGTATAAGCGAAAGTATAAGTACGGTATAAGCCGATCCAGAGATCCTGGCAGCGTTAACTTCCAACAGAGCCCCGAGAAGCCACGAGCCTATCGGTATTCGTATTATTCCTAATCTGGCCTAGACTGGTCTATGCACCATTCGCACGAGGCATGTTCCAAGAAGGCTATTCATTATTATTATTATTATTATTATAATAAATCGATTTATTACCAAACACTCTCGACGGCTTCGACGACTAGGCGAAGCAAATAAACAGATCTTTTAACGGTACGCGTTGGCTAGGAGAATAGGACAGGAAGTTCGTTATTTTCTACTTATCGGGTCGGTAATGGATCTCGCAGACGGTGGAGGAAGATGGTCGGAAAGTGTACGGTGTGGTCGAAACTGCGGATCGATACGAGGTAAATATTTAAACGGCCGTGCAAAGTGTGTTTCTCGATCCGATCGGGATTAGCCGAGCTACGTGGAAACGAGGATTTCTCGAGCACGGAGCCAGCGGATTCCTTCGAAGGCCGAGTCTCGATTCGAACGAACGAGAACGACGCTGTCGTACGGTTGGACGGCGAGTCGATCGACCGACGAGACTCGTTTTTATCCGCTCGTTCCGTGAGTTCCGTTCGATCATCCGGCACGCGGTGAAATTTAATAAGAACCGCAAGCATCCACCGCGATCGCACGGCGCATCGAACGCATTGAATATCAGAAAAAATTCGAGAGCGCATCTCGCGACCACCGAGAACCCGCGGGGCTCGTTCTGTCGTTTCGTCGCGTATCCGCGAATTCGTCTCGTAAATTCGCACGCGTTACGCTCGCCGATCGACTTCCTTCCGCTCTTCTTACCGCGTTCTCACTGTCGCGATTTGGATTCGAAATCCCGTTCCTTCGGGAATAAATAGTTGATTCCTCGTTGAACAAACTGGGCTATTAAAAATTGTAAATCGGACAATTTAAAAAGCAAGCGGCCTGCGTAAGATACGCGGATTTACGATCGTAAGAATTTTTAATTTATTCTAATTAAGAATTTCGCGTTTCGAAAGACGCGATTCGAGCGACGCTCTCTCGATAAAATTTCGCTTACCGGCGCAAACTACGCCCCGGTTGTATTATTTTGAAACGGAGCTCTCGAATTTTCTGACAAGTTAATAACTCCGCTCGTATTTCGTCCAATAAAAACAATTCGTTCGTCGCACGAGCTCGCGACGAATCTATGGTTTTTAAACGTATCGAGTACCGCCCCTTCTCGAAACACGGAAAACGAATTACGGAATTTTATTCTCTATTCGCGGCGAAATATTCGCGACTTTTTGCGCGCGCCGCCGGAAATTCCGCGCGACGCGATCGGACCGCGTGAAATTCACTCTTGCGAGGGCGAAAAATCCAACGTAATATCTCTGACGTAAATTTAAACGAAACGTATCACATAATATACGGAAAAGTCCGTTGGGGCAACGCTCGAGCCGCGCTCCACGGTTTGTCCGGCTATTCGTATTCGAGATTTGTGCTCGTAAAAGTATGCAACGATTTCGAGCAGCGAACATAATCGATGCAGAGATCGCGCGAGACCCGCTGTAAGCGGGACAACGGAGTAACGTTTCATTTACAATTTTAGATATCATTTGCATAACACAGTCTCCATGTATTTATGGAAAATGTTGCTTTTTCTGCACGCGAGACCCGACCGTTCGCTAATTAAGTTGAAATAAATTATGCATGAGTCACCGACTGAGTCACCCGACACGGTTGATGTTTCCTTCTTTCTGTTGGCGAACATCGATCCCTCGAGCTTCGCCCGTGTACGCGTACTTGCTTACTCGTCACCGCATTTCGCGAACCAAGAAAAACCCACCGACTCGCGCCATTCTCCGCTCCATTAGGCGCTCTGCTTGCTCGCTAAACAACCCCGCGCCGTTAGTACTTGGTTCGATCGTTGAATATCGATGACCTTAACGTCGATAAATCGTCAGTCGTTCGTTGCCGATCGATTCGTCGCGTCGTTTCGCGCGTTTGGAGAACGCGCGACGACCAAAAACGTTTCCTAATCGAGGAAATTAATATCTTGTTAATTATATACATATATCATATTATTATATTATATATATATATATATTATTAAATATATATCTATTCTGTTAGCTGGCGCGAGTGCCTAACAGGTAATTGACGCTAAACCTACCGACGTTTCGTGTACACCTAATCCTGCCTTCAAAAAAAGAGAAATATGTATCTTAATATAGAGAGAGATTTTAGCCAATTTTTTTCGGAAAGTAAACGATAAAGAGTATAAAGAGTGTATTATAGGAACAGCCGATAAGTTACATGGCGACGCAGTAACGTCGTACACAAGAAATTCCAAGCGAAATTTCAAACACGGTCCGTTTGACCGCGCGTGGTAGGTTCAGCGTTAACGTACTTGGACAGTCGCGAAGAAATCTCTAGAATTTGCCGCTAGTTCGGCAGGGTGTGAGATCCGACTAATTTGTTTACGACTACACGGAGTTTACGCTTCGTTGACAGAATGCCGCGGTAACTCGCGGAATCGTACGTCCGCGTTTTACCAACAGCGCAATTTTTTTCTCGCGAGCGAGAGCGCACGAGCAACGCAGCTGGTTGCACGCGATTCTCCACTGACCATTACCGACGAACGATCGTGGCAGCGAGACGAAGAAAACCGTTTCTCAGCTTGCCACGCGTCCATTCGCTGCAACTTCCGGCGAAACTATCCATCCCCCTAACGCGTATTACATAGTCGCATGTATCGCGCGAGTTTCCCTTCCCTGTCGGTTTACGAGCCCTGCGGGCCTTCATTTACGACTCGTGCAAATCGGTCTCAATTATCGCTGACAACGCGAACAGAGGGCTGGTCGGCTCTCGCGTTTCTGTTTCGGCCGTGAAAAGGGTTGGCGTACGCCACGTCGAACCAAGAACCCTCCCGTTCGTTCGACTCGTACGCACCTGCGAAACGGACTATCGCGATCTAGAGAGACCGACGAACCATTCGTCTTTTGTCGTGAATTGTAGCCAGGTGGTGCGAAACGTAGGTCCGGTGAAACGACGCACGGCGCAAGTCGTTTTCAGTTGCGATCTCGATAACCGCAACGACCGGCGCCCTATCGCGACTCTCCGTCTTTCTCTTTCTTCGACGTTTCGTTCCACTTTTCTTTCTTCTTGTTCTTTCTCTCGCCTATTTCTCGTTTTTACTCGGCCCCTCCGTGTACGCGAAGGAGGCAGGCGTTTCAAAGAACTTCGTTGTCGGGCATTGCGCGCCGCGTTGCCAGCGAACTGGAAGAATTTTAAGTAACGCGTCGTTTCGAGCGAAATCTCTCTGACGATCCGTACACCTGGCCTCTCGAAACGATCGGGAAAACGTCGCGGACAGAAAGGATGGCGCTTGCCCGTGGGCTTTTCAAAGGTAACCGGAGTGTCAATCGATCGAGGCGTTCGGGGAACGAGATGAAAGAAAGGCCGACAAAAGACTAACCGTGCAGCCGATACACGGCGAATCCAACGAATACTTCGATACGCGATCTTCGATTTCACCGACACAGAACGGCTCGTGGGCAGACGCGATTCGTCACTGGATATCGATCGACAAATGGTGGTGAACCGTGGTCGAGGGAAAATACATCAAAATGACAGGCGGTGGTTACGAGGGTCGAGCGTTTGTCTACATCCCTGAAACTTTTTAACTTAATTCGATAGACGACCCACCGTCTGCATCTCGCTAAAGTGGCGGATGTTTCAATTCGGGCCGTAAAATTCGATCCAATCGGATTAGCCGCGCCTGCTGATCGGTACGAGCGTAGTAACCGATTACAAGGTATCGGGGAAAAAGTCGTAAATTAATTTGGCAATTTTAAAAACTGCGCCGAAAGAGGCTAATATACGTTAAAAACAAGCGACAGTCGATGCCAAACGTTTGCCCGACGGAAAAGATGGATTGGTAGAAGGTAAACGAGGCTAGGATAAAAGCTTTTCGAATGACGGCGTTTCCGCTGTCGACGAATCAGGAACTCTTATAGATTCAGGGACGGGAGCAACGACGGGCGGAAATTATATTTCGCCCTAGTCGGTCAAAAATTATAGCGTGTACGAGTGGAGGGACAAGGAAAAGTTAATTCGTATCCGTGGATAGAATTCTTTGTGTTTCAGTTATCTCTCCGTGTATGTTTGTAATTAATAACGCCAGAACTTTGGCGAACGACTTGTTCGGTTTAAGAGAACAAAGTACGCTTTGATCGTATCGAAACAGTGATTCCGCCAACTGCCGGAATTTTAAGCGTCGCATCGAGAAAACAAAAATATACCGTAGCTCGGAGTCTATCGCCGTATGACACGGCTGGAAAAAATGAAACGAATTAAAACTAAACTGGAGTTTGCGGTTTTCACGGGCTTATACACTATGGGGTTGCTCCTAGGTGGGGGCTTCGCGTGACATATACATGGTCGTCGGACGTATCCTGGTCGAAGAACAAACAACGGGATAGGAAATGCAATTTCTCGTGGGGCCGAACGATCGCCTCTGCATAGCCTGAAAATAATCACTCGCCGCTCCAATAAATATACATCACAGAGGTTGTTCAACCGTCACGACTCAATCGACCTGCGTTACACGGATAACACACAGGTACCGCGTCTATTAAAAGTAATACGTACATAAACGAACGAAATGGTGGAAACGACCTCCTCGAGTTTCTTCGAGGTCTTTGAACTTTCAACTTGGATCAACGGCGGCATCGAACGTACGCGATACAAATCGACGATAACGTTACCGACGAGAGGCATACTTTTAAGCGGAATCGCACGTGGGTCGAAGAATATTTCGCCGAACGTAGATTGGAACGAGAGCGGTTTCACCGACGAGCCTCGCGATTTACGATCGTAAATAATACTGTAATAATACTAAAGCGTTAAGCGCGCGCGTTCCTCGAAGAATCACGATCGGCAAAGTCTCGGCTTATCGCGCGATTAAAATTAATCGATGGCGTTCGTGCGCCGCCGCGACGGATTTTCAAATCGGTGGCGCGTAAATGGCGATTTCTCGAGGGCGCGATGAGAACGACCGAGGATAAATCAGGCCGATTCGCTGCTCCAGCGGCTCCAGGCCTTCGCGTAATTTTTCCTCGAAACGAGCGACAACGCGCGCCTAACGACGTTGTTTATCATTCGCGCGGGAGTTTTTAATTTGTTGCGATACGAACGATCAATTAATCCCGAGTCGCGCGTTCCCCGAGCGAATCGTATCGCGTGGCCGTTCTACCTTACCGACGATTCCAGCGGCTCGGCAAAGTCGCAAGGGAGAGTTTTCCACGGGATTTCAAGACTCGTCGATGAAATCGCATCTGCTATCGAACTACGGTATTTTAAACTACGAGTAGACCCAACTGCGAGTTGCCGACGATTTAATTGGAAAAGTAATTTGGGATCTGGTGCCGCGTTACACGGCGGATAAGATGGATCGATCGTTCGGATATAAACTACGAAACAGATTGCGTACGAGGAACGCTCGAATGAAACGTTTCGCCGACATAGCAGCTGGCTCGATCGAGGCCAAACCGGAGATTTGGTTCTACGATCAGGCGCAAACCATAACTTTTAACT
Organism: Bombus waltoni; assembly: GCA_014737395.1. Classification (NCBI taxonomy): domain Eukaryota; kingdom Metazoa; phylum Arthropoda; class Insecta; order Hymenoptera; family Apidae; genus Bombus; species Bombus waltoni. Next base: position 546,990 of record JACXII010000053.1, read on the forward strand.
ACCTCGACGAATCGGTGATTCGAACGGGGATGTAATCGGACGGCACTCGAGGCCGTTGCCGCGCCGCGAGATTAAAAGTTGCCCCGTTTCGCAAAAATTGCGCCAACAGACGTAACCGAAATATCGATTAGCCCGATAAACGTTGGAGGAGGATCCGGGTTCCGAGAATCGCACGGCGTTACGCCAGAGAAGAGGTCATTCTCGAACGCGTTTTTTTTTTACAACCGGTAATTTCCAAACGGTATAACCGATCGCGACGACCACGCTGCAACGCGACCCGTACCGACACTCGCCGTTCGTCGTCCAACGAATTACAGCGAGGTGGGCCGCGTCTCTCGCCAATTTTGCATAATTTCCACCTCAGTGCCGGAAACGCTCGCCTCGCCGTACGATGTTCTTACGAATACTCGTAAAAAACCGTGTACGCGGCCCTTTCTACGATCGTGCTTATCCTAATTGCAGAGTTGATCGAAGCTCTACTCGCCAACAAACACATTCGCCCCGTCGAATCTGTCCATTTCTCGCTGCGAACGACCTCGTTTCGCCCGCATCGGCCGACCATCCTCCGTCATTCGCCGATTCTGCAATCCGATCGACAAGCTGTCGTCTATTCTCGTCCCTTTCCTTTATTTTCGAACCGTTGGCCCGAGGCCACGCGATAATAGAATGTACGCGCTGACCGTTTCGCTCTGTTCTTGCGCTCGGCGATTCGTCAACTACGACGGGATAATGCGAGGCGAACGTGTTTGCCGAATATCGAGATTCCTGTTTCACGAGCCATTAAGCGATACATTCGTATTAACGGTAGCGTGCTTGTCGTTGACGCGAACGAGAAACGGCTAGTTTAGTATCAGGTTGCGCCGAAAGTTTCTTTCCTTTTTATATTATTTTATCGAATCGCCTACGATCCGTTTCGTTCTATCTCTGTTATTACGATCGTACGTGGTTCCGCGGGAATAATAGAAAACAGCGAACACGGTGCGTCCGTCGTTTCCTTACGAGACGAAAGCAACTTTTCGGACAAGCTAACAGGTAACGTCAATTTCCAACGTTGTCGGAGAATTTTCGCGTACAACGATTAATTTTCATTCTCCAAGCGATAACGATTGCTCGGTGTGGCGTGTACGTCACTTGTATCTTCGATCGAACGACGCGAGACCTAATAACATTCCACCGCGACATCGAATCACCACGCCGGGGAAAACGTTTATCGGAACTGCGCGAGAAGTTGCTCGTCCTGCGTATAGAGCCGATTCTCAGCCGCGCCGTCTGAAATCTCGTTCGCGGCCACTTGCTTACGACTACGAATACATTACTTCGCGGACGTAAATTTCTAATTGTCGTGAACGCAAAGACGGAAACGTCCGTGTACTTCGACACGCAGTATCTGTAATTTTTCGAACAAAGAGCCGTACGTTGCCGTAGACGGTGCGCGTTTGTGAGACGAAGAAGCGTGGTTCGATAATTTGGCGAATCAATTTGTCGAATTAAATGGCGAAACGCGAACGATGTTGTTACGGATTGGCAAAGGTATCGGTCGGATGGCCGAACACAGGCAACGACAAAGACATTTTTGCCGTGATTGTCGCAGGAATGGAAATGAACGCGCGACTATAACGAACGATCCTCCCGTTTCCGGATACTCAAAGTGTAAAAGTATCGATCATTGGCAGGAAAATTTCGCAATTATTCCCTCTGGCCGTATTAATTATCATTTCATTATCGACGACAATTGCCGCGGAAGGGCCTGCGTGACAACGAGTATCGACGACGAAATTATTGCACGCAAGAGGGATGAGATTTACGAAATTCCATTTTGCCCGTTGATCAGATTTTTCGTGGACGCGGCCTTCGTTCGAACGAAACGACCTCGACGATTAATACCGAGTTGCCGATAAACCTCTGGCGATGACTCCACCGCCGGAACAAGTATTTCGAGCACGATCTATCAATTACCTATGGCGTCTGGGAACGCAGGAAATCGATAACGCTCGATCATCGGCGCGTGTACGAGAATAAATCTAGCTGGCCGAATTTTCATCGATTTCCAGTCTTCGTTGAATTAACGGCTCTCGATGTATAGCGGCGAGCAAATAACGACCGGGGCTGCATTCTATTAAAACAAATTACAGATCGTCCAACAATTGCGGGACAATTGCCACGCGACATCTGGCGGAGCGGAAAATTTACGGACCATCGCGATATCGTAAAGCATATATATGCCCGTTGTAAAAGCCAGACTTTTATGTAAAAGACAGAAAGGAAAAAAAGAAAAAAAAAAAAAAACGGACGTAAGTTGAAATCGCTCGTCGGCAAACGTCGGGTCGCGTGGCATTCTCGCGCGGTATTCTCGCGCGGTTCGTTGCGGACGATGCTAATTCGAAGAGTTCTTTTCGATCCTATGGCGATTTAAGGAGGTGCTCGTAATTTTCCTCGCTATTTCTCCTTCTTTATAGCCGCTCTTAAAGCACCGCAGGAAAATATTTGCTTTGCCTATTCCGCCTTCTTTTCCTCTCTGGCAGAGCCTGCTGTCATCATCGCCCATTCGACTATGCTCGGGTTAAGACCTCGCCATCTGCCACTTTGGCTTGGTGCCTCTAATTCCATCAGGCTGTCGGCTGGCTTCTTCTCTCGTTAATCCCGCGTCTTTCGCCCATTCTACCGAACGCAAATACGCCGCTCTTCTTCGATCGTTTCGAGCCACGGCTCTCGCTGAAAACGCGCGTCTCCTTTTTCATCTGCGAGGCGGAACTTTCGCAAGAGGAACGAGCCTCGACGAGATCTCCCGAATGTCGCGAGTAATTTGCGAGACGCGAACTCTCGCATACGAAGGAAGATTCGAGAGGACAGGCGTTTGGAAATGGCCGGTCTCGTAAAGCGACGACGCGGTAAACATCGCGGCGAGTCGATGGCCCTAACGGAACTATCCTCGTTCGGACGAGTCTTTTGCCTCGACTTTGTAACTCTCGCGTGGTAACCTCGCGTCACAGCCCGGCCAATCTTATTAACGATAAAGACTTTAGTTCGCCATGTCCTTTGCCCCGAGAGGCAAAGTCCGAAATTAACACGCTCGATGAAATTAAGTCCAAGTACCAAAGACTCTGTTAAAAGCTTCGAGAGTCCGCGGCGCTTCGAGCGCGTTCGAGACTGTTATTCGGGCATTTTCGCGAATCCAAGAACCTGTAAACGGTAACGGAAGCTCGCGAAATACTTTGGTTGGCAGCGTTTTTTTTTTCGAGGACGATGGGAGAGGACAGCGCGGGAAAAGCGAAGAAGATGGATGATGGCTGGAGCTGTGACGGCGGTGGATGCAAGACGCGAGGCTGGAGGAGGCGCGCGGAAGCGCTCGTGCTCTCGTACAGGATTTCGCAATTAGCCTGTCTAACGGGCTCGTGAGACGCGCGGCTAAAGGATTCGAAAGAGGTGAAACACGCCGACCGCGAGAAACTCGTCGTCGTCCGGTCGCGTTCCTCTCGTACGCGGCCTTTGTTCCCCAAACGAGCAGCACACGCGTTGACAAATCGATAGAGAAGCGGAAAGAGAGTATTTTACCTTTGGTCGTGGTCTCGTGGGCATCGCGACGTGGCGAGATCCGGAGCAGAAACGACGCATCCTGCGCGAACGAAAAAGTAGAGTCACGCGTCGCCTGTGTTCCGCGACAGAGAGCCAAATTTCGTCCGTTTTTCCGCTGGTCTCGCCGCGATGAAAAGCCGAAGAACTCGATCGTAGGTGGAGCGGAACGCGAGAGAGCCGCTATTTCGTCGTGACCGCGATTCCAATGGACCTTCTTTCCTTCTTGCACGAGGAAAGAACGGGCAACTCCCGAAAGCAAGATGAAACAGCGAAGAATGAAGATACAAAGGATAAAAAAAGAAACGATCGAACAGCGTTGGCGAAGGTGAGGTGGAAGAGGAAACGAACGAGAAAGAGAGGAAATCGCGTGGAAAAGCCGGCAGAGTAGCAGCAGCAAGGAGGCAGGTGGTTGATGCAATCGCGGTGAGAGGACGAAGCGAGGGAAAAGAATACGAGGCGCGTGTAACGGATAGAAGTGAGAGAGAGAGAGAGAGTGAGAGAGAGAGAGAGAAGCGCGAACGAAAGGAAAAAAGCTGCATCGAAGGGCTTTCGTGCCAAAAGTCGTCCGCTTTTACGAGCCTTGATCGATGCGTCTTCGTTAGGAAGATACGAAAACGTGAAAAGGCGACGCGAAGCGAATGCGGTGAGCTCTTTGCTATCGAGGATTGTACACGCTCTAAAGACGGACGGAGATTCTCGGCTTCGTGCTAAACAGCTCTGTGCTACGGCCGGTTTTTCTCTCTCGTCTGTGTCTCCTCCTTCTCTCCGGATAATCTCCCTCGACTCATCCATGTCCTACAGCTCTCTCTGTTCGTCGATCTAGTCAGCGCGGTTACGGCGGCTTCAGTTCCGTTCTATCGCCAAATTCTCATACGGTCTGACCGCTCACCCCTTACGTCCTGTTTACAAACACTCGGCCCGATTTGCTATCATGCAGACAAACGTGGATCGTGAGATTCTCCCTCGTCTCGTCAAAGGGATACTCATCTGCTCGATGCTGGCACGTCGGTCCTCTTCCTCCTTCCGATAGTTCGTCCGGGACGACTCGATTCGTCACGATAGCGCGTCACTGTTCTCGAAGCTCGAGTCGCGCGCGATCCAACCGCTGCGACCAACGAAGCGAAGAGAGTCCTGGTGGTAGATGGCCGAGAAATCGACCGACGAAACTCGCCGCGTTCACCGCGCACCGTCTTTCAAATTCGCGTTTCCCGATCGCGTAGCGAGCGGCGAGGCACGACGACGAACGATCGTCCGAGACAATGTCCGAGAGACACGGCGGCGACAGCGCTGGAAGCGGCAGCAGCAGCGGCGGCGACGACGCCGCAAGCCCGATTAACCCACCGCTGGAGAACTGGAAGCAGAGAACGCGCATACGGCCGCTGCCGCTGCTGCCACTGCGCCGTGCCGCTTCAAATTCCCCAAACTCGCTGCACACTGGTTCTGCACATGCTTCAGCGAGTCGGCCACGTGTAGTGGTGGTGCGCGTCGCTGCGCCGTTCCACGTCCCAGTAGAATATACTCGGATCGTCGCGATTCCGTGATCGATCGAATCGATCCATCTTCGACCAGGTTCCGTCGTTATCTTCTTACGGAACTTTGCGGCGTCGAACAGCTCCAGATACGCTGATCTTTTTCCATGGAGTTTAAAGGCAAGCTGTCTCTCGCCGTACTCGCTTCTTGCCTCGAGAACTCGAGATCCGAGAGCCAACAACCGTTTTGCCTATAACTTTTTATCCACGAAACAATTTGTTTAAGAAACCGTGGACCGTTTGCCGCACCGTTCGGTAAATTCCAGTGATTAGGGAGGGCAGGGGGCTGCTTCCGCGAATTCCAAACTTTGCCAATTTACCGTGACTCGCATTTAAACTCGCTCTCTGCTCTCTGCCTTTAAATAAAGCGAGCGAGTCTTTGCAAATACCTTATCGATACGCTGCACGAATTTGCTCGGCAAACTCGTGGAAAATTATTTACGTCGGTAACCGCCGGCTGGAATAATTCTCTACGAACGAGCTACGTCTCGTCGGACAACGTCGCGTTCCGTGCGAAAAACGAACTGGCGGAGTTTCGTGAATACGATATATCACGGAGACCGGCGAACCGTTTCAAAGCCAACGAATTATCCCGTGAACTCGCATCGAACGAACCAACGCCCGCAGCTCGCCAAGATGCTCGCGAATCGCGTTTCACGGTCCGAAATCGCTGGCGTAGCGAGCGGTTTCGCGCAGCCATGCGAATTTCTAGACGTTCGCGAGCGCGATGTTGCGCGTATACAACGTCCATATTGATGTCCACGTATCCATACGAGAGCATGAATTTCGAACGATTACGAGCGATTACGGACCAGCCGTGATCGTTGACGGTTTGATCCGTCGAACTCGTAGATAAAGCGAACGCGTTATACACGGCGATAATCGTTCGACGGAAAGAGCACGTGAAAAAGAAAATTCGTTTGAGGGGAAAATGCAACTGCGCGACAGGCATACGCGCGAAAGGAACAAGTTAAAAGTTCACTGTAAACGAACCAGCCTTTTCTCTTTCTTGTTTGGCGGAAACCAATTCGTTTCGCCCGATTTACGATATCGAACCTTGATCGCGGCGTTGGACGTGCGAATAGCGAGGTTCGCACAGTCGGACTGTCGTCGAAATTAGCAGTGGATACGAAGGACAAGCGGCTGCAGACTCGTCGACGCCACGCGTGCGGAACGCACCATATAAATAAACTAGAGTCGTTGGAAGCGAAGATTCAACTCGGAACAATAGCGAGCGCCCCGTGGTACGTCAGAAAGGAGGATTTACGCAAAGACCTAAAAATACCGACGGTCGAGGAAGAAATCGGCAGATACGGGAGAAAATACAAGGAAAGAATGGCAACGCGCCGAAAACCGGCTGGCTGCTGAAACCAGCAAGACTCGCGAAGAAAGAAGACTAAGAAAAACGCATCGCACTGACTTCGCTAAAGAAGCAGAATAGACGATCTGCAAGATCCGCGTGAAATTTCGCGACAAAGATGCAGAAATTTACCAAATGTCCCGTTGGACAAATTGCAAAAAGGGGAATAAAATAAAAAGAAAAAAGAAAAAAAAAATCGTGTGAAACTAGAGAGTTTGGCGCGTTCCTAGCGAATTTCGTGGTATCTCGACGTTCTTCGAGGCTTCCGTGATTCGCCAACTTTCGCTCTACGCGTCGCGACGTCGAGCAAGCGAGAGAAAAGTCGACCCTCCAATGGCAGCTGTCGGCGACGCTTCCACCTCGCTTAGCTGTTTGCAATTTCGCGCGAGCTCGAAACATCCCCGAGACAATAGACGATAAAGACATTGCCGCGAGTCGATGAGTCGTAGGCAACTGGAAAGGTAATAGCTCGTTATCGTAGCGAACTTGCCAGACTTCGGAGACAGGCTTTCTCGCGTAACTTCGTCGCGTTCGCTCGGTTCTTTCGCGCAGCTTAGCTACGAAAGAACGTGTCGCGGGCGATCAAAGCGCGATTCCGTGCAACAGAAAATGAGGTCGAATCTTAGCGCGTGTCGGGAAAGACGAAAGAAGCACGCCGTTGCGTGGCAGAATGTCGCCGGTATCTGGTCGCGCGCGTTCCACCGAACGACAATTTCGCCCGAACGAGAAACACCATGTTCCATTTCGTTTTGCTTCCATTCGTCTGGAACGTTCCATCCGTAGAAGACACGATGGATTCGCACGATGAAAAAGAAACACCGAGAACGTTCGATCGTCCGGTGTCTCGATTTTCCGCCGATGAAAAGAAATCTCTCGTTCGTTCGAGCGGATCACGTTCGACGAAACCACTCTCGATCGACGGATTAACAGGGCTGAATATGCTTCGCCAAGTTATTAAATTTGTCCCTGTAGCGACGAGATTTTAGCGGACGGACGGATGAAAGATAGACCGAAGCCGGCTGCGAGCTGCTACGAGTTTGGCTGCGACGAAATAGAAGGAAACCAGCGGTGGTGGACGACGAAGCCACGAACGTGAAAACTGCGGACGCTGTTTCGATATTTCCGCGGACAAGAACTCGGAAACTGAACGCTTTCTGTGCAACGATCAAACGAGAACGTGTCTCGTTAGTCGGGGAAACGCGAGCTACGCGCGTGCAAACGGAATATCGAGATCGCGGTGGTCGTCGTGGCAGTCGTCGAGCGTGAAAGACGCGACGAGATTAGAAGAGAATATATATGCACGGCTGACCGAACGAACGCGCTCTCGACAGTCCTGAGAAACGAAAGCATCGAGTATGCATCGGCTGTGTATCGAATTATCTTTCGTTCGCGCGTTACGAATACCAAAATGTTCAACGTGGTCTGGTCTAGCTTACGAAGGCTCGTACGGTTGGAAGATAATCAGATTCTCCGAGAATTTCCACGAGAAAACCAAGGAACGAAAATTCCGCTGAAAAGAAAAATACCAAAGATAACCGCGATATTCTGGCCTTTTCAGCGCAAGCTGAATCCTTGCGAAACGGCAGCCGCCGAGATGAGTTCGTTACTGCAGGAAGATCGAAAAAGGACGAACGAACGGATAGAAAACGCGGATGAGCAGAAATTTCGGTTATTTTACTCGAGGCGGAAGAAAGAAACTCGGACCGAGCGTAGATAGAACGACCGGCAGAACGACCTGTACGAGAAGGGACGACGATCCGAGCGCGGCGAGTGAATTTTGTTTAAAACAGCGCTCGGCCAACGCGAGTCGTTGCGAACAAAGCGTAGAAGGACTCGGCGAGCCGCGGACGTGACGTTAATTTCAATCGGGACACGTCGAACAACCTTCTCTTGTCTCGTTCCCCTCGTTCGTTTCGGTGTCCGTGCCAGCCACGGAGAAGAAGCGCGAGCTCGAAACAGAAGGAAATTGTACGGACCAGCTGCGTTTCCAAGCTGCAAAGTTGCCGCGATAAGATTAAGAACGATTGTATCGTGGCTTTGGACGCGACGAACGTCGTGGAAAGTAGAAGAAGGTTCTCGCAAACGCGCGCCAGGCGTTCTTCGATTCTCGACGAGACTGCTCGCGACGCCACGTCGACGCACGCCCGAGACGTTTCAAGTTTTCGTTTCTTTCTTCGCGGAACACGGCTTTTCTTAGCGGTGTCCGATAACGTTGTCCCAGAGGTTTTTAATCGCTTCCTCGATTCAGCCGCGCGAATCGCGGACGGTTTTCTCATTCGACAGAGTGTTTCTACAGCTCCGGGAATCTTTGTTCCGCGCACCGATACGAAGCGGTTCGTTGCACGATCGAACGATCGTGTTCGGCCGTCCATTTCCTCGAAATACGGCTATTTTGCCAGCTAAAATCGCTTCCACTTCGGCATTCGACGAACGCACGGAAAACTCGCATGGAAACTCGAAGATCGAAACGACATTCACTCTCGACTCGACGCGTTCGATCGAAACCGAGTGCAAACTCGACACGCTCGACGATATTCCTCGTCCGAGCGTTTCCAGCGACACGCACGCGTCACGTCGAAGCTCCTCGCTTGTTTGGTAAATTTAAACGTCCCTTTGGTCGCCTCGCCCTTGTTCGCGCGATTGCTCGTATCGCTCTTTTCCTTTCTTTCTCCGAGCGTCTGCCGCGTTCAACTTTTTCTCCGATCTACTCGCAGACGAAACGACGTTTCGCGACCGGAAACACACAAGGTCGACAGGGAGAAAAGCAGGCGCGGAAACACGGAGACGGACCGCTTTCGTGCACGTTCGCCGCGCAACTGCCGCCGTCCGAATATTCGCCGATGTTACATGTGCGTCGTATTCGCGAGCCCCGACCGGCAGGCATCGGCTGCAGCTGCTCGACAACCTCCTCCGGCAGCGTCCCGACGCCCCTCCCAACCCTCGTTTTCCTCCTCTACCGATTCCCACCGCCTACCGATTCCCGCGATAACAATAACGATGGTAATACATCCTCGTTGCGGCGAATGCAAGGAGCCATGGCCGACTCCTTCCACAACGCGCCAAACAACACGATTCTCACCGACCGACCAACGAGTTTATCGCAACAGCGAAACCAGGAGTAACCAGGAATATTATGCAAAATATGGACGTTGCGTAGAGGAGTCGGTGGGATTGGCTAGACGATTGATAGGCTCGTTCCGCTTAAGGTTACGTTGCCTTCGTCTCGGCATGCCGGAAAACAAGTGGATCGGAGAGAAAAGAAGGAAAAGTTGGTCGCTCGCGCGTGTCCAGAGGCTGAAACAACGTCGGATTTATTAAATTGCCGAACCGAGGTCGACATCCTCTGTTCGCCACGTCCACATGCTGCGTTTATTTAGCCAGTTCGTTGGAAGGTCTCGTCTTTCTTCGCGACACCTCGCTTCTCGATGGTTTTTCAAACCGTTTATGAACGTACTACAGTCGGTTGCCTTTAAAAGAACAAGAACCGTTGAAGCGGCAAATGGAACTGTGAAAAGGACCTTCGTGCGTCGAGTAATTAAGTCCCACCTGCGCGCCTAATTACCCGAGAAGCCAGGTTTTTACGAGGCGGATAATAATACTGGGTGACAACTTGAAAACCCGTTTCAGCTTCGTAAGTAACTTCCGTATATTCGTATATACACGACGGTTAAGCATCGGATTTCGTGCACATAACCGTGTCATTCGGTTCGCGTACCGTATATGCGGCGAGTGGTCGACGATGGAAAGCGTATTCTTCATTTTCGTCGCCGCTGTCAATGCGGTGAAAGAAGCGCATTCGTCGCAAACGCATATATTATACAGCGACAACGGAGCTGGCTGAAAAGCGGTGCCTCGCGACGCGGTCAAACTTCTCGGGACGAAGGGTTGGAAAATTCCGCGAAGCATTTCACCGGACGAAAACGGAGAATACTTGCGAGTCATACGAGCCCCGCTCCTCGAAACTTTCCCCGCGTATAAATTCACCTTCCAGGCAGACTCGGCAAGTTATCAAGTACATTAGCGATTCTCGAGGTAAAGTCAACGACCGCCGATTTTGTCCTCGTACTGCACCACACCCTCATCATCATTTTCTCTCTCTCTCTCTCTCTCTCTCTATTCTCTACACTCCATACAATCGTAACCAGTCGCTTCTCCAAATTAGTACTTCTCAGTTGTCTTTAATCTTGGAATTACATCTCGTTCGTAGGATTGTCCTCGGTCAAACTCTTGGAAAGGAACCCGTTACTATTTTCAGGGAATACGCGACTGACGACGCTCGAACCCTTCTCTGTCGGTTGGTTAAGGGAGGCGCGCGCTTATTACTCGAATTTCATCGAAAGTCTGGCTCACGAATTCCGGCAATGATCGAACAAACTCCATGTTCATTTCCGCGCTTGTACCCGTTGCACGTTCATCGAACCGTATCAGGAGAGGAACACGAAACCAGCAACCCATCCGACTTTTTCCTTTAACCGCAATCAATCGATTTCTCTCTGGCGAGTAGCGGACGAATTAAACCCGAGATCGTTCCAAGGATTCTAACCGCTTAAGGCCGTTAACACCGTAGATCGCTGGTCGTGCTTCGCAGCGCTGTTTATTCGTTTTAACGATAGAAAGCGGCAAAGAGAAACGAACGAAACGTAGAACGACGGACGATGAAATTGCGCGCGGCCTTGGTCGATTTCACAGTTTTCCTTAGTTTCGGTCGATCGTGTCTAGCGACGAACTCGCGTCGTTCGTCTTCTCCGCGCACACACACACACACACCTCCCCTGCAAATTATCCGGCTATCAGCGACGCTGAACACAACGAATGTTTTAATTCCTGTCGCGAGGAAGGTAATCTCAGCCGCCTTACATCAGCCAGGCCCAATCCCACGGGAAATTCTGTCGAGTTTCGTAATACTCGGTGACACGCATCGAGCGATAAGGACGGCGAGAGCGCGGGTCCGACAGTGCGAGTTTCGAGTCGCCGGCACCGAGGCGTCGCATAATCGCTCCCGAAGCGTCATTCCGAGCGCAAGATTCGCGCAGGGTAAAGGGATTCGCGGTATCCCGGTCGCAATTCCGAGAATGTCGATCGAACGTGACAGGACGATCGGTACGCCGACACGAACGTATCTAACATGTCGCGAGCAGCGTCGCACCGAATCATCGACCGATCGATAATCATTTGGTATGCAGCGTCTGTCATGCGAATCGTTCTTTCTTTCTTTCATTCTTTTTTTTTTTTTCTTTTTTCGATCGATCCACGGTCTTTCGAAGGTGCAGCCCGATGTCCTTTTTCGAACATTTATGGCGGCCTGCCATAAGATTTTGGCAACGTCGTGTAATGGAAATACGAATATTTGACGAGCGGATATTTTTCATCATTTCAGCGCTACGGATCGCTTGGTGCGCGAAATTGTCCAGTATTCGTTGACAAATAAAACAGTCGGTGATTCTCGAATCACGCGCAAGCGTCTAGCAAATGTTTTACTCGTCGAAGCTTTTCTAGCGGAAACGTGGTTAATTTTCTGAGCGTAAACGATGACGAACGATCGATAAATTATCGGACATCCAAGCGCTGCAACGATAAATGAACATCTGCGACGCGGCCTTCTTATCGGATTTACGAAGCAGGATAAGAATCGCGGCTCGTTCCATCACCTAATCGCGTTAGGCAAAAATCGACGTTGGATCGACCAGTCGGCAAGGGTCGATAGTCGGTGACAAGGTATTTAACACGGCCCGTAAAGCGACCGTTTTACTTTTATATTCTTCGTTGCCAGCCTTATCGTCGTTACCCCGCAACAACCGGGTACGCCGGTAATATCTATTCAAGGCGACGTTGCTTCCTGCAGAGATTGCGCAGCTCTGAAATGCCGAGGAAATCGCGCGTGGAAATTTCGGCCCGTTCGCAAATTCACGTCGAAAATATTGGCGCCTTGCCGCAACTGTGATCCATCGCCGATACCGTCTACCCTGCTTTCAGTCCGCCACAGCGGAAAATCAAGCTGCAGGAAGGTGAAATATCTCCGGGCTGACGAAAAAGCATTACGTGGAACGCGCGAAAGGCGATGCTTTCCGTGCGGAGCATCGACCTGTAATTGTATTAGATTGTCCCGAAAGTTTCTGCCTTTTTGCAAGGAAATAATAGACGCGCAAACTCTTTTCGTTTTATATTATTTTATTCGATCGTGTACGGTCCATTTTGCCCTGTTTCTATCATTACGATCGTATAATTGATTCGACAAAAATGATACGAAAGAGAGAACACGGTGCGTCCGTTATTTCCTCGCAAGACGAAAGAAACTTTTCGGACAACCTAATACATCGCCAGACTACGGATATTCGTACGTTTAGGGGAAATTCAAAAGACACGATACGTAAGAACGTACGAGATATTCGAAGCAAAGCAATCGTTGAAATACCTAAGGATACGTTACATAGGATGACGACTCTGGCTAGGTTTCGTTTCATAAAAATTTAATTGTTTAACAAACGCTCGTATTTGCTTAGTAGCGCGTTTTAATCGAACAGCTTGGACACAAACAGATTCCTCCGTTAAAATCTATCTGTATTCGGTCTCTTGAAATTAATTATTTATCAGGTTGTCCCGAAAGTTTCTTTCCTTTTGCGAGGAAATAATGGACGCNGCAACCTCTTTTCGTTTTATATTACTTTATTCGATCGTGTACGATCCATTTTTTTCTGTTTCTATCATAACGATCGTATAATTGGTTCGACAAAAATGATACGAAAGAGAGAACACGGTGCGTCCGTTATTTCCTCGCAAGACGAAAGAAACTTTTCGGACAAGCTGATATTACATAGAACTATTACATAGAATATTACATAGAAGCGTCGTGTCCCTGCCGAAAGGAACGTACGAGAATATGTATCGAGTTATTTCCGCGATAAGACGCGTACGCTTCGATAAGAGGAATAAACGAAGCGAGCGAAATGGCGGTCGAACGAGGCGGTCCATCGTTTCCGAATAGAGATTATTCGGTGGAATTTGACGAATGGATAATACAAGGCGAGCGCGCCTCGGCGGAAAATCTGATCAGATGCCAAAGAGGAACACGCCCTATAGACACGCTGGCGAAACGCTCGATCACCGCGTTGACCTGGACGAATTGCAGCAATCGCATCGGAGTATCTCGAAGTAACAGAGAACGATCAATTAGGAGCGAAGGTTCCTGCGGTAGCGCGTAATAAAAACGAGCTCGCATCGTCATCGTCGCATCAGCAACGAGCTACAACTCGCAAATAAATAAACACGCGGCGTAGAACAGACCGAGCGACGCCGGGCAAATTTCCAAATCGCATGCAACTAACGCGAACCATTTGCACGTGGCTGCCTCAGGCGGACCTTAAGACGCACGTATCCGATCGAATCTCTCGTTTTACGCGTTTTATCGAAATCTCGCGTGGTTTCGTCGATAGCGCCGCTTCGTCATCCCACAATTTATCCGGCCATCTGGAATTTTGACCGACGGCTAAGTGACCGACCCGCGTGCGATGCCGTTTATTACTTCGACGTTAATTACTCGGTCGAGTGGAACGTCGACTCGAACCGACTGACGGATGAGCACGTTGACGTTCGATCGTTTCCCCTTCGTCGCGTCGTTGCGCGTGCTTTCCTCGGTTAAACGATTAATCCGTCGCGTTCAGCGCTTCCAGCGGGTTATCGATTGCTCGCGATAACGACAACGACGGAAGATCGTGGCGTTCAGAGTTAGTCCAGGGACTAACCAGAGTCTTCGCGGTGCCATCGGTTGTACGAAAATGGCGCTCGAAACCGTTACTGTTTTCGGTTCGCATCCTCGTAATTTATGGCCGAGTTTGACGCGCGTCTCGCGCTCGTAAATCAGAGAATCTCTTTCCCTACGCACGCACGATCCGTTACTCGAACAGTTTGGCGAGGCGAAGGAGAAACGACAGCGTTTCGACGCTCGAGAAGACTGTTAAATCGTGCGCTCCTCTAAACTCGGCACTGAAAATAAACTAAAAATCTACAAAACGATAATAAAACCAATTTGAACGTATGGAGTGGAATACCACTATGGTATGGGGGGCAGCAGCGACGAGCCATACAAATAAATTAGAGTCGTTACAAGCAAAAATACTCGGAACGATAGTCAATGCCCCGTCGGAAAGGAGGATTTACGCAAGGACCTAAAAATACCGACGGTCGAGGAAGAGATCGGTAGATACGGGAGAAAATACAAGGAAAGAATGGCAACACGCCGAAACGTCGGTGGCTGGCTGCTGCAACGAGCAAAATTCATATAGAAAGAAGACCGAGGAAGAGGCACCCCACTGACCTCGCTAAAGAAGTGGAACAGACAATCTGCAAGATGGTATCCCGCTGGGGGTAACCAACCACGTGTTATGTTTCAACAACGACATAAGAATTTACCAAATGTCCTGTTGGACAAATTGTAAAATGCAAATAATATAATAAAATAATAAAAAAAAGGTCGTGCGCTCGAGCGACGCGAACGCAGGCGATCTCGTCGTCTTTGGCGACGAGCGTGGATCGAGCTTCGTGAAACGATCGTGGACGACAGCCGTTACTAGAACGAGCGTAACGTCGCGTGCTTTCCGTATTTGCGATTTTTCGTCTCACCCGATACGCAGGATGTTCCACTTTCGGCCTGTAAACGCAGATGGATCAGAACGGGCGAATCAAACGCTCGCGGCCCTTTTTTACGCGCAACGTTTCTCTTTCGCTCGAGAGACGAGTGGGACGAGCGTTTTGCTGGGAATTGCGAATACGCGACAGCGTCTAGGCGGTAGTTTCGAGCACCGCGACGTAACGTCAAAGTTGGAAAAATCCCAGGAGCAGGAAGCAACTGCTTCGTTTTCAAATTTCAACAGGATGGACGTATTTCGTGTCTTTGAAGCGTTTCTCGCGGCAAGTGGATTCTCAGGTCGAGCCCGAGTATCACGTACGTACTTTCACGTACGATAGAAGCGTCTCGAACGTGCCGACGAATTCTTAAATCAACGAAAGCTTCTCGTTCGTCGCGCGTGTCTATACACGCGACTATCGGAGAGTCGCTTGAACGAGAAAACCCGAGGAGGACGAGAAATACGAGTCTCGGGTAAGACGGACGACTCGAACGTAGCGGTGGAGACAGAGCAGAGACGGACGAGTCAACGAGGGAACGCGCATCCGTCGCCAGAGCAAATCTTTTGACGAAATATTTGCGCCAGACCGGAAACGGCACACGGGGCGATAAAGATTTTCCGCGAAATTGCAATCGCAGGTACGCGTCCGAGATGTCGGAAGCTCGCGAAGGGAACTCGTTTCGCCGACTTGCCATTTTTTTATTGATAGAATATCGTGCCGGTTGTTCGCGCGATTCGAAGGACAGGAAAAAGAAAAGAAAGGATGGACCGCGCGCCATTCGCGCGATTAATTTTCGAATATTTCACGAACGCAGTTACGTCTCGAACACGAAACAAAAAACGGATGGGACACGTTTTCGGAATTTTCGACTACGCGGATGAATAAACGCGATTCGATGGATGAGGGCGTGAAAACGAAGAGCGGAAGGGCCGATCGAACGAATTTCCACGCGTTTGCGATCGCGTGTTTGCATCGACGAGGTGCGTCGGGCTGGTCGGCGCTCGGTTAACTCCGCGCGAAATATGGTAATAACATCGATATCGACGATGTATCGTTGACAAACGCCAAACGATGGAATTAACGTTGCGACGAATTATACGAACACGCGATTTTATAGCTACCGCGCGTCCCATTGAGCACGACGAATAATTCAAACGGTCGCGTGCTAATATTTCGCGCGGAACGCTCTGGTCTGGCCAAAAGGACGCCGCCTCGACGATGGTAAAAAAGACGAAAGCACTCGCTGTCGTCGCGACGACTATCGGGGCGAATCGTTGTGGTTTTTGTCGGTCTTTTTTTGCGGTAGAGGACGAAACTCTATGAGTCGGCAAACGAGCAGGAAACGAACGCAGTGATATTAATTAATCGAGCACGTAGCGTGATTAACGTTTGCTGGTGTACGCTGGCCAGCTATTTTCCTACCACACGTTCGCCGATGGAAAGCAACGACGAATCGACTGGTATATCCGGTTACTCGTTGTTCCTCTGTATTTGCACGGACGTCGGTCGCTCTTGTGACCCAACTGGAAACGCGTGTACGCTCGATATTTCGCTTCTTCCCGTTCTCCGCGCGGTCGGACGTTTCGACTCGGCACGAGTTTGTCAAAAATATCTCGACTCTGACAAAGGTCGATCGATCTTCATCTCCGATTACCTGCTGCTCGACGTCTTGACGAGCTTCGTACCGCGACGGAACCGTTCTAACGATCGCTAATATTCTTACGATAATAATTCGCGTTGGGAAAATTTCACTCGCGCGGAACCAAGTCGCGAGGTTTCAACGAGCGGTTATTTTTCAACGCGGGCCACGCGTGTGTACGTACAAAGCGATTAATGCAATTCACAGGTCGACGAAGCTCGTGCGAATTTACGGTTTCATCACGGATAACGCGGTTTGCAAATTTCCATCGTTGCTTCGCCGACGCGTTAAAGCAGCCGTCCGAGTGAAACGCTCTCTGTTAGCCGTTCACGCACGCTACGTTCGCCACCGAGCTAAATGAAATTTATCACGCTGGGATAGAAAGGGAGAGAGAGAGAGAGAGAGAGAGAGAGAGAGAGAGAGAGAGAGAGAGAGCGCATTACGCCGATGAAGCCAGACTCCTAATTTTCCGAGTACTCGGGATTTTAAGCACGACTGTCGTAAACCGTTTTTCTGTCCGGTCCTTCCCCTACCTTTCTACGTCTCTTTCTCTTTTTCTTTTTTCTCCCCTATACGCTTTTACTTTTAATCCACTCTGCTAATTTTTATGCGAGATCACGATGCGCTCGTTGGCGCAAAACACGCGGCGATCGAGCGACTGCCTGGCGATAAACCGAATAGATCGATGCCTGTTTGCGCGCGTTTCTCGCCCTTCCAACCATACGCGTCGTTCTTCGCTCCACGAGACTCGTGCGATCGGTGGAACCGAGTTTCATTTCCGGAGTATACGCGAAAGAACTTTGGACGAAAAGTACATCTCGTATCCGTACATAGAGACGACGATAAGAATAAAAAAAAATTATCAGCGTGTTGCCTGGTCAAAAGTTTCTCCTAGATTCACAGATGGAACCGTCGAATCCTCGAAACGAGTGGAATGAACATTTATTCCGCAAAGGCGTATAGGATTCCATACAGAAATTGTGTAGAGAGGATGGTAGGTAAGTTTCGGTTGACCGACGACTACCGCCATCTGCGTAGCAGGCTGAGAGGCAGGTGGTGGCAGCGACGCCGGGCGCCGTCGTCGATGATTCGTCTCTGCTCGCCTCGTCCGCAATGTCGACGACACGGTACCACCGGAAGGGAGGCATTGAGCGCATCAACGCTTCCGGATGTACACGCTCGTAGTTTCCTGTCCGTTATATACGCACCAAGTCGCAGAGCGGAAGAAGCGAGTCCCAACGCGAACGTACCGCCTGCCAATTCACTACTACCAAGTTATATCGCGCTTTCGCCGCGTAATTTGCGTACAGGCAAAGCCGCTTTTGTTCTCTCTCCGCGACTTTGACCTTCCCGTCTCGTTGAAATTTCAATGGAATTTTAATCATTATCTTACTGGACGAAAAAACGTTCGCTTCGTACACTGCAATCGGACAGAATGGAACAGCGAATTCGTTTGTGGCGAAGAATCGATCGAGATACGTACTCGTCTTGCTTAGCTTACTGACCGTGCGACGAAGTTCGAGGAGGACCATCGTCGGATTCGTTACTCACGCCTGTCGACCGGACCAATCTGGGAAAAATTGCCCGTGTCTCCACTCACCTGTAACAAGAAACAAACACACGCCTTGTCATCGCGAAAGGGTAACAAACGCAAGAGGGAACAAACGCGGCAATCGAACAAACTGGCTGGAAACGAGTCGGTCTATCGCTTCTACGACCAGAATTATTATTATCAGGCGATAGAGGAGGGTCCGGGATCGCCGTAGACGCGTTCTCGAGACACGTCGCGAAAACGAAGGAATAAAAATCGCTGGCTAGAGCGTCTCGATTCGGAATAGGAGACCGTAGAACGACCCTGGCACTCTTCTAGATCTCGCGTGACTGGCGATAGTCGCCGAAAGTCGTTTGCATCGCGCGCCATAAACGACTCTCCTCCTTCTTTCTTAATTACGCGACTGCGCTACATTCCCAGCCAGCTGTTGATATGGTTTCTCGACTGTTCGCGTTGTACAGAAGAATCTTTTACAGAAGAGTCGATGGAATTGGAACGGTGAAGCAAAGCGGGGTTCGCGCCACATAGATCGTACCGGCGATCCGATTACGCGGTGAAGACGCAACGCGAAATGCTTGGCAGCGAGTCGTGGCAAATATTCGATTTAACGTCCCTTGGAAAAACCTCGATCGCGTAATTCGACGGACGATCGACGAGAGCGGTAAAAGAAAGTTTTCTACCGATAAACGACGCAGCAACGAACCACCGCGGCAAACCTAACGACAACGATCGATTAGGAGTTGAGACGTCGGTCGTTCGTCGTTGTTCCAAGTAGAAAGTTACGAGATCGAGGGTGATGAATGCGATCGCGCGTTAATCTTCGCCGTGACACGGACAGGAGCAGCCTTGCTAACGGGACAGATGGGCAAACGAACGAGACGAGACGAGACGAGACGAGACGAGACGAGACGAGAGGAAACGCGAAACAGAACGAAAGGGCGGGGAACACGGCGAACGAGGGTTAAAAAGTGATCGTTGGCCGGTCGCGGCGTTGTTCTCGCCGCGTCTCGCCACGTTAGACGCGTCCGCGTAATTTGCCGAGTCCAAACAACGCGAGACTCGGATTACGCAACCGTGTTACTATTTTCTCCGCGGTGTCCGCGTAACAAACGACGTCCGTTGCGATTAATCATTCGTTGGCGCGCGCTGGCCGTTTTATTTTACAGGCTAACGACACCTCGCGAATGAAGATTTATGAAGAAACGCGCGGTGCCTCCTTCTCGCGCCGTAATGTACCCTCCCCGAGGGAAGATGCTGATCGAGCTCCAAGGCAATTAGCCTCGAGTGCTTCGACGGGAACAGCCGGCGTCTTCCGAGAATCCTCCTGTTTCGTCTTCCACAGACAGAGTCCGCTTAATAGTCTTGCCGAGTAACTCCTCGTATCAATTCGACTCGAGAGGTAAGGAGAATCGGTGGCCACGTTTACCGTCCATTTAAAAACATTCGAGACCAGGTTCTTGCTTTCGGCTCTCGCTACCTACCTCTTGGTCCTACCGACCGTTAAGTTGCCTTTTCTTAACAGCGTCGATCGAGTGGCATTCGCCCGAAGTTCGTCGAAAGCTACTTGGAAGTTGCGTCAAATTTCTCGCTTCGGACGACGAACGAGTCTCGTCGGTTTGACCCGGTTGGTTGGCTAAACGTCGCAAGAGAATTTTCCTGCGACTCGGTTGGAATCGTCCATCGAGAGAGAATCGTCGGTTCGTTAAAAAGTAACACGCGATGCGTCACAGGGGACGATCGAAGCGGCCTTCCGCGCGATAATACACGGCAGAAATAAATGGAAATCGAGCGACGTCGCGTTCCAATAACCTGTCGCGCGAGCGGACGCTCGCCGCATAGAATATCGAGGCGTTCTAAAGAACAACGGGACGAGGGCGTCCTTTGTACGATCGATCGAAAAGGTATTTCAGATTCATCGGCGGTGTTTGCCTGGAGCTTGGAAAATTGAAACGCGATTCCCCGCCGGCTTCCGTTTCGCGCTTGAAACGGACTCGGGCCGGTATCGAAAACGCGAGGGCGAACTTTCCGGTCGTGCCAGCTTAATTTCCTTCGTCTCGCCGCCACTCCGGTTCTCGCTAATTATCCTCGCTCGCTGCCGTGCGCGAAAACGACCCGATTTTATCTTTAGCTTTCCTCGAACGTTTCGCTGGCAACCTCGCGGTGTAGACTTCGCGACGAGCTCTCGTCCCGACTCGCCGCGCCGTGTAACTCGTTTGATATTTAAACGAAGGTTAACGCAGTTTGCGAGAGAAACGTCTGCGCGCGACTAACCGTGCAACCTGCGACTCTCTGTTTACCGGGTGTCCCCGTGCGAACGCAAATTCCAGCGAATCTGCCGACGGCGAGAGAATCGTTGGAGCAGGGACGAACGCTGTTTTCCGAATAGCTGTTCCGCTAAATTTCCATTCGGAGCGTGACGTCGAACGCGGCGAAAACACAGGCGGAGGCGATGGTAATATCGGTCGCGAGCGCGGATGCAGTTGGCCGAAACTTCTCGCGTTATTCGGCAAGTTCGAACGTTCGCCGATAACCGCTCTAAACTCGCTTGGCGAAACGACAACCGTACGCAACTTTGACCGGGTAGGTGGCGCGATTCCCTGTAGCTTCGCTATCGCCGATATTTCCGGCAAATATTTGCCTGCGATTTCCGATCGTTGAAGAGTCGAGCTTGGTCCGCGGCGCGGTCGGATCGAACGGATGGACGACCACGCTGCGAGAGCCAACAACGCGCCGGCCAGTGTTTGATCGAACAGTTAACGATATCGCTATCGCTGCAACCTCGTTAAGGTTTAACGCGTCTATCGGAGAGGAACGGTAGACAGCGATTCCCGCGGAATAATGCCAGAATTCTTGTTCGAAAGCGACAGTCGGATCTGCGTGCCAGAGAGAAAGGCGCGATTAAAATTCGACATCGCGCAGTTTTCGTCGGCTGTCAAAACGGGTCACGCAGCCTGGTTACAGTCTTTTCGGATGGAAAACGGAATCGTCTCGACGTTGACGATGATATTCTCTCGCTCGTCCTGCCTCGCCAGTTCCTTCGGATATTTCCACGTTCGACCGTTGCCAGGCGATCGCGGAATGCCCCTTCCCCGACGTTATGTAAGATTATCGGAATGCACGCGTAACCGGATAACGAAGTCGATCTGGAAACGCAGCTACGTTAATCTCGACGCGCGACAAGCTCGTTTATTGGCCGCCGGTTTTTCCACCGTTGTTCCTCGAGCGATATCGGCGACGGTCGTTGAAATTGCGTATTTCGCTATTTTTGTCGCCAATCGCGTATTCCTACCGTGCGCGTGGTAAACAGACAGCCGGCGTAAACACGACGGGCGTTGCTTCGTTCGCTCGCTCGGCAGTTTTCTCGAGTTTCGCAAATTTCCAATCGATCGGTAGCGAGCCGCTCGTCGGTACGGCGATCGGCGCGAAACGAGGCGAAGAAGGGGCTGCGGTGTTTCCAGCGCGAGCACGCGTGCAAATAGATGCACGTTCGCGTACCAATACGAAGGCAAAAGAGCGCCATAGCCGGCGGCTAGGTCGTTTCCCGACCTTGCCAAGCGGGATTCCTTAGACGCGAAGAACTTGGCCATTTTTATCGGCCGTTTCCTCTATAAGCTTTTTTTCCACGTTTCTTGCTTGCCCCCGATCTACCGCTGGTCGCCAGGAACCTCTCCACGCTCCGCGTATAATTTATCCTCGCTGGAATATCGCGGTCGACGTCGCGCCGCGTCGCGGCTCCGAGTATCGTTAAGGAAATTAATTTTCCCTGTCCGTCCTCTCCTCCTCCGTCTCCTCCCTTCCTCTTTTCATATTCTTTCTCTTCTCTCTCCTTTTGTCTGCCCAGTCTATTCGTCCGATCGCCGAGGAAAGCTCCGCGAATCTATTCGAACCGAAACCGCGATTAACGCCTTTCCTCGCCTTTTGTCCCGACAGTTACCCTGACAATCGCTACCGCTCGTTTACCGACTTCCTTGCCGACTTCCTTACCGACTTCCTTACCGACTTCCGCCCGAACCGCCGCGAACCCGGGAAGCAATTAAACTTATTAAACGTTTTCCACGCGTTTCCTCTCGCGCCGACGTTAACGATCTCCGCTTTCGTACGAGTAGATCGCCAGCTATTCCGCCGATAGAAACATAACGCCTGCGACGAACGTTTCAAAGATGCAAAGATGCAAAGATTCGCCGTACGATTCTACGCGACGTTTCCTCGAGAAGCGTTTTCGCTCGATCGCGTTTCCGGTTCGCTCGTTCCCACGAAATTTCCCCGGATCCCGAGAAAACAGCGAAACGTTCTCGGACGAGATTCCTCGGCGGATAACGGCCACGCGAACAAATAGACCGGGAATGGGACGAGAGTTTCTCGACGCGATCGGTCTTCTAGTATCGCCGCACCGACGATCGGCTTTTTCCTCGCGATTCCCCCCGTCGGGCGTTCGATTTCGCGGCCAGCCGACTTTTATCGACCAAGGGAAAGACGCGTCTCGCTGGTTCAGCCTTCCGAGCATCGATGCCACGACTTACTTCGCGACGAACGCAAACGTAGCGATGCTTGCGCGACAGTGAGCAGAACGGGGACGAAAAGTACGGGCGAAGAAACCAGGCGCGATTAACCAAGAAGAGGCACGTTCGACCCACTAGCCTATATACCTTTATATCTGCCCGAGGCCTTTCGATCGCGCCGATCACTTTTGTTTTCAGGATATCTCGTTTTGCCGCGGGCTGACCGACCGTCAGGCGATTCCAACCAAGCAGTTTGAATCTTTCCACGAGACAAACGCGTCGTTCGCTGTCGCGCGCGTATTTGCGGCGAGAGGCTGGAGGGACGAAGAAACGTACGCGCGTACATTTTTCTAGAGAAACTCGCAAACGCGGTTTCGAGCGTGCAAAGTCCGTGGACGCGGCTTCCGTGCGGCTCGCCCAGTATCGAGTAAAGTTCAGCGCGGCGCGGATACGCTCGCGGTTAGGTGAAAGTGTTAGCGAGGTAATCGTGTCGTTTTCGTTGCTTGTAAATGGAGCGTTACGTTCGTTCGCGGCACGGCGGCTTTTACGCGGAGTCGAGGCGTGGAATCAACGTCGGCGTGAAAAACCGCGCGACACCTGCGTACACGAAAGCGCGAGCGACGAAAGTCGTCGGGGCATCGCCGTTCGATACCTTATCGATATCGACGCGTGGCGATTCAGAGGCGCTGCAAAGAGGCGTCCTTGGGTGGGCAGCGTTAAGAAACGGCTGGTTTCTCGCGTATCTAAATCCATGACGAAATAACGGGTCGTATTGGATGGCAGAAATCGAGAAAACCGGTAAGGCGCGCGCGCGCGGACACGCACGTAACCGCGGCGTTGGCTAGGTGGGGCGCGCGTAAAACGACCGTGCGTCCATAAAACCGACTCGGCTGTCCGCTGCGATACACGACGATTTTACGATTCTAATCACGCGGCCGCCCCGAGAGATATACGATCGCCGATCTGAAAGGGAAATCGACCGTACGACACGCTTCCAACAGATTACTTGGACGATCGAGCAGCGGTTTTGCCTCGTCGTGAGCTGAAACCGCGACTAGATCCAGGGAGACCGGTACGCGATCCCCCCCCCCCGCCCCCTCTTCGTCTTACCTGAATTTCTACGTTATTTATGGCAACAAATTGAGCGCAAGCCGATCCGTTCGGGGAAAAAGTGGCGCGAACAAGCATCGCTGGCTCGCGCTCCGCAACCGCGCGCGTAGCGCGCTGCTTGGCCGCGTGGCCTCCAACGTGCACGACCCGCCAGCCACCGTTAACCATATGGTTGATCCGATCAGGCTATTCGGCGAGCTGCACGGGACCGCGAGGCTTCCGCGAAACGCGATTCTTGCGAAACGCTGTTGGCCGACTGACTAACCCGCCGTTGCCGGAGAACAGCGGGCGAACCGAATGGAATCGAATGAAATCGAATGGAATCGAATGGGATCGAATGGGATCGAATGGGATCGAATCGATCGGCGTCGCGTTTGTACTCGTCGCTTTGCGGGGAATTTCGGGACTCGTTGGCGGGCAAAGACGCGAAGCGGTCGGAACGATCGTGTTCGGTGTGTTTCGCGGCGATGGAATTTCGGGCACGAGATCTTGACGAGTTGGAATCTCGCGGATCGTCGACTCGACCTTGAATCGCCGAGGCGACCTCCGCGTTCGCCCCTGCGAGGAAACGAGGGCAGGAAAATACGGCGCATCGAGGGAAAAGCAGCGCGGCGCAAACTTTCGCGGCAGACGGCGGCCTTCGCTCGCTCTCCTCTTGTTTGAAAAACACTCGACTCGCCGATATTGGCCGTGCGCCGTTCCACGGAAATGCCTGACACGTTTCGAGCGCGCGCTCTCCATCGAAACAACGGGTCACCGCATGACGGGCCGTTACTCGTCTGACGAACGCGCGAGAACCATCAGCGACGACCGCGATAAACTACCGCGACCGTTCTTCGATCCGCAACTCGTGAATCCCAAGCAGTTGGCCGTTGGTTTGTGCGGAAAAAGTCGCCGACGACTCTGGGTCAGCTCGACGATCGCGCAGTGAAAATTTGCCCGAGGCGATGAAAAATATTCGCCGCGACGAGACGAGACGAGACGAGACGAGACGAGATCGAGCGGTCTTATTTTTACCCGCTCAGCCTTCCTGGGTAATGGGATTGCCGGCAGGAGAACGGAGATAAGAGAAGAATCGATCGTCGTTTCCGATGAAATTAGCGGCGACGTAACGCGACGACCTCCGCTCGAGAGAAGACGGCAAAGGGGTTTAACGAGAAACGTATTATTTCATTATTCGGCGGAAACTCGAGGCACGGATCGAGCCCCGAGAGCGCGCAGCTATTTATATAAAACCAGATCCAGGCACAATAGCAACTTTCTACTCCTACACGAAGCGCGGTGGGGCGCGTTGTACGCGTGCATTAGCCGTTGCTCGCTCGCTGGACCGTGCGACGCTCGAGGTGCCTCTCGCCAAGTTACGTCAAATTTCCATGCGCCGATCGAGTCGATCGCCACGACCGAGTTCCGAGAATTTACCTCTTCTTACGCTCGCGCTGTTCGCGCCTCGGCCAAACGGGAATGTCGCTAGATCGTAAAACGAGAGAGGGAAAACTATCCGCGAAACGATTTCCAGCGCTTGGCCAACGAGAATCTCTTCGATTCGTTTCCTCGAGTTTCCAATTGAAATTCCAACTTCTCGATCGTTTCCAACTCGCCTGCCTGTCCTCGCTCCCTCGCCACGAGTTTCAAGTATTCCCAAGCTCGCGCAACTTGCAGGAAACTGCGCCGCTGTCCTTCAGTTTTTCATTTCCACGAGATCGCTGCTCGTCGTCCAACTCGCTGGACAGCGACGCTCCATCGGCCTTTTATCCTCCAACGAATATTCGTCTTTGGATAGCTCGCGTAATGCGTAATGACGTCCGCCGAACGACGAAAGCATCGGCAACGAAAAGATACACGGCCGCGGGTAACCAAGCTCTCCTTTCATCGGATAGTCTCGTCTTAGCTTCCAAGTTCCGAATATTTTCGCTATTCCGATCCTTTCCTATTAGGAGAAATTTCTAGATTCACCGCTTGTTGCAGAAACTTCGTAGTTGACTGGTAGTACAGGGACGAAGAGCCGCGACGAAGAAACTCGGTCTTCTGTGCTTCACCAACTACGATAGTTTCCGTAGCGACGATAAAATCCAAGCGGAGCGGAGCAATGGCACTGCCTGCAAAGAACCATTCCTCCTACGTGGTTTGTCGCGTTAACGCGTACACGACGAGAAGGACGCGAGGTCGAACAGCGTCGAGGCGAGCCGCGGCGGCGAACGAAACCCTTCGCGATGTTTGTCGGCGGAACGACGCTTTTTACTCTTCTTCGCGGATGGAGCGGACGGTTCTCGGCGAAACGTCTACGAGAGAGGCGGCTCGAGCGGATCAAAGTGCAGGGAAAACGACGCACGCCTACTCGCGCGGACGAGTTGAAATAAAGGGCGAGTGGGAGGGCTAGCTCGGCGGAAAAAGGCGCGACATCGCGATGCGCGTAAATTTAATGCGCGTCCGATGCTGGTAAATCTGCGCGTAAAAGCCGCGCCGTTTCTGCCTGCCTCGTTTACACGAGAGCGTTATCGGTCGCACGGACGGAAACGAACGTCCGCCACGCGGTGAAATACGAGTTCCGGCATCCACGAGTTGCCGTTGCTTTTGCCCAAACTTGAGCCGCGAGTCGCGTAGGTAATTACTTTGTCCGGCTGTTCTCGCGATATACTAAATCTTGTCTCTGTTGTGGCCGTTTCAGACGGCGCGTAGGCGAAAGAGAATAGAAAGAACTTGCGAAAGAAGAGAGGAGGGGGTAGGCACCGGTAAGAGAGAGAGAGAAGTCGAAGGAAGAAAAGAAGAGACAGCAGTACGTGAATATTTCGTTCGGCCGGAAGGTTTGCGAGATCGACGCCAAAGTACGAACGAAGGATTTTGCAGAGAGCCGAGTAAGAGACAAACTCGAGCTAGTACGGTAGCTTCGACCGAGAACGAAAACGCGTCGCGTCGTTTGGAAAAACGGGTTCTAGCGGCGTCCCACGCGGTCTTGGCCTTACGGCAAATACACGAAAGTAGCGAGGACGAACGCGATGCGCCGAAACGATAGTCGTGTCTCGCTCGCTTGCATAACGTACCGGCGCAGAGGGAGAGAAAATGCCACGGTCGATCCATGGAAACGCGTCTCCTCTTCTGACGTAACATCGGTGGGTGTTTGGGATAAATCGGACGGGTCACGAAGCAGTTTCGTGGGCGTCTGTTACTAATTCGTAATGCATATTCCAGAGAGAGAGAGAGAGAGAGAGAGAAGCGTGACGTCGATGGAATCACGAACGGAAGCTCGTATTGCAACCTTCGCGAAGATCAACGATAGAGTAGAAACGTTCTTCGATAAGCTTCGCGGTGTTATTGCCTGCTCCGTTGGCATTCGATGGAGTCTCTGGAATTTCCCTCTAAAATACACGACGCCACAGTTGACTTACCCGATCACCGTCGTTTTTCCTATTTAGCAGTAGGAATTACGTTCGTTCTTGATCGTCGAAGAGCCAACGACCACCGATCTTGCGTCGTAAGGATACCGAAAGTCAATGGGAAATCTGGCGAGAGACGTAACGCTCTGCACGGGGAAACGAATAACATATGCGAGGATATACAACGTTCGGCAGTGATTTTACCAACGCCACACCGGATGCCAATTAATCATAGGAGAGAACGCTGACTCTTCCCGAATCCTTCCGCTACAAGTGCCAACGACCATGGCCGCCGAAGAAGGACACGATGTAAACCGTGTACTCGTTACCAAGGAGCGTGTTAATTCTCCGACTATCCTTCGACGAGCGAGAACCTGGTTTGCTGCGGTAACAAACGAGCAAGCAACGTCTGTCCGTATACCAGAAGACATCCACCGTTGATTATCGTCGTCCTTTTCTTATTTTTATGCTTTTATGCTTTTCTTATTTTATATCGCGTCCCACTCCCACTCCCACACGGACGTCTGACTCGCGAGGGTTCGGCCGATGGCTAGGCATTTATATTCAATACGATTAAACGACTTTAAGGCAAGAACTGGACGCTTTGCGTTTATTACCAAGCTCGCCGTTCGAAATTACGCGGCTCTTCTCTCGCCAATAGCTGTTAAATACCGTGATTATCGAGCGTGAGAGCTCGATCTGCCATGCGTTAATTCCTCCGTTGTTTTAACATTGTCGGGCACTCTGCCACGCGATGAAAAAGATTCCTCGTAAAATTACCCTTTTCAATATCCGAATTGATACGGTATTTACGAGCTAGAACGTCGGTATGGCCGTAAAAGTAAACGATCTTGCGAGCGAAATCGATAAAAATTGCCGCGCTCCTCGAGTCTCGTGTAAAACGAGCGGTCGGTCGAACGAAAAAGTAAGGTTAGGTCAAGGCGCTCGTACGTAAATTTCAGATAAATGGCGACGATCGCTTGGCAAATATTATCTAACCAGGAACTAGCCAGGATACCTTTATGCCGCTACATTATCGTTATCGCAGTCTTGTACGTCTCGCGTTTACGAGCCGTCCTCCTCCTCCTCCACGATCTTATTTTATTCCGCGATACGAACGGCTTCCACGGGTTTTGCTCGGCCGTATTGGTCGCGGCGCTGGAATTACCGTAACAACCGACGCAGAAGGTCGAGAAGCCTTACGACCGGCGCTCGGACGCGTCGCTTCGTCCATAACGGCGTGAATAATTTGGAACGAGCTCGAACTCGAAGTCGTTACGCAACGATCGTTGAAGAACGGATGGAAAAGTTGGAGTTGCCGCGCGTTGAAACGCGCGCGTTCAATGGGAACGAGCTCGATCGATGGCGCAGAGGGATCGAGCTTCCTTAATTTATTCACGCTTTTCAGTTTCTTCCGCTTAAAACCGTACGCGCGTCTTTCAAAATATTTGCGACGATCGATCGAGACAAGACTCTCTGTAGACCTTCGCAGCGATCCAATCCGATAAACCTTGTCTCTCGCACTTTGCGAAAGCCGGTCGTCTAAAACTATTTGCCGACTGGTTTCTCGGCAATTAAGACGAATTATCGGCGATACTTGAACGCAATTATCGACTAGATGTTTAGACAAATTTCCCGATAGTCTCGTTCAACGATGCTCTGAGCAACGTCGTTGGCAGCGCGAGTAACAGATCGTTCTATTAGGAGCAGCCACGTTCTCGCCGTTATCGTTGCGTTATCGAAACAAACAGAGCACGAAGCAAGATGCTATATTGGAAACGCTTCGGCATCGATAAGGGGCTGTTTAATCAAGAGCTAATCGATCAGCCGTTATCGCAGGCGTATTAATCAACGAGACTAATCGACTGTCCGTCGTTCGTTATCTTCCCCTATTAATAAGATTAATCGCGACACCGTAGACAGTCGAGACGTAACGAGCTTTTTCCTCTTCTCCGACCCTTTCGCGTTTTAACAAGAACCGGCCCGGGACGCGACACAAACACGGATACGTAACGACGATCTTGGTGCTCGGTGGCTGGCGGCCGCCGAATACCATTCACTGGCCACTTCGTTTTCATTCATCGTTTCTCGTCTCTTTCCTCTGCCCCCTGTTCGCGTTGTTCCTTGCTTTTTGCCCGGCTGGAAACGAGCAGCGGCGGCAACGGTAACGAAGCAATTAAATCCAAGTTCCGACGGACCTGCACCTTCGCCAATAAACGACAAAGAGTTGTTTGTTCGGATCGAGCCGCATTTGTACGATCGATCCGCTCGTCGATCGTTTCCGTGCAAAGTAGCGACTCTTCGCCGAGTCTTCGTTCGACGACCGTTCGCCAATATTCGGCGAAACAGTTTCTATGGCAGTGGGATGGGTCACCTATGGTGGATTCGTCCCGTTTCCTACTAATTGCGAGAGAAGAAGCGTGGTCGAACAAAGTGGCAGCCAGTTTCCGTGCCAGTTTCGCGTTCGTTCGTTGTGCGTTTCGCGCAATTAAAATCTCGACCACTTGGCGGCGAGTAACGCTCCAATTATCTCATCCACCCGTAATAAGAAGAAAGCTTCCTACGAGATACACTTTTTTCCATCCTGCGTTACGTTTCCTGTTGCTGCGATTACGCCGCGACATTTGGTAGTCGCGAGTAGAAGCGTAAGACGAGTGGCGTTTAAAGCGACAGTGAGAATCGTCGACTCTCTATGTACGAAACATAGGGAACAGGTTTCCACGCGTCGTATATTCGCGATCGTTGGTTCGACGGAATCGTGCCTGGTGTAATTTCCGGAAGAAACCCGGCGTTAACACGACGAGACACGGCTACAGAGTAAAAGACATCGAACGTTCCTTTTCGTTTCGACGACTCAACGATCGTCGATACGTCGAGGAGGAGGAAATATCGTACAAGGATTTGTCGCGTATCGGTACAAACGGCGAAAGATTTATCGAGCGCGAAATTATCCATGTTGTCGAAGAGAACGCGTTTCTCTCTCGCCGAGTAATTAAAACGTTACCTGGCATTGCGTAGCGCTCGAGCTCCTTTAGTCGAGCTATAGGGACAAATGGAAAGCAATTTTCAGCTAGAGAACGCGCTTTGTCTCCGGTTTAATAGTCGGCTGAATAATTGGCGATCGACGTCGCGCAACTGTGCCTGCCATCCAACGTCTCGTAACCGATCATATTCCCCGTAATTTTCCCTTCTCGATCGCGAAATATCGATTGGAATGGTTCTACGCTTCCGACAACTTGACAAGTTCGACACAGGCGAGTTGCTGGCAGTTTCAACAAGCCGTTAAACCGAGGACAATTATATTTGCGAATCAATATCCGATCCAGGTGCCGCAACAATGTTTCCAATATAGTACAGCGGAATATCGCGTTTCTACGCTGCTCGTAACCGGTTGCCATTACGTTGCAGCTAGTTTCCTCGATAACAGCCGTGTCATGCTCGTTCGACGATCAAAGTGATTACGACAGACAGAAAGAGAGATTTTTCTCTCGATGGCGCGTTTTCGAGCCGTCGAGTCGTTGCGTTACGTGGCGCGATTACCTTGCAGAATACGGACTTATCGGTGCCCATTACGCGTCAAACGCGAGAGAGAATATTTCGTTCGTGGGAACGTTGCGACGACCGGCAGCGTAAAATAACGAAGTTCGAATACGATGGAAACTCTTGCCGACAAACTTCGACGGTGTGGACGATCGAGCACCCAACTCCGACGTGCGATTGGATTCGTTTCGCGTAGAAGGGGCTGCTTCGATTCCTGTATACGTTCGGCGACTAAAAGTTTGACAACGTCGACCAGCTGCCAGAAACCAGCTGTTTCGCCGACGTTCACCGTTCGATCGCATGGCGGCACGTTTTACGCGTTCGTGAAAGCTCGGCCGTTGCTTACGACCGTTGTTAAAACGATCACGCCGAGAAACGAGCCGCCAATTTCGTTTCCGCGCTTGTCCGACGTTCGACGAAGCGAAGGAGCGCCGACGGTGGCAGGGAACGCGAAGCGTCGCGTTGTCTTTCACGCAACTGCCTCGCATCCGTCTCTCGTTTCTTTCTTTTGCTACTTTTACGTAATCGTCGCTAATATAGACAATACCAGGCCGAGTTGCGAGAGTTCGGCTGTCGATAGCAGAACCGCCGGGTCGTTTCGTCTCGCTCCATCGTGTCCGATGACGATATTGATCAACCTGGCGCGCACCGCTTTAACAGGCGAACCACACCGACGAGTACGAACGCGATACGCGAAACCTGGCATCGAGAGAAATTCGAATTGTACGCGTTGTCGATATTACGGAGGAATACGATGCGTTTCATACTCTCTGGGTTTCCAACGAGAACGGCTCGTTTAATTACGCGAATCGCAAATAGAAACGTGGGAGAAACGGAGATCGGCTACGCTAATTAGCCCTCTGGCTACGGGTTCGAACGAGAGCGAGGAATGGAAGAGACGAAATCTATATCGCCGCGCAAAAATCTATATCGTCTCTCTGTTGCCCACGTTTTTGTCTTACATAGACAGAGAAGGTGTAATTGCGTCGAAAACGGGCACAGCGTGCCGCGGCTCCGACGCGGATAATTAAATGGACCGACGTAATTGAAATTATCTAGCCGCCGTTCCGTTTCCAGTTTCTCGTGGTCAAATACAATAAGACGGGAAGATGCGAAGAGACACCTTGTTGTCCTGGTTACTAGGATTCCACTTCCGTCCTGAAAACGGCCGCCGCCACGCTCCTATCCCTACCCTGGTCGAAACGACCGCTGCGATCCTGTATACTCAGGCATACCGAAAAAAGAAAGAACGTCGAGTCGTTCGCTCGTTTCATCGCGTTCGAGGCAAGTCCCTTTCTTCTTCCATTTCGTTTTCCTCCGCTTCTATCGACCGGCATCGAGCAGAAGTTAACTTTCTCAGATATTCGTTCCAGACACTCTCGTTGATATTTGTATTCGTAGATATTTCTATAGGAAATTCAATTAATTACTCTTACGAACGAATTTTTAATTTCGAGCGATCGCCACCGCGTTTTTCCTGTCGTATCGGATTAAATTGGGAAGTACGGTCCGATAGATCGATGATCGCCAGCGACGCTACCCACCATAGGATCATCGATCCGGCGCGAGTCGAACTTTCGTAAATATTTATGGAAATGGACGACTCCAGCTACGCCCACGCGGACGTAGCTCGTCGGCCTTAACCCACTGACGCTTTCTACCTTCCGATGGTTTTCGAGAGACGGCGGTAGAAATCGCAGCTGCCGCGCGTATTGGCCGAAGCGTTTCTTTCCCTTCGAGCTCTTCCTCCGTCTCGAATCGACGTTACGGAGTCTGTACAGGTGGTGCTCGGCTCGTATCGCTCGTAATTCCAGAGAGCATCGTCCTATACGGTTCCCGTTTGACAAGAACGTTCGCCTCGAGGGCGCTGGAGACACGGAGGAACAGGAAGCACCACGGTGCAGACGGTAATTCGGAGTCTGCCGGGGAAAAAGGCCGATCGATTCGCTCGGAGGCAGCCGAACGGCTTTCGTCGAACTTTCGTTCGCGAGCTTCTCGATCGCGCGCACGGGTGGAAGAGGGAAAAAGGCAAAGGGACGCGCAACGATCGGCTAATAACGGAGCCAGCCGTATCGTCGATGAGCCTGGAAACGATACGGCCGAAGAAAGTTTCGGACTCGAACGTCTCTTCCGGCAAGTTTTTGCCCGAGCCGCGAACGTCGCTGGCTTCGTTTCGGAATTTCAAACGACTCGCGAACCTCGAATCGGGAGAAAAAAAAACGCGAGAGGACAAAAGATATCTGGCGATTGTCTTCCGCCAAGTTGGTCGTTCGTTGCCCGAGAAATTATCGTATCCGGCCCGATATCGTTCGCCGTGGACGGCGCTCGAAATCGTCCACGGTCGATCGTCGAGTAGGCACGAAAAGTCGTGAGAATGCGCCTTTTCGGAGCAGCGGAGGGCGGCGGCGGTGAGAGAGAGCCGCGTCCACATCGGACAAGAAACCCGATGGACTGGTTCTTCCCTTTGTTTTTATCTTCGCCGCATCTCTTTCACCGGACAGGCGGTTTGTTTGCTCGAATTTTAATAGCTTCTCTTTGTCCCTCCCTCCTTTATTCCTGTTGCTGGTAGACACCTCGCTAGGGCTCGAGCGAGCCGCCTCTTCGCGTACCCCGAGGTGCTCGCGCGTCTCTGAGAAACGTTTATGCGCCGAGAACATCTTCATCGCGTGACACGACTCCAGATAAGCGGCACCGGTCTTCCTCCGTACGCGACGCGACTCGATCCGATTTTCTTCTTAAAATTCCGGTTTCATCGTGTCCGTGTAATCGTTTCGATCTCGACGTCGTCTCGTCGCTCGCCGATCCATCGTCGAGCAAATACGATTCGCTCTTTTAATTGCTTTTTCGGTTAGTTCGTCGGTGACGGAGGATTGCGACGATCGTTTCGTTCGTTCTTCGACATCGAGAGCGAACTCGCGTTTCCTGCGGTCCAATCGGTTTCCAGGCGTATTGCCAGTTCGATCGAAACGCGAAGCGACGTCCGGCCGCGATTCAATTTACGAAAAACGTATCGAGTAGCTTCGAGCACCATCGACGAACTCGAGGCAACGATCTATTTTCGTCGTCGCTCCGACGGGCTCTTCCGTATGAAAGTTCGCGTTGATGAAGCTAGGTATACGTAAGAAGCTCGCGCAATTTCCTCCTCGCGAGAGAGATTCGCTCCTTCGACGTTCCCCTGCGATCGCCAGCCTCGAACAAGAACTGCAACTTTTTAACGGTAGATACGACAGCGCTTCGATAATAATCGCGTTACGGAATAATTAGACGCGTTCTCCGCTCGTCGGGATCCTCGAAGCTTCCAAGATCGTCCGCTGCTTCTTGCCGTGCGCATAGCCGCCTCCGGATGCCGGAAGCTGGGCAGCTCGCGAAATTAATCTCGGCGTTACACGCAGCAGAAGGCGACACGCGTGGGATCGCGATAATTGCCTAGCAAATCTCGAACGGATTCGTCGGTTTTTCCATTCCGCGTGACGCTTCGTTTATGTATTTCGTCGAGAATTTTTTCAGCGAGCTTTGACAACGATTTCAACGGAGTAATTGAAGATTTCCCGCAAACGTGTCTGTTTGTCGAGTCTGTTCCAACTAATCCGGTATAAAACAGCGATAGGAAATACCTATGTTTTCCGGTTTCGTAAAAATGCCACTCTCTCGTCTTCTCCTAGACTACCATGCGACGTTGTTGTCACGTAACGTTGTCCAGCAACGGCCGCGGGGGCGAAGAAAAGAAATTCGTATCCGTAGATAGGATTCTTTATGTTCTAGTCGTTCCTCCGTGTAATACGTTTATAATTAACAACGCCACAACTTGGTAGATGACTGTATCGGTATAAGAGAACAGAGTACGTTTCAACGCGTTAAAACAGTAATCCCGGTATTATCGCTAGGTACGAAGAATTCAAGCGCTCGGATCGAACAGACGCAAAAATATACCGTAGCTTGTATCGTAATTTATTCGTACGTAGAACTTGGTTCAAAATGACTAGGATCTGCAAGTTTTCACGGACGTATATACTACAGGAATCTTCTTCGGCGGAGCGTTCTTGCCTGGTCGAACTTTGGACCGAGTCTGGAGATGTTCGGGTCAGCGGATCGCGCGACATTGTCGTCGCGAACGAAAGCGAAAGCGTAGTCGACGAAGCAACGATCGTCCGACGATTGTTTATTCGCGAGATTCGTAAAAGCGTGAGACGATCAGCTAGCGGGACGACGAATATCGTGGCTACGGGATTACGAAGAGGAGAAGGCAGAAATCGAACACTCGCGCGGATCACAGCGCGCACGCCTGGCACTGTACGGTGCGCGATGTACGTGGAAGGAAGAACGGTTTTCCAGGTGCGTGCAAGGAGGTCGACGGTACAATGGGCCGAAGAGGCGCTGGAAAAGAGGCCGAATAAAACGCCGCCAGTCGGACGACGACGTATCAACGCGGCGACACGATCTCCGCGGGTAAATAGAAGGAAAGCGGAACGCGAGAAACGAGGCAGCAACGCAGCCGTGGGTTCTATCGGTGGGGAAAAGCGATAAATTGGAAGAAAGTGGAAAGGAAATCCGTGGTCGTTTGTACGAAGGAACGCGTGTAACGTCGTCCGATAGCGAGATTCTTTCTCTCGTTCGTTGATCGACCGTTCCATTAATCGCCAGTTTAATTACATCCGATTACCGATTTACTTGGCTGCGCTCGACCTACTTTTCCGCGGCGACGCGTGACGACCGAAGATGCGTATAACAGCCTCCACGATATCGACAAGTTGTAAGATCAGTCGAGTGCGAGAGTTTGCGCGTCGTAGACGCCCGAACGAGCAAATTGATAGAAGCCGGAGGAAAGAAAACCTGGTAATCCCGATGGAGGCGGCACGCGGTATACTTTGACCGTGGTTCGATTTGCATTGGAAAACGTAGAACGCCGGAGCACGCGATCTCGTCTCGCGGAATAGGTATTTTGCATGAAATTGCCGCTTCGACCGCGAAAGCAGAATGCCACGGAGAATACGTCTCTCCGAGATTCCTCGCGTGTCGGTACTTCGTTTCTAGGGCTTGCTCGGACGGATGTTGTTGCGTCGTGCAACGCAAGCTGGTTCCGGTTCGGGCGACGGCAAGGAAAATTGAAGAAGAAAAAAGAAAGAAAGAAGAAAAAAAAAAGAAAAAGGAAAGAAAGGTTGACAGAAAATACGTATGTAGATATAGGAGTAGGTGTTTCCCGTTGCGATCGGTTTCTAGAAGGACGACGGAGATACGCGGTGCCGGAGGATGAGAAACGAGACGCGGGTAAACGTTATTGCACCTCGGGAGGCCTCGAGGAAAGATACATCGAGAAGAAAGCGAGTTACGTCTAGCACTCGGACTACGCTCGTATAAAGTAGCTCCTCGTTGAAACCTACGAGCGATAAAAATCCATCGTGCCGGGATAGCGATATACGGCTCTCCTATCGAATCCAGCCTTTACAGTCTTTGCACGTACCGCGTGCACCGGGTGTATCTCGTTGCGATCAAAATTACAAGCTGCCCCTGGTTCGCGCGGTTCCTCCGAACGTCTCTACGTTCCTTTCCCCGTTTAAATTTCCATGGCGATTACGAGGCAGTCGATGGTGGAAATAATTTCCAGCCGATTGGTCGCGGAATGCAAACGACGCGCGCGTCGGCGTTCCTCGATCGATCCGACGGTTAAAGCGCTACCGGATTTCATAGCGTCGTCTAACGGGACGGGTTGCGATGCGCCGATATACAGCGATGCAACAGCGTCGGCGATACGATTTTTTGCTCCAATAATCGCCGGCGTGGGATTAATTCGCCGGGCGCATTTACAATTCAAAATCGCTTATTCGCCGGTGGCGTTCGATCTAACGGAGCGTAAAATTTCTCCATCGAAGATCGGATGGCACTCGACGGATCGGCCTGTGTCACGTTCGACTTTCTAGATCCCTCTTTTTCTTCCCTTTTTTTCTTCTTCTTTTTTTTTTACCCTGTC
This sequence comes from Bombus waltoni, assembly GCA_014737395.1. NCBI lineage: Eukaryota > Metazoa > Arthropoda > Insecta > Hymenoptera > Apidae > Bombus > Bombus waltoni. The sequence goes on from JACXII010000053.1 coordinate 583,750, forward strand.
CCGTGGCTACCGTCTCGAAAGCGAACGAGAGAACCGAAACGTCCAGCAGCGACCATTCGCCAACGATCGAAACGACGCTTCCGTCTCTCTCTCTCTCTCTCTCTCTCTATGGTTGGTTCGATCGCGAGAAGAGCGAACAACGTGCGAAACGACGAATACGATTCTCTCGTCCGATATACGTGCGTCCTTCCACGAAAAGCGTCGCTTCGGCTCGATGAAACTTCTCTCGCCGATAAAAAGATTTACACTCGAAAGCAGGTCAAGCGGAACGAGTCTGCGTCCAAATTTCCCCTTTGTCGCCCCTGTCGTTGCTGTTTTCGAGGGTCGCTCGAGATACGGCCTGATAGAAGTCCGTCTAATTGGTTCGAGGGGAGCGGAGCACGCCTTCCACGATGATTTCCTATGCAAATACGCGGCGCGGCCATTTCTCGATTACGTCCAGACCCCGAGAAAACCTGTTCCCGGATCTGTTCCGGGACGGGTTTCCGTTTCCCGGCTCGTTAAGGCGACACCGCCCCACAACCAGAAAAGTGCATAAGCCTGTCGCGGCCTCCCGTACTCCTCCTTATCCCTTTCTCGTTTATCCACTGTCGTCTTCCGTCCTTCTGTGTTCCTTCTCCCATTCTCTCTCTCTCTCTCTCTCTCTCTCTCTCTTCCTGTCTCTTACACACGCGTCTCTCGTCCTCCGACTGCCTGTCGGCTCTCGCCCCGCGATTTTTAAGCCCGTTTTACCGCTACAGATACTGCAGCTGCGTTACCGAACGCGGCGTGACGTGTACTTCCCCGAAACCTACTTTTCGCGAGGTCGCCTCTGCCTGTCGGGTCTCGCGCGCCGCCCCCGAGGATCTACGCGGCTCCGATTCGTCTTGAAATTTCGCCGCGCGACGAGAACGCTGGCCAGCTTTTTTGCTCGCCGGTCGCGTGCTTGTTCTCGTTCGGAGCGGCAAGGACGACGCAACGTAACGGAACGATATAGGCGAAACGACGGTTCGCGAAGATTAACTCGTTCGGGTACGAAGGCCAAGGCGCCTTACGTAGCGGTCGCCGCTACGACAAACGATTCGTTTCTTTTTTAAGACTCGTACGTTAAACTTGTAACGACCAAACGCTCGAGGAATGATTCGACCGGGGACGATAAAGAAAAGATTTTGATACAAGATCGACGTCGAGTCGTCTCGGGATACGACCTTGGGCGATCGAAGAGCGAACGAGAGACACTTGGGCGCGCGCGATATTTGAACGAGGAATCGCGAAACGAAAGCGGTGCGCGCGAATCGGCCACGCCGTACCTGGCAAAGTCGAACGAAACTGGCGAGTCGACGCGGAAATCTTTTCAACGAATAATTAAATATTAGCAGAATATATTAATCAAAACCGCTCGTACAATTCGGGATTACGCGTCGAATCGTTTTGGCGTGCGAATCAACGTTCGGGCCAACGATTCAATTAGCAAGACCCAAGCCTGGCAATTTTGCGCGAAAGACGAGCCGAACGACGAGCCGAACGACGAGCCGAACGTTGGCCGCAGTTTCGAGATAATCGGCGGGCGTCTCTGCTCGTAGAGAGCCGGTCGTTGGGCGTTTGGCGGCGGTAGAGCGCGCGTAACGTCTCGTCGTTGGCGGAGCAGAAGAAAAAAAGCATGGCAAAAGGACGGAGAGGAAAGCGTGGACGGTGTTGTACCACGGCGAGAATGGCCGTATCGCGCGATCGAACGCGCACAAAGCCTCGACAATGAATTACAATCGCCGGTAACGCGTAATACCGAGAAATAACGCGGGGGTCAGCTCGTAGGCCGGCCGTAAATAATAATAGAGTTAATGCAGCGTCCAGCCGTTCTTGGATGATTTATCAAAGCGACGGAGGAGGACGCGGGAGTAGGTAACCACCGGCATTCGCATGGCTCGCTACGGAGACCACGGCGTGGCGATAAATCCGTATTTTCGCGGTCGATGTCGTCGAGCGAACGAGAAAAACGGAGCCACCGAGTCTGGCGAGGAGAAACCGCGGCGGAGAAACGATTCGTACGGCATCGCTGAAAATATCGTCGTCACCCTGGACGGAAGGAAGATGCCACGTAGTTGGACGCTGCTCGGCCGCGTCTTAAATTTTCCATCCGTCTCGGCACGGGATCACTGGGTCAAGGACGGCGAACGACGTTTATTCGCGCGGCCGACTCTCCGACCGATATTATTTACTCTCGAATCGTATTTCTGCGTGTCGTGGGGGCCGACGGGGTCGAGGTCAACGCGGTTGCGACGCTCGCACGCTCGCCTCGAGTCTGCATCTCCGGCGGACAGGGAGGAGCGTTCTGCCTCGTAGTCGGCGGTGGAAAAGGTGACGGGGCTGCAGGATCGGAAGCCGCCTCCTGTGCTCGTCGCTGGTACCTCGGAGACCTTCTGTTTCCTGCGATCGCCGCCGATTCTCGTCGTTCGGCCATATGGTAACGCACGATTCCAACAGTCCGGCGTAGGTAATTTCGCGTATTCGAGGACGGCGGACGAGGAGAAACGAAAGGTCTGGCGGATGGAAAGGGGAATAAAGAGAAAATGCGGATTCGCGGAGACGGGAAGCAAAGACAGCGCGGTGTTGCAGCCACGATCGCGGCAGCTGTGGATCGCGGTTCGTTCTCTCCCACAGCACGTCGTCGGAGAGTGGGTGTTCGAGAGGCAGGAAAAGTGAAAGCCGTGGCGCGTAACGATCTAAACTATATCTCGTTTTAGCGATACGAACGGTCGGGAGAGACGGAGAGGAGGAGAGTGGAGAGGCGAGATCGAGAGAGAGAGAGAGAGGGAGGGAGGGAGGGAGGGGAGAGAAAAGAAGCCAGGCGAAGGAGAAAAGGAGAGGCAACTATCTGCACTCTTGAACTATCGGGACGAATGTAGACCATGGCAGGGTGTCGCAACTGTCTGTCTCCTTCACCGCCTCCTACACCTCTTTCTTCCAATCCTCGTTCGATCTACCTTTCGTCGAGGAGTCTCTGTTCGTTGGAAGTCTGAGAAAAGGGTCGAATGATCGACGGGAAACGAGGCCCCAGCGTCCGTTACGTAATCGGCGCGGCATAATTGTAGCCTGCACGAGCAGAGGAACAAACACCAGGGGCGATCGTTCCTTCGAGTCTCCTTCTCCGCTCGCAACCTCGTAAAAAATATTCACGAGCGCGGGCAATTTGCGCGCCAAACGTTTTCCACCGACTAACGACAGGTTACGGATACGCGCGCGAAACACGAACGCGCCGCTTCCCTGCCTGCTGTTCGGACACGCACGTGCGCCTAACAAAGGAGATTCGCACGGTCCGATTACGAGCCGCCTCGCGAACGTCCAGCCAGCTGGACATCGACTTTCCTCACCTGGCGACCGATTTGTCGGCTCGTTCGGGAAAATCGACGCTCGCGGCCAGGCAAGTCGATCGTTTTCGCGGACGGATCGTTTATCGGGCGAGGATTTATCGAGCGGCCAACGCGGACGAGAGGAAGTCTGGAACGAGTGAAAGTTGGTCGACGGACGAACGTTCGAGGGAAACAAAAGCGGCGAAAAAAGACCGTGCGAGACGAGGAGCGGCGTGGCACGGACGGCGAATAAACGAAGGAGTCCGCTCCGTTCGTTTCCTAGCCGTGCCGCGTGTACCGGTGTATCGCGATCGCGATTGCGTCGCGTTCTCTCCTCGCGCGTCATCGTCGACGCCGTCGATTTCCCTCGATGCGACTGGCGCGCGCCTCGACGCTCGGCAATTAGCGCCGATCCGTGCCACCTCGCAGAGAGAAACCAGCACGGCGCCACGTTGAAACGCGCGAAAGTGCCAGGACGCGGGACAGAGACGGTGAAACGATCGATCGCGCCTCTGCTGAACGGTCGTCACGGTACGGCCGATTCTTATCGCCACCGCTATCGCGACGAGAGGACGCGAAAGTGCGGCCGACCGCGACAGAGAGGAAGAAATTTCATACAAAAGACGCGGAGACGACGGCGGCGTCGGGGTTCGCCTTTTCCCCTTTGGAAGTCGTTGCTTGCTTCTCCCCGTGAGAGAAGCTTCGCCGTCGGCCAAGGTAGAGAGGCGAACGAGACAACGCGTCGCTCGGATAGAATCGCAACGCGCGTTGTTAAACGCTATCGAGCTTATCCAGTTTATCTGCCTCGGCAGGAGCTAGCGCGCGCGAGCACGCGCCACGTCGCGGCTAAACGGACAAGATAATGTAGAGGGAAAGAGATTTAACGCGGTGTCTGGTGCGCTCGAGTAATACGGGAATCGATCGAACGCGAGTGCCACCGGTTATTTACGACCGTTTGGCAGCGGCGAATCCGCTCGATCGAGACTCGTCCGGATACGTCCGGCGATGGGATCGCCGGCGGTAAATCGACGAGATGGAAAGCGAACCGTATCGAGATCGAACTGGCCGATCGTCGCGCGCCACGCGCGATCGACGGACGTACCTGGAGTCGCGTCGGTGCTCCGTCGCAGGTTGGAAAAATATCTGGACCGCACGGAGCGTCGCAAGAGGACGCGCAGAATCGCGCGATTATCGCATCCACGATGCACTTTCATTGGCGATTCGAAAGCGATTCGAACAACGCGCGGCGAGCGTTCGACCGAGTTCTCGAACGCCGCTTCTCCCTCGCTTCTCCCGGCTGCTCTCCGTTTGCTCTCCGTTTGCTCTCCGTTTGCTCTCCATGGAAAGAGAGAAAGAAGGCTAGAACGGAGTGGGAGGACGAGGGAACAACGATTATCGACGATGTACACCGGTGATCGATGGTTCATCCTCGAGATAGAAGAAAAACGAGTGTTTCAGGGTTTATTAAGGACTCGTTGCACGGCTATCGGCTCGCTAATTGGACGACGAAACGTCACGACCGCTACAACCGATCGTTCGTCAGCCCCTGCGCTTCCCCGGCGTGTCCCCTCTCTCCGTCTCTTCCCGGCTCGATTATTCATCGCAATTAACGACGATTAATAACGACCGACCCACGTATCTTCCACACCGTTAAACCTCAAATAACAAAAAGCCGACTCTGGCTACTTTATCAGCCCAGTTACGGTCCTCTTCTCCGCCCAGATAATCGCCCGAACGAGTCTATTCGGCAAAGGACTAGATCAAGAAGCGACCGGCCAACGGTCACCTCGCCGAACGTCTGCGTGCAACGCGCGATGAATGTTATTAAAGAGAGTCGTTTCCAAGAAGCCGAAGCAACGATCTCTTCGTTTTCTCTCTTTTCTGGCCGGATCGTATCTGCGAATAAAGACTGGAATCGCGATAACCCTCCGAGGTTGCGAAGCACGTAGGCGCTAATTGAAAACGAAGAATTCACCGGCGCCCGAATCTTTCGCAGAGAGCGGAATCTCGATCGAACGAGCGAGCGGTCGGTGCCGGTGGGTGTGGGAGATAAGTCTCGAAGAATCGGAGCGATCTCGACGTGGGTCGAGTCCCGTCGAGATTGCTCGATGCGCGAGAGACGTTTCAAAGTTTAAATTAGGTTATTACGTCCTTGGATCTCGGCGCGGCTTCGCGAGAAACGGAATAATATCTCCGCCACTCCTTTGTACGCATTTATAAAGTTACGAATCTCCGTTGGCCGGACGTTCGATACATTTTAATTCGAGGGAGACCGCGCCGCGTAACCGCCTCCCCATTCCGTTCGAAGTCGTTCGCCGACAACGTTCGGACACGTAGCTGTTGGTTCTTCGCCGTGAAATGGCGGCTGAATATTTATACAGTATTGTTTCTCTTTCAAACGCCACTCGGACTGGATGGAAACGGGCGAGAGTTTCTTCGCCCGGCTGAAAAGAAAGCTGCGGGTGTTCTGCAATTTAAATGGTCGGAGCCGGGTGCTGTCTCAAGATTCGTTGGAAATCTCGTTACGAAAAAGAATCACGGAAACGGAAAGCTAAGATATTGCTCGAAACGGAGAGTCTCGCTGCGTACTCGCGTCCGATTCCTCTTCCGGATCGCTGGCACCGCCCAGACGCCGCGCTAATTTATGCGAGCAACGCGATCGTCGTTTTCCCTTTGATCGCGTCAACGCGCGGCGAGCTGCCTTAATCCGTGCTCTGGATTCGCGTGCACGCAGCTCGTGTCCCATGGCCAAGAGTGGACAGAGCCAACGAGCCGTGACAGGAAAGCACGGAGGAAAGGGGCGGAGAAGAAAAAGCCGCGGAGCGCGAGAGAGGTAGATATAGAAGAAGGCGCTGAAGAGGAAAAAAACGGGCATAGATCACGTATGAGGCAGATTGCGGGGTACTGGCCAATCATGGAATCAGGTACACGTGCAGTACCAGACGGTGTACCGTGGAATACGTCTTATTATAGAACCCATGGGGCTCCAGCGACCGTTCCGCCAACGAGAAGAAGCGAGGATGCGCGAAACGAGGATAGAGAGGGAACGAAAAAGAACGTCGGCAACAACGGAGAAGAGGAGAAACGAGTATATTGCAAGGGTGTGTCTGCCGACCTACGAGGTCAACATTGTTACCATCGTTATTGGTACAGCTCTGGACGCTGGCTTCTCTCTCTCTCTCTCCCTCTCTCTCTCTCTTTCTCCTCTTCCTTCCTACCATTTCTACGGTCTTCTCTTAGGCCAGACTTTTCCAATGGTCGCGATACTCCTGGCGACGATGCTGATTTCGCAGAGAGGCAGTGAAGGAGAAATAGAAAGAGAAATAGAAAGAGAAAGAGAGAGAGAGAGAAAGAGAAACAGGGAGCAATAAATTTTCCTGGTCGTCGAGCGGTCCCTATATTTTCTTTATCCATCGCGAAACCGATACACAGCAGCGGCGCGCGGCGCGACGGCCGTATACGCGCCGCGTACAGTGATACCTGGAAAAAGCGTGGGATGATATATCCACGCTGGCGCGCGATTAATTATTTGCTTTTTCTTATACCGCGGCGGGATTAACGCCGCTATCTGCGCGTTACTATCTAATTGGTGAACGCAACGGAAACGCTGGCGGGGACCGGAGCGCGGTAAGGCGCGTACCGCGACTTTCGTTTCGTTTCGTTCCTCGTTACCGAGACGCTGAACGTTGCCCGGCTAGCGCGTTCTAAGACACGCGATACTTTACTCGTAATTGAAACTCGACGAAAGAAAGAAAGAGGGAAGGAAGAAAGGAAAGAATGAAGGAAAGAATGAAAGAAAGAAGGAAAGACGAAAGGACGAGACTCGGTGGAATCGATCGGTGGCGCGGTGACGAGCGCGGTGACGAGCGCGGTGACGAGCTTTTACCGTGACCCCGTTTTATCCGAAAGTCGATGGAATCGAAAGTTTTGCCTCGATCAGGTACGCGCGGCGGTGGTTGTTCGGCTGCTAGGATTTTTGCCTGATTAGTTACGGCTCCGTGTTTCCATCGGTATTCGAGCGTACGACTGCGGCCTGGCCGCCAGCCTGGCGAATTAGCTTTCTCCTTATCTGCTGCTCCGTGCTTTTTATCGCGATTGCAGATTCATCGGCGAGCCAACGAGTCGCATAAAGAAGGACGGTCGACGATCCTCCGCGTACCTCCGATCTGCCATCCGTTTCCACCTGCTACGCGCAATAGGTAGCAAGTTTGCGTAATTCCGCGAAACTTCCAAACAACCGGGTCCCTTTCGGTCGGCCAACTTGGACGTACACGCGAGATAAACAAAAGCGAGCTCCGCCGATCGGTATCGTGCTCCGTGACGTTGATTCTTGGTTAGTCGAGGAGGTCGGATCATTTACCTTCCGTCTGGTATCCGAGGTAAGATCGAGACGGTCGAGCGAAACGACGTCGTGCCGTCGTTAAACATTTTTCACGGCGAAAGATCGGTCGCTCGGCTGCGAAAGTACGTCTCGCGCGCATGCGATTTATCGTCCACGCGGCAAATACATAATCTATCACGGCGGATAAGCCCGGATTAGTTCCCCCAAGCTTTTATCCGAGCCTCGTATCTCACCGGTGCGCGGTGTTCAACGTTCTTCGCTGCCGCGGACGTCCTCCGTCCTCTCGTTTCCGCCCCCCGACGCTTTGCTCCTCGCGCGGTCCCCTCCTTGCGTAATCGAACCGAAGGCGAACCGTGTACGGTCTGGTCGAAACTTTCCATCGAAAGTTATCCTCGCGCGGCGCAAACTCCCAAAACAATGCACACCGCTTCGAGAGAATAATCATTTCGGAGATATTCTTTCCGTCCGACGTTTTCGACGATGCCTCGCCAAGCTACCGATCGCTCTCGTTCTCCGGCAACGTGGGAATGCAATTAATTAGGCGATTAATTAGCGCGAGAGGTGGGAAACGAGGAAACGAAGACTCGGCAGAGGCTGCGTCGAAAATAACGACGCGAAGCGAACGGAGCACGAGCACGCGCGTTTGTGCGTCTTCCTTCGAGCGTGGATTCTGTTACGAAAGGCGGAACAAAAACTGCGAAAAGGAAAAAAAGAAGGGAAAAAGGAGACGCGTACGTGGAAAGCCAACGAAATGGAAATCGAGGCGAAAGAAAGCGAGGAGAACAAACTCTGCGCCGTCCGTGGTCGACGTCGTCGACGATTTTTCTCTCGTTTATTCGCCTGCGTTTACTCGCGAAAATTGCGAAAAAGTCGCGCAACGACCACGTTGTTCGCCTATTCGAATACTCGAAATTCGCTTCTTGTCACGTTCGCTCTATCTATTTTCGTCTCTCTAGACCGGCGGATACCTGCGCATTTATGCGACGTTCGAACGTACGAGATACCTCAAAGTATGCAAAACGTTGAAGCTGGGATAACCGTTGCAACGTACACGAGACGAAACGAATCTCTGTTTAATGCCCGTTCCGTTTCTTTGGTCGAGCCAGGACAAACGCGAACGAACGCGCACGGTCTGCTCGTTGCTAGATAACAGAACGCGCAACGTTGGCCGCAACGATCAAGCAAAAATCGATAATCGCGGTACGATCGTCGTCCCTTATCGAGTCCGAAGTTTCGACTCGCAGGAGAGCGATCAACTCGAGCTGTTGGCGGATCGCCAAAGGACGCAGCGGCGGGAGTAGCGCAACCTCGATTCCCGGATCGAGCGTCACCGAGGCTGTGCCGTCGAGCCGCGTGCAACGAACGATCGCGTTAAAATACCGTTCGAACAATTTGCCTGCTGCGTTACGCGAGATTCGTCGCGCGCGATGCGGTCGATCGGAACGCAATTACCGAAGCGGCGTGGAAAATTCCGGTACGCAACGATCGCGCGTCGAGTAACATCGCGACGTAGCGACCCCGTGCGCGTATATTATCAGATTGTCCCGAAAGTTTCTCTCCTTCCGTAAGGAAACAACAGACGCACAACCTGTTTTCGTGTTACGTTATTTTATCGAATCATCCTATCGTCCGTTTTGCTCCGTCTCTGTTGTTACGATCCTACAACGATTGGCCAAAAAAAAAATCTAAAACGGCGAACGCGGTGCGTTGGTTATTTCCTTAGAAGACGAAAGAATCTTTTCGGACAAGCTAACGCGATAAACGGGCGAAATTGACGCGGTATTCGAGACAAACGTAACTCGGTACGTCGCGTAAACACGTGGCTGGGAAGAAAAAGCAGGCCGATCAGGGCGGCGGAGGAAACTCAAGGTTGAACGGTGGAACGATCCGACACACGGTGGAAGCGCGTGTAAATGCGTGGGTAGATAAGGTGAGGCGAGGCGGAACGAAAGAAAACGGGAAGAAGCTTCTGGCAGGGAACGAAGGCAAGGCGGCTGGAACCGCACAGCAGCAAGGTAATGGTGGCAGGTAGTGGTGGTGGTCGATGGTTGGTGGTTGGTGGTTGGTGGTTGCTGCGCCATGAACTTTAGCAGCTATATCGATTGCGTGTGCACCCGTGGAGCCAACCCCAGGCGCCTTCTGGTCCGTCGCCCTTGACTCCTGTTTCTAGGCGCACGACGACGACAAGCCGAAAAGAGCGCGCTCGTCCGCCAAGCGAACGAAAACCAAAGACAAGGGGAAACGAGCCGAGGTAAATCGCCGGGAATAAGAAGAGCGGCAAGACGGACAGAAGGAAGGAGAAAATGCGCGCGGTGCCGCGGCAAAAACACAGGGGCGGCGCGTAAGCGCGATCAACGCCGCGTACGATAATAAACGCGCTCGTGCCGGCCGCGAAAACGAAATCCTGCGAGCTCGTTTATCGCCGCTATTGGACATGGTCCGACGTGCGTGCGGCGAGCGATTTACGCGGATCGGCCGCGTTCGTTGTTTCGAAAAAATACGCACGACGCTATACCGCTCGCGCGGCCCTTTTCTCGTAGCGCCATTTCGCGAGTCGACGGTAGATCGCGGCGAGAAAGCTTCGTACGAATTTGAGAGTACGATTCCGGCCTAGACAGTCGCTCTCCGCCTGTACGCGCATCGAACGCCGTGCTAATATCGTTTCGTCGATAATTACCGCCAACGCCGGACCGTTCGAACGATCCGACCATTGTCCAGTCTCGTCGTCCGGGTCGTCGACTCGCGCCTATTTTTCGCGTCTCCGACATGCTACGCGTACTACGCGCTCTGTCCGTTAACGCACAACGAATGAACGGGCGATTGTTTCGCGGAGCGATCGTCGTAGGACGCCGTTGCTCGATCGCTTTTTCCGCCGAACAAATTGCTGTTTTCCGCAAAATCGCAGCGACGATTGCCGAGCATAGGAGGAGGAGCATAGAGGTTGACCTCGAGAAGCGATCAAGGCACGGCACTCTAACGAGCACGACCTCCACCGAGATTAATTAGTTCGCGGATCGACGAGTCGGCTCACGTATCGCGTTATTATGCGTGACACTTGCCGCGTTCTTTCGAATTCGCAACACGAGATAATAAAGGCGCCTCGATACCACCTTCGTCCCGCGCTCTCCGCGCGGCGCGACGACGACGCGACGTTCTTGATTTCTCCGCGCCAAGCCGTTTCTCCGCCGCCTGGGTAGAAGCAAACCGGCCGCTACCGCGCGATAAAGGACTCTCGCGCAATCGCGCGGACAAAATTTACAGTCGTTCGAAACGCTTATCGCGCGCAGCCATTGCACAGCGATAATCGTGGTCTTTTCTCGAAACCTTTCAGCCTCGACGCTGTTAGCCGACAAAAGTTAATTCGTACATCGATAGGAACTGGCGCGATATCGTTCGGCAATGCGTGGCTTCGTTGCGACAGCCGTAGCGAGATCGTCGGTTTCGTTGGCAAGAAACGGCGATCTTTCAAACGGATTATACGACGTTCACGCAGCGTGGAGAAACGAGCGATCGGTGGATCGAGGTGTTTCGCGGCTTCGAGACACGAGCATCGTGGCGTGCGTGCACGATGCAGTTGCGGCGCAAAGCCGGGGAAAGATGCAGATCGTCGTAACCGCGGTCGTAATTCAAAGCTGGTAACACAAGCAACGACAGATACGATCAAGCCATCGTTGGAACGAGCACGGATGGGAAATGAAGACGAGTAAAATGGACTCGCCGGCATAAATCCCGCTGAACGCTCTGGCGATGCTTGTACACACCGGGACACAGCAGCCACGTTCCTCGAAAAACTTTCCTCCGAACGTATTCGTCGTATACGTAGGAGAACGAGGACGTTACGTTGGGAAACGAGGAACGGACGCGGGCGAACGTATCCGACGACTATGGCTCGTAACCCGCGCGTCGTCCGTTGACCGGGACGCGTCGTAGCTCGTACAATCGCGAGGAAATTTCCGACAGATTGTTTCACGCGCGTGCGACGCGCATAATAACGTCGCGAGCGTTTCTCCTCGAACAAATCGATCGCATATTGTCGCGAACAAGATCGTGAGAAAGTCGAGAGACAAATTCCTCGCGAGTGGTCGTCGCTGCCGCGATTCGCTTCGATTCGATTCGATTCGATTCGATTCGATTCGATTCGGTGAGAAGCGCGTAACAGGACGTACGGCGTGCGTTATAGGCGCAGCGGTCGCGCACCATATCGTAAACGTCTCGTTACGGGCTACAGAAAAATCGCGATGAAAAGCGACACGACCGTAGCGAATCGCGCGGTTCTCCTCCGGCTACTCGACGTTTTATCTCTCTCCGGTTACCCCGCGACCACGATTTCGTCGCTACTCTCGTATATCAGAGTCGGGCTTCGTGTGGGAGCGTCTAGCCGCGAAGATAAGTAATGCACAGTTTGCTCGGTGTCGGAGAGTTACGGAGCCAGGACACCTTCGGTGTACGAGTGTCGAGTCGACCGAAGAAAAACAAGCACCGAGCAACGGATAGAGGTAGGAAGGGATGGAAAGAGAGGGGGAGCAAAAGGGAGAATCGAAAAGGACGTCTCTCTAGAGAGTGAGGGGGAGGGTGAGGGTGAGGGGGAGGGGGAGAGAGAGAGCGCACGAGGGCTTCGAACCGTAGCTTGCCGGACCGTGCTATATAAGTCCCGAACGACCTTGCTGCTTTTTCAATGCAAGGACGACGTTCACTGCGTAGAGGGCGAGAGACACCGAGAGGAGAGACGAAGAGAGCGCGCCAACTGTGTTTCAGCGATCCTTCGACGACCGCCAACAACGCTGCTACGATCGCTCGTCGCTACGACGATCGACCTGCGACTCGAAGCGGCTTCGTACTTCGTCCCTTGATACCGGATGCCGAGTCCGCCTCCATAGTCGTTTGCACGGCGCGGCAACTCGTCTGTCCGAGAAGCTACCGCAGAGGGGGCGGGGAACTAAATCGAAGCAACCGGACGGAAGTTCTCTTCGACCGGAACCTCGATCCGCGCGAACGGCCATCGCCCGATACTCGAAACGGAGCGGTTTCGAGCGTGCACGGTTCGTCGAGAATAATGGCATCGTATCTCTGGCGGTACGTCGGAAAGTGTGCGCGCGGCCGGAATCGAAGCCGCGTAATTGGAGGAAGGGGAACGGAGAAGCGTAAAGCATCGCGGTACAGGGATTCGTGATTTCCGAAATACACGTAGCGGCTGCGTGCCGCGGCAAATGGAATATTCTATGTACGCGATCAACCGACGGACAGGATTTACCGTGCCTTTGGCTACGGCGGGCGCGCTGGTTTACCGGTCGCCGAGATGGACACTGCTCGTTAAACGTACGCGTAGGGTATCCTGACGTGGAAGCAAGCGCCGACTAATAGATTTTAAGGGTACGTTTCGCGGCGGCTGAAGAAACCGCCGCTTCGTGGCGCGAGCTTTCGTGCTCGCCCCGAGCGACCGCCGTTCCGCGAGCGAGAAGAGGAATTTAACGAATGTTCGTGGCAAAGTATCCCGGTGGATCGGGGCGCGCTGTGCGCGGCATTACGCGAGAAGAACGCGCAAAATCTTACGTACGAGATCTTCGGGATCGCTTTTGTATTTGATCTTTCCTCGTTTTATATTTAACGAGAGATCCGATACTCTCGGGTTAGGTTATGGCTGGCGTATCGTAGCGTCCCGCGAGAAATATTCGATTACGCGAAAGGATCGTTCTTTTCTGCGATATACGTGGTAACGAGCGTATCGTCTTCTTCGTTGCCTAACCCCGGCCCATACGGTTCGCCAAGACCCCACGACGACGCGCACGGCGAAGAACAACGAGAGCCGGCAATTTGCCGTGCTTCGTAAATACGTTTCCCCTGGTGCGGCGGAGTTTACATACCGGCGTTCGTACCGACTGCATACCGTCTTTGTGTACACGGGTCTTCATCTGGCGCGGAAACGTCCTTTTTTCGCCGCGAAATCGGATACGAGCTAGCGTTACGCGGAAAGGGCGAGGTTCGTTCGAAGAGGAACGACGTCTTGGACGACGCTGTAACGACGAGAATCGCCGGATCGCGGTACGCTCGTTAAAGCAATACGATAAATCGCGGAATTACGCGTTACGCCGTTAAAGCTCGAGCGCCTCCGGTCAAGCCTGCGAGCTTAGCCCGGCCGGCCGGTTTTTAACGAAAACTTCCTCGTGGTCCGGACAAACCCGTCTCCCGTGTCCCGGGATCGAGGATCTCGCAGGATTTGTCTCGAGCGGATTATCGGCCAACTTGGCCGACCCGGTTGGCGGGTAGCGGCGGCAAGCGGCGCGTACGCGCGTTCCGTTCGCGCGGATAACGGGTATACGGAAAAATCGCAAGTAAACGATCCTCCGGAAGCAGCGAAGAACTTTCGCCCGCGAAACGTCGACCGAACCAGTCGCGATTCTATAGCCCGAATTGGTTCGTCGCCTTCGGTTTCTTCCTTCAACGCGAATGGAACGCAACGCGCGAGCACGTGGAAAGTTCTTGCGCTTCGCTGTATCGGACGCTTCGTACAACCTTGAAAAGTATACCTATATACAGAAGCGATCCAGTCTCGGGTGCTAAGGACGCTGAGTCAATTGTCACTTTCGGCGTGGAAAGGAAGACCGAAGGAGAATCGGATTCGAAGAAGACAGAGTTGCCGTAATCGCTATTCCGATACGTCGATCGAATCGTCTCTTGGCAGCTTTCGACTCCTCTCGCAACATCATCGATGAGCGATGGTCGGCGATTACCACAGACGCTCGTTACGTCAGCGCGAAACGCGCGGTTTTCACTATGAAACGCGCAAATGCGCAAAGTAATCTGTTCGCTGTTCTCTCCGGGCACCGTGGAATTTCGTTTGTCGGCATTTCGCTCGTAAAAGTCGTCTAATAAACGCGTTCGAAGGAAAATCGTCGCATACGGTCCTGATTCGATGGCCAGGGGCTGTAATTAATCGCGGTGTGCAATTGATCGAAGCAGGTCGGAAAAGCGCGGTTCTCTCCGTCCTGTTGGCTCTGCTCTTTCCGTCGCGGCGCGACCGCCGCGTATATATCGGCGTTAGAGGCAGAACACGTTCTCGAGGACTTGGCATTTGCCGAGGAAAAGGTGAACGTATGAAATCGGCCGTGCGCGGATCGGCGCTTGTTCGCGAGAACGCCGATTCCCGACCAATCGGGACCTTCGTGCCACGCGAGGAGGGGCGATCGAAGGTGAGGACGATTAATCCTGCCGCGTGCGCTCGCCACCGCGCGATTATTTCGTAAGTCGAAGGACGATAAAGGTCGACTACGGACTGCACTGGCGATCGAGCGTGCACCGAGCCCGCTGGCTTGTTCGTCGTAGCGTCCAAGTTTGTTTCTTTCCACGACTCTTTCGGTGATTATTTCTTTAAAATATGCTCGACGTAAAATATACGCGTGTCAGACGTCGAAGAGATCGTTGGCGAGAAATAATTTACAACGGAAATATCGCGCGTTGATCGTTGGCGGTCCTTGAAATTAAGCGGCAACGAATTCGGACGATTCCTCGTAAACCGTAGTAAATTGTCCGAAGAACGTTGTCTTTTCACCAGCGAGAGAAACTTGGCGTCGTAAATTGCACGACGGTGATATAAAGCCGACGAATGGTAGCGATAAAATGGAAATTTCCAGGGGAAAGAAGCAACGCGCCAAGAGGATAAAGCGGAGTTTATTAAAAATCGAAAGCTAAACGATTTCGAATGCGAACGAACACCGTTCCGAAGCGATTCGCCGGTCGGATATTTCGGCTCGCGGCTACGCACGACGACGCGACAACGCGCAACGATTAGTCGCCATTTTCGGATCAACGCGCTCCGCGGTTCTCGCTATCGTATTGAAACAACCGACAGCGACTTTTACTTTCTGCCTCCGCTACGCCGTTCGCGTTTCATCTCGTTACGCTCCATCGAGCCTTTCGTCTCTATTGTCTCTTGGAGAAAGAAAGACTCGACTCTTCCGATCCAGTTCTACGGCACGGAGTTCTAAGCAGGCTCGATAACGTTCGTTGTGTAACGTTAAAAATCACGTTATTCGTTCGTCTCTCTCTCTCTCTCTCTCTCTATATATATATATATATATATATATATATCTCGCTCGCTCGCTCTCTCTCGGTTGTACGCGATGCTTTCGTAAAGATTACGGCGCAAGCTACACCCCGTTTCATCCGAGAGAAGGGTAGTAAAACGGCCAGCATTTTCCCGACCCCGTTTCGATCCCTCTTTCGCGTTCTATTGCGGCGCGGCATCTTCTCGCCTCCTTATCTCGCGACCGACCCTTTTCAGCATCCTTGCCGCTATCCTCCTTTTACGATAGCCATCGTCTTGCGCGCCTTCGTCATTGTTTCCTCCGCGCGGCTGGAGTTGTGCTCGTGACGTTTATTTCATCACGGTCGTCGCACTAAAATCCCTACCGTCACCTCCCGAGGCCTCCTCTCTCTTTTTCCCCCCTATCCCTCCTTACCCTCCGTCTCGTTGTTTATTTTTTCTCTTACTTGTCCCTCCGACAGTCGATTGCGATTTTATGCAATTTCTCGTTTGACTCGAGCCGCCGAACCAAGCAAACAGGCAGTAATCGTTTTACGATTCTCGCAAATGAGTTCTCCAAAGTCGCAGCAGGCCTCCTGCCGCGCCTCTTCCTTCTTTCTTCTTCCCTTTCTCCCCCTCTCCGTCCATCCGTCGTCCCCGCGTTCGCCTCTGCCGTTCCAGGATCCGTCCGACCTAACCCATTTCGTCCAAGTTTCGCCATCGTTCGAACGCGATCGCGCCGTTCCTTCGCCGCTAGTTTTCCCAGTATCCTCCCAGTATCGCAACGAGATTGCAAACCGAGCCTGTCACGACTTTGAAACGGCCAAGAAGAAACGGCAGCGCGTTCGCTAATTTAATACGGAGGAGGGAACGCGGTGGACGGAAGCGGGTCAAGGCGAGAGTTCGCCAAGCACGTTAAAAGCTATCTTTAACTCGCCCGCCGTTCGTTTTCGTTCATTAGTCCGGCGAGCATTAATAATTGCGCTCGATGATAGCGATCGCGGTCGTACCGAGCACGTATTCACCACGCTCCTACGGTCTAACCTACCGA
Source organism: Bombus waltoni (assembly GCA_014737395.1). Classification (NCBI taxonomy): domain Eukaryota; kingdom Metazoa; phylum Arthropoda; class Insecta; order Hymenoptera; family Apidae; genus Bombus; species Bombus waltoni. Next base: position 600,489 of record JACXII010000053.1, read on the forward strand.
GAGAAGATTCTCTCGTTTCGTACTGGCGCGTCTGCGCGAGCCTGCCAATCGCCGCTTCCCTCGCGTCATCCTTCGTTCCTCGGTCATCCGTCGTCGCGATGCCTGCCTCTTCGCCTCTTTTCCAACGATCCCGTCTATTTGCGCAGGCCGGTTTCTTCCTCTCGCGACGTCCTGTCCTTCTTCTCTTTTTTCTTTTCTTTTTTTCTCTCTTCTTTTTTTTGCCTCGTCCTGACATAACTTAGCGATGCCCGCCATTATCGTAACTCACCAGTCGCGATCCCTCTCGTGGCCTCGCTCGTCCTTTCGTCTTTCCACCTCGCTCCGGCCACCGCTACTACCGATCGATATTTTCGCCCTGCAATAACGAGAGAACGCTGTTCTCCCATTTGTTTCGCGTATTGTTTTCCCTTCGTTAAAAGCCACACGGCTGAAGACCGTCTATTTATGGGCGCGTCTGTCAGGGGACAGGAAGTCTTCGATGGATTTCTTTCGACGAACAGACCGCCTTTCACGAGGTCAAACACGCGCAACGCTTCCTCTTAGACGCTTCGTCCGCTTTACAAAGTCAGAAGCCACGTTTGCCGTTAATTCGACTTTTTGCTCTGGAAATCGGTAGCGATAGGTTGCTACGAACGATCGAAATCAGATCGGTTTACAGGAAGCACGTTTCTAATTTTATTCGGCGTTTCTTACGTCGACGTAACGACGAGCGAGAAATTTATCGTTGACCTTCTCCGTTCGTTCCTTCGATCTTTACGATAAATCGTCCTCTCTGTCTCTTACGTAATCCTGTCGCGTTCGCGAGAATTCCGTGCACAGAGGCCCGTTAGGCACGGATAGGAAGAACGCCGTCGCGCTTACAGCTTCAGCCGGCGCAAGTTTTTCCGGTCGCGCGAGCTTTCACTTTCGCCGCGGAAACGAGTCAAGCGCGTACAGCAGATCGATGGCAAACGCGACGGCAAGGTTGCGCGAGCTTCCTACTCGACGATCGGCCGCGTACCGGCTTCGATCGACTTTTCGCGCAAAGTTCGCCGAAGCGTGAAACTTGGGAAAGAGTGGAACTCTTCGCGACGCCGTATCGTTCGTTCCGTTCGTCGTCCACGCTGAGAAAACGTCTTTTCAACGATCGAACGAGCGTAATCACGGCGATTGGGAAAAGCTTGGCTTTGTTACGCTCGTCTTACCTCCGGAGGGTACGGCGCTCGAGGGTAGCGCAACGATTACGTGGCAGCTTGTTGCAGCAATTTTTTCTCCGCGTTTCCTCCGGCAACGCAAAAATACCCAACAGGATCGAGAAAGGTTACAACCTCGCTCGTTCGTCGCAGAAGGTACGAGCCTCTCCGACGTTGCTCACGTTCGATTCGCTTGATTTTCTCGCGTTACACGGTTTCCAGCCGATCGACGGATTTGCACAGTCATCTAGGATGATCCGTCGGTTCCCTCGTTGCGAACACCGCCGGCTCGATCGTCTCCTAAGTCGACGCGCCAAGAATAGTCAAGATACTTTCCCTTCCCCATCGACCGTTTTCTTTTTTTTTTTTTTTCCTTTTCTCAATCGCGCGTTTCGCGGACTCGAAGCGCTTCTCTTAACGCGTATTCCCTTCCAGGCTCGGATAGATGGCGATACGAAGGTGAAACGCGAACCGAAAAGGAGGAGGAGATCGCGAGGAAATATATAGCGATGGTTGGTGCGCAGCGGATACGTGCACAAAGCATCACGGCGCACAACAGGGTAGCGCAGAACGGTGTACATAACGAAAGTCGGACGTTCGGCGAACGCGTGGAAGCGCCGGCGCGAGGTAAAAAGGCTGAACGTAGAATTTCAGAAGATGGACATTTTGTCGCGCGTTTGGGTCCGCGCGAGCTTAGAATTCCAATCGCGCGAAACTAGTAGGTGATCTCGCGCGGTAACGAGCGCTCCGAATAGATTAGAGAGGCGAAGCTGCTCTAATCTCGACGGTTAATCTCCGATAATATGCAGTTTATGCGACGAGGAATTTATAATCGAGCGATGCGATCGTGGCCGCTCGCCGCTATTAAACAACGGGCGGAACCGACGCCGGTAGCTCCGCGTGAATCAGATTATTCCCCCTTTGACTTTGATGACTGGTCAAGCTGTATCCGGGGGGATAGCGTTCGAACGTAAGTGGCCGCTCGAACGATATGTGCATTCGATTTCCATATAAATGCGGGCTGGCTGCAAATGGATTTCATAAAAGGAGGCACGGGTAGCCACAATGGACATTGTAAAAGAGAGAGAGAGAGAGAGAGAGAGAGAGAGATGGAGACTACGTGGCAATAAGCGCCGCATAGAGAGATATTGCCAGCCTTTCCTCCGCCCGACGACGATCAAAAGCTTCGACGTCGATCCACGTGAAAATTATTCGACGAAAATTCGTGCTTTCTCCTGGCCTGCAGCGAGTTCGTTGGCAACCGCGACCGTACGCGAAATAATATTCTCTTGGCTCGGAGCATTCGACGATCGCGGCCAGACTCTCGAGAGGCAGAGAAGAACACGTACTAGAGACAGCGAGAAGTCGTAGAATAAGATGAAGAAGAAGAAGAAGAAGAAGAAGAAGAAAAGGCGAAGAAGTGGCCTCTCTACGGTCACGGACACCCAACAGCAATTAAAAGCAATTCCTCTTGGCAGTATATCACTCTTACGTGCACTACCGCCGCGGCTGCCCATTAAAATCGACCTTCGACTCCACCCGCCAGCAACAACGGGATCTCCTGTTGTTTCTGTTGTTTTCAAGAGGATCGTGTACGCCGCACGACCAGCGAACGTCCGACAGCGAGCCCTATCGAGAGGAGAATACGTCCCGAGAGAGCGCTTCGCTTCCAAACTACTATCGCGCATAACCGTACGCCGTTATTTTCTTGCCAAACGAGAATCGCGACGCGATGGACGAAAACCGAGGCGAAGAACGCTCGAAACCATCCGCGCGCCTATTTACGTGGAACGCGCGTCGCGAACGTACCTTTGATTCGAGTTTGTAGCGAGGTAAATTAGATGACGCGTATGCGAGTGGTCGGATGGTAAAAAATTTATTTGGTTAGTCGTCTCGCACACTTTCGCGTTGCGCGTCGTTCGTCCGTAATTGCTGCCGTCCGAAGGATACCGATATCTCGGTGCACTGATCGTGGAAAGCTTCTCGATGACCACTCGCATACGCGTCATCCAACTTACCTCGTTACAAGTTTGAGCGTGGCGCGAGCAAACGAGACGGATGCAAAAATCAACGCGAGAGCGGCAGAGTCCGAGTAACTCGAGCGCATCGCAGGTGCGTTATAAAACTCTCAGTCTCGTTCGAACACGGCCGTAAATCGGAGGGTTGGATCGCGATTTCACGGCGTTGCGGCCGTGTGACGAACAAACGTAAATCGGCCACGGATCCGCGAGTTGCTGCTCGAGAGGAGCCGAGCAAATGAGAAGGAGGAAGAAGCACGGACGCGTACGAAGACGTTGGCCGAGGCGCACACGTGGCAGAGAATCAACGTATTTAAATTGTAAATGATACCTCGGTTTGCGAAACTCCGCGTCCTTCGAAGATCGCTGCGCGCAGGAACGCTCGAGGGTATCTTCTTGTCTTCGGGGGGTCTTGGCTTCTTTCGCCATCCGACATCTCCGAGCCGGCCGACCCGAGAGGGACGTCGATCACGCGGTCACGCCAGGGAAACGCGAAAACGAGCAACCGCGAGAAGAAGCTCTCTCGCGTGTTCGCCGAGTCATCCGAAAGCGGTTCTTATCGCGCGAAGGATGAAAACGCGCGGGGAGAAGGCTGTTGCCTCGATAACATCTCGCCGTGCGTTTCGCGAACGAACGTTCCTCGCCAAAGATAAATACTCGTACGTGGAATTGGAAATGAAGGGTGGAACGGTTCGTTCCTCTTCCCGTCGCGCCTTTTCGCGACTACGATATTTGCCCCGACCGAGAAAACCAATTAAACAACGCTACGTACGGATTCCCGGCGGAGTCGTTAATTCGAATCGATCACGAGTCAAAGTTCACGCGTTCCGACCATGTAAACGAGTAACGCGAGACGTTTCGAGGGACGCGAAGGGCTTAGGAACCGAGAGCTTCGAAATTACTCTCCTTTTACGACGTGTTAAAAAGAAAAACGAAAAAACCGGTCATCTGGAAATTCTGAAAAAATCCGATTTCCGTGACGCGAACGAACTCGAGGTACGCGTGATGGCGGTCCGCTATTCTCGCTCTGAAACACGCGATACTCGATCGTTATCTTTCTCGATCGGACCCGCGATGCGGAGCACGTTTGCCAACGCTGACAACGATAGAAATTGATTCGAAAAGTAGACTCGGCTGCGGCGGCTACGTGCACGTAAAACACACGCGCTTTATTTTGCAAACTCGCTGCGTCTCTTTCGTCGAGGATAAACGAATTTTCATTGCGACTGTCGCGTTCTCTTCGACGGAAGCGAACGTCGTCGTGACATCCACGCTATCGTTAGCTGTCCGACGGACAGCGAACAGGAAGAACGTAAGTCGATATTGGAAAACAAATTTTCCCGATAAGAACGTTGAGCTTGAACGCGAGAACGAGATTGGAGACGTGGCCGTTGACGCGTGATCGGAATAAAACAGCCTTCTCGCGCTTCGCCATCGTTTTCAATCGAATACTTTTCCCGCGTTTATTGTGAAGCGAGTTCCATTCCTCTCTTTCAGCGACCGCTGCCGTATCTGCGATTCGTCGTCCACGGAATAACCCGTAGGACGCCTGTTAGCCGAGCGAAACCTGAAAACTGCGGCAACCAGCTTCGCTCTCGAGTGGAATCGATCGATACCAAGCGCCCTGTCTCTGTTCCCCGCGCCTTTGTAGTCTTCGCTACGATTCCACGGAAATAAGCACGAGCGTGTGGCGAATAACTTTGAATAAATTCGGTTACCGAGGATCGAACAGTATCTTCGAATTTCCCATCGAGAAACTCGTATACGTTGGATCAAAAAAAAAAAAAAAAAAAAAAAAAAAAAAAAAAAAAAAAAAAAAAAGAAGAAGAAGAAAACATAATCTCCGAATAGCAGAATATACTTGGGATCGAGACGCGCCGACCGAATAATCGTCGTTGGAGTGGAATTAAATAAAGCGAGGAAATCGATTGGCCTCGATGCGTCGAGGACGAAAGAGAAAAAAGAAAAGAAGCACGGGAAGACAGGCTCGGAAGCCTGTCCCGCTCGCGGACGTTCGCGACAATTGACAGGAGTAGGTAATACCGTGATCGATAAAGTGGCTGAAAGACGATGCAGTGCCGCGTAACGCCGATGGCTGGCCACGGAACCTCGTACAGGCGCATATTTTTCACACGCATCGATGCGCGCAGGAAATGCCGTTGTATCGTTTTCCGCGTTGATGCGGCTTCCATCGGCGGTAATCGGATCTCGCGTCGTTTTCCCATGATCCGCCGTCAAATTTTCACGGTGCACGGTGCGGAGCTTTTAGAACGAACCGGATACGTCGTAAAGCGGTTACGCTTTCTCAAATCGAACGGCGCGATCGAGAAACCGTTGATAATTGGCCGGTCTTGCCAAGGAAGGTGGAAAAAATTGGCGTTACTTACGAGCCAGGATCGACCAAGTTCCCACGAACGAGACGACCGTTTGCTCTCTCGCGGCGAATCCGTGGAAACGAGCGAACACCGGCGCCACCGAACTCGGGAAAATCGATGTACGAAGAGTCTGTGTCGACCCTGAAATGAATCGATTCGATACATCCGGGTATCACCGGCGATCCATCGACTCGCCAGAGAGCGTCGAAACGAAAGAAACAAACCGAGCTGATCAACCGTGAAGAAAGACAAAGAGAGCCGGAGGACGAGGGCGACCAAGGGTGGCCAGAGGGAAACTTTAAAGGCCATTCGAGGCGTAAAGAGTCAAGTAGCCGCAGGTGGTAAACCAATCAGCCACGAGCGCATCGCACGTGCGTTTATGCCGTGGTTGTGCCACGGCCTAACGCATCTACGGTATAAAATGCTCGAGTATTTGCAGTACACCGATTTATTCTCCTTCGCTCACTCTTTTCCTTCCGTCTACGGAGAAACGTTAGGACGAAATCGAAACGCGAGAACCACTTCCCACTGGCGCAACGCGCTCCTCTTATTTGCAATCCCGTTAATTTGCACGTTACATGTTCGGCGACGAACACTCTTCCACCGGATAACTCTCTCTCTCTCTCTCTCTGCTATGGTTGCGCGTATAGTTGGTTGGCTACAACTCCGGTAGCGATTAAAATCCAACGCCGACTACGATCCAAGGGAAAATATCGGTCCTCCGATTTGGCCAATTTTCGGGATCGACCGGGCCGCTATTTTCGGGCGAGTTTTTGCGCGTGAAAGTACAACTGGTCACGAAGGCGGAACCGGTGCATTTTGTACGGTTCGAGCGGACACGTAAATGTGGAATTCGAAGGCGGATAAAAGTGAAGCGAATCGAGCCTCGGTTTCCAGGCTTTAACGAGCGACGTACGGTAATTTCGTGGATCGTTAAAAGGGATATACGCGAGAACGGTTTCGGAACCGATCGTTAAATATACCCGGACACGGTGGTTCGTGCTCCCTAAACGGGGTCCTAACGCCGTGAAAACGACTAATAGAAACGAGGAAGAACAAAGGCGTTCGTTGGTCGACGTTCGTAAAATCGGCCACGAGTCCGCTCTCCCAAGAGGAGGCTACAGTTTTCTTAAAAAGAAGCGTCGCGTATTATACGTCGAGTAAAAACGATCATCGCGACTGGCGGTTTTCACGGTTCGCTTGGTCCGATGGAAAACCTACCGCCACGCTTTCGACGTTAAACGAGCGGCGCCGCGCCGGCCGTGATTAATACTTCGGACGTATTACGCTTAACGAATATCGCTGTTAGATCGACGAATCGTTTATCGGACTAAACGTTCCATTAATCGGACTATGTAAATCATCCAGAGCCTCGAAGGCGTCGCTTTCGCTTCGGCGTAACGATTACTAGTCTATATAACGCGTACGAAGGTGGATAACAGACACGAATTGCAGAAATTGACGATCGAACGTTCGGCTCGTCCGTCTCAACGATCAAAAAACAAGGCGTATCCGTGTAGATTTATTTTCAAATGGCAAAATGCCAGGCGTTTGAGCGTTAAAAACGTATCGAAACGTTTAAGCGCGTAGCGCGAGCCTGTCCTTGTAAAAAGTGTCGTTGTAAAAAGGACTCGCGGACGTTCGAGAGAGAGAGAGAGGAAGGATCGACGAGGACGTTGACGCAGATGTTGAAACGTCCGATAGAACGCGAGCCTGCGGCTGGGACGAAGAGCGAGGGGCAGAGGAGGAAAGAAAAGCAACAAGAAAGCACCGAAGGACGAGTCTCGCGCGATTGATCTCGCCGAAACGCGACTGCTCGAAACTCGGACCTTCCTCCTAATCGCCTGCTAGTCGTTGGCATAGGAACTCGGCCGAGACAAAAGCGCCCAGTGATCCAACTAAGGAGAACCGTTCCCTGTTCAGCGATCGATCGGTAATTACTGGCAAGCTGAGAACTTCCAACGGCCCGCTCACGAGCTCTCCTCGTTCGATTCTCTTCTACCTGCTTGAATTTTTACGATCCCTCGACCTTTGAGAATTTAAAATTCGAATCGTCGTTCGCGCCTCCAAGAGGTGCACGGCTTTCACGAGCCGAAGCAAGAGATTACACGTTATGCAAATTTATGAGAAACGTCGAGCATCTCGATCGGAGCGAGCTTTGTCTCCGTACGACACGACCTGGCCTGCCGATACGCTCGCGAAACGCGTAACTCGAAGCTATTGTCGACGAATTCGAACGCGTCGACATCGTCGGAGCTGCATCTTACATCCAACGCTCTTCGACGAAATTTTGCACACAATATGCCGCTAAACACGCGATAGCTGGAACGCTGTTCTAAGATGGTAGAAAAACGGGAATATAACGTTTAACGGGTGAAAGAATTCTCTGGACGGAAGCGAGTGCGGACGAGTCCAGTCGCGTCGAAACCTACGGAAAACGCAAACGGTTATACGCCTCGTTCGTTTCGGTTAACGAGCTAAAGCTGGACGGATATCGAGGTCGCGCGATGAACGCGGCTTACCAAAGTATCGTGCGACACGGATATACCTAATTTCCGGTACGCGCCAGGACCGCCTGCCCTACAGTGTCCGGCGAAGTCGTAAATACGAGGGTCGCGTCGTTGCGCGAATTTTTCGCCGGCGTACATCGATCTCGGCAAACTACGTTCCACGTTGGCACAGTATGATTTCCAACGGCGTTATAAAAGTCGTAATTTTAATTCGCTGCTCCGTTTTTGTTCCGACGCGCGTAGCTCGACGTTGATACGAGGTTTAACGTTAATTACCAGCGAGACGAAACGAGGATAGCGACTCGATACGAGCCGGTATCTTCGGACCGGCTGAAAATCAATTGACACTGATTGACGTCATCGCGAAATTTCACGGTTTCCACGTGCGTCGAGCCGCGGTCCCACCCACGCACGGTTATTCGCTCGTTGGCCGAATATCGTGCAAATTGCGGCGAAAGAAATTCCTCGACCTTTCAAACGTTCGCTCTTGGTCGAATATTTCAACGTTCTCGAGCATTTCGACCGCGGAGAGAAATAGGCCCGATAACGGATACCAAAGATGAAACGTTGCTACGCTCTCGGCCGTGTATAAAACGAAAACGATATATAACTGTCTGTTCCGTCTAATGTACACACCGAGTCGGTGTAGCAAATAGTTGCCATACGTTTTACCGGCGAACTAACGGGCTTGAAAATACGTCATTCGGAAGTTACCTCCGGCGGAGAATAGCCCTGGAAAATGGGAATCCATGGGAAAAATTCGTACGAGCGCAACTTTCGTTACGTCAGCGCGCGAGCGTGTCAAGGCTGGACTCTGCGTCGAAACGCGACCGCACGGATGCACGTACTTGTTGTTTATACGCGACGTTTCTCGAATCCGTCGAAACGTTCGATCGTCGGCCAATTCGCGGTCGAATGATTCGCCAGGGACGCGTAGCGCTGGAGAATTTCAGCGAGGATATCGGCGGATCCCGGCTGAAATCGCGTCTCGTCACGGATCACCGCAGCCGCTCGACGAACGAAAAAGGAAGAACAGGAAGTCGCGGAGGCGCTTTCGCGTCGAAACGGTTATTGCACGACGACGCAATTTCGCGGCTTGGATTTTTCCGTCCGGCGGATGCCATCCTAAACCGGTAACCGTGTAATCTTATTAGCCGACTTACTGAAAAATCCACGCTCGTCGCGTGCAAGTCGATCTTTATACGCAGAACGACGTGTCCCGGCAACGTCGTTCGAACTCTCCGCTTCTTCTCTCTCGTCTTCTCTTTCGTTATCGCTTTCGATACGAGAGAAACGTCGACGTTTCGAGAGAATGCACGCACGAAGCTGGCGACGCGCGGCGAACCAGGAGAAAAGTATCCGCGCTTCGGTTCTATTTCGACGGACGAGCCCCTGCGACGAACACCGATCACGAATACAGCGTAATAATTCTTTAACGAAGCGTTGCTCCGCCACGTTCCCTAATCAGACGTATCCCATTGGCACGGTATCGAATCGATCTATCAAATTATGAAACTACGCGGCTTTTATTATCGCGGCGAACAACGCGATACAACGTCGATTCGATGGTAAACGAATCCGAAGATCGGGCTCTTTCTCGTCTCGATAACGAGACCATCCCTCTAATTGAAAGAAACGGACGCGAAAGTTGCTTATCCGCGGTGTAATCATCGCCAGATTTACAGAGCGGCTGGATGAACACGTACGTACGTACGAAGTAGACGTGGCAGCAGCAGCAGGCGTTACTGGAAAGTTGGGGCGAACAATGGAACGATTCTTCGACCGACGACAGAAGCGACCGAAGCTCCGGGCGCTGAGTCGTTACGTAAAAGTTACGCGGCGGTTGCCATTGTGAATAAGGTGGTGTATCAAAGCGATACGGCTGGCCCAGTTACGGCTCCGTTCGCAAATTACGCTCGATCGGGGGCTTTCCTCGGTGGAATTTTCACGGCTCGGATGTAGTCGCGATCGCGACGCGATCCTCCGATCAACGGCTGGCCGTCGTCGTTCTTTTATTCGTAGTCCGAGCATTTTCCATTCGGCTTTTCCGCTCGACGAACCGTCCAATCTCCGTCGTATCGTTCCTTGTTCGTCAATGTCGACCGCGTCAAAGAGAAACGATTCTTGACCCGCCGTTTAACCCCGTTATCCGCAAGCTCGTTCAACTTTATACGCTGGCGCCCGACACTTGCCGCGATAAATCGATCGTCAGATCGCTGAAAGAAACGCTCTTGCCGTTGTTCGCGCGCGACGCGCGATCGTAAACACGCGAATTTCCAGAGTCAAAGTCCACCACGTAGTCGGCGAACGAGAAGTTGCGACCCTCTTCGACGACCGGTCAACACCCAGAGGCGATCGCGAATGCATCCAAGATACGATTGTTTCGCAGCCGACTTTGCACGAACGATCTCGCGGTACGTGATTTCTCTGCCAACAACAGGTTCTACCGGCGAGGTGAATCACTCGTGACTCACGCACGAATTCATCCGCCGACCGAACCCCTGCAATAAGGATCGTGCTCTCGAGCAACAACTCGCCGAACAATGTTATCAAACATCGATATCGTTTTTTTAATCGTTACGAAACTCGCCAATCTCCAACGCCGTTCTCATTTTTGCCTGGCGGGTTTTAAGTTTAAGGACACCGGCGGCGCAGTCTTAACACCGCCGACACGGGAATCCGCTCCTTCGTACTCGTAACTCGGCGCGCTGCTAAGGAAAATGCGAGTAAATAAACGAACAAGCCGAGATCGTATCTCGTTCTCCTCGTTCGTCGTCGATTCGCCACCGAAGCGTTGTAAACTATCCAAATAGATTGGCCGATCGAACCGAGCAGATTCTCCGTAATTTCTTAATATCAAAGTCTCGATGAAAGAAACGACAAGACTCGCGAAACGACTCGATATCGACCGAACCGCGCGTTGCACTATTGCAATACTACTATATTGCAATACCGTGCATTGTGTACGTCTGTGGGCAAAACGGAGCGTTAACGAACTCGGCTCGACGAGTCCCATAAGCTGACAAAGATCCGCCAGAGAATAAGGATAACGACGGAACGGAATCTTCTACGGCGAAGTGGATGGTTGGAACGGATCAAGATCAACGGCGGTCATTCCGGTAGTTTACGCTAAACACGCACAATGGCGTAGTAATTAGGAAGAGAACGAAAGGATAACGCGAGACGAAACGGTATCGCAGTCACGGCGAGAGTTTAAGGCGGTTTAAGCCGAACGGAATAGACGGCGGTGATCGTTACGCGTTGCTGGAAGAACAAACTCTCGCCATTCGACGACCGGTCGTTGAAAAGGCGGCGAGTTTGCTCGGTGCGCAATCGCTTCCCAGAAACTATTCCGTAACGCCTTAAAAACGGAGCGCAAGCTCCTCTGAAACTCTCGTCGCCTAACCTACGCCGCCCTCCCCCTATACTGCACGCGTCTCGCGCGCCTGTAATTTCCTCGCAAACTGTTTAGCGAATTTTCTTTCAAATATAACGCGGCGGAGAGCCGGTAAGGGGCCAGCAGTAAAATATGACGCACGGCGCAACGTTCAAAGTAACGCGCAATAACTTACGCGGTTATGGCCCTTAACTCTATCCCATCGTACCGCGTGGAAATAGTTAGATTAATGAGATTTCGTTGAAACCGCTTCCACGTCGTTAGAATGACTCGAGATTAACGGGCTGAACAACGGTGTTGGCTATTCTTCGTCGGAACGATGGTTCCGGGTTGCCGCGTTCACGGACGTCTCCCTCTATCGAGGAAAAATCCTCCTTGCCATTCCAATTCCTACGACTCGATAGGCAAAACGGTCGTTGTTACTGGCTACGCGTGTCGCTTCGTACGTGGCGTAAAAGTTGCTCGCCAGCACCGCCGAGTCCTATTACGAAAGAGAGGAAACTCTTTCTTCGAACGGAACAATCGTATTACCGCGTCGCATCTGGACGCGAACGTCGCTTTCGCTCGGCGAGGAAGCTCCCCGTCGGTCGAAAGGACGCGAAACGCGTGCAACGAAATCGGAGAGGAACGGCTGTTGTACGCGGACTGCGTGGAAAGATCTGCCACGAGGTTCGATCGATTAAGAGTTAACGAAGAGAGAAGAAACGCCGGGCTGTGTTTCTGCTGCGGGCGTGCTGCACCGGAAGAGAAAGAGAAAGAGAAAGAGAAAGAGGGAGAAGGGGAAGAAGGGGAGAAAAGGACGAAGAGAGAAATCCGCTTTCTGCAATTAATCGCATCAAGGACGACTTTCCCAAGCCTGAAGAGACGTCGAGGGAAAATTCATCGGATCGAGTCGAGTCGAGTCGAGTCGCTGGAGAGGTACAATGGCCGGTTGATCTCCTTAATTGAAATGCTTTAATTAGAGCTTCGTTCGAGGAGAGAATAGAGAGAAGGGCGAGGGACAAGGGGAGGGGAGAAAAGCCGGAGGCAAGAGGAGAATCGAACGAGTCCTCTCGCTACGCAACTATCGACGCTTCGTTTTCACGATAACGAGGAGAAGGAAAGTGGTATTCCCAGGCGTCGCAACAGATTCCGTAATTACCGCAATTCCCGCGTTCGTCCGAGGCGCACGCGTAATTTTTTTACCGCCTTACTCGCCAGCGAATACGAACACGCAACGGAACAAATTGCTGCCGAATATTCGTTGATTTGTTCGAAACACGCGAAGAACGCTACCTCTACGATCTGGTAATCTGCTGGCGTAACAACGAAGAGTCGAAGCGCCATCGAGAAACATTCGTCTTTCGAACGTCGAAACTTCTTTCTGTAGTCGACCGATCCGACGATCGAGCCGACGATCGAGCCGGTCGGTATTCTCGTTCGATATTTTTCCCGCTTTCTATTCCCTTTTTCGGGGAGAGCCCCACTTTCCGATCGGTCTCGATAACCGGCCACTTTCGTATGCGAAGGCCCAGCCGCGATACTGTTATTGTTCCTAAACGAACGTTCGGCCAGCGAATGCCCGAGGAATTCGATCTTCTCGCCGGAGAAAGGTTGTCGCGGAGTCACGGATGGATCGTGACGCCGAGGGATACGGTGGGCCGAAAAAATGAAAATGCCGACTAAGGACAAGTTGGTGACTGTACGAACGAGGACGAGGACTGTACGGTGACTCTCGAGAGCCGCGAGAAGAATGGGGAAAACTCGATGGAGGGGAGAGACGTCGAAAATGAAGCCGGTCCGAAACAGCGGGAAGCCCCGGCAGCCTCCGAAGGTGGCAGCTTCCAAATTAGCATTTCAATTTGTCCGTGCAGGTGTTCCACAGACGGCAGTCGCGACAACCACACAACCACGATCAACGACTCGAGCCGAGTCGTCGGTCGGCGAGCACCTGACATTTTCGATGCAAAGCCTCCGTAGGATACACCGAGAAACATTTACATAGTCGTTCGTACGATCGTGTTCTATCTTATCTGCCTCTCTAAGCCGATAAACGAACGTCACTTTCCGGATCAAAGGTGTGAATCGATCACCGAAGCTACGTCCCCGACTCGCTCCGCCGCGCTTCTTTTTACGTCGTTTCAAATAGAAGGTAAATGACGTACAAATACGTATATAATCGATGCGCGAATATACGGCAATAACAGAGATTTCCAGAGTTTCGCGACGCTCGCCAAACACGTAGTGCTTCGTCCTAACGAACGGCTACCGATGTAATTGGATCGCGATCGTGGCCGAGATACTTGCCAATTTATCAATGGACCAATACGCGCGGCTCGCGAGCAGATCACAGAGTTAATCTCGTGATTAAAGGGAGTTTGCATCGGGCTCGATGTCGGATCGAACGAACGGAGCGCTCTCTCAAAATGATCGCATTAATCATTTGTCAGCATGCAGCTCTTTTTTTATCAATTCGAAAACGCCGCGTATAAATCCGCTTGAAATGTGGCGCGTTATTGCTCGTCGTGGGCCCCCCTCCCCCTCCACCCAAGAAATTTGCCGTTGCGCCATCGTAACATTGTTTACGATCCGGCGACAAAGAAGCAGGAAAAAGTGTGCCGGGATGTTATAGGATGATGCAAATCTCAATGCCAATCGCTACCACCTACGGACATTCTTAGGGAATGAGATGTTTTATTCGTAAAGTGCGATAGACGTTGAATTCGACGACAAAGAGAGCAACGATTTAAAACGACGCGCTTTCATCGTTGTACAACTCGACCCCTCTCGCGACACGTTTGACGAAGACGAGATTTTTCCTGCGAGGAACGAATAGGATTATTAACAGAGATTCCGAAGAAAATGAGCCATAACGAACGATTCGAGGATAATTCGATTTATGTCTGTTTCGACGTTAATACACCGTGACTTTCCAATGATCCAAACAAACGCGACTCGTTACGTCCCTCGTTAAACGAACGAGCTTTTACCGCGAACGATAATCCCCGTACTGTTATTGCCAACTGTTCTAGAAAAGCATAGAGCATACCTGAACACGTAAATTCCCTTCTCGAGCAACTTTCGCAGTGATCTTACCTTAATGCGCGTTGTGTGGTCTTCATTTCTGGCTGTTTCCTCGCGAATTCTTCCGAGCGACCCTCAGCGTCGATCCATCGATTCGTTTCGGCGTCCAGGCACACGGCAAGAGCGATCGGGCATAAAACGAGAAAAACGAAACGCACAAGCTCAAACACGCACACGCGACAAGGAAAAGAACACTGACTCGAAACGTGTTTGCTTTCGATCTTTACGATCTCGGTCCGATCAACCACTGCAGCGTGCTATTCTTCGCGCGAATCCAGTTATGCGCGAAGCAATATCGATCGAATTTCACCGATCGCTAAATCGATAACGTTGCCGTGACCGAAACGAGCAGCGAATGTAACATAAAAAGCACAAGATTCGACACCTTCAACGATTTCTTAGAGTTCAACAATGGCGATGATCGATATCTCACGCTGATCGACGACGCGTCGTACTGTTTCCGTTCGATCCCAAATCCTCGAGATCGCACGATGATTATCGATAGCTGTAAAAACAAGTTATACGGTGTAGCATACGGTCAGCGCTTGCATCGAGCGAGTGCGCGGCAGTAAGAGGCACGAATTAGATCAGTGGGACTCGTAACCGAGACACTTGGAGGTTAGGTCGAATCCGGAGAGAGGCACATAACCTCTCTTTCACCGAACTGATAATCGCGCGACTTCGACGACCACGACAGATTCTTCTAAACTTCCACGGAGTATTTCGCTTTCTCGTTCATTTCATTTCTCCAAAGTACACCTCGACCTCCGATACGCTTCGATAGAGATTGACATGGTGACTGTGATTTCACGCGAGTCTCTCCGCTCGCACGTGTTACCGATCTTGATATTTACTGGTCGCTGATCTTCTCGCTCGTAAGAATTTTCTCGACCCTCGGAATCCTCCAAGAATTGACACTGGGCGAATTAAAAGTCGCGTACCCTGACCCGAGCATCACGTCTACGCTAAGAAATACAAAATATCTTGACACGAACGTTTTCTTGAATCTCATAAATCCTCGATTCTTCTGCCGTTTCTAATAAATCAGCAACGTTCCTTATTCCATTCGTTTCTATAAATCACACGTCGTATCCACAACAGAGTCACTGGAAGGTAAGCTCTCCGAAAACGTTGCACCAAAGGGTACACCTGCGATCTTGCAGCACCGCGTTCGGTACAAAAGCGTGCCACTTAACAAATGACCGATGCGTCCTTCCGTCTAGCAGGACTGGTTTCTGCGATAAACACGCTGCGCGTCGCGTCGCATTCGCGCGAAGCCGATTCGAGTCTCACTGTAGCGAAGCGTGAACGAACATCCACGGAAAATCTCATTCGGATGGGGTAGCGCAGAGGGCATCGGTTTGGAAAGGTAAAAAAACTTGGAATCACACGGCAGGTGCAAAAGGTGCCGGTGTAGAGGAACAAGCGAACAACCTCCTCTCTTCGCCAGGTCCCAACCGAGAGGTCCACCGTACGAGGACTGGTTTCACGAGACTCCCCGTGCTCGACCGGCCAGACTACTTCGGACGCGATAGAAGGAGAGGGAAACACACAGAAAGAGTGTGTTCGATGAAGAGACGGGAGGGGGCGAGAGGCGAGGAGCGTGTAGAGAGCGGGCTCGTGGAGTGTGGGTCCCGTTCTTCGGAGAGAGGCTTACTCCACCGAGCGCGAGGAAGTACTGTTACTTAGACAGAGCCTTCGGGGCTCGCAACGTGCTGCAAAACGCGATGCAGAGACCAGGACGCGGTGCATACGATTTCAAGCCATCTGCCACCGAAGAAAAGTCCGCTATACCACGCGCTCCAACTTTTCGATTCCGATTCTCCTTTTCTCCTAAGCTGTATCTTTCGTAC
Organism: Bombus waltoni; assembly: GCA_014737395.1. Taxonomy (NCBI): domain Eukaryota; kingdom Metazoa; phylum Arthropoda; class Insecta; order Hymenoptera; family Apidae; genus Bombus; species Bombus waltoni. The sequence goes on from JACXII010000053.1 coordinate 616,877, forward strand.
GAAACCAGCGTAACATCGAGATAATTCTCCACAGGTATTCCTCGGTACGGTTGAAAATCGATCCACTCTTATTCGTTCCCTTCTTTCTCGGACACCAACGTATCCAAAGGATACGTTCGAGACGCGCTACGCAGACGTGACGTAAATTTATAGAATTGCAGTCACAGTGACGATTGCCATCGACGAAGCCGATATCGATACCACTGGCTCGAACGATCTCCCACGGTCTGACCAATAGATGCACGGGTAAACAATTGGAACGATCAGCCCCGATTTCGGTAGCTCGTAAGAGTCGTAGCGCGTTACAAGCAGAACGTTCACGGGTCACGCGAAACGGATGCCACAATCGCTAGGATGCACATTGCCTATGGTATATCGTGTATGATAGAACGAGTACGCGTGCGTCGACAGGCACCAACGAATCGCGTGTCCTCCTTCGCCCTCTGTTTACTCGTGTGCACGCGAAATTTCGCCAAGACGAAGATCGATCCTCGCGCGGTTATTTTTCTCACCGGAACCCTGCACGTTCCAATTAAAATTCATGTCGAACACGATGCAATATCTTCGAATCCCTCCTTTCCTTTCTTTCGTCCGTGAAAATCGAAGGTAAATTGAAAAAGATATGCTCACCGGTCGGTAGTCGCGGCTCGACTGGACGACTTGCCGCCTCCGCGCTATTACCCGCCGTACTCACTCCCGTATCAAGCGAACCGGCGCCCTTCCGTGTACTACTACCCAAGGTGCACCTATTGCCACGTACCTGCACGTGCTCGCGTATAACTCTCACGCCCCTGTGTGTGTATCATATGCACCATGTATGTGTCGTCAGTGCGTACGAATACTCATACGGCCGGGTGTAACCGGTTTCATCGATTTTTTCCCGAAAAGCATTCACCACGGTTTGTAAAATTGTTTGCCCTTTGTCGTTTCTCGGTATTCCCGTAAACTTCTTGAAGCTATATTTTAATACCTTTCGCAGGAAATCCGCAATTAGGCGAGCATCGTTCGGAACGTTGAAACGTAAAATTGTTTCAGATATTTGGATACAGATTTTTAATGTTTAGCGTTGAATTTAGATTAAAACTGGAGAACTAGGAACGAATAAGTAGACTATTCTATGGGGGAAAGTGACTTGTCGTTCAATCCATGCTGCGTAACAAGAATGAATTTTTCAAAATTCCAAACGTACAATCGTCATGCACTGGATAATGTAAGGCGTAATGTAAGGTGACACCAAGGCAGTCCACTACAGAATCACGATACATGCTCGGCATCACCGTGATCGAGCCTCGTCAAACTAAGTTTCCTGTCTCCTGTTCTACCTGTTCTGTCAATGCAAATTTCGCCTGCTCCATAGTCATCGAACGTCTCAATTTCACTTTCTACGAGATTTTTCTCGCGGCGTTTCAATTAATCGCATCACGAATCGAATGACTTCGTACGAAGAATGTTAATTACGGGGAATACGATTCACCGAGTTGATTCAATCCGTACCTAACTTTCCCTACCAAGTTGCTTTGTTGCTTTTGGCTTAATGAGCGGCGTTCCACATTTCGTAGATGATCAATTTTGTTTTTTCCATTCTCTCAAGAATGACGTAGACGCGTTTTGTTTGTTTCGAATATAACTCACGACGCGTAAAGTCGCAAAACAATTTCATCTCTATCGTATTACTATTATATTTCCGTTGAGAGCTGATATAATTTATGATCCACATCTGCATGAAACATCCATAAATAAAACGAAAGTGCAGGACTTGATCTGTGTTAATCCGATAAGATAGAATAATGAAATTGCATTTAAGCGCTATAAATCTCTGTCGAGCCCTACGCGTTGCATGATCCTTTGAAGGTGCAATATCAATGCGACGAAGCCTAGGGAGGCAATCTTTTGAACCGCCGCTTAATAAATTGAGTCATTAGGAGCACGAGGCAGCATACATAACGATAGTAATCCTTAACGTCGAACAGGAACAACCGCTCTGTAACTTTTAACAATAAAACCAAACTCCAACATATCTTTGCGCCATGTAACGTGATGTACGAGTACATATATGTATGTATAGCGTATGAGATACACGCGCTTTTTCTATAAACTTGCCTGTACGGGGTTTCTACAAACAGACAAATTTTTCAACTTTTTCCATCGTATTACAACTCGTAAGACAGCGTGTGTGTTGGGCTTTTGATCTGTTAGACTTGACTAACAATTTACATTCGTTTAATCGATCGTTTTGTAAAATTTGAAACGGAAAGACGCTACACGCGAACAAGTAGATTCGTACGATTCGACAGTCGAAAAAACAGAACTCGCGTACATCCATTACCTAATGATATACAGCTATAGAACTGGTAAGATGGTAGGTGCTACCACCTGAAGGTTGTTTCGCGCAACTAGCGAGCAATCGCGACGTAACACGTTCACGAAAGTGTACAGTACACATACACTGAAAAGTAGACATAAATATGTATGCATATTCTAATAATTAAGTTGTTTTTATATTATTCTGGTAAATCTATTCGTACAAAATATCTTATATGAAAACGACATGACAAATATCTATATCGAACTTAAATTTAGCATCACTCGTTTTTAAATTTGACTTTTTAGAAAATTCGTTTCGATCAACGTTTTCAAGCGTTTTCGTTACATGTTCAAATGTAGATGCTGCGCAGCAGCGATGATTTGACATTTCTGTAACTCCATTTTCTGTTCTTTTAATTTTAATAGTCTTTTTTGAACTTCCAACTCGCTTTGCCGCATCGCCATTTCTTCTTTATGCCTCCTCTCTCTGTTTTTCTCCGCAATCGCGAAATGCTTTGCCATCTCGTCGAGAAATTTGTCGAAAAGCGTCGTTGGGGTCTCCTTCTGATCCATCGCCTCGCTCTTGTTGTTTGTAGAGGAGTTGGAGGACGGCGCCGCAAGAGGGTCCTCCTGTTGCTGATTGACGACGCTAATATTGCTCTGTTCCTCGTTTACAGATTTCGGCAAAATAAACATGTATCTCGCGGAACCAGATGGCGGTGGAAAATCACTTTCCTCCAAATACATGTGTTTCTTCTTTTCTTTAAAAATTTCATCCAACGCCCTTTTATGTTCCCATTGTCCGTAATGTCTCATTCTACCGGGCTTTTTCAAAAGCTCTCGAAACACCAGATTCTTGTACTTTCGTTCGAGAACGCGCCATTTGTTCTCGCACTTTTGCGGACTAAAGTAAAAGCCATGTTTTTGCATCTCGAGAGAGATCATCTCGAACATTTCGCGTAAACTTCGAATCTGAGTCGACTGTCCTACCTTCGAATGATATTTCTTATACTGGCTAATAAGACACGCGGTGGCCTTACTGGTCCATAAATTTAAAGCACCGACATCAGCACTAGAAGGAATTACGTTGTTACTGTCAGAACTGGGAAAATCGTTTTCGTGTTCCTCTTCAACATACCCTTGCAGCGTCGGTTCCACTTTGATTTCCATTTGTTCATCGAAGTTTTCCCCTTTTTAAGAATATATTTACATGACAAAGTGTATTAAACGTGTTTTAGATAAACGAAGAACAACAGTCGGAATAAGGAGAGCAAGTGAGTCGTGGATATATTTATTAACAACATTAAGTTATTTCGAACAGTTTCAAAAAGGAACAGCGAGATGACCACGCTCGCGTACGACACGAGCGCCAAGCATTCGACGCAGCGTAGAATTCACGATGAATACAGGACAATAATAGGATATAACCTTGTTTGAAAACTACTTTTCTTACCTTTCTGTTCTGTAATATCGGCCATATTAGCACACTCTCGTAACGTAACCTCCGTTCTAATCTCCGAGAGAAGTCCGACACGAGTGCCAATCTCGGTCGTGGCACGGTCTCGCAGGGGGCCGAAAAACCAATGGAAACTAGTTCCAAACCGGTTTCATACTGAAACTGGTTCCGTACGCGTCGAGAACTGGCGGCCATGTTACTCCATACTTTATAAACACCAAAAGTACTTGGGTTCTCTAGCCAATAGAATTGTGTACGGTCGTACCAGTTTCGAACATATTCAGATACGGGTTAACGGTCGGTTTATAACGCCAGACGTTGGCAAGTTTCATATTTCGGATTAAAAGCAGCGGATGGCAATATTCAGCAATATTTTCAGTAAAGAACGATCGACGATAATGCCAATTCAGTATTGAAGCATGATTTACGCGAATATCGAGGATAGAGAACCGTTGTACAACTGCCGAACTACTTAGTGCGTAAGAATTACGCGTATAAGAATTCACACAGCCAAGTTTCGCACGAAAGAATTACCAGAGCCACGTTCCACACTTTCTGATGATTAGACTGTGGATATTTATGCAAATTCATATTTTTCGGAATATGATTAAAAATCAAAGCAAAATTCTGTAGAAAGTTGTCTTACCTACCAGGTATCATGAAAAGTACTATACTTCCGATACTTTATACTTTTTTCAATATTATGTACAGTCTGCGCAATTTCGTATTTTCAATTGTAAATTTCCTACAAATGCATGGAAATCCGCAGCCTGCTGATAATAAATTATTTATTACTGCATCGCTCGTTAGATGTTGGATCACGTTGAATCTAAGATGTCAAGTTTCACAAATTGAATGCATTCCATTTAATGATTTGTAGGCATTTCTACTATTCGATTACATCGTTCCTTGAATTTTTTCACATTGTTAAAGCACGTACAACACCGAGTTTCATCGTTCACTTTCCACAGTATACGCGTTATGTTTTGCATTATAATTCATAATTAGCTCGAATTTCCCATATAATTAAGACGCATACATGCGTACGTACGCAATGTATGTTCGTAGAATCGTACCTGCAATTGCCGCGTATGAAACGCATGAAAACTCATATTCTCGCAAAATCGAACCTTTCATCGCTTTTGTCAACAATCGCGCTTTCTTCGCATTCTCAAACATTCGGGTCGATAAGCGCGATCTAACGCGAGCCGTTACATAGTTTTTCGATCGTAAGAAAGGCATCGATCTCGATGCAGAGGCTAATCGATAACTTTGCGTTGAAACGTTTAAGAGCATGCTTTAGCGGTTTCGACGATCGAGCAACGAGTATCCTTTGCAACGTAAAATTAATCGTTTACTCGGATAAATATGTTTAAGACACTTTGCTTTTTCTCGTCAGCGTCGATGTTACTATGAATCTTTGCACGCTCTGATAGCAGTGCCGACACCGGAAGTGAACTATTTCGTGAACCAGCCAGGGCTATATAAACCCGCGCGTATAAAACACCAGTCTACGATGTAACGAGATAATAACACCCACACAAGAGTTTCGCGTAAAGCGTGCAATGAACAAACATTCCGAGCGGGGCTCGCCCGTCACGGAACACGAGGAAACGAGCCGAATGCTCGGGATTCCTCGTTTTAGGTCATCGTTCGTTCCGATTCTCAGATCCGTCCTGTTTTTCTCATGCTCGTTATTATCGTTCGCCGGATGCACTTCCCCCCCCCCCTCGTTCTGAACGTCCCCCTCGACGTACGTTACATTTCTCGCTGGTTTCATTTAACGATTCATTTAAGGATACAAAGACGCGACCAATTTGTACAAACGTTCGATCGCTTAATCTCGCGTGTTACGTTAATTTGGAAACAACGATAGGTGGTATTCGTTGGAACGCGCCAACCGTATTGCGCGTAGTTTCGTACGGATGAAAATTCGAGTGCAACCTCGAGCACGAATATCAACCCCTACTCGCTTTATATTTCCCGCCCCGTAGAATCGAGGCTCGAATCACGATACGTCCTCGTAACCCCAAGATTTCGATGTCAGTTCGCGATACTCGATAGTAGCCACGTTTGGTCGAAAGTATAACGCCAGGGTGGTGGAGCGAGCGGTGGTAAACGGGGCTAGGAAGAAGGGTGAAGGAGAGGAGAGATTCAGATGGGTCGGTTTCGTGGTGCGAGAGGGGGCTGATGCATAGAAGGCGGGAGAGAGAGGCGATATCTGTACAGGGGCAGGAGTGGAGTGCGTGCGAACGAACGAGGACGGCCGTGCTCGCCTTTCGTCGACGTTTTCGTATGGGTGCATGAGTGAGTGAGTGCGTGAGTGCGTCCTCACGGGCAGGTACTTTCGATTTCCAACGATTGGCGAGCCTTCGCCGGGTACGACGCTGCACCAGGAAGCGGACACGATAGTTACCATGGAGTGAAATAGTAGGTGCACGGTACGCGAAGTTGTGCTGCTCGTTGCTCTCGGTACTGTGCGCGAGTGCATGTGCGAACGCGTGTGCGTCTCTCACGACAGGTGCCTTTGATTGTTTCCGATTACTGTTCGGTAAAATCGACTCGGACGTCGAAACGTAGAGGCGATCGAATCGAATCGAGTGGCTCGGAAGAAGCTGCCTCTTCCGTCGATCGTTGCGACTCGTCGGCGATACGACGTATGCATCGACGAGAACATCGTTACTCTCCAATTTCGGAGACACTGGGAATAACGAGCGTATAAATCATCGCCGGAGAAACGAAACGTGTGTTCTGTCAACCTCGTGCGCGTGAAAACGTGCATACATATGTGTGAAAGACATCGATTTTCCAAGGAACATACGCAGCTGGCGACGGTTCTGGTCGGCGGAAGGTTTCGTACGAGCACGATGAACGCCGAGCGTTGCGCCTGAAAGGAAAAAGGACACATTTTGACAGCGGGAGAATCGAAAGAGGCCGAGGGGACGTGTGGTGTCGCGTAGACTCGGGCGCGCGTTTGCGAACGCGCCCATCGCGCGTCCAACATGGCTACCACCAGCAACACGACGACAAGCGCCGGCGAAACGAACGGCAGTAACGTGCCACAGTGGAAAAGAGACTTGATTCAGCGTCGTCGACAACAGAACAAGGTTCTCGCTAGTAACGGAGCCAGTGTGAAGCTATGTTCGGCGGTGATCGGCTCGTCGACAACAACGACGACGACAGGCGGGACGTCGGAATCGGTGGTCGATCCGACCGGTAATCAAGAACAGTGTATAGCCGGCAATGTGCCATCGAGATCGTGGACAACGAGCAGCGGAGAGGACAGTGCGAACATGGTAAATAGCTCGAGTGCTAACAGTGGTAGTGGTGGAAGCGCCATAGCTGGTGTCGTTGTATCTTCTTCGCCGTTTTTCTCGAGAGGACCGGCGTGTGGCGCCATCATCAGCAGCGGAACGGCCGCCGCCACCGACGTTGCCTCGACAGTCGCGTGCAACATGCGTCTCGAGGTGGATCTGTCGTTCTGCTCCGACTCGGAGGATGTTGCGAACGATACTCTAACGAAATCGTCGACGGACATGGAACGAAAATCGGAACACGGTGACAGTTCGGAGATCGACGACTGCAAACAAGAGGGAAAAACGGCCGATTTGTTGGCAGCCTGCGACGATCATCGCGCGTGTAGAACGAACAAAGTGGAGAGAGAGCTTCTGGCGGATTTGTCGAAAATGAAAGCGGGTAAAATGGAAACGGAAGTGGCGAGGAATCGCGCGTCGGCCAGCGACGACGGAGAGAGCGACAGTTCGGAGGAACTGCAGTACGGCCCGGGAATCGTGAACAAACTCAAGAGCAAATACCTTAACCTCACTCTGAAAGAGATGAACAAGAGTCGCGTCTCGGTGCAGCGTTTCAGACGGGCCGCGAGTCTCGAGGATCTGCTAGACTGCGACGACGAGCCGGGCGAGAAGAACGCGAGGAAGTACGCGAAAAGGACGACCACCGGTGCCGCTGCGAAAACCGACAGGTACAGGAACGCTTGCCGCGGTAACGAGTCGATGAAACGAGCCCGTAGCGTCGAAGCGCTGATGAGGTACAACGGGACGGACGAGGTCGGCAGTACCCACGGTGTGTCCGGTCGTGTGGTGACCAACGGTTTGAAGCAGGAGCCGGTCAACGATCACATCATTCTAATCGATCGGAGTTCGGTGAAGATAGAAAGCCGATTGGGCGAGCTGGACAGGCCGAAACCCGTGAACAAGCCGAAAAGGATCAAACCGTTGCTGGCGGAAACGGAAAGGCCGCCGCCGGATCTAGTCAAGACCACGATGAGGATCTTCGAGGGGTCCGCGAAGAAGCTGAAACCGAAAGGCGAGGTGGCCGCGAAGGTGGCCACCTTCAAGACGATCAACGACACGTTCAAAGCCCAGGCGCAGAAGAAGGTAGGGCCGAAACCGCCGATTCAACCTAAACCGTTCGTCAATGGGAATTCCAGAGCGGCGCCAGGATCGCCGAAGAAAATCGTGTTGCCGCAGAAACCAACGGCCGAGTTGATCGAGAGCCAAGACGGCCAGGAGTATCACATCGACGGTGTGATTACGGATCCCATAGTGCAATCGGTATCGTCGGTGGTCAGCAAGTTCCAGCAAATCGAAAAATCGCACTCCCCGTCCCCGTCGCCCGAGCCATCCTTCAAATTGAAATTTTCGCCCGCGCCCAGTCCCGAGCCTCAACTAAGTAAATCGAAATCCTCTCTGGAGATCAACGTCAAGTCACCGCCTGTAACGCCCGTTCTTTCCCCCAGAATTTCCTCGCCCAGGTTGCAGAGCCCCTCGTCCCCGATGAAGGACACGCTCAGGCAGAGTTCACCACGCGTTCACAGCCCTCCGTCCCCGATGAAGGATTTCGTCAGGCAGAATTCCAGCCCCGTCCACAAGCCACCGCCGAGTCCCAGCAGGGAGCTACTTAGACAAATGACCGTGACCGAAGCCTGTAAACTCACGCCGCGGCCGCAACTCGAGGAGAACGGCAATATCGTCAACGTCGAGCAACATCCGAGGCAGCAGCAGCAGCAGCAGCAACAGCAACAACAACAACAACAACAGCAGCAGCAGCCTTCCGAGAGGATACAGCACAGCTCTACGGATCAAGAGAAGCCGGAGGAGAACAAGCCACCGATCAGCAATGCGAATCACAGCGACGACGAACTGGCGGAGGAGGTCGATGCCCCAAAGACGATATCGAAGACCGCCTTGGAGAATATCGCGAAAACCGGCGTCACCATGCAGTTTACTTTCAACGACAAACCCATCTCCAACAAGACTTACTTGCCAGGATTCAAGCAGAACGGTCAAAAGCCAACGGACGAACGTCAAGCGGACGCTCGGATCGAAACCAAGTCGTTGTCGTTGGAACCTCCTCGGGGCAAGTCGTTTTTGTCCGGAGGTTGCACGAACGCCGTGACGGATCAAGAGACCGTCTCGAGGCTGCAGGAGAGGTTAGAACCGGACAAGTGTGACAGGAAAATCGAGGACAATAAAGAGGATACGTTGGATACCAAAGCAAACGTCGAAACCAAACCGATCGGTGCTATCTGCAGTCTGGGTCTGATCAAGTCTCCGACCAACACCTCGTATTCGCAAGGGAACGAGCCGAAAACGATAAGGTGCCAAAAGGCCGAGTCTCCCCCCCAAAAACAAATCGGGATAATAAGACCGCTCGTGTCCACCAAGACGCAGCATCCTCAGCAGAATCTGAGCAATCGAGAGTTGGAGAAAAATCTGATCAATCGAGTGAAAAGTATAGAACAACCTACCAAGGTCGTGGTTAGTCTGAAGAGCGCCGATGAGATTCAACCCGCGAAAAAGTCTGGCACGGGTGGCGCCGGACTATGGGAGACGAAGCCCTGGAACCAACAAAACAACACCATGGTGTTCAATTTCAGTAATCGGAAGGAAGTGCCGGATTACATCGAGAACGACGGACTTATTATCAAAAAGAAACGGGAGAAGCCAAAGGTGAGTCATCGCTACGACTTCCCATATCGCTCGTTCCCCTCTCATCCTATCGTGGTCTTTCAAACTGCGCCCATATTCGAAGCCGCGTGTCTCGAAGGATGGATTCGATCGATTGCTCGTTTTCGATCGTTGTCGCGAACTCGAGTATTCGACGCTAGGCTCCACTTTCGAGCAATAATTCTATGCTTAACCATATCGTATTGTATATATATAATCGGTGTACACAAGTACAAGTACAGGTACAAGCTGTAAGTTGCGTAGTACTCTTTTTCACAAGTATATCGCGTTCCATCAAAGAAGGGAGGACGAACCAACTCGCGGTTTTCTAGATAAAGTTAATAAATCGATATGTTTCGCGATTTGTCGGAATCGACAGCTTGTAATTCGTGACGCATAACATTTCGATATCGCGATATCGGTCCGATTACGCGCGAGATTCGAATCACTTTCTTAAGTTAAAATAAAAGTTGGTCGGTTGCATAAGTCGATCGAAAGCAACGTTTCGAAAGGAAAATACCTTTGAAACGTACAAAGCTCCTTTACTCGAACGATCTGAGATATGCCAATTGGAAACTGAAGAGTTCGTGATCGGATTGTAAATAGCTGGATATCGACGCGGTTCAATGGTACCCTGTCACGGACCACTTTCTTTTCGTACGTGTGCGTATAATTGGAGCATTTCGCTTTCTTTAATATGACTTACGTTAACAAAAGCGTTGCTGGCGTTGCGTTCGACGCGTACGTGCTCTCGCGCCGCGGCACACGTAGAATTTTAAGTGACGTCTGAGCATTCGTGGCACGCGGTCACATTTAACCAGCTCGTACACGACATTTATTTGTTTTCCATTCCACAGCGTCGAGTAGAAGGATGTCGCGCATTCGACTCGTCGTAAACTTGTCTCACAGCTGATGCCATACCGAAACGAAACGGTAACGCGAGACCCTTCCGACAGATACGCGCTTCTTCTGTTCGATCGTAATTCAACTCCTGATATCGAGCTCGTTCGTCGTGGAGCTTTCAACGTAGACGTTAAGAGCGTAGAACGTTAACCTGGCGACGAAGGTTTACCGCCACCGGCGAAGTCCAGCGTATTCGATGTTCCATCGAAAAGCTAGAAAATTAAGATCGCGATCGACAAATCGAAGGTGACGACGAGGCTGACTTTCTCGTATTAGATAACGCGGAAGCTCGCATCGTCCTGTATACGAATCGCTCTACAATTTCTCTCGGTCGCTCTACAATTTCTTTCGGTCGCTCTCGGTAATTTTCCAACGATCATCGCCTTGCAATTTACCACTGTTCGCGCAATTATTGATTTCTTGTTGCGTGATCCTCGTCCGCGAAGATCTTGTCGAGAGACGTCTGTCTAATAGTCGTAACGGGATTTTCGCTAATCGACCCGCGGAAAAGATGGAACAACCGCGCTGACTTGATACAAGGAAGGACCGTTTAACGAGCCGGAAACTGGAGCGTGCATCCAGATCGCGAAATCATCGTCGAGCCACGCGAAGCGAACAACGTAATGGATTTTTGAACGTTTACCGCGATGCGTCGAACGACGACACTGCTCGTGACACTCTTTCGTATCTTCCATTCCAAATCGAGTCAAGCTCCGTCGTCCTTGAGTCGGCCGAAAGGCCTTCTAGAATCGCCAAGGTAGCGCGTTCTTTCGCATAGCACGTGCATACATACGTGTCTTATTCCGTCTAGGCTATTTTCCGTAGACTATCTCTAATAGTCTATAGTAAGTAGCTTTCTCGGAGGTTAAAAACTCCATCTCCACCTACCTACGGAAATTTCTGACGTTACTTTCTGACTCGAGAAGCCCCTGCTCGTCCCCGATACAATTAAATTAGAGTCTGAGAACAAAACGGCCGATGAAATCGGCCAATGAATCGACACCTATGCGATCTTCGTGACGTGTTCGCGAAGCCTCTGATACACCTCTGCAAATTTATCTTTGTCGTAGCTGCGTGAGGAGTTGGTGTACGATTACGCGTGTATGTTTACCTTCGGCAGTCAGGCAAAGGTAAAATTTCGCGGTAGCGTGCGTAATTCGATTGACGACATGTCGCGGCTATCGGATTCCTTGTCTCGTGACGTTAGCTCGGTTCGACGCTGCCGTAGATACGCGTAGCGCGTGTCAGCGCAGATCAACGGTTCCCAAGTGGTTTGCCGCCACCTACTATACCAGCAGCAGTCGCTGTCGCGGGTATAACCTTCTCTCCTTGGTAATTAAACAGAAATTAAGTGGCCGCGGATCTCTCGCGGTAACGAAATTGCGTAGACGCGCACGCTTCTCGGATATCGAGTTGCGAAATGAAACGGGCGCCGGTAAACGATGCTAATCGATCGAAAGTTTGTTCGGTATCTCTCGTTCGGAGACAAAAAGCGGCGACAAAAGGTCGAACAACGTGGACGGAGATTCTGGTTTAAGCTGGAACGTAGGCAGATCGGTCGAGATACGCGATAGTACCGCGCGCAACGCTCGTCGGTCGCGTTAATTAACCTTCGACGACCTCGTAATAATTGCGCAAGCTCGAGCGGCGCGCTTCGGCAACGCGTGTAACGCGTCGCGTTGCAGTCGATTACAACGAGCTTTAATAATTGATCTAATTAATCGACGAAAATATTCGCGATGGATCGGGATCCGCGCACGTAACGAGGTAAAAGGCTCCCTTCACCGTGCGATGCGCCAACGGAATTAGGCCGTGGAACGATCCTCCGTTCGGAAGACCGTCTTCTCTGCTTCTTTTCCTTTCTTCCTTTTTTCTTCTTTTTTCTCTTTTTTTCTTTTAATCTACGACGCTGAGGGAACGAGAGAAAACGCGAGTAAGAAAAATTCGTGACCGATCAAGGTACGAGACGCGTTCAACCGGGCAACGAACACTTGGACGCCGCAACGAAGCTCGTGCGTTTTCTTCGTCGCCCGTTGCCAACGACTTCACAGAGAGAAACGACGGGTACGAAGTTAGAACCGGGATAGATGTAATTGAAAAAGGAAAAAAATAGGAAAATGAAACAGAATTCCTGAGCGTAGTCTCGTGGCATTCCTAGAGGTAGCCGACTGAAACGATGAGCGTTTCGTAATGCAGCCGGAAAGAAATTAATTGCAGAACAGAGCGTTACCAACTTCGTATTACGTCGACGGAAAGTGTACACGTGGTTGTATTTTACACGCAACCGAGCTGCCCTGCTATTTTAGAAAGAGCATTTTTCCATCTTCGATAAGCTACGATAAGTCTGCCAATAATAACGATAAGATTCGTATTCTCGCGAGTTCTTTCGGCTTATCCAGAAGTTATACGTTCGTAAATATTTCCACTTGGGCGCGATAGAGGATCCGTGTACATTTCGAATAACGCTCTTTCCCGTAACGGTAAAATCTTTCACAATCTTCCGAAAGTTTATCCCCGGTGAAAGCAGAAATTACGTGGCATTTCTGCGTCTTAATCGTGCCGTAGCAGCAACGGAAATCAAGAATTCCGCGTTGTCGTTGTCCGAGTTTCAACTCGGTGGGGTTTTCTCGGTTCGAAAGAGGAGGCTCGAAAGTCTCTCGGCGTTGACTACGGTAATTACCGAGGAATGTGGATGTTAACCGATAAACCAAACTCGTTACGAGACTACTTATGCTCGTTTGCCTTCGCGCTTATTTCTTATTACGTTACAATAGCCGGCCGATATTTTAGTTTTGTCACCGTAAACGTACGATTAGCCAGGCGTTCGCCCGTGCGACAACCGGAAGGCAAGCACGACCGACGATTACGCGCTGTTACATAACCATTAAATACGTTCCTTTGCTTTCTATGTTATTACTGTTATCGCGAACGCACTCTGCGTTAAATGCTCCACCGACCGATGCAACGCCGCACGCGTAATATTCGGAAAGGAAAATCAGCGCGTTTTGCCTGTCTTTCGTTATAAAGAAGAAAGAAAAAAGAGAAAGATCTTAAAAAAAAAAAAAAAAAAACTGTCGCATCGCCTGCTGTTTCTTTAGTTTCCTCTAGAAACAGACCGTCCACGCTGTCCGGCTACCTCCGTTTCAACGAAAGCACCGCGATCGGAGTAGCGCGTGTTTCGTGTTCCATTGAATCGCGATCGAGTTATCGTTGAATGTCGTACAACGCTTAACAACTGTCATCGAAGAAAGATAAACACGCGGCTACAGTTATCCTTGTATAAATACACTCCTTGTCCGGGTACCTAGACGATTTAGGATATATCTCGATGAGTCAGGCAACTATTTATTTTTTCTTATCGACCGATAATTAACAAGAGACAAGAACGCGGCGATATCGAATATCACCGATGCGTCAAACGAGAGCTGTTTCGTCGATCGTATTTTTTTCGAAATTACCCCCGATAAGGGGCTTGGGCGTGTGTTGAAAGGGAAGGCAATACGATTCGATCGAGAAGCTTCGAGGATTTCGCGTAGCTCGCGCTCTCGCTGGTACACGCTCGCGAGATCGCAGCGGAGAAAGGAAACGCGTATCGTATCGTTCGAAGAACCACTGTTCGCTCGTTTCGTCGGCAGGTTTACCGTATTGCATGTAAGTACGGTAATCGAGTTTACGCCTGGAGAAGGTATCCTTGACCTTCTTTCTTTCGATAACTACTACCGATAGCCTGTTATTCGCGCGTCGTCCCCAACTTCCACTTGCCGTTTTATCCTGCCAATACGAGATCGAATTTTTAATTCGTCCAACTTGACGCTTTCTGCTTTCTCGTTGTCCGACGCGTTGCTTGTAAACACATAGCACGTAGCGATGTTGTCGCGTTAGACGTTGTCATCGACGATCGTTAATCGAGCAGGAATGGAGGATGGTTCAGCGACGAACGGATTCGAATAGCGAGATGCGGATGGCGAATTCGGTTATCTCGAGGATTCGATAGAGATGCCTCTTTTCGCTGCTTTCGAGGAGAGAGGAAGGAATTCGCAGTTCCCGCCGATCGGTCGGCGGCCACGGGAGGTCGTAGTCGCTGGAAGAAATTGCCAGGTAGAAGTTAGATAGCCGATCAGCCAGCTAAGAAATGGCAGCGGCAGCGGCATCGTGGCTGGTGACATTCCATACCACGCTATGGGAATTCTCGTATATGGCCGTCCTAGAGGGCCGCGAGACTGTACGTACCGCTTCAGCGAGTGAAGCTGGCTAGGCCCGTTATCGCGTTTCAGACTCGCTCCTTAAGCAGGCCTTCTAAGGAACATTGCGCTCTAACGATCGTGTCGCAACCGAATCAGCCGCTAAGATTTTTGGTATGTAGGCCACGCGACAATAGCCTCTCTTTCCTTCGCGTTATCCGTTCTTCCGTCCTGCGGCGAACAACGCATTCTTGCATAATCGATGCTCGGAATCGTGTCATCGCGATCAATGAAAATTCGATCGGCTCTCTCCTCGGAGTTGTGCGATTCCGAGCGGGAAGTTCCGATCCACCGATTCGTCGTTCGTCGTTCGTCGTACGATCGCCATTCGTTCTGTGCGATTTTTCAACGCGCGACTTTGACCGGTCGGAGAACGTTTCCAGGACTGGTGGAGAACCGGTTGGTCGATACGCGCGATGCGATCGATGCGCTGTAGATTTATCGTTTCGTTAATCGACCGGTCATCGATAATAATTGCTCGAACAAACGTCATTATCGCGGCGCGGAATACGTTGACCGCGAGGATATTAAACCGTAAAATGGGCGCGTAATTCTGTCGGTAACGTCTGAGCTGACGCGAATCTTTCGGGGTTGAAAGGTGGCTCGCGATGCGACACGCGTCCGGCGCCCTCTCCCACCTATTAAAAGTCCATTTGCGAAACGAATCGCGGCGCCCGGAGCTAAAAAGCGATCACGATGGGAGGATTAACGAGGCAACGTTAATGAACTTTTCTCCGTTTACTGGCACGGTTCGAAGCAGCCAGCTGTTGCATTCCTTAACCCCATTACGATTTACGTTTTTATCATCGCGGCGAGGCAGTAAATAAGCGGCGATGGCTTGTGCTGCGTGGCCAGTCTTCGGTTATTCCGGGCCACGATACGAGAGATTTATCGGCCGTTCCCTCGATGGACAAATTCAAACTCGGCAGAATCAATTTACCGAGGTGTATCCGCTACGCGTTTATCTCTCGTGCGCTTTTTCCAGCTCCCTTAATTGGTCCGTTGGGTAAATAAAGGCAAAGATAAAGCAGCCGAACGCCACGACCAACGCGCTTGTACTCGTACCGTATACTGTACGATGGAATTTTGTTCAATTTACGCGGAGAACCCGCGCCAATCGTCCGTTTTGTTCTTTATGGCGAAATTCGGAGTGTCTGACCTCGTTTGGCCTTGACCAGCGATCTCCGGAGAAACTCGAGTGGTAAAGCGAGCGGACAGCTGGTCGTAGGTCGAATTTGCATTTGCATGCAAGCCTCGAACGTTGTACGGTTCGTTCGATCCTCTCACCCTCCTCCTTCCCCGGTTACGTAATGGATCCAGTTTTTGGCAGAAACGCGTCTCTATCGACCAAGAGGAAGATGTTCGTTTTAAGAGCCTAATAAATACCGCAGGATTCTCACGGTAGTCCTAAAGATAAAAGCTGTACGGCGACCAATTAAAATCGTATCGCCGGATCGTATATCACCTTCGGTGACTTTAACGGCCCTCGACCACCATTAGAAACGAAAAAGTCTATCGCCGGTATTCAGCGAGCGAAATCGACTCGGCGTTTTCTATCCGTCAGCGTGTCTGTGTAATTCGATCCGTTATAGAGTAGAATGTACGGTGGTATCGGCGACGCGAAAATAGCAAACGCGTAAATGGAAATGGCGGAAAGGTTATGGCAAACGACCTCCGTGGATTAATCTCGACACTGTATGAATCATTCCGTCGGGACTGTGCGAGCTCCAATTTAGAAACCCGACGCGACGCCACGAT
Source organism: Bombus waltoni (assembly GCA_014737395.1). Lineage (NCBI taxonomy): Eukaryota > Metazoa > Arthropoda > Insecta > Hymenoptera > Apidae > Bombus > Bombus waltoni. Next base: position 633,508 of record JACXII010000053.1, read on the forward strand.
ACACCGACGACGACGAGTCATCGTATCCCTGTTGCGGCGAAAAACCCGCGACGAGGCGGCGTTGCGATTTTTCGTCGTGTCGCGAAATCCTAGCTGATTCATAGGATTTGGTGTTGCGAGCGGCGGCGGCGGCGGCGGCGGCGGCGACGACCGAACGGAGAACGTTCCGAGCGACAAATAAATTTGTCGAATCGGCGAATAGACGGAGGAAACGAGACTGGGCGCGGTTTCTCTTGCATAATTTCGCTGTCCTACGTCCCACGGGACGGCGGCCGTTCAAATTGATGGCGAAGCGAAGAAACGCGACGACTGGCGAGGGTAGAACAAAGGGGAGAAAGTCTCTACTTTGAGGAACTGGTATCGAAGATAGCATCGGTTTTCTACGCCAGTCGCGACTTTTGCACATCGTTGCGAGTCTGCGCGAGTCGCGACTTTTGCACATCGTTGCGAGTCTGCGCGAGTCGCGACGAATTTCGCGTGACGAGACGAATCCACGAACGACCGAATTCCGTCGACAAGTCGCATGCGACGAATGTGACGAAACGTGCATCCGTTGCACGTGTCATCGTGTAATTTCCACGTGATAACCTATCGTACTCTTATCGTCGTGCGCTTCCTTCTTAATAGAAATATCAAATCGTACGCTTCCAACGTTACGAGAATTTATACGAAATTGGCCGTATCTTTCCGTGGCGCGGAAGGCAGCGCGAAGATTTTTCCCACGAATTTACATAGCAAATCTTTATAGTCCTCGGTTTAATAGAATCATCGTTAACGCACGCGCCTAATAAAGTCGAATAAAGCGAAATTAACATGACATTAATTATTCCCGTGCGATCGTGTCCGTGTAGAGAGATTATAATTTCATACATATGTATGTAGATAGCTGCATTGTTTGAGCTAGATCGCTAAACTCGTTGCTTAGAGACCGCGAGTGTGTGACGTTGCTTCTGCGAAGCTGGCCGCGGTTCTCGCCAGGAAACGAGCTCGTTCAACGTCCGGTTCGTAGAACTCGCGAAAAACAAGTAGCTACGCGTATTACAGCGATCGTATCTTCTCTGTCTTTCCTCTTTTTCGATAATAGTAATCGTCTTCGTTGCGTGCTCTGTAATAGGTGGCTCGAACGCGAACCTTTCGAATCGAACAGGTTACTGACACCGAGGTTTACTTTCCAGACACCCCGTACGTCCGGTCTCCGTCTTTTTCGACTCTTCCACGTGATACGAACACTACAAAGGGTTAACTTATGCGGGCTTGCGCCTCCGTGGACGCAGGTGTATTCGAAGAGAGGTTGTTCCTATACGATCGTTAGGACGGTGTCTTGGACTCTCGGAGGGTTCAAGGTCTAAACAACACAGGTGATACCCCGATACGCTTGGAATAATGGAAAGAAACTTGCTGGGAATTTCTCATGAAGTCAGGGACCTCGTCTTTAGGTTCATTGTCGTTCCTTCCTTCCCCTATCTTCCCTGTTTTCCCTTAAAAATCATCTTTCTATCCTTGGAAATCCTCCCGATACAGTCGGTTAAACCACGATGCACGCTTGGTTCACGATATTTTAGTTGCAATCAATACGCCAACTCGAGCGAACGCCTTTAACCATCGAACCAACATCGGATTAAAAGTCGTCGATACGATCGGCAGCCGGTAGATCTCGCAAATCAGAGACGTTGTCGGTACGCGAAATGGATTCGCGAATTAGACCGACTAAACGTTTATTCTGTTTACGATACCGGATTGACGTTAATTCCGTCGTGTCCAAGTTAATCCGCCTGCCTGGTTCGTTATTGAACGAGAACGCGCGGTAAACGCAGCCCGAACGATTTTTCTCACGACGTGTTATCGCGTGCAATCGCTTGCGTAATATACCCGACACAATAAAGAGATACTAACCGCGCCACGGAAGGAACGGAAATATTGAGTTACTTTCTTCTCACGGCAGCATCAATGAACGTTCATTATCGTACGGACGATAACGCCACGGATCGATTAATTTCGCTCGCGCTTTATTACACATCCAAACGTAAGTTCTCTGGATGGAAGAGATACACGAGGTTGTAAAACGAGCGAAGCTTGAAAATACGCGAGTTTACATTGCCCAAACGGGAATTCGATTCGATTTACGGACGACGTTTAGGAACTTAATTCGATAAGCGCTTCTACTTTTGGCTCTCTTCAAGCACAGATTGCCGATATTTACGCGAGTGCAAAAACGTTTACGAACACGAATAAAGGGATACGATTTCGAAGTAATATCGGATAATGTTGTAACAAATACTTTATTTTAGATATCGCGCAGGTACCGCGGATCGTTACGCGTTAAAATTTTCTCGTAAATGTATGAATATATGTTACATATATATATATATTATATATGTTATATATATTATATATATATATAAATATATAAAAATAATATATTATAATTTATTATATATAATTAATATATATAATTATATATAATATATAATTAATATATATTATATATTATTTATTATTAATATATTATTATTAATATATTATTAATATATCGTTATATATAATTAATTATATATAAAATATATATTACATATATGAAATATATGTTACATTTATCCGACCGCAGCCAGATCAATCGACGTAACTGCCTAACGCTTTAATTTATAACCCTGTTGTATCTCTTTCGCCAAGAGCGCGAGTCGATAATTTCAATAATTTCAACGCGCGTTTTCGCCATAGCTTTTGAAACCGCAAGCAGATTGGATCGCACAGCGACGACTCCGTGTCTTCCATCCGGTGATCGATAATTCACCGCGATCCGTGATCGATATCTTTTCGTTCCAGTGCATCCGCGCCACGTTATATTCAAATCCAAATAGATATTGCGTTACGCGGCCCCGATTTCTGCTCGTCCGTAATGTGGCTTCGCGTTATGATCCGTGACCGCATTTTTTCTTAGATCTCGCCGTTCAAGCCGAATTCTTTCGGTCGCGCGGAGAGAGAGAGAGAGAGAGAGGGAGAGAGAGTGAGAAACGGAAAGGAAGGAGAGAAGGAAATTGTCGCGAACAGGAAGGAATCACTTTCGAAGGATCCGAGGTCGCAACTGGACCGGAAATCGACGGATCGTTTCGTTTCACGCGATTATTTCTTCTCTGGCGTACGGATCGTAGAGATTGCTTGCACGTGCGTGTCGTCTCGTTATCGAAGAACGCCATTCCGTTCAACGAAACGATCGAGCAACGTATTCTGTGAATCGCGCAGGTTTTCTCACTCGTTCGGAATTAAACGCGTCATCGCGAAAGATACGCGTGAAAATAGTCGCGTATTCGTGTATCCTTATGTTCGTACCTGCAGATACAGAGACAGCCGCGTTCGAAGAAGTAGTCGAACTGGAAATAGTAGGACGATGGTGCGTGTCAAAGACGCGTTCGTGTCGCTTTTCGTTCGACTCGGTTTCCAAATCGACAGGATGTTCATTCACGAAATAATTGAAAGGCGGCGGATGTCGATGAATAACGCGCGGTCGAGACGCGTGTTGTCGTCGTCGTCGCGCGAGTGTATTCGACATTGGGAGCTCGAAGGAAGCGTATCGAGGAAGTTACGACGCAGCACGCTCGATCTCGCCTCGACATCTCGATGCTCTCTCGATAGCTGCGCGTCCAGTGTTTTTCGGGACGCTTTAAACGGTCTTTCTTATTCTTCGAGACACCTGGCGCTGTTTGTTCCGCGAGCGAACACGACTCGTTTGCGTCGCGCACGCAAATTGCAGCCAAGCGAGCACGTGGGCGCGTCTGACGCGCCAACGTGCATATAGGCGATCGCAGAATCCACTTTGGCCGTAAAAGACTCTGGACAGCCGGTTTCGAAACGGGCTTTGCGTCGATGTACGCGGATATTTCTTAAGGAAAGTCGATACTCGTAGCCGGAGGTGATTTTTCGTCGTTCGACGAAATAACGATCGGAGGTGAGAAACGCGAGACCGCGCGTTTCCTCGGAACTCGGTCGACGAGACTCGAAAGTCGCCTCGCCGGATTCCACGCATCACGTTCCGATTTCGAGAGCTCGCTCGTTTTTTTAATCTTCTTTTTTTTTTTGCTGGGCCCGCAGGTCGGTGACGGTGGCATCATAGTGTTGGACACCACGTTGGACGCGTCGACGACCGACGATGCCGAATGGGAACTCGCCGGTGGTCCACCTTCGCCCTGCGACGTGTCCTTCTTCAACGATAATGTCCTCATCAACGGTCGCAGCAATCTCTCGAGGACACCGCGAAATCACAAGGTAAGCAAATTAGTTCTGTGACTCGCAAGAGCCCTTAAGCTGTCCGTATGTTCGTCCGATTGCTGACTAAACGGCGAATGTTCGTGGAATTTGTGGAAAATTGAAGCCCGTAGAAACGTACGTATAAAGTATACCAAGTAGCTCCTCTTCCTTTCTTTAATAATGTCGCGTAAAAATCCACGATCTAATAATAACAACACTGACTAAAGATACGAAAAAATAACGGTGCAAAAAGCTCGGGATAATCTGTTGCTGACCTCCGACGAGCGTGTATTACAAGATCGAGCGTTATCTGATGAGCGATAATTTGGGTTAAGTTCGAAAACTATAGGAAAGCCTGGTAAACACGACGATATGGCGTTTATCGATACGTCCCATTACTTTTGCTCCATTTTCCTCTTCGAAAGATAAGTTAACATCTGGCTATCGGGCAAAAAGTCACGCTATCTAATCTAATCAGCTGCAGGTCTATAGTTGGGATCGCGCCGCGGGAGCTCGTTTAAGTGGAAAAGCAAACGACGCAATACTGTAACCAAGGCCCTTGGCTTGCCGTGGGAATACGCTTTCCCTCTTGAGAGAGATTGTAAAATATTCAAGGACAAACCGTGCCGAGCCTTTCGGCTCTTCTCTCCCTTCGTTCGGTCCCTTCTTTATTTCCCGCTCCCTCGGCTCCAGTTTCCCATACGTTTTCGCGTCCCCGCCTGAAGACAGGCGTACCGAAATTGCGTTATTCCCCTCGCTGGCAAATCATAAGACGCTGGTATCGTTGTAAATTAAACCGGATGAAAATCAAAAGACGTTGTTTGCGTCGTGTCACTAATAAACTTATTACGGCTTGCATGCCAGATCTAGCAAACCGTTCGTCATCCTGATAGCTTATCTTTGTATATATGTATATATATGTACATCGATTTGTAAGGTAGTTGCGCAGAGTCATGTTGGATTCTATACAATTTAGAATTTACACGCTGAACGTTCCCTTTTATCGCGTCATTCTTTCAGTCGCAGTCGTATTTGTCAGGCGTCGTGACAAGACACGAAAAAAACTTTTTCGCTCGACGATCCTACCTTTTCCAGATACGTAGGCACTTTGGATTTTTATACTCTCGAAGGTTCAACGAACCGCTCGCCACACCGAATACTTGCCGATTAACGAGTTTCGGTGGAACAAGTATCCCCGGTGCCTGAAGGCTCGTTCTATTAGCTCGAAAGCGGATTAAACGATACTCTCCTTTCGAACTATAGATAATCGTTCTAAATAATTAATGTGCTATAACATTGTACAGGCGCGTCATTAATTTTCACGGCCCAGCTTCTCCCGGCGAGTCGCCGTTAAAGATGAAATTGCTCTTGCACAGTTTCCACGATCGATTCGTCTCTGGTTAGTCGACCGCGATTACCACGTCTTCTTATTCCACGAAATTCTACGTTTCGACACCACGTGACTCATCGTGGCATTTGCAAATCTCCGGGGAAGCAGTCTCCCGGTCTGTTCCTTCTCGCGATGCGAAACATATGCTCCCGCGGACGGAAACGTCGGGCCCGCGTCACTGTGCCGACCGTTTCAAGCAAATCCAAAGTAAATGTAAAAGCAAAGATACCGAGTAGCATAGAAATCGTACGTTGCTTTCATCTTGCTGTCGGTGTCGGTAATTATTACCGCATTAAAAGATGGAAACGCGTCGATGGACGACTTTCTCACGGGCTCGAGTACACGCGGATTCCCGTGACGATCCGTAGCTAGCCTACCTGTTACCGCTGTCGATTTGCAAAGTAAAAGTAGCCGATGCACGAACCGGCAACGATTTTCGAGCAGCAACCCGTCGAAGAACGTTAATTTACCGCGGTTCGTGGGAATGCGGCGAAACACGCGCAAATTCCGTATCATGGTCGTCGCGAAACCGAGCAACGATTTTCTTTCACGAGCACGAACACGCGTCGCTTTCCGATTCGGCGGAAATCTTCGTTTGTTTTATGCAACGCGCGACAGCGTCGAAAAGTCAGTGGCGAGCAACGATTTGCGTTTTCCTTTTGTCCGATAGGTTTACGAGCGAGACGACGAAGACGACGATGATGGTGATTTTCTGAAAATTACATCTTACGCAACGAGTTTCCCACCGATCCGAGGAAATAACGATACGTCGATCCTCGAGTCACCTCCGGTAAATCGAGTAACCGAGTCCGGTAAATCGATTTCACGAAGCTCCGCCCGAGTTTCAATTTTGGTATTCAATGAACGTTGCACAGACAGTAACCTTTGATAACGGACTACGTAACGAGCGTTATGAAAAATCAAAACCGGTAAAAGGGGCGATTTGCATATTCGAAAGTTAGTCGCATCGGCGGATGGGGGTAGGCGGATTTTGGAGAAACCGGTGCGCGATATTTCATTGTAAAAGCGATCGAAACGAAACGACTCGAGCGCCGCTTCGTCACGCTTATTGTCCAGCGATCGATCTTTCGGGTCGCGTCTCGAGAAAACCGATATCTCCTGATTCGATTGTTCGCCGATGCATCGTATTTTCTTTCTCGGATTTATTCCGCCGTCCGTCGAGCGTATCGGATCGATAGAAACTGCGAACAGGCTATTATACGACGCGGAATTCCATTGTGGCCTGAGTTATCGGCGAGTAATTCTTCTCGAGTAGAAAATGCGGGCGTTGTTGCTCGCTCGACGAGGCGTCGTCCATGCTGCCAGCTAATTTCTACTTTCGAACCGCGCTACCGAGTCTATCGAGAGAGTATCAGGCTCGTACGAAATTGCATTCGATACGATAACAGAATGATAAAGGACAAAGTTGCACGGAGGAGAGTGGTTGGTGGCGAATCGGACGGCACGTCGGCAGTCGGAGGTTTCACAGTTAGCTCGGCTTAAATACCATTACCTTAAAACGGTGCTGACCGAAAGCAAAGCCGCGTACCTACCCATAAAAGTAAGTATCGCGTAAAGTTTATCTTCGCGACGCGAAACGCGAAACGTGTTAGCTTAGAAACGGCGGCTAGTGACGGAGAACGCGTACCGCGATTGCTTCTACGCTATATTTTAATTTTATTGGACGTGCAGGAATTCTAACGGTGAAAAATTACACGGCTGAAAACACCGGCGCGAGATGACGCGTTGCGCAACCCTCTTTGCATCCCGCGTTAGAAAAATTCTTCAAACTGCCCGGTGGCTAGCTCGTTGCTTCGCTACGTAACTCGCAGCATTTTTCCGCAAATTCACGGCTGTTACGCTCGCCGTTTCGTTAGCGCAACCTGATCCAAACAGCGAAACGCGTTGATGGTATTTTTCCAAACGCGTTTCGGAAGACACGCGTATAATTCCCGGAACGAGGATTTTCATCGGAACGAGCGAAACGAACACGGCACGAACTGCGTCAAAGTGCAGGAGAAAATTGCTTGATTTTCCGACTCGGTGCACTGAAAAAGCACGCGAAAGGAGGAACTTTCGAGCGCGAAATTGTCGTCCTCGTCTGACAAACACCGGCGATCGTCGCAGCACGCTGCTGCAGATAATTTGTTCTTTACGATCCACTTTGCCTGCGGCCGCGTATCGTACAGTTTCACCTCGCAAACAATCGGTTTTATTACCGATACCAGCCACGTACGGAGTCGTTCGACGATGAAGCACACGCGGCATCTGCTGACGCGCGTGCACGTCGCTCGATAGGGAAATAGGTGAAACAAAGAGGAGGCTCGTGCGAAATTCACTGACCCTGTTCTCCCGGTCGAATATTTCAGCACCGTTGGAAATTTCTCTCCTGAAATCGAAGACGCGCGAACAATAACGCAACCGTAGCAACCGCGGGAATACGATTCTCTTGTTCCTCGTAATACAGCGATACGTAGATACGCGCGGTCTCGTAAATATTCAACGCGCGCCAGTGACAGGTGTTATCGAAACGAGTGTTGGCTAAAATTAGCGACGTTCGACTTACCGCTTACATTTTCTAGGAAAAGTATAACGACGTCGTAAATCAAAGAGCGCTTTGAATCTCGAGCTGCGAATCGTTTTCCGATAGATATACACTCAGTGTACGAAAAATAGCCATTTGCCTCTTCCTAGAAGCCGTTTTTTTCGCATTAAACGTTCTAATAATTTCGAATCGTTTCGAGTATCGAAACGCGTAAACTTCACCGCCCGACCGATTCTCGTTGCGTCTCTTTCGCTAACAGCCTGCTGGCCGGAAGAACACGAGCGATCAACAAGAAGAATCCAACGTATGTGTATACGTTGATAGCAGGCAAGGACCGAACGACGATTCGACGAGCATCGGCAATAACTTTCGAGAGGAACGTTCAAACTATTTTCAAAGAAGTATATCGACGAATCGTAAGACGCGTTCCAATGCCTACCGTCGTATCGATGGACGAGTTATATACCAATTAATTAACCGTTTAATACACCGAGACGTTGATCAAAGGAATATGATCGCTTGATTCTTAATGGAGTGGTAAGTGGTTCCGCGAGAATCCGCGATCAACATCAACCGTTGCTCGTGGTTCTTTTATTTAATAGCGATCCGTGAAAGGTAATGACCGGCGCTCCGGTGTAAAGCCATTACGCGTGCAGCATCTGATAATGCGAATAATCGCGAGCGCGATTGATGGCACACTTGCACACGCTTCAGGGCTGCGGTCTTTGTGCCGCGCGACGAGCGACATCGACCACGCTCGGCCGTCGCGGACGTCGATTCCTCGCAGCTATCCATCTTCCGCGTGAAATCCTGCTTACGACTACGATTAATGGCGTGTTAAATAAAGGAAGGAATTTTCAAACGCTTAATTGCTTCTGAGATACACGGTCCCGACGGTTATCTAAACTACAGCTAAACGCAATAATTTAAAATTTCACACTGATAACGTCCGCTTATCAAAGCGATTACCGAATCGTCGCGATACGAACAACGTGTGCGCGAAAATTAGTCGAAGACGCGAACGTTTACGACGGGACAAACAAGCGCGTTAAAGGTTGCTTCGGCGAAGTATTAACAAATTCTCGGAAGCTCTGCGACGATAACGGATCGTGTTACGACGGTGGCAGGCAGAATCGCGTTGCATAATCGACTCGAATGAAACGCGAACGGGGCACCGCTTCTCCAAATAATCGCAGCGTTCGCGAACGATGTTACGTCGTAACCGAGCACTTTTATTCGCTGAATCGGCTGGCCTGCGATTGCCTGCGCGGACTCGTCGCCGATTTATCAACGATTCGTCAGCGATTTCGCAACGTTCGTCGTCCTTGATCGAAAGGTAGGTCAACGATTCGAGAACTTTGTTTACACGATTGCTTCGCTTGTATCGAACAGATCGTTGCGCCATTGTTTTATCGTCAAATTTCATAAGCTCGATCGCCGTGTTATCGCGTCCAGATGTCTCAGCTGTCGTTACAGATGTCTCAGCTTCTAGGACATTAAAAAAGAAAACGAAGAATATGTTTGCAAAGCAACGTCCGCGTACTATGCGTATATTTTGGTTATTTCGCGCTAGCGTCATCGTGGTCGTCGACCCTATGGTGCCGTCACCTCCCGCAACAATTGCGAGATCGTACCATTCTAGAGAAAATTGCACGACCGGTAATTCTCCCCGGCTTTGATTGTAATACAGTTGCGAGCGTTTCAACGCCGCAGCCGGTGGAAAATATACGAAAATCAATTGTAATTCGTGGGCTGGTCGAAGCGCGGCGAGATTTTTTTCTACTTCGCTTGTTACCGCGCAGGAACGTTGTTCCGGATCGGTAGCAGGGGGAAAAAAAAAGGCAAATTTGAATTTCTAATCCTACCACGTTGCGGAAAACCCGACGGGTAATTGCGTTTACGGACCGTTAGTATCTTGTCGAAAAGAGCCGCGTAGTACAGGGCATTCCATCTTCCGCGTTCGACTCGGCTAACCTCGTGAGAGAAAAGATTATTTCCAGTATCGAAATTTGTATCGTTGTAAGGCGCCGTTTGTCTCTACAAACTTTCGAGATACGTTCGATTTTTTCACCCGTCTTTACGCGTTTTTCCGTTCGGTCATCGTAATTTTCTTGACACGGTTAAACGTCTATGCGAGTAAGGCGTTTCTCGTTCAAGGTCGCTCGAAGGCGATTGCAATCCAAGGCTGTTCTATTTGGTTTATCCGAAAACGATTTACAACGATTTAAAACGATTTACGATTACGAATAACCGCGCTCGGTAAAGATTTCTTCCACGTTGTAAGAAACAACGGAAATGTTTCTGAACATCGGCGTGTCGATCGAGACTCTCTGTACACTAATAAATTCAGCCGGTGTTGCCTCATAAATACGCCATCGCTTTGTAAGTTCTTTTCGTGGAATGCATCCCGCGTGCATCGTCATTGAATAGGTCGCTCGGCGCGTATGCAAATGAAGAAATAATGTAAACACTCGTAGACGCGGGTAATTTGCTTCTAACGTGCGCGTGGGACCGTGTATGCGACTGTTTATACGGTAACGGGATTCGTAGCGATCCATCCGATCGACACCGAATACCGGTGTAATCTTCGAAAAGTTCGCGTCAATCGCTCGTCGTGGATAACGTTAATCGCGACGAACCGAATAACCCGATTCGACGCAACGATCTTCTCGTTCCTCGAATCTCGTTATCGACGGGTATGGACCGTTGCAAAATGTAAAAACTACACTTGGCTCGTACCTTCTAGAGACTTGTACACCGTGAAAGTTGGCGTTATCGTATCGTCGCGTTTGTCGAGCGAAAAATTCGTCTCGAGCCAGTTAAGATCATATTTAAAGGATCTGTGGGAAAACTCGAAGCCTACGATTCGCGCGCATTCTGCTTGGTTCAGCGCGGTTTGGCGCTACAGCGTTGAACGATGAAACCGCCGTGGACGAGAGAATCGAAGAACGATTCGCTGTTCGACTGCTTCTCGAATCCGCGATACCTCGTGGGCCGTTTAATCTTGTCAGTGCGAGAGAGATCACAGGTTTTGCCAGGCATAACGGATGCGTACGCGTCTAGTTTTTACCGCGCGGGACATGCTTTATGCGTCCATTTGACGCGGTCGTGCGGCGAGATACGCGGGTGTTGGCGGGAACGGGGCGTCACGACGATAAATTCCTCGACGCTTTTATGTTGCCTGCCGTGCACGACCTGGCCAAAGCGACGCGGAGGAGAGGCTTCGACTTTGCAAGTCCGCGTCTCCCCTTTGAGTCTCGATGCTCGACCTATCCTAGGGCTCGAGCCGCGTTAAACTCTGTGTCTCCCTCGCGTTCGCAAATTATCTCCGAACGATCGCCCCATCCCGGGCTAAGCGGCGCGTCCGTGAAACACGCGCGAATAATTTATTGCTCGCCATTACGACTTCGTCGACTCGTTTTCTCGAATTAGTTCCGCATGGTTCTCCGTTGCAGCGTCGGACATTGTTTCGACTGCGAACTATCTCGAAATAAAATTTAGAGCGAAATACGTTGCTGTCTGCGAAGCTACGCAACGGCATTTCAAAGGCATTACGAAGCGGCGCGGCGCATGTGGGACGATAAAATGTAACGCGTAATACGTAAAAGTCCGCCTGGCTTCCTCTTTCTATTGTCCGTCGCGATAAACGGTTTCCTTTCTCGAGGACGATAAGAGGCGCATTGTTTCTCCGGCTGTGGTCGAAAGTAACGACGGCTTGTCCGCGACATTGTACACGCACTTCTTCTACGATCGACTCCTTCGCAGAGTTATCGTCGTCGAAATTGAAAAATTCTCCCAACCTGTCGGAGAGGAGCGAGTCCGCGACTCGAACGCGATCTCGAAACGTGGCGGTCTCCTTCCTTTCATCGATCGTATTGACGCAAAGCAGAAACGAAACGACTCGTTATCGAAATTTATCCGTTCCTATTTATCCGTTTCTTAACGACACCGCGGAAGAAACTCGATTCGATCTCGCAAAATTACGCGGCATCGTGCCGATATCGTTACAGTGGCAGATGTTTCTACGCGCTCGTTTAGAAACTTTGCTCGCCTCGGCTTCGTCCGCGAGTTTTTCCTCGCAAACGTTCGCCGACGGTTGTACGCGCATACTTTGAACGGATATTCGCCGGCAGCGTGCTCTCGAGGATAATTTTATGGTCGAGAAAGCACACGCGCGACGCAACAAAAGGTTTACGCTCTTTCGAGGGTAGTTCGGTTCGTCGTTTTCTTCCTAAAAATCAATATACCGGCGACCAATGAGCGCGAGCCTCCGACGGTTCCCATGCATCTCGCTTCGGGGAACGATTTGACGCTCGTCGCACGCGAAACACGCTCGTCCCCGCGTACCAAACGTCCAGGACGTAACTTTCCATCTTGATATTTGCCTTTTGCCAATGGCCGCGCGTGTTCTGTTTATCGACAGAATGTCGCGATTTTCGCGCCAAGAAGAAAACCTTTTCTTCGGGTTCGCTGCGATGGCCGCTTTTGCTTGCGCGTACGTGCACGGGTTCTAAACGTTCCATTCGTTCGTTCGAAGCGGTTTCAAGAAACTTTATCACGGAGAAGATCGCGGTCGCGAACGAACGCTTAAAACCCTAACGATATTTTCTTTCGAACGAGTCGATAGATGCTCGAACAAGAGACTCTCCTCTAACCAGTCGATAGGCTGTTATACCGGCTGGAAACAGGTGATTATACGATGCAAGTTCTTCTGATCGCTGTCGATGACCCGAGACGGATGGCATTTTGTAATTAACCGGCACCATTAATTAACTAGGACGTTCCGGACGTCGCTGACCTTGATCGGCCAGAGTGCTCCTTTCGAACAGTTCGTCGACGCGTCGATTAAAAATTTGCTCGCGAAGCTCGCGCGCGATCCGATCGAACGTTCTTTCATCGGGAAACGATACAACGCGAAAGGAGCGCGTGCTGCACGCTTTGCTTGGTGCGTGTCGGCAACTTGTTCGAAGGCATTCGCCATTGTCATGGCTCTTCTCGACCATCTCCGCTGTTTGTTAAACAACGAACGAGCGTTCCCTGCTGTTGTGTCCGAAACAATCTCTCGCCGCTTCGAAATCTCTGTACGCGTAGTTAACCAGCGAGTAGTCATCCTCTGCTCGAAATAATCGCAGATACTGTTACCAGCTGGGCAAGTCCAAAGACCAAGGATTTATTTGCTCCCGCGATCTAATGGCGCTATCATCGTGGACACAGGCGAGACTACGAAACCAACTAATCGGTGACCGTCGCGCAAACATTCAAAGATAGAAGGTTCCCTCCACTTTTTTAAGCAAGTAAGGCTGTCGATAGTCTGGCACGTTGAAGGTCCTCGTGGACCGAAATATCGGATGCACGACGAACGGGGCGAGCTCCGACGACTCTCTGCGAAAAAGAATTGCTTTCTCTTTTGACGATCGCGTTCGTCGACAAGAAACGGACGAGGAGGCGATGTCCTCGCTCGCAGTCGAAAAAGCATCGAGTGTGACGGGTTACTGTTATTCCAGGCTGTGTGCCGTTGTTTGTTCTTGCCGTGTCTTATTTGTAACTGGCGAAAGACACGGACCTTTATACTCGTCGTATAACCGTCTGATTCACAATGGTCGCGTGCTATCGATATATTTGGATCGTCGCGAAAAACCTTTGTCCCGTCGAATGGTTGGATTCGATCCGTTTCCGTTAGACGCGAAACTTCAATTTCTCTATCGAACAGCTTGCTGATTCCATGCTATCGAATTCACCGATATATTGCGTTTTGTTTCAGCATCGAATACAGTTTGACGACACGGCCACCCGTACCTTCGAATATCCGAGCGAGGCATCGATGCTAGAGGGTGAGGGCAGCGTGGATGGCGAAACTTCCGGTTCCGTCGAGCAATCAACTCCGATCAGCGGTAAAACGTCCTCGACCAATTCGACGACCAACATGTCCACCCTACTCGGTAATTTTAATCGTTGTTTCTCGTTACCACGAACCAACGTCGCGGTCAGAAGACTACCTTTTTTTTCTCTCTCTCTCTCGTTCTTTACTTTTACTTAGGAAAGAATCTAGCTTTTATCGAGTACATCGTTCCTTCACTAACAACGTATCTCGTTCTTTTCGGTTTTTTCCAGAGGCGACGTTCGTACACCACGTTTTGTCTCCCGTGAACCGCTGCAGACAACTGCAATTCCTTTTGAATGTCGACCCTGTAAAAGAGTCTCTAGTATAAATTAGTTCCATAGTTTCTAGAAACGCTTTACTTTCCCTACACCGACATTAACCGACGGTTTTTCGTTATTTTTCTTCGGTAAACTTTCCATGTCTTTCTTGCCGCTATCACTTTCGACACATTTCGTTAGTCCCTCGCTCTGTACGTGTCGTACACGTTTCTCTTGTCCCACTCGCCTAGACCGCGTAGCGTGCTGAAAGCTAGTGCTTGTTCCCCGCAGGTGGTGGTGGTGGCCTAGCCAGTTACACTCCTAGCAAAGTGGACTTGACGTCCGAAGGGTTCGAGCTGGGCGTGACCAGAGCCGTGTCCTCGAGCTTGCTGGCAACATCGACATCGTTGTCGACGCCGACGGCCACCGCGTCCAGCCAAGCGGACAGCGAAACCGAAGTGGATTACCTGAAGCCGACTCAAGACGGGGGCGCGTGGGGCTCCGAAACGACCGGTGATCTTCTCTACTGACGCGACCGAAAAACTCGAAGATCAGAGAAAGACGCGTGAAGCGGGAAAGTCGCTAAAAAGCTCGAAGGAGTGTTCTCCTTGGAAGAGTGAGAGAGAGAGGGGGGGGAGGGGAGAGATAGAGAGAGAGAGCGAAGGATCCCAAAATTCCGACTACTCAGAAGACTAATCGCAAAGTATTTTTCTTTCCTTTTTTCGTAGGCAGAATCGCGAAAAGAGTCTTTTTATTAAGGAGGAAGCAAACGATCGCTATGAACAAAGAAGAAATGCATGTCGAAAGTTTCTTCGAACGTTTCAACGTGACGATTGCTCGCCATTTATGAATATAAAAGCAGAAGTGCAACTTTTCGAGAAACGCATCATCCGACGCGTTCGCGGTCGGAGCGAGCGTTACGTGTGTCACGTAGATAGTTCGCTGTCGTAAGAACTGCGCGCAATACCTTTTGCCGACGTAGGCTACGGAATCAAAAAAGCAAGAAAGAGGAGTAAATATTCGTTCGCGAACGCGTCGAGAGCAAAGGCAATCCTTTTTTTTGTTAGGTAATTAAGCGAAAAGACGGTATCATTCCAAGTATATGCATTTACTTTGTATTATCGCGATAACGAAGTGAACAGACTTTTCCTAAGTAAGGCGTAACTATAACTGCCAAGATATGTCGGTGCATTTCTTTTTTTTGATAGCACTTTAAACGGAGAGCCCAGTGATCGGTGAAAAAAAGAAAGAAAAAAGAAAACGAGCATATCACCTTTTTTTGGTACATTTGTATAACAAACGAAGAGAAGTCGACGATGGAACTGAACATTTTGTAACCTTTTTGAGATTACTTTAATGCTGAGACCTTTAACGTTCAAGCTGCCAGTCAAAGGCCAGAGTTTTATGCAGGATTTTTAGAAAAAGAAGAGAAAAAAAAACAATTAAACGCAATAAAAAAGAATCGTTACAGAAAACAAGAAAACATTGAAACACTCGAGTTTGAACTTTTGTAAAAGTTTTTAGCCAAAGTAGAATATAAGTCTACTTGATATACTTAATAATATGTATATGTACGATAAGTGGAAGTTTCGGTCCAGGAATAACACATTGCAATTGTAAATTCCGAGAAATTCGTTATTTATACTAAACGTATGTTAGATCATACAGATATCCCTTACGAATGCTCAAGATAAGACGATAGATGAATATACGATGATTGTTTTGTTGAGTTTGTTTCACTTTTCGTTTCCTACATTTGGACGTGGACCAAGCAAAAAGAAAAAAAGAAAGAAGAAAGAAAAGAAGGGAACTAATAATCAATAAGAAAGATACGGGGAAAAATATCGATTTGTTAATGATACGAGCGTTAATTTTAAGCGAGTCAAATTTTGTACATATTAAATTATTATCGGTCTCAAAGTTTCGCGAAGTTTGTACACGAAACAATTAAATTGCTTTGAGATCGATTTATTACGTGTGCTTTTCTGTTTCTTTTCGTTGTCCGTATTATGTTTGAAGTGGTAACACGAACGTCGAGAAATTAAAAATGTTATGTTGAATCGCGTAAATGTTCGAAGTATGATTGCGGCAGTATGATTAACTTTCTACTAAGATTTAATCGCGTGATCGCGGACTGATTCAAGGGTAAACGTGCGATACGATGATAATAATAATTACCGATAACGATGCATTTATACACCGAAACAACAACTGTGTTCCAGTTTCCGTCGCTGTATTTAGTAGACGCTAGTATTCTCATAATATTTTCATTTGATTTCACACGTTATCGTTTGATCGATGCTTGATGGGTCTGTGTCACAGCGTTGCATTTTACACTGTGATATTTTTCTTACTTTCCCTAATAACGACATATAATAATTGCTTCCGAATATTTTAAGGAACCAGAACCGTGTCGACCGCTCAGTTTGTATTCTCACAGTATGTACTACGTGACGGAGTGAACGAGATTACGATGGACGAAACATTCCAAATTCTAATAGCACGCGTTTCTGCATTTAACCCAATCGGTCGATTGATCGCGAATCGATGTCGGTAATCTCGCTACTCCGGTCGAGGGAACTCCGTATTATTTCTGTAAATTATCGCTGTACAGTATGGAGAGGCATCGTCGTTCAAGTAAAGGATTAAAAAAAGGAAATAGTATTATCCTAAGATTATTCTTATTGTTCTTCTTATGATTATGATTACTCTCATTATTCTTATTATTGTTATCATTATCCGAAGCTTGAATCCACAATTACCTTATTGAGTATACTTACCAGTTAGAAGTATTGTGTGATGTATCGTCTGTGTGTTATTAAGGTATTCAAGTAATAAAGTGAAACAAGTACGCCCGAATTATTATATCGTCAAGCCTATCTTTCTCGCGTGTCTCGTCAGGCTCCCAATTAAGAAGTAAGAATGTACTATCAAAACTATTCTTATTTATTTAAATAAATATATACAGTTTATTGAACAAATAAATCACATTTCGGTGAATTCGTGGTCCACAGAAACACACAATTGCATATCCTTGAAAAACCTAAAGAAAGTTTGTGTTATTTGTATATCGATGTGTAATATTCCTCTTCCAAATCGTATAAATCGGCGGCCATGTCGTCTCGCAAGGATGCTAATTTTTGATCGCATTCGGCCTGTTTTGTCCTAAATAATTTACTATTTTGTGCTATGGCTTCGTTCACAGATGGAAAATCGTTCAGTATCAAATACTGCTTTATATCGGAAACAAGCTTCATCAAGGATTCTCCCGCGCGAACGATATTCGCCGCTCTGACGTGCATTTCATACGTATCTTGTTCGCATTGCGTCATCCGAGATAATTGGGAATCGCTTTCTCCTTTCGCTAGCTTTATGATCTCTGTAAAATAACCATCAAACTAAATAAACGTCTGCGGATAATTGGAGGTTAGGTTTTAGATATCGTTAGATAGATATCGTCGTAGATATCGATATTGAATAAAACCAATCGTTTTAGTTCAACGAAACGACCTATCGAACGATAGGTTGTTACACTGGCACGACGTGGAGCATCGTTTTTTCATTAAAAGACCATCGATTCTCTTGTTATTATATACCGCGCAAAAAGTGAGGTTAGGTTTACCGTACCTTCGAAATTCTCCAACATCGATTTTACATCCTCCTTTAACCTCGTTGTGTAAGATTTCAACAAAGCCTCCTTGCTTTGCGGCAATGCCCGCTGTGCTGCCATTGTTTCAAATAAAAATTAACAGCCTTCTTTTATGAAAACGAACTCCGTACGACGCGACAACACAAACTGTTTGGGCTGCTTCATAACGGAATCATAACAATACCGTTAGCTGATGCGATTTTACCGACCGAACCAAACTGGTCGCGAGCGTACCTCGATTCGAAATCTCTCGTAATCATCTCGGTAACGAGCGCTCGATCGTCTTTTTAAAAGCACGGAAAATCTGAAAATTCGATTTTCAACGCGACCTTCGGTCACGAACGAACCGTAAGGTCTAATCGTTTATATATCGATCTCGTAGAAGAAACCTAGGGCACGGAGCCACCCTATCCCCACTACGATCCTTGAAAGCCGGGATGAAATCAATAGGAAGCTCACGCGAACTCTCCGTCTTCGGTAAATTCATTCGCACGCGAAATTTCACGGGGTATCGCGCAGGGAGGAGCGTCGAGACCGGGCGAACGCGATGGAGAACGCGAACACACGATTTTGATGCCGCGTACGTCGCGTTTCGTTAGGGACACCGAGAATATCGGAACATTCCCTCGAGTGAATCGCTCTCCGTTCGCAAAATCCCGGACGGTGGTAAAATCATCGTTCGACGGATTAGTGATTCTCGTTCGAAAACGATCAGCGATCAACGACGATGGCTGTGATTCGTGTAAAGAAAGTACGATACTCGGCATCGTGTTGCTGGGGTGTGTCGTAGGGCGAACAGAAAGTATAGAAGGTTTAAGCTGCTTGCTCGGTCGAATAAATGACAAAATTTGGCAAACGACGTGATGATAGGGCTTGTTATATTTTTCACGTTGACGGGAGCGATCGGGGGCTCGTTACCTCCCGACGACGCCGACAATGTGTTGCATATCGGTGGCATTTTTCCGATACGAGGCAAGGGTGGATGGCAGGGTGGCCAGGCGAGTATTAATTACCATTTTTTATTCTTTCTTAAACGTATAAAAGTTGCATGAGTTAACGTATACTTTGCTCAACAGGCTTGCATGCCAGCAGTGAACCTGGCACTAGAAGATGTTAACCGTGAAAAAAATTTGTTGCCTGGATTCATACTGAAGCTTCACTCGAACGATAGCGAGGTATACGTAATGCCTATTATTTATTTATTTATTTATTTATTTATTTATTTATTCTATTCTATTCTATTCTATTCTGCGTTTTACAATTCGGTAGAATTTATACACAACGTTCGTGAAAACGTTTGAAAAGCACCAGAGGGAAATCACGACGGAGGAACTTTGTTAATTGATTATATCATGCTTTCAGTGCGAGCCAGGACTCGGTGCCTCGGTGATGTACAATTTATTATACTATAAACCACACAAATTAATGTTGTTAGCCGGATGTAGTACGGTATGTACGACCGTCGCTGAAGCAGCAAAGATGTGGAACCTGGTAGTGGTGAGTGCCGATAAAATTTGTTATTGAAATAAACAAATGCAAAAAAGGAATCTGACTTGCGTCGTCTTTAGTTGTGTTACGGTGCGTCATCCCCTGCGTTGTCGGATCGAAATCGGTTCCCGACACTTTTCAGGACACACCCGTCAGCCACCGTGCATAATCCCACGAGAATCAAACTGTTGCAAAAATTTGGCTGGTCTCGAGTGGCAATCTTGCAGCAAGCCGAAGAAGTGTTCATATCTGTAACGTCTCGCTCTCGCACAAATTCGTCCAAATTTTCGAACATGCTAATTTATCGTTCTATTCTCCCCTATGCTTATAGACCGTAGAAGATTTAGAGGCACGTTGCAAGGAAGCAGGGATAGAGATAGTTACGCGTCAGAGCTTCCTGTCCGACCCGTCGGACGCGGTTAGAAATCTGCGTCGCCAAGATGCCAGAATCATCGTCGGTTTGTTTTACGTGGTGGCCGCGAGAAGAGTTCTCTGCGAATTGTATCATCAGAATCTCTACGGCAAAAGTTACGTGTGGTTCTTCATCGGTTGGTACGAGGATAATTGGTTCGAGAAGAACTTGGACACGGAGGGAATCACGTGCACGATAGAACAAATGAGGCTCGCGGCTGAAGGACATCTGACGACCGAGGCTCTCATGTGGAATCAAAATAACGACACGACAATCAGCGGGATGACCTCCGAGGATTTTAGGCTGAGATTAAACAAACTGCTGAAGGAAAGCAGCTTCGACATCGATAACAATCACTACCCCGAAGGATATCAAGAGGCGCCCCTCGCTTACGACGCGGTTTGGTCCGTGGCGTTAGGTATGAATCCGTATTGCTACGTAATAGCGCTGGTCATAGAAGCGTTGAATTTTCACCACAGCTTTGTATTCCTCATATTTGAACCACAGCTTTCAATAAAACAATGGAGAAGCTTAGTAAGCAAGGGAAGAGTCTAAAGAACTTCACCTACACTAACAAGGAGATAGCAGACGAAATTTACTCGGCGATCAACTCCACTCAGTTTCTAGGGGTATCTGTACGTGACTCGACTAGAACTAGAAATAAAACGAAGGCTTTGTCTGTAATAAGAGGCCGATCTTTAATCGATCCTGTATGTGCTATAGGGATACGTTGCATTTAGTTCGCAAGGTGACAGAATCGCATTGACCCAAATCGAGCAAGTGGTCGATGGAAAGTACGTCAAGTTGGGATATTACGATACGCAAAGCGACAATCTGACTTGGAGGAACATGGAAAGGTGGATCGGTGGCAAAGTACCTCAGGATAGGACCATCGTAAGAACCGTTCTAAGGACGGTCTCGTTGCCTTTGTTTATTTGCATGGGAACTATATCCTCGGTGGGAATCGTGATAGCGCTGGCATTGATCATTTTTAATATATGGAACAGGCATAGAAGGTACGTCTGTTCGTTCCATAATTACTTCCTCCTTTTCTAAATATTTCAGAACATTGGTATCCCCCTTTCTAGGGTTATAATGTCGTCACATCCTGTATGTAATACAATAATGCTTGTTGGAGTGATAGCGTGTCTGGTGTCGGTGTTTCTGTTGGGAATCGATGGTAGATTCGTTGCACCGTGGGAATATCCAGCTATCTGCCAGGCCAGATCCTGGATGTTATCCACGGGATTTACTCTCGCGTTCGGCGCGATGTTTAGCAAAGTGTGGCGGGTCCACAGACTCACGACAAAGACGAAGGCCGATCAAGCGAAAGTAAGTACCGGAAAGAACGAATCGACGCGCTCGATTGCTTGAAATCGTTTTAGAGAGTCACCACCCACGGTAATCGCGTGCGATCGATTAACCGATTAACCGATTAACCGATTAACGATCTAATTAATGTTTCTAGTCACGCAGTGTGCCCGCCCCGTGCATGGTTTGCCGATCCTGCTCGTATGACCCTCGACTTTAACGTATTCTCGATTCTTTCTAGTTGTTCATGGCTAAACAAAAAGTTTCGTCCATACAGAAGAAAGTTCAACCGTGGAAGCTGTACACGATGGTAAGCGGACTGTTAGCGGTGGATATAGTATTGTTAATCTCCTGGCAAGTATTCGATCCTTTGCAAAGGAAGATGGAAACATTTCCATTGGAGTCGTCTTGGTTTGGCGATGACGACGCGATGATCAGACCCGAGTTGGAGCATTGCGAGAGCATACACAATAACATTTGGCTCGGTAAGCTCGTCAACGCGATACTTAACTTTGATCACCGAGCAAAGATTATTCTCTACTTTCTTCTTCCAGGTTTGGTTTACAGCTACAAAGGAATAATCCTGGTATTCGGGCTGTTCTTGGCGTACGAAACGAGGAGCATCAAAGTTAAACAGATCAATGATTCCAGATACGTCGGGATGTCGATATACAACGTGGTTGTTCTCTGTTTGATCACAGCACCGGTGACGATGGTGATCGCCAGCCAGCAAGATGCTAACTTTGCTTTCGTTGCGCTCGCCATTATTTTCTGCTGTTTCTTAAGCATGGCGCTGATCTTCGTGCCCAAAGTGATCGAAGTGATCAGGCATCCGAAAGACAAGGCCGAATCTAAATACAACCCGGACGTGGGCATGTCGAAGGAAGACGAGGAAAGGTATCAGAAGCTTCTTAGCGAGAACGACGAGCTTCAGAAACTGATCGCCGCGGTAAGCAGACTTTTCGCTGTTCGGCTTCGAGATCGAAATTGTCAACGATTGGCCGTTACGAAGAATGCAAAATTCTTTTGCAGAAGGAGGAGAAGATCAAACTTCTGAAACAGACGTTGGCCGAGCGAGACACGTTGAAAGGTGGCGGCGGAAACGTTCCGAAGGATTCGTTGATAGTCGCTGATTTTGTAACCGGCGAGGGGACTTCGGATAGCGCAATCGGTGGGGGTATTTCTGTTTATACTCAATCATCTCGAGCTTCTGCTTCTGACTTTGAGTTTTCAGGATCGTACTTGTAGATTCGCCGCGCGTTAAGTTTCTGCCCTTTCTGGCTGGATCGTAACGAATTTAACAAACTGGGACCTAAATGGATAAAAGTACACACGTTGTTCTCTTCTTGCGGCAACGTTTACTTCTAAGTCTTTTTCTAGAGGCTGTCAAATCACGCGACGTACTTTCTCGTTGTTTGTCTCTTTTTTGCAAAGTACTATTTACATCGCACACCGAATGACACTCGTTGCAATTTTCAATGGAACTTCGAGGGGGAAACGACGCACCAAAATTCTGAAAAGCAAACAGGCGACTCGTTAGCTCGAGACAGCTTTGTTTCTAAGTTTATAGTTCGTACGATGCGCTGCCTCCTCCCGAGGCGGCGCGCTCTGTGTCGTGTACTCGGTGTCTAAACGTATAAATGTTGGATGTATGTATATAACAAACAAATTAATAGGTGTGCGTATGCGTAGTATGATTAGTAGCTCTCTGTGTAAAACAAATCCATAGGCGCGAGATATTGCCAGGTATCATAGATCGCAAGTTGGCCTACGACTATCGCGCCGTTCTCGTTTGCAACGATCTTTTACGTTACCTGCTATCGAGATTTTATTATTATACAGATATTTGTACAGAGAAGTTTTATCGAACGAATCAATTCTTGATTAAGTCACGATTAGATGAATTTACACTGATCGCATTGGTCGCATAAATCGATTACGTAACACGGACCAAACACTTCGTAAAATATTTCCTGTTAACTTTCGAATACTTTATGCAAAGTAAGTAATTATCCGTGCATTATTATTATGCATTCTATTGGTGCAAAACGCGACGATGCACGACGATCGGAATTTCTTCGCGCACGTTTATACGGGTCCAAGAAACGAAAAGAAAAACATTAAAAGAAAGGAACGTTTTCGTTTATTCGTTATTCGAATATTGTACGTTCCACACGAGGTACAAAACGTCGCTTAAATTATTGGATATTGTATAATTTGAATCGCTATCCGTTTAGTCAACACGTGAGAAGCATCGCGGGCGTTTCGTTTGCCGAAGGCCTAAATCTTTTTACATGGTGTCACGCATGATTTGCAACAATTGCAGTTAAATCTCGTTAGACAATAACCTGGTCGTTTCCGAGACAGCGAATCGATGTGAACCTCATGAAGTCTGCTCCCAAATTGTACGAAACGTTGCACGGTACGCGAAATTGGTGTTCGGCAAGAATGGATGATCGATCGCGGCCAACAAGGTACACGCGTAAAACAGTGAACGTGCTAACGAGATTTAAACGCTTCAAGCATTGCGCCATTCATAAATAATTTGGGAGTCTTGATGAGGTGGATCGACGTGCTTTATGGCCAGTCAACGTTTAATCTTTCAGATTACACCCTCTGATGACTGATCTAAATGTAACGGTGCTCGGATGATCGAGTCAGATCAAATATTAATTATTTATGAATGGGCAAAGAAACTTTCTACGCTTACCCCGGCATGATATCTGAGGGATTATCGTTTTTGAATTCTTCTTTTTAGAAACGGACCAGGTTGGCTGAACACAAGAACCCCCGTCGATTAGGATGACAAAAGCAATACGAGCATACGAACGTACGAACGGGCTAAAAGCTCGCGACAAAACGCTCTATTTCTCTTTCTCTTCTAAAGCTGTTAAGTGTTAAATGTACACATGCGTAATTTCAACGGAACTGCATGTTCTTATTTTGTAATCGGAAACAAACCGAAGATCGTGTTTGTAGCGATAAAAATTCAATTCCATCATTGCATCGCCGATGGGTTATTTCGCCATGTATATTCCGTCTATAGAGGAGATTATTTCAATGGAATGAGAGACGGCTTGAAAGAGCCCCTTGAATTTATAAATGTGCAGTTCAGTTAACGTTACGATTTCGTCGAAACTTGAGATATTATATTAAACAGGATATATCTGAGGATTCTTTTAACGGAATGCCAAAGTTTCAAACTTTACAAATACGAACGTTAAAGTATTTGAAAATCTTGAGTTCAGAAACTATTTCACGTTATCAATGGGAAAATAATGTGATTTGACTGCAATTCAAATTTTATCGGTACACAAGACGACTTATGTGTATGTATAACGTAGATTGAACAAGCCACGAAGCACAACAACTTTTTCGTACCTGCGTTTCAATTTCACCATTCCACGTATACATGACGTTTAGAGAGATTTTACGAACTGTTTCTGTTGAATTGTTTCTAGTATAATCGTCATCGCGCTCATCCACGTATTTTTTATTATATTTCTTCGATCGACTGTCGCGCGAATTGCGCTTGACTACTACTATATTATTATACGATATACATATACTAGTCTTATCGAACTGTTAAAGAAAGTATCATATATATATACGTTAGAATATGGAGATATATTTATTTTTAAGTTTTTAAATTATAAAATTCGTTAAAAATTCATATTGTATCTGTTATTGATAACCCTGCGCTTATCGGAAAAGCGTTCGCTCTCGAATCCATTAATCGTTCACGGATCTTTGCTGTGTTACAGTTTCATAATCGTAACAATGTGCTTTCGAATTTAAGATCGGAAGTATTTAATTCGCGTGAATGCGTCGTAATTTCACTATCGTGAACTTTAAAAAGTTTGCAGGAAACCAAATAAACTCTGTTCGAGAGACATTAGAGGACGACACGTGTGATTCTCTAAAGAAATACGTATATTTAATACATCATAGATCCATACGACGATTACGAAAAATATGTAGTACAAATGAAATACAATTGTATTAAAAAAATCAAATAAACTTAGTTACAATTTAAGGGCATGATTGTGCCGCGTATTGTGATTTGAATAGTCAGCATTTCGCATGGTCACGTGACATCGTACCTGCACCAAAACGGAAATTCGTATTCGCGGCGCATGTCAGCCGCCATATTCGTTACATTGTCGCTTATACGAAATTATAAGGCGCGCGCGGTAAATACTGTTTTTGTAATACGTCAAATTTAGTTTAATTTGAGAAATGTCATTTGGTACGGGATTCGGAGGAACAACTTCGACACCCGCTCCTGCGTTTAGCTTTGGTGCTACGGCTTCTACTACGGCGACACCAGTAAAACCGGGTACGTTGTCTAATTTATAGGTTAAGTCACATTTCGCTCGTTCTATGGTTACATGTGACCGTTTCAAACGTATTTTCAGCAAAATTACCATTTTCTATTTTCCATTGGTTCGAAATCTACCATATGTCTCATAACTTTTCCAAAACTTGTCTTTGTAGATATTCTTGGAATATAAATTCAAAGAACACTCCACTTTTCAATGTGCTCTTTCATCACAATGCCTACTCATAATATAATCAGCTTGTATCACGTTTCTATGTCGCCAGTTAATAATTCCTCAAGATCGTGTTTTATTCGATAAAAAGTTATTGCAAGTTTTATGCATGTTAGTGTCAAAACCATTTTAATTTCTCAAAGAGCTAATGCTGGTTTTATTTGTAGTGCTTGAAAGTTTTCCAAGCAGAGGCTGATTCAGTCCTGTACATCCTGGTTCGCATTCCGTGTCTCCCTTCCCAAAGAAATTATTTCTCCTCTTTGACTTAGTTACGATACATGCCGTGATACAGCATAATAACAATATTATAAAAAGAGCTGTTAATAAAGCAACTAAAACGTGCGAATGGCTGGAGGACTCCGTTGGTCGATAGCATTCTTGCGTTGCCGCAATAGCTTTTGCAAACGTAGATGTTTCTTCCATTCTTTGTGGAACTACAGTAGCAACTGTATCCTCTAAGTAAAACATTTCACTTGGAACTTTACCCATTGTCGTTATCATAACGTCTGCTGTAACATCCTTCGCAAATTGCAATGAAACAAGTTATAATTTATACTATAATGTAGAATATAGTAATATATATGAAAATAATTCTAAAACGTACTCCGATTGTTATATCTGTAGTACCAAATTCGTGCAATAATTCAGTAGAATATTCAATAGGTTCACCAACATGGCGAAGTGCAACCTTCCTACCAGATATTGAAGCTATCTTTAATAATTTTTTAGCGAGTTGCCCATATTTGCTTTCCTGTTTAATTTTATTAGTTGAATTAGACTTTCGTTATACTTTTACTTTATTAACAGCCTTACCTGATTTTGCTCGTTTATATACGACATATTGTTTTTTGCTATGCAATTATCTATAATTCAGGATCTTTTAATAAATTTTTATCATTTGAACACGAATTATATGATCTTTAGATGTGTTTGAACGCGCGTAATTAAACTTTACGAACGAATATAACGCAAATTATTATTGTCATTTTACGTGCAAGGCATTTCTGTCATATATTAGTTTTCCTACTTGAAGCAGTTCCAAATCAGTAAAAACAAAAGTCAACTTCTCAGCAAGGAAATTGTACAACTTCATGATATATATGTATTATTTCGTAACCGGCGTATTTATGTATCGCGTCGGCGTATTTATGTATCCCGTCGGCGTATTTATGTATCTCGTCGGCGTATTTATGAACGTCTCGTTTCTATATATATTACTTATATAGTTATGTGCTGTATCGTTTTTAAATATTTCACATTTGAAACCAAACGCTTTAGCAGGGTTTGGAACACCATCTTTTGGATTTAGTACGCCGGCTACCTCTGCACCAAGTCTCTTCGGTTCCTCTTCAACTCCAGCAACAGGAGGATTTGGAAGTGGTGCCACTTTTGGAACACCAGCTGCAACTGGTTTTGGTAACACAGTAACAAGTGGTTTTGCCTCGGCACCTACTTTTGCTGCTTCTGCTACTAGTTTTGGAACTACTCCAGTGTTTGGTACCCCAGCTTCGACAGGCACTGCATTCGGCACCACTTCTACTTTTGGTAGCACACCAGCCTCTACCACTGGATTCAGTACATTTGGAACCACTACAACATCTTCTTTAGGCTTTGGTGGTTTTGGTGGATTTGGAACTACAACAACCACCTCGGCGCCTTCCTTTTTTGGGGGATTTGGTACTACAAGTACAGCCCCTACTTTTGGTACGTCTACAGGTTTTGGTGCTTTCGGCACAAAACCAACAACAACAACTACAACCACTGGCTTTGGCAGTTTTGGTACAAGTAGGTGGTAACTGCACCATTTCTTTATTTATCAACGTATCTTTTACTCAGATTAAATTATTTATGCAGGTACAGGATTTACGGGGTTTGGATCTGGGTTAACACAGAATCAACAACAGTTTCAACAACAACAACAACAACAACAGCAGCAACAACAGCCTGCTTATACCATATCTGAAGCGTTATACAATGCTGTATTTAATTGTCAGTTATACAACGATGAACGTGACAATATTATCGCGAGATGGAACCTCATACAAGCTTTATGGGGAACTGGAAAAGCTTACTATTATATGAATGCACCACCTATAGAGCTCAATCAAGAAAATCCACTATGTAGATTCAAAGCTATAGGGTACAGTCGGATGCCCGATGCTGATAACAACGACGGTCTGGTCGTACTTTGTTTCAATAAAAAGAAAAAGGATGTTAAAGAGGGTGAAGTACAATTGATCGGTTTTATGAATAATATTTTGGGAAATAAACCTAATTTATCCCTTACGATAGACAATATTAAAGCAACTGGAGAAGACAAAAGTCAGGTGACCATTTTTGTCACTGAAAAAGGAATTACTGGAGCTCCAAGAAAAATCCCTGCTAGCGAGTTAGTTGCGTATTTATCGCAACCGATGCAGAAGCAACAATTAGTGCAAAATGGTGTAGAGGATATGTTACCTTTAGTGAAATTAGATCCTGCGCAGCTTAAGGAATACTTAGACAATCCGCCTTGTTCGATCGATCCACGATTGTGGAAACAGGCTCAATTGGACAATCCCAATCCAGAACTTTATATACCTGTGCCAATGATCGGCTTCCAACAAGTTAAACACAGGTTAAAGTGTCAAGAAGAAGAAACAACAAGGCACAGAAATTTCCTGGACATGGCAGCTGATGAAATACAAAGATTGCAAAGACAACATACAGCGATACAAGCTAGGTTAAAGGAACATCGGAGGACTTTGTTAGAACTACAACACAGGGTGTTGCAGGTATGTCAGTGTATTTTCTGATAATTATTTTAAACGGCATACATTCAGTTTATATATCATTTATACCTTATTTATATTTCAGTTGATATTTTATTTAAATATTTCTACAGGTGTTGGTACGTCAAGAAATTACACGTAAAGTTGGGTTGTCTCTGCAACCGGAGGAAGAAGTTCTAACACGTAGGTTCGAATCTATGCATTCCCAAGTTAGCGCTCCAACTCAGTTCAAAGGTAGAATTAGTGAAATGCTGTCCCAATTGAGAATGAGAAATCATATAGACACGCAAAATCAGGAAAGGTACGCGATGGATCCCATAGCACAGGATGATATAAAAGCGGTACGTAAAGCAAATGTTTACGTAAAAGTTATTGGAGAATACATACGTAATGGAGGCTTTTTTTTCTTTTATTAGTACCTAACAATGGAGCAACAGGGCATGGCACAACTTATAGCAACAATAAACTCCGATCTAGAAAGTTTGAAAATCATTAAAGACGGCATGTCTGAACTCCTAATGAGCCATAATATATCGTGAGAATTACATCTAGCAACGCAATTTGCTTGCGTATTTTTGTCAACATACTTAAAGTGATATGGTCATTATTATCTCCGATAATAAGATTGTAAGACTTTATGCAACGCATGCAGCCAACAACAGAGATTTTGCACCTCCGTAAAATTGGTGCCATATTTATTCTGAATCTACTGCCTAACTGCGGCTATTAACTTTTTTTTTTTATTACGAGTTAAACACGCGTCTTTACGATGTTAAACTTTATTTTGCTCCAAGATAACGTTTTAATTTTCCGCGTATTAGATGACTGGTGTCAATATCGAACCAACCTGTTTTAACGATGTTTAAAAAGAGAGAAGTTTTTTATAGGCGTGATCGTGACTTATATTCTTTCGCTAATGTTATCAAAATGCGGTTATGCAATACTGCCGACATCGAGGGTAAGATGAAACTTGTTATGTGCTAAGAAAAAAATAAACATTTTTTACATAAATAATGTTTTTATTGAATAGTTTAATGTCGTTAACCACGCTTTTCTCATTGCAGTACTTTCCTTCGTACGTCTAACATTTTGAATATCTTATAGATAATACAACTTTATATACATATTATACATGGATGTTGAATATGACATATCGGATCACTTCTTTCGGACGCATTATGATACAGCGGTCGTTTGACCGTAATATTACTTGAGAGTTTTATGAAACACGTACCTCGCATGTTCTCATTTACTTTACTCTATTTTGCTTGTTAGGTTTTGGTTTAACGTGCGTGTATATACAGGTGATCGAAGATGATTCGTTCTAAACGATCGTTCGAACCACCCGTAAATCTAAATCTGAGAGTCTTCTAATTACGTTGCTAAAGGAGTTATTAACGAATTAAGATTGAGCAAACCTCATTCGATATCAAATTGTTTCTGCTTCGACTAACTTCATCGTTCGACAGATACATTAACGTATTACAATATATTTGGCTTCACAGTCTAACGAAAACGTACAACTTTCTTTTCGCCAACGCCAACCTTCCTCCTCACCGGTACATATTATCAACCTCTATTTCTCTCCACTGTTAATCAACTTTTATAGTTTTTAGTTATCATCGAATCGAGAAAACTATGCAAAAATAATAATCTTCGAACGTTTTATACAGCCTCGCTGCTGATCTCGAAAAACTAATTCGATGTGAAATGACGGAAGTAAAAACCATGGCCCGAGCAGAAATTCAAATTTTCTAATGTTCAAAGTCACCCTGGATTTATGAAAGTATCGAATAAAGAGTTACGATTTAAGAATATTTTTAAATTATAAAAATAGACTCGCTAAAGGGTATGAAGAATTAAGGCACTCGATTCCAGGACGGCCTCGAAGAAGTTCGAACCCCGGCCACGGTCGGTAGTTTAAGACGACTACTTTCCCACAACTTTGTCAAAAATTCGTCGATTCGTTGCGAAAAAAATATGCCTACAAAGTTCCGAGCGTTCCAATTTCACTCGTTGCAACGTTAACATCAATATTAATCTGAAAAATTCTCCTTATTTATTGATTGTCAAATCCAATGGAAGATCCTGCTCCATCTCTACCACATTCTCGTTCTTAACTCGAAGGTCTTGTCCGCAGGTATTGTTCGTGTCCACGATGTTGCCCCACATATTCTGTAATCCGTATTGCAGATCCACCGTGCCCAACAGGTGTCTGAACAGAGGATTCTGCGTCTTGAGGATTAAATCCGACAAGATCTTGGTTTTCTCCAAGATATTGTCGTTACTGTGCACGCAACACTTGTGACGACAACAGCAATCGGTGGTGTCTTTGCAGATATCCTCCTTGGTCGGTATTTGTTCGACCTCCATTTTCAGGTCTTCCGCTCGTTTTATCACAGAATGTCTGACTGGGTCGCAAATAACGACGTTCTCCTTTTTGCAGGGTGTGCTGTTGATGATCGACTCGATGTTCCTGTAATCGACCGTGCTGGCCCTACTGGGGCATTCGATGGGTTCCTCGATTTTGATGGGGGTCGACTGCATCCCGATATGAGACAACGTTTCGGGGACGTGGTGCGGACTGGTCTGAGGCGAGACCGACTGAACCGATTGGGGTGGGCTCTCCTTGATGATCGGGTTGTTGGATACGTACATGGGATTCACCTGAATTCTGTCCGGTATTATGTAACTCTCGTCATAAATTCTCGGATAGATCTTCACTTCTTGCTCGTAGGTTTTCCTCGGTGTGATGTGTTCCTGCTCCTTGCGCTGATCTTGGAGGTTGTACATGTTATTCCACTCGACGAAATTCCTTTGCTCCTCGAAGCTGTTGCTGGCCTTTGGACTAGAGCTTGATATGCTGCTCTCGATGCTGCTGTCTTTCTTGTCGGACGACTCGGAATGAGTACTGCTGCTCTGCTTCTCCGGCGTTACGGTATCGAATCTCGCCTTCTCCTGTGAATTGTTTTCCTCGAAACTCTTCTCTTGCACCTTATCGTTGTTATTCACGTAGTGTCTGTAGGTTTTCACGTGTTTACGCAGGGAGGAAGGATCGGTGTACCTCTTGGGGCAGCCAGGTACCTTGCAGCAGTAAGGCTTGTCCACGGCGTGAGTTCTGGTGTGCTTGAACCTGTCCGAAGAGTTGGAGTAAGCTTTGTTGCAGCCTTCTACGGGACAGACGTAAGGACGTTCACCGGTATGAGAACGAGCGTGAATCTTCAGGTTTTCCGCTCTGCTGAAGCTTTTGTCGCATTGGAAACAGTGATGCGGTTTCTCGTTCGTGTGCGTTCGGACGTGGACCAGCATCTTGTACCTGGGGAACGAAAGAAATAGCGAGATAAAACTAGAAACTCGATCGGTTTTAAATTCTAGAAAAAAATAAGAAAAAAGGTTTTACCTGGCGTTAAATCCACGTTCACCTCTGGCACACCCTTCCCAGCCACAGTAAAAAAGACCACGTGGTCCCGGCGCAGCATGAAGTCGCGCAACGTGTCCTGCCAGCTGTTCCAAGGATGTGAACCAACGACCACAATTTTGCCATCTGCGAATTGGAACAAGACGCGTTAGCCTTTGGTCTCGCCAGTACGACTTTAATTCGACTCGCTGCGTCGTCCGTCAGCATCGAGAACGCAAGTAACTACGTATTAAGCGATCGAAAGAGAATAGTCGCGAAACGTATAGGGCTATTGATCTTTGATCGCTGGATCGTTCCTATCAATCGTGTCGTTCATAAGACGATTATCGTTTAAGGCCAATATCTCGAATCTTGTATTCTTCCCGTCAATCGATCTATTTATATTACTTATTCTCCCTGTCGCTCATATACCGAGAACTTCTAAATATAACCAACACGCGCGAGAAGAGTCGCTCCGTGCATCTTGATGGTTCGATCGATTCACGCGTCGCTATTTCTACGCGCTTCGAACTCGAGAGAAACGCTCGTAAAACCACGGAAAAGTGTCGTTCGCTACGAGATCGGCTCGAGTTCTTTCCTGCTTTTCAAGGTTGCACCGCCAGCAGCACGCTATCACGTGAACCATAGTCGACGTACATAAACGTAAATAGTGGGATCGTAACGACGCGGCGTGGCGCGACCGTTCCGTTGAAATATCGACGCGCGATTTACGTCAAGAACGTCCGTTCAACCGACCAATTGATACCAATTCCGTCCGTTGTGCAATTGGCGTCGCTTGACACCAGTTTATCTAGACACATGGGCTTCGATACTATCACAGCGAACGACGTCGTGCATCCGTGAACGATATGCTCGCGTAAAAGGTTGCGGATCAAGGTGACGGCAGAGCCAATCCCTCAGAACCGTCCACTGCTTCTATATACTCGCGTAATCGCCGGTAGAATTTTCTCGCTTTTATCAGACTCACGTTCGCGATCTTGGGATTTCACGGAAAGCTCGGCGTTTATCGAAATTCAAGGAAAGATTCGGCGCGTCACGCGTACGAACATCGTTATTACGACAATGCGACGACAACATTGTCCATGATTGCAACGGTGATAACAAAGCAGGCATTCCCGAGTGCACGAGGTTACCACATGCGAAGCGCGAGCACGTAACGAGTTCTTGCCGCGATAAACGATCGCACCGTTTCGCCAGCCGAAATCTTCTGGACGAAGTAGAGCGTGAATCGAGCCCACGAATGCTATCCTACCGTGCAATCGCGCACTGTTATTTCAGGGTTATCAAAATTTGACATTTTCTTCTAGCATTGTAAACACTTAGATTCTCCTAAGCGCTTCGATACATTGCTATCGCTCGATTGTCGGATTCTCGGAAGTTTGCGAACCTTACGCGACAAGGTGTTTCCCTCGATCGATTCACGCGAATTTTACTCGAAGAACGAGGCTGCGGCTACCTACGATACAGTGCTAGACAACTTTAGAGCCTCGGTCGAATCTAGCCGCAAGAGGCGAGCAAGAAAGAGTAGGAAAGACGTGGAAAAAGAGCAGAGTGCCGTTTGATATCGCGACGTATACGGGAAACTGGTTAGAACCGGAATGGGACGCGTGCTGCGAACGTAACCGCGTGCGCGCGCGCGCGCGCGCGCCACAGATAAATTAGCGTCACTTAAGAGAGTCGCGCGTGAATTGCGCGCGTTTCGCGTAGAAACTCATCCTCGGTGATCACCGTCGACTAAAAACGTTCTTCGTGTGAAAAGCGCGAATGAAGCGGAAAGGAAACGGCGGAGAATCGGCCGAAGCGAGTCGATTGGACGAAGGACGAGGAAAAGAAAACGCAACTGCGCATTAAGCTAGTTTTCTGATAACGAAATGCAGAACCGAAAATAAACAGGCGTTTCAGACTCGGTCGAGTCTGACATATCCGCGTTCAATTTAGATAACGTTCGCGTATTTACAGACTCTGTTCCGGATAAGCGTAGCGGTTAGCATTAGGTGTTGGCAAAATATCTTTACGACTCGATCGAACAGCGTCTCCAATTCTCCCTGAAAATTCGTAACGAAACTCTAGCTATGACTATTTTCGAATGGAGATAGCGGCGTATAAATTACCTGCATTTTAGTTGAGCATTTTCGCCACGTCGAATGGAGCCAAGTTCCAAGCTGGAGTTGGAGGCGTCCGAGTCGCTGTGAACTGGACTAGGTGGTCCACCGTTTGCCAAACCATCCGGCGAGACTCCCAAACCCGGTATCACAGCCGACGGGGAAGTTGCGAGTTCTTCCTCGATCGGCATGCTTCGTGGCCAAACCGGAAGGTCCAGCGGCGCTTGTTGATGCAGGCTGAGACTCTCGTAGTAGCTAGGGTTCGGGCTGGTCGAGTAACCGGAAATCGGGCTGTAAAAACCCGGCACCACTCCTAGCAGCGTGCGCGGATAGCGAACAGAGCCGTACGGACCAACGTGGCTTGGCATTCTACCCGGAACGTAAACGATCATGTTTATTCTTTCTTGTATTTATAGTTTCCCTTTAATTTCGTTATGTATCGATGAACCGGTCAATTCGATCGAAGAACGTGCAAATTTGCCTGATACCGGATCGCCGTGTACGTTGTCTGGATCAAGGAGAATTCTGGTGAGAAAGGATCGGAAAAATTGAAGAATTATCGCGTTCACTCTGACGGACAATATGATAGAATTTACCAGTGGATTTGGAAGATGGAAAGGAGCACGTTGAAATACGTGAGTTTCTTTATAGAAAATTTCGTACGTAACGTTTCGTACAGTTGCGAGGGGTGTAATTTTGTTTCATCGGTTGTCTATATCTATCTGGCTGTGATCGACTCTTGCCACCCCGTTGATCGGAATCGTCCTTTCCTCGAATCGCGATCTCAAACGCCCTCGAAAATGTCGTCTTATCAACGAGTTTCGAAGGTGACGTCTCGTCGTTTACCTCGATTCGTAACGAACAGAGAGAACGATCGACGGATCGGTGAAAATCGTGAACAAGACTTTCCAGGTCTTGCCGTATCCTCGTCGGTTCTCTTTCGAACCTGGTCGCGCTTTCGATTCCTTTTCCTGAACACCGTCGCCAACGACAAGTCGAGCACGGCACAGTACGCTCACATACACACTTTCGCCGTAGCGCGCACACTTTTATCACACTTTGTCCGAGTCCGTATCGTCAGATGTATTTGAACCGGTTCGACTTGAGTATACGGTAGCTCAGAAATTGTTTGCTGTACTCGATCGAGAACATAACTAGGCTGGCCCGTGACGGATTCATCAAACGCGAGCACCCCTTGCTCGTGGAGGCCGTTGCTTTCGCCGAACGATACCACCGATCCGATTTGCAACCCCGATCGAATCGACTTGAAGTTTCCGTGGCGCACGGAACAGCCCCCTCTAACGCCTATTGCTGGTCTGTCAAACGCTCCAGAGATCGGTTCCTGTTGACGCTAGAACAACGTCGCCTCCATCTTTTCGTTTCTCTTTCCTCGTATCTGGTCGTTCGATCTCTGCCTCGACTTGCCACTTTATCTCGGAGCAAAGATCTCGGCACCGGTCGGCGGTGTGACGCGTCGATGATCAGGTGATCAGAGTTACCCCCCAGGGACGTCGATGAATCGCGTACCACGGTGGTCGACTACTGGCACAGACGCGTATCGATGATCCTCGTCGAGGAACTTAAGAGCCAAAGACTGACAGACAGAGAGTGCCGAGCGTAAGACAGAGAAGGGAGAAGAAAGACGGTCGAAGAACAAGAGGAAGCCGTCTGTTGCGAAAAGGCTGCAACGAACGTGGAACTAATGTCAACGGCGATCCAGCCGCTTTATATATAGCCGCGCTATCGTCGTCGATAACGTCCCACGCCTCTCCGCCCGGGCGCACTAATACACCGACGTTGATAACAACCGACTGCAATGCGTCAGTGGACGGAACCGTGTGGACTTACCGATATCTTCGAAAGCAACGTTGGATAACTCGTTATGTTACGGGAGATGAAAACGGCGCCAGTTTTGCCAACGTTTGGAATGCCAACGATGATCGATGATCGTTCGTCAGTGTCTTATCTCGAAAGACAATACGTTTCGACGAACACGGTTTGTACGAACGAATAACATTTTTTTTTTATTGTTATTATTATTATTATTATTTTCTAAATTATCGTGGATCTACATCTCCAAAAACGAAAGAATTTATCGTTATTCCCAAAATTTTCTATCTCGTCGTGTCTTCGAGTAACGTACAACAGCGAAAGTTTCGAGGAATCGCAGGGAATCGTCGAGCTATCTTAACTTGGACGTCAGCTGGATGATTCGAACGACGTCACGTCTAATCATCGGTAGCAGCTTCTGAATCGATCTGTAAACAGTCGTCGCAACGAAAACCGATGGCTCCGTGCGTCGAGCGAGGAAGAGGATGACGACAGGTACCGTAATCATTCAAGATTCGCACTCGGGAATCCTATTCAAAGTTCCTCTCGCGACAGACATCCCCGCCTAGCGGATGAGAACAAAGCTCCGCGTAGGTATCTCTGAGAAGTCGGCGCAACGTTATCGCGACTCGCATTAACGCGTTGCCGCGAATGGGCGTTCGCAAGCTGAGTCAATAGACCTCGACTCGAGTAATTCAGCATTAAATTCAACGATAAAACGTTTCAGCATCGCAAGTAGCACGACGTGGTCGCACCGTGGGTGGGCCCCCTCGCGCTTACGTTTCAAAATTGTCGATTGGGCCAAGGTCTCGTCCAGACCATACGCGAACGCGTGTTTTCCGAACAATCGTAACGATATTAAGGATCGTGATCGATAAATTGGTCGCGATCGCGGTTCGATCGACGATAATGGGGGACACCGGCCGATTCTTCGACGGAGGATCGCGTTGATAAAAGTTAGAACAGGGGGATCGTGAACCGATGATCACGTGGCCGGGACTATCGAGAACGTGCGAAATAAAACACGTCGAGTACGTTCGAACCGCGACGATTTCAAGGAAGAAGAAGGAACTTGACACGGAGTGGTGACGGGCAAATAAAACCAGACCCCCTCCACGAAGTTTCAGTGGAAGCGGCGAGGTGCGTCGCAGTAAACGTCTGACGTCGAGTCCCGGGCTATCTTAACGAAGAAAAAATTTCGAGTTACGCAAGCGGTGTCTCGTCACGGACCACCAATCGCGACTGCTAGTCGTCGGATTCGCGGTATCGAACGGATTACACGAAACTAATCGCGTTCGATGCGAGTAGGGGGCAGCTGCTCGAAAGTCGAATCTCCGTGGGTGCATTCGGACCGGTCGAGACGATCGATTCGAGCTCGTTTCCGCTGATGGCCCGACCTTCAATTTATTCCGACCCTCTAGCGTTCGACCATCGCGCGCAAACAACCTTGCGTGCGACTGAAAAGATCAACGAGCCGTCAATAATCATCGTGGATTCGATCGTGGGTCGAGCGATCGCGTATCTCTGGTATTGCGGACTTAACCGACTCGGATCGTATTTGCAACGATTCTCGATGTTACCGAAAATATCTTAGAAATTTCAGTGGAGTATCGATGAACTATAGTGTGTCAAGGTTACGGTTACGATTACGAGGATCATCTGGCTTTTGCTTTCGAACGAGCAAACAAGAATTGCTTACGAAACTGTCTTCGAGAGGAAAGCGGCGTTTCCGCAGCAGATGCGTGTCAACCGACCCTGAACGTTACGATAAATGGACCGTTCTCTGCGAAATGAAAAATCGAGCGTCGCTGTTCGCTTGTTCCCCACGGTTCGATCTTTCGCGAACAAAACCAGGGAAACCGGGCGAGATTTGTGACCCTTCGAAAAGCGGACGAACTTTGCGCTCCATGAGAAAATCGCTCGACTCTCTTCGCAGCGTTCTCCGAGGACGATTCTTCGATTAATCTGACGACGTTCTTTTTATTACAGGGAAAATTTGGTGTTTTCGCGTGCAAGTGCCTGTTTCCCAACTTCGAATCGAACAGTCTCCGGTCTTCTCGGAATAATTTATCGACGCGAGACGATCGACGTTTCTTCGTCAGGATGCTAATCGAACGGCAATCTAATCTCCAATCGCGGGTCAGAATTGGTCTCGTGCGCGTTGGTAAACAAGCACCAGAGTCAAGATCAAGATCCACCTGTTACTATCAGAGGCAGCGGTTCTCAACCGGTTGCTAAAGCAAACTTTCATTATAGCATCTTTTCTTCTTTTTTATCCGTATCTCGATGGACTTGAACGATAAATAACACGGTAATCGAGATAAGCGTAGAAAAGAATGGCGATGTTCTTTCTTCGTTTTTTTCAACGCTGCGTGTATCGAATTTTTCTGGAAGATCGATTGTGCCAGCGGTCTACTCGAGATTGTCGAAGAACCGATGCTGACAACGTTCGTAAAAGCTATCTACGTGAGAAGTGGCACATCTCACTGGTTGTTAGATAAGAACACCGCGGGAGGTTCCACTGTATTGCCCGCGGTAAGATACGAATTTTGACATGGTACAAGCAGGATGTCGTTTCGCGTCGTTATCAGTCTGCGATATCACCGATAGATCCGGTACATAGAGCGCTTCGAAAAAATTACTTTTTTTGCCTCTTCGGGATCACGCGTTCGCTTCGTTCCGCGTATCGTACACCGCCCAACCTGCGTTATGGCACAAGAAACCATATCGTGCACGTCGTACACATGGGCGAAAGAAACTACGCTCGTGAAGAGATTAAGAAACGATCAAGAAGGCATTAGGGGGTTGGGCATAATAAGAAGGGGACAAAGAGCGGTGGCGCGAGCCACATCCTGATGGCGACACGGCAGATGCCAGACGGAAGATAGACGTTAGAGGAAGAAAAAATTAAGGATTTCCCGAGGAACACGGGCCGCCATTGTCTGTCGATCTTAACTCGAGGATGATCAACGTCCGGTATATACCTGGTCTCTCGACTTCTAACCGATCGTATCTTACAAATTTTCGGCACGTCGCTTTTCATTTTTCCGTGACAACTCGACCCACGTTTACAGATACACGCGTTGAAGAGTCGTGACGTCCGTTCCACATGGATGACGAAACTGTATGCAGAGTGTTCGCGCGCGATGTCGGTAGAGCAGCGTTACCACCAATCTGTTTTTAGAAGGATTTATCGGTGAATTTAAGATACGCAACTGGATACGCAACAAAATTCGACGAATAAATTTATCCGTACGAAAATCGTATAGCAGGTGGTACGTCATCGATGGATCGATGGGCGAGGATGAAAATTTATAAGAGGCGATTTTTACGGTTCGGCATCGTGAATGGTTGCGTGCAACCGTGATACCGGCTGCCGGCCTTAGATACCCCCAGCGGCCCTACGCGAAGATATTAACGAATATGGTACCAACAGCTTTCTCTGGTCCCTTGCACCGAATGGATTCCCACCCCTCGTCTCGCATGACACCCCACGGACCGAACTGCCGGCGTCGGCGCGCTTTGATCTCGAGGAACGCGGCGAACAGGTAGAAGAGACCGAGAAAAGGAAGGGAAAGGATGAAAAGGTTGAAGGAGAAAGACGGACAGCCAAAGACGGAGATTCCAGCGGGACCAATGAGATCCGGACCCGGCTCTAAACTCGAGAAAATATGTTCGGAGTTTTTAGATTGAGATCCGCCGGAGATAGCCCTTTCCCTTGATCCTTCCACCTCTCCTTTCTTCTCCTCCTCTCTTCTTTTCTCTCTCTCTCTCTCTCTCTCTCTCTCTACTCTCTCTGCTTACCTCTCCTTGTCGCGCAGCTTACGCGTCCATGGAACGCCGAAAGAGGTCTCTCCACCCCCTGCCCCTACCGTCAGCCTCTCCGATCTTTCATTTAGATTTGATTTCGGTATTCCACCGGCGAAACATCCTCCACAGGCCCAGAGGGAATTTCCGAGATCGCCGACTCGCCAACGAGAGAATCGTTTTCGGTAGCTGGACGCGGTCTTGTCTTTTATTTACTAATGGACGCGGGCACAGGATCGGTATCCAAGGCCTCGCACAGGAATTATAGCTTTCCCCGAGCAACAAGAGGATTATAGGGGAAACACGATTCATCGGCTAGTTTAAAGATCCGTGGTCGTCTGTCGGGAGTCGGGTCGAAGGTAGAAGAAGGGAAGGACGCGGCGGTTCACGGACCTCCAAGCAAGAATTTACACGGCACCCGTGTGTTTGCGGCGTTTTAACTCGCAGCGAAGCAACGAAACGCGTATATAGAACGCGTGGCACTTTGCGTGTGGCTGCCGCTACAGAAATACCCTGTGAACAGAGAGGGTGCAGGGTATCGGAGCTCGCGAGGACGGTAGAGGGTCGCAGTCGGTCGCGCAGCGGGGGTTGAAATTCCCGTGGTTCGCTCGCGGTACCGCGTCGTCTAACGTAGACGTCCTCGGCGCACATTTTTATTCGATCGCGCTGTTGGGGGTCGGAACGGTCGTGGTTCTGCTCTTTTTTCCTCTCGCTGCCTCGCCGGCAACCGATACCGACGCGAGCCTCGAGTGCCGTGAGAGAAGCACGGCCGTCGAGGGAAGACCGTGGCCTCTTGCGTCTTTCGCGAGGGCCAACGCCGATGTATTCCGTGAAACCCCCGCGGTTACTACCTTCGATGACTCTTCACGCTACTTCGATCCCCGTTCGATCGATCTCATTCCCGGCAAATTTCGTCTACGAGTGCTTCCTAGTCGAAGCGTTTCCGTTTCTTTCCCACAACTCTCAGCGAAGTGACCGACGTCGGGCTGACTTGCGACCGTCGACCAGCAGCTTTGTCTCACGGGACGGAGTTTGGACTAATTCGAGTGCAACCACCGGATCCGTCTACTTATTAAGCGAACTCGAGGAACCCTAGCCATCGTCGAACGGTTTCGTCTGAATGCCGAGCACGGACCCTCCAACACGGTCTAACAGCTCGGATTATTCCCTAGCTTTTCTCGAACGCGAGAAGAAGGAAGGCGTTCCCGGGCG
Organism: Bombus waltoni; assembly: GCA_014737395.1. Taxonomy (NCBI): domain Eukaryota; kingdom Metazoa; phylum Arthropoda; class Insecta; order Hymenoptera; family Apidae; genus Bombus; species Bombus waltoni. The sequence goes on from JACXII010000053.1 coordinate 674,376, forward strand.
TCTCAGCCAGGTAGCCGAACCAATTAGAATAATTGTCGTCTCTCGAACGATCGTTCGGTTGAACCCGTCTCGAGGATCGCGTCACTCGCACGGAATCCACGAAATCACGGCCGGCAGAGTCGAACCGCGGTGACCTTGCGGGGTAACACGAGATCGGCGACGAGGACGCCGCTGGGGATGAACGACGTATCCTTTGGTGATTTATCACGTTTCAGGATGGAATATTAATATCGGTATGGCGTGCGCCTCCGGACCTTTTCCAAGCGTCACGAGCGTCCTCGGTCGCGCACACCGAGTCGCGTCGAACCACCGTGCACCGTGTACGTGTGCACACGTCTCTGGATCACGATGCACGCACACACCTTCTCCGTAGGTATTACGAACGGGACAGAGGATAGCTACCGGTCACAGCAGGAGAGCACGCCGGGGGTCCTCTACCTCTCTGCCGACTCGAACCTTGCTACCGAGAAAGAAGCGAACTTTCGTTTCTCCTCTCTTTTCCTCTCTACCCTTCCCTCCCACCCCGCCCCTTCCTTTCCCTTCCCTTCCCTTCCCTTCCCTTCGCTCCTCCGCGGCCGTCTCTTCTTCTTATTCTTCTTTCTCCTCTTCGTGGTCCCGCTTCGCGTTCCTCCTGTTCCCTTCCCGGCGACGGCGCTACCGTCTGCTGATTCGTCGAGCCTGTGCGGTCACGTGACCGCTTTATAAGGAACACGGCGCCGTCGATCGCGACACTCGCCCGCTGCGCTTCCTTTCGCAAGCTACTTCTTCTCGTTGCTTTCCTACGTTTCACGTTACACGCTCTGTTTGCTTTCGATTTTGCAAACACCTGTCTTTAGAAGCTAGTTAACGTCGATGACTAGGCTGCGATTGCAGGTTCCAAACCGCGTTACCAACGTTTCCGTTCACGTTGCTTCGACGCTCTCGAGTTCACACCCGACGAGGAGCAATCGTACAAGCGACAACGCGATCGCGACTATCTTATCGCACTCTTTAAACGCTGCAACCAACGACTATGTATCGCGCCGCTACTGGGACGATCGGAAGATAACGCTTTATTTTTCTATAAGGCTCTGTTCGTAAGTCGGCTCGGGACGATGGAGCGCGCGATAACAGGTCGAACGGTAGCCGGTTGTACCTCGATCGAATTTCAGCCTAGACGCGAACGTAAATGGATCGACGTCGAGTTCGATCGGATCGGACGACGAGAACATTCGCTCCGAAAGCTTCTCGCTTTGCGACGCACTCTGCTCCCCTCGAGCTTTTCGAAAATCTAGTCGACCTTCCCAGGTCTCAGATGATTAGAAGACGGCGAGAAACCGCGAGCCGCGAACAACGCTCCCGACCGTTAGACTTTCTCACGCGCGATACACCGATTCTGCGTTAAATATCGCGCGTGAACCGAATCGCGTTATCGATCGTCCGCTCTCCACCGTTATCCCGAGCCGTGTTTCTCTCGTCGTACGAACACCGATACGACAGACTCGTCGAAAACGTCGCTGTGTTTCGCGCGACGAATACGAAGAGCGATGGGCGCGCGACGCGCGATCTCGTTCGATAAACCCAATTACGAAGAGGCGAGGAAGATCGATGCATGAAAGTTACGGGAACGACGCGAGGAGCGGCTGGGTTACAAAGTTGCCAAGTCCGAGGGCATCGAATTCAAGAACCGACAAGACGAGCGAAGATCGTTTGGATCACGTGAAGAGAGAGCGCGCGAGATAGGCGGTGGTTCCACTCGCCGAGGCAGGAAGAAGATCGAGGAGAAGCCCCCGCGGCGGGAGGTTTTAATCTTCAATTCCGAAAATCAACGTAATGTATTCCTCCCCGAGGGGCCCGGCCTGTTCCCGACTTAGAACAGGAGGGGGAAGTACGAGGGAGACGAGAGCGCAACCTGTAATTTCAACGCGAGCGGACTAAGTCGTCGGTAATATGGGAACCCAGAGCTGGTATAACGGCTCATTTCCATAATTCGTTCTTTAAGCATCATTTTTAATAGGCCCCTGGCGCCGAGCGAACAGGGCTTTGGCTTCTCTCTCTTCTTCTCTGTCCGTTTCTATCGGTTCTTCGTTGCTGCGAGTCGACGACGGTCCCGAGCTTAAGGTCCAGAGACGAGTCACCGGCAGACCCCCGTCGAGACTACAGGGTGTCGCTTAAACTTCCGTTGCCCTTTATCCGTGACCCCGATGACATCTTCATCGCGTGTTTCATTCGCCACGATAGCGACTCTACTCCCGCCGCGCCTCACTAGGAAGTTGTAAAGCTCCTCCAGCGTCGTAACGATGCGATCGGTTAACGGTTCGCCGCTGCCTCGGCTGCGATATCTTGTTTTCTTCATTTCGCCGTTTAGCCTTTCGGCGTTTAAATGTTTAAAGTTACGCCGGCACGGAGTTGCTCGATGAAACGATAGAAATTGTCGAGAATCGTTTAACTAGAAACGCGTACGGGTATTCGAGAGTAGTAGTTTCTTCTTCGTCGTGAACGTCGCGAACGTCGTGAACGTCGTTGAGCGATCCAGGGGAGACCGAGCGTTTTACCTTGTCCGAGAACCTGACGGGAGGACCCCTTGGATGGTTCACGAGGTCAAAAATAAACAGGCAAAGTTTTACTTTCCTCAAACACGTTTCGTGGGCCCCTCCCGTGGGCCGTGGCCGGTCCCGAACATCCGAACGTCCTTCGCACGTTTCTCGATTTCTGGAAGGAATGCAAGTACGCGCGCACCGGATAGGAAGGAAAATATTTGCCAACTTTCCCCTGTTTACTCGGCTTTTTGCCGTACAGAGATACATACAGAAATACAGCGTCCTAAACCTATGCAGATGAGCGGCGAACAAAAATCTGAATCCCGAGGAGGGAGGATTTATCGGTTCTCGGTCGATCGACGGTTTCTGAGAATCCCTCGGACCTTCGATCGACCATACGCGACGAGGCAGCGAGAGTTCGCGCATCTCCCGAAGGGTCTTTAATCTCGCTGCTCAACCCGCCCCCGAGACCTGACAATTAATCACGAATTTCACACCACGATCGGAGCGTAGAGAAGAAAGGAAGGCAGAGGAAAGGTGGGAGGATTCTTCGAGGCTTCTTTGCCGCGTCTCAACCGGACCTACGCGGTCCGCTGCAATGAATAGAACACACACCGCACCGAGGAGGGGAGGAGCTCGAGCGTGCAACGGAACCGTGGAAGTTTGGTGTCGGTGAGACGAATCGCTAAACTGGGCTGCATTGACAAATGATTCGAACGGTTTGTGGCTACGAAACCGGAGGACCTCCCACATCGAGCCTGCACACGCCTCGTCCCCCGAGCTTTCGTGGTTCCTCGTCGTACCTCCCTCGTTCCCTCTTTCTCCTCTTTTCTTTCCGCTGCTCAAGGTTGCGGACACGTTCCCGAATGACACGGTCCTCCCGGATTAAAAATAGCATCACCACGACCAACTTGGACTCTCCGCGTTTTCGCTATTTCCTCTACGTCCCAGTGGCGGATCGTCGCAGTCTCGATTCACTACCGAACGTAAACGAGATCCGAAAGTTGGTAAATTTCGCGAGGCTCGCGGATAATACGTGGCTCGCGGTCGTCGTAACCGTTGCTTAGAAATCCGCTCCAACTCACCGGCTCTTGCGAGAATCCCCTAGCCAATCGGTTGTTTCTAAACGAAGCTCTTCGATTCGCCGAGACGGTAGGATAAAAAGATCGAACCTTGTGATTAGAAAAGCGATCATTCAACTACCCAACGAGTAGAAAAGAGTGGTATAGAAAGAAACGGTGTGCGATGACAATCGTACATTCGTTCGCCGCAGAGAGTCGCAACCTAGTCGAGATGTAAACGTTTCTATGTAACAAATTGATCGGTTTAGGTAGTTCTTGGGTCGGTATACAACGTGTACCGAATCAGGGAGAAGAGAGTGGCACCAAACGCGCCGAGACGAAACGCGAAGAGGATTGAACGCGGACGTTGCGAAGCTCTATAGGGGGTCGGTGTAGCAAGGGACGAACAGGGCTCCTCTTACAAGCTATCTCGATTGTTATAAGTACGCGCATAGAGCTGGCCGAACTGCTCGATGCTTATGGTGGTTCACGTGGGACGAGACGGCGGCGCGACGCAAGACACCGTAGCATACCACACACAACGCGACACCTCGGCTCCGAGTTAACCGAGGACTCCACGAGGACCACACACGAAGGATCGCCCTTCCCCCCTGCTTTTTCTTTCTCCGTCCACACCACCGTGGCCTTCCTCCTTCCATCTTCCATGCGAAACCAAAGAAAAAAAAAAAGCCGGCAACCCGAACGGGAGAAGGACGCGCGAGCGAGCGAGCGAGAGACCGACCGTCTGAAAACCGAGAGGAGTCACTTAACCACCTTGCTATTAAACGCGCCCGGGAAGTAGCCATAAAGGCGCGATACGCTCGCGAACCGGCTCGTTACGAAATCGCACTCGTGACATTGACCAGTGGCCGGAAGCGCGATTTTTTGCCGGATCGGGTGCGCACGCCGTTCGCACAAACGTTGCGATCAATTTCTCCTCGCGAGGCAATTTGATTCGTGAGACGCGCAACGATGGGTTGAACGGCCAGATCGAAAAAGAGACGGAGAATTCGCCGATTCCGTTAATTCTCTTAGCAGATGGTACGCGTAACGCTCGAGTCTCAGACCCTTTGCACGCACGTATCTCGTCGCTCGACGTCTCGAGACCCCTGGGAGCCAACGTTCTGGCTTGAAATTCTTCCTGGTAGGGAAGAGATTCCTTCGGAATCCTAATACCACGATGTTGGCAAAACAGAATCGATGGGTGGTAAAGTCCTAGCGCGACGCGGGTACACGAAGATCGAGGGGACACGAAGCAACGAAGAAGAGACTCTACTCTCGAGAAAGATTTATGCGGGTTGAAAAGGTCGTCGGCTGGCAGTGGCTCCCTCGGCAGGGGGTTTCCCGCATTGTTGCTAATTGCGCGTCTTAGCGGTGAAAACACCGACCTGGAGGTCCATTATACGACGAGGCTATAGAGAGGTTCGACGAGCGTCAACGACGAAGCGAATCGTTCGCTGGCACCTACGAGACACGAACCGGCCATCATCCTTGCAGATAACCCCGTAAACACTCTACAAAAGGAGCTTCTCTTTTATGACCGGCGTGCAATTCGTTTTTGCCTGCCGAGGAAAAGAGGCAGGGTTCGACGAGTTAGGAAAACAAGCCATTGATCGGTTCATGGCGTATTTCCGAACCTTTATAAATTTCTTAACAAATGACTCTCCTAGGAAGGTAATACATCTGGAAAACTAGATACATCGTGCATTCATTGTCGAAACATTTCCTGGATTGAGTATCTCTAAACTAAATGGGCAGGCGAGGATCGTGAAAGAGATCTTTGGACGTAGAGTCGAACGTAGAGTCGGCGTAACCTAGCATGTTGGTAAATACAGGAAAAGGAAAGGACGGTTGGAAACGATTCATTGTTCGATTCGTTGGTGTGCGTTTCAGATTGGGCCACGACCTCCGTTCGCGAAGGCCACCGCCGAGAGGCCGAGGCTACATTTAAGTGCGATCGATGCAGACGGCTGGCAAAAAAGTCGCTGGAACGCAGGATGCGTCGAGCGCAATCAGAGTTGCGAATCGGAGCGCGGTGGGGCTACACCGATCCCGATGCCGAGTTTTACTAACGCGTTCCGATTCGAAACGAGCGAATGGAGGTGACCGACAAAAAGGAACTATCGGAACACGAACAATGCGGAGAACGGAGGAAGGTGTGCGTTGACGTTGCGCGGACGGAGGCCATCGACATCGATGATCGACCTTTGAAAGCTTTCCACGTACGTATTATTACCATTTTCCTTGTACTGTTCGCTGAACAGTACCAAATTCTCCATGGACGGTATCGAGATAGAACGCGAAACGGATACTTCCTATAAAGTTGAAACGTTTCGAAGAAAGACGAGGTACGCGTAGATAGTCCCATTATTAAAACGAGGATACATCGCGACAAAGATCCGCGACGAGGGTTCCTTGACAAAAGGAACCGTTAAAGCATCGTCACTCCGCTCACGGACTCACCGGTTAGTCAGAAGTTGGCGGATTCCCACGTGGGACGCGCGTCGAAGGATGCGGGCCGAAAATATGCAAATTTATATTCGTATCCCGGGACACGATTCCTCATCCTGCCTGACTGGGCTGCCTGGTTTACTCACTTGCACGAACCCCGACGACCAACCTTCTTTTTCTCGCTCGCTGTCTCCCCTTCCTCCTCTCTTTCCTTTTCCAGTCATTACCATACGTGACCATAAATGAAACCTGTCTCCTCTATTCCCCGTAACAATGGAACAATCACGACGAAGCACAAAAGGGGACTCCTATACGTGTCTACGTGGACATACATATGCATCTTCTCGGGGGCCAACTTTCCTTCGATTCCCTTCCACGTGCTCCGTTATCCTTCTTCGTTCGACCGCGCGAGAGAAGCGAAACTTGGTCGCCAACGGTCCTGCGACAGGATACCGGTTCATCCTGTATCCCGGACCGGGACGATTCGTCCTGCGACCGGGACACGTGAAGTGTCCTTTTGTCTAGCGAAGATTAGGCCCGTGAATCTGACTCCGGAGACAACTGATCTAACGGTCGCGGGACTAACTTTACTTCCTAGATGATCGCCGTCTTCTATATAATTTTTTTTCGTCTCCTTTTCGTTAACGGTCAAGGGAACGTGGAACGGGGGACCAGTCCTCGGACCAGTCGGAGACTGAAAAAATACGTTGGACGGAGGAAAGCTTCTTCCTGCCACGAAGATTGCAAGAATTTTTGTCTAACGGACAAGATGAAATAGCGTCGTTGGGAGTGGGTCGATTCAATATGCGAGAAAGGTATACTTGGCGCAAGAGATATAGCGAGGTAATAGATCGAAGTATTAATTGGTGACAAAGATCGCGTTATCAAAGCATCTGGAATCTTCGAGAATCATTTGTGCATCGACACGTTTAATTTCCGTGTAACGTTTATAACATAATCTTACCATTTTCAAGTCCAGATACGATTCTTTTAAACGTAACAAGGAGGAAATAATCCTGGCTCGACATGGTACAATCCCGACAAACTATGTCTTCTCCAGCTTCTTCTTATCTTCCACCATGTATCTCAAATTACTGTTTCGTCTCTCGAAACACGTAAACTTTAACGCCTGATCGATAACGCACCTCACCGTATCTTTTCCACCGGCAATACTTAGGCAAACAACACGAGTCCTTTCCTAATTTCGCATGTAGATTCCCTTCACGACACTCAGAGAGAAAGAGAGAGAGAGACAGACAGACAGACAGACAGACAGACAGAGAGAGAGAGAGAGAGAGAGAGAGTTTCCTTTAAATTTTACCCCGTCGCTAAGATAGGGACGATATTTCTGAACCTACCTACACAACTGCCTACGACCTAAACCATTCAAACGTGTTCTCACGACGAATCGCTCGTTTACCAGCATGCAGGTGTCGAAGCCTCGAAATACTTAACTGGCTTCCGGTGGCGGCGGTAAAAGTACGTTACAGCCGGAACACCGATCTCCGCCTTCCAGTTTTTCTCGATCTAGATTCGAAAGATCCGAACGCGGTCCACGCTCCCGCACCTTTCAACGGGTCTGACCGATTTTTACGCAATCCCATTGAACATGACCTGCGGGTCATATTGTTGCATCGATGCACCGAATCGAAAGCTCGGAGGATCTTTTCTCCTCCTACCTGATCCGAAGATAATCCCATCCTGGGAGTATGGGGACATTATCCTGGGGAACCTGGCCCCCCCCCCATGGACTCAAAAATACCCTTACTATAGGGGTTTTACGACGAGCAGTCCCCCATCTTCCTTCCTCGGATGCATCGTTGGCCGATTTTTCTCTTTTATCCGTCCTCCGTCGAGCGTCATTGTCACGCTGCGGCGAATCTCGCCGCGGTGACGTTCGTCACCCCCTATTTTTCTCGCGACAACGGGCCAAGAGGGAAAAGAGAATTGAATTTTCGGTATATGGGGTACGCCGGTACGTACAGGCGTCGCACAAATAGCGCACGACAGGCGGCTGTTTGGAATTAAAAACGAACGTAGTATATACACAAAACCAGGTAACGAATTTTCGACCAACCTGGGAAAACAGTCGGATCTAGAAAGGTTCAAGTTGGTGCTTTCTATACAGCTGATTAATATACGGCCGAGATTCCGGATCAATGGCGTGGGCGCGTAGATCTTTGGTTCGCGTGGGTCTTTCCATGTTTGGTCTCGGCCGTTCCTTTCCCGCTGTAATATCTCGAGGATCGAGGAAAGGGAAGGGGCACGGGGGATAAAGGATACAGCCGTGCTCATTGTCAATCTTTATTAATTAAAGCGAGGTCAAAATCGGGCCCAGGTCTGGTGCTCGTAGAGTTTAAAATCTAATCTAAGATCTGGCCCGGTTTTCTCCCGTTGGTTTCATTCTGTTTTGTTCCCTTTCTTCCACGTCTAACCGACAATCGGACTTGTCACGGAGCAACGATAAGCGAGAAATATTTACTTGCTGCGTCGTCAAGCTATAGAATGATTCTCAACCTAATTCGAAAACTGTGGAGCTAAGACTATATCGATACGCGCGATTTGTTATCATAAGTTATTATCATCCCTGTGCGAGGACTGTACCGATCAGAGATTCGAGTCTTCGGCCAATTTGATCATGGGCAAGTAAGATAAAGTAAAACACCGAAGGTCGATATTCCGTCTTATTGCTACTCATCTGTCTGATATTTGTTCACACAAATTAGAGACTTCGCTCGTGTTTGGTTAAAGTACAGTGCATCTGTATGTATGTGTATAAGGTGGAAGGGAGATCGTGCGATGTACAATGCGTCTTTTTTAGTTAACTGTCACAGGAGAATGATCCCGTAAAAGCGACTGCACCGATTCACCGACAAAACGAAATTCATGGAATCGTTTGTCGAAGGATTTGGCAGTCGTCGAACGAACGACACCTTCGCTGGAGTATTTATTCACCGGCGGTAAACCAAGTTCCGAGAATTTGCTCGTCTTTCCGCGGAGCGATCGGTGGAAGGCGAGCAGGTATTATAATTTGCACGTCTTCGGTCGAATTTTGCGAGTTCCGTAAACATTTCACAAGCGACTGGTTCTTCGCATCTCTCACCCGTCCGTAGAAATTTGGGAAACTGGTTTGAAAGGTCCTTCGAAGCTGTCGTTTCGTAGAACCTCCGGGAGATCGATAGCTTCTCCCGAAAATCCAATCGCGATAAACGCGCCGATCATTTTCGAAACGTCGAACGACAAAGGAGAAGAGAATCGAAAACGACAGCCACGAAATCTTTGGTCAGAGCTCGAGCTACGCACTTTGAGGCCCCTTGGCGCGTAGACTATCGTACCACGTATGTATCATTCTTTCCCGAAGCGAAACATACTCGTATCATAGCGAAATTATCGATTGTCGCAACTGTGTTCGCAAGGTAGGTGACGTTTCGATAAATATACATGATCACGTAATCGTTCGTCAAGAATATGTATTAATCGAAGAGACGCAACTGATTCGAAGTGTTCGGGTCTCCGCGTTGGATCTCCCCGCTCGCGAGGGGAAAAGGCGCGACATTCGGAAGCAAGAGCTCTGCCAACATCGTTTTTAAACTCGCTAAGAGCAGAAAGAAAATCTTAGAAACTCACCAACAACGAGTGGAGGCGATCCGCCGGTATTTCCTTTGACACATCGGGCTCCCTCGGTGACCGAAGCGACGAGAAAAATCCCCAAGAAGAAAACGGAAGTCACTCTTGACGCGAAGTCGTCGGTGGTAAACAATCGACTATGCGGCACACCGCATATCCGGCCAAGTATCAGACCGCAAACACCAGGTAGAAGATGTTCGAGGCACCACGTGCTCGTTCGGATACACGTCCAGAGGGCTAGGATCGTTGAGTTCTCGAATGTCCAGACCGAGGCTGCGGCCGATTCGCGTGCTTTTCAACTTTTTCACGACGTTCTCGTCTGGTAACGGCAATTTCACGCTCTCGTTCAAGACACGTGCGCGTACGAGGCGACGAACGAGGAGGCGACGAGGTGGAGAGGAACCGCGCAGCGACGATCGGACGAATGAAAAGGACGACGGACGAATGAAAAGGACGACGGACGATGATAAGTGGTGGAAACGTAGAGGAAGTATTCGCAGGAAGAGGAGGACGAAGAAGAAAAAGGAGGAAAAGGGAAAAAAAGAAGAGGAAGGAGAAGAAGAGAAACGCAACGCGAGTGAGTCACGAAAGGTCCAAGTCTGAATCGAACTACCACTTTCCAAGGATGCTCGGTTCGAACTGAGAGCACGAAGAAGTTCCTCGCGAGTCCCTGCCTCGGGTGTGGGTTTTCGGTTCGTCTTTCCCGTTTTTTCCCTCCGTCTCTGTCTTCCTCCGGCCTCGGTTTCTCTCTCTGTCTACGTGGGTTCTCGTGGCATCGTCTTCTCTTTCTCCTTCCCTCGATTTCGTTCTCGCTCTTACCTATAGCGTTTATCCTTGTCCCACTTGCGTTCTCTCCCGTCAGGGCCGACGATGGTGCGGCGTTTGTGGGCCCCCAGGGCCCCTCGGAGGCGGTCGCCGTAGCGAGCAGAGTGGGGAGACCCCTAACCTAACTTAACCCGGACCAAACAGCCCCCACTACCTGACACCCTCAACCCTTATCCCTTCCACTTAGTCGGGACGTGTCTCTTCTACCTCGATGCCTCTCTTTCTCATCTTCGTTCTCTCCTTTTCTCCCCTTGCTCTTCGAACCGCTGTAGATCCCAACGAAAGAACCGAGCCGTTTCTACGTGTGTCGCGTGTACCGATCGCGATCGTGTCTCGGTTTGCCGATGCGCGATGCAGCTGCGACAGGAATACCTCGATCGTCTCTTTTTCTCGGTTCCTCTCTCTTACGGCTCGATGAATCATTTATCAGGCGAGACATTTTTCGTGACCTGGATGCGTCGCGGCAGGAACGTGGTAATTACGTGCAATTAATAGAAACGCGTGATTAAAATGCAGTGGTTGCGGAAACGAGCCGCTGCGTCTCGACCGACGAGACGACGCGTCTGCTCACGGCGACGAGGACGACGGAAGGGATCGATCAAGTTCGCCGAATCTATTTACATGAATTCCAGATTCGTTGTCGCGGACCTACCGCGGCGCGATCTCGGATCGATCGACGTCGATCCTCTCTCTAAACGTCGAAACTCGTGGTTGGCCGTACTCGAGGGGGCAGCCGGCGCTCGCGTCGCCTTTAATTCGGGCCAGTCGATCGGACGAAAAACAAGTGGGCATTGTCGAGAGAAAGGAAGGAGGAAAAGAGAGAGAGAGAGAGGAGATGGCAGCGCTCGGTCGCGGCCTCGCGACGAAAGAGTTATTGCGGTTGCGTTCTTTTTCGAACGCGGTAGTAATATATTCGTACGGGAGCTCGTGTCGCGCGGCCAAGCCTCACGCACACGGATCCGTTTCGTCCGTCTCCAGAAGAGGCGGCGGCGGCTGGGAAAAAGAGAGAGAAGGAGAGGAAGGAGTCGCAGCCGGGAATAAGAAAGCTTCGCAAGGGACTCCCACAGGGCAACCCACACGGTCGAAAGGAAAGGACACATCGGGTTCTCGCGCTCGAGCGCGGTCGTCTGGCCGTGTGCGTTCGTTCGGTTAGGTGGCGCTGCGTGAATCGCGCACGCGGTGCGTAACGGAATCGAGGGAAATTTTATTCCGCCGCTGATCATCGTCCCAAGTCCGGACTTTGTATGCGCGAGGAAGATCTTTGTCCGTGAGGTCTTCCCCTTTGCCCGAACTGTTCAGTGTGGTCGATTCGGTGGAACGAGAATCTCGACGAATAACGAAAATTGCCGAACGGATCGCGAGGTTGAACGAACCGCGATGTCGAAACTTAGAACGGCCGTGTACTCTGTATCGAGTCGTAAGTTTGTCATTCTAGAGACGATTCGAGACGATTTAACTACAAGATCTCCTATAGACACTCAACCGGTCGAGGATCTAGACTCGATACTATGTTCGGACTTGAACGAGCGAGCATGCGTCGTGTAATGCGGGAAAATGCATCGCAGATGGAGAATCATCCTAATATACCCCGGGAAGACGTAGGCAGACCTGCCCCCTGCTTCGAATGCGTTTCGCTGCTCGTATGCGTGTGCCTCTGTGCGCATTGCTGCGAGCAACGTGTACGCACACGGACACACGCGTCCGTCCAACTCGTCTCTGTGCACGCACGAGTGCGTGCTTTCGTTCGCGTTACATTCGCCGTGCGAGATCCCGCGAGTCTCCTCCGAAGATTTAAGGTAGCCTGAAAGATTTGCTGGCCGAGTTTAAATTTAAATCGACTTTAATTTGCTGCGCAGAAAATCGCGCTTCTCCGCCACTGCCATCCGTCCAGTCTCGTTGGCCGCTCTCCCTCGAATCCACATCTAGATCGAGATCGATGCGATCGACAAGACAAAATTCGTTGAACGATTTCACCCTTTTTCTGGATCGCCAGAGAGATCCATTGTCGTTTGTCGCGCGTTTCTCTTTCGTTTTCGAGGAAAGTGCGCGCCAGTCGACGATTATCGTCCGATCGGCCACGCGAGATTTCGTTGTCGATTTACGCGACTGACAACGTACCGTTATCCAGCGACGTTCCATCCAGTTTATTTGCTTATTTTAATCGCGAGGCTGGACACGCTTCGGATCGATCCGGCCATCTCGATTCACCTTCTCGTCTCGGTCAGGTTTGCCTCCCTTTTTATACGGGCGTGCATTTGTCATTCGTGAAGCAACGACGATCGTGGCTCGGAGATTTATTCCAGCTCCAGGCTGCTTTCACGGCGCGCCGCATCCTCGCTGACAGAACCAAAATTTATTTCTCAACGTTTCGCGACGCCCGCTCGTCGAAATGTCCTGTAAATTACCTAGCAGCCGTTGACTACCTTCGACCACGTCGGTAACCGCACTTTTTCCCCGATTTTATCGAAAATACTGTCGTATAAAGAGTCGAACCGCGCGGAATTTCCTTCGAAAAAAACTTTCGCCCGTGACGAAACAACGTACTTATACATAATACGTACGGGCTTACGTACTTAAATCATATTTCCTTGCTCCTAGAACGAAGAATTCGTTCTCTGGCGGTTCCGATGATACCAGTCGGTTGCTAAAATTTCGAAAGACCTACCGCAGTAAATCGGGTTAATTACACGAGCAGTGGTGTGCCGCGATCGGTGAATGAGCAGACACGAGCATGGTGGTCCCAATTAGGTCAGTCGGGACGCCAAAAAAGGACTCGCGTTACCGTCCTTTGGGACTATGACCAGTCGATCGACGATCGCTCAACGTTGTTGCTTCGTCAAATTTTCCGGACCCGAGGATTTCTTCGTCCGTTGGAAAGAGTCCGGAAAATGTTTTACAAACGATCGTCTTCCACATGGAGGTTATATGTACGTACACGTTTTCGCTGTACTGTATTCGATAAGCTTGGGGAAGAAATTTAGAAGACTGTAACGACGCGAAGATTATTTATCTTGACACGCGTCGGAGATGCAAAGTAGGAGTATAGCAGAGCTTGTGCGGAGTAAACCGTGATGTTGCGTGGGACAGGACCAGCCACGGAGGCTGCGTGCTCTGCTGGGGGCGGCTTCTTGCTTCTTTACTTTTTTCTCCTCGCGTTCCCTTTTTATTTCTCGCTCTCTCCCGTTCCATCTTGTCCCACTTGCGTTTCTTTTTTCCCTCCGACCACTTTGCCCCGAATGGAGCAACGAAAGCACGCCGTACTCTTGAAACGCCCACAAAATGATTGATTTAAGGAGCCAGGACGCGTCTGCCTCGCTTTCGACGATATACTCCGCGATGTCTGGGCTAACCACGAACTTCTTCGAAGTTGTTTCGTTTCTATTTTAACCTCTGTTTAAACTTTTCCTGTTCTTCCACTCAGTCGTGTTACCTCGATAGATATTTATCGACAAGACGTCGTCCACGATTTTATTTCTCCGATCGCACGTCTCGATCGTCTCTAAAAGTTTCTATAAAATAATGGCAAATTGCTCTCGAGTCTGTTTTAAAAACGTACAACCTCTCTCCGTTGGTGAATCTAGTCGCGTTACTTCAAACTCATCAGAGCTCAGTGTTACGATCTAGAGATACAAGATGAGAAACTAGAAAAGGGAACTCGATCGGAGCAAAGCGTAGCCAGACGTGGGACAGGACGATTCGCGGAGGTTGCATGCTCTCTGCTGGGGGCGACTTGCTTGTCTCCTTCCTCTCGTGATCCTTTCTCCGCCGTTTCTCTTCAACAGCTTCTCCCCTCCTTGTTCCTACGGACTAGACGATCGAGCGACGATTCCCGCTCGAAAGCGGCTCGTGATCCTCCACGTTCGCTCTTCGACCCAGGACACGCGCGGTACCTCTAGGAAACGGGTCTGTACATTCATGTTCGAGAGGAGGGAGCAACAGGTGGACGAGCACGTACGCCGACCGAAAAATAGGGCCAAGTCATGAAACTCGCGTCTCCGTTATCGATAACATTATACATCGATACAAACCATGTCGTTATCCGTAGTCTTTAGTAGCCAACTTTGTCGTTTTCGTTGTTCCCATTCGTTCGTTAACTATTTTTCACTTATCGTCTAGTACGTCGTTGTTTTATTGGCATTTCGTTTGGATCGTTGGTCGTACGAACAAAGGAAGCGCGCTAACGATGTCTCGCGAGTGAAGAACGCTAGGAGGGAAGGAGAAAGGCATAGTGAATCTCTCGCGTTGATTTTTTGACACAGCTCGTGACTTTGATACCCCTATAACTTTTTTATATCGCGGTCAATAACAATTTCGTCCCGTTACGCCGTTTCCTCAACTTGTTGCTAGCTTTTTATCGTCGACGTCCGTGTCTAGAATTCTTGCGATAAAGTTGGAACGGAGTATGCGCGGTGATAGTTGTATACTATAGATACAAAGAGCGGCCGGTTTATCTCAATTACCGCTACTCCCGCAACCGCGTCGAGCAGTTGGTCGTTTAATTCGCAGTTTGCCCGGTATCGTTCAAATAAATAACGATAGCAGAACGGCCGTTTATCATGCACATCCATAATGTACAGCCGTTTTTCTTCTTCTACTTCCATCTCTCTTCGCGAAGTTCACGTCGCGATACCATCGTCGAGTGTTTTCGCCACGTTGCCAGCCTCCTGTTACCAGCCACCAATTTAATTTGCCCGCCCCGAGCTTCTCAAATTGTGCCATCAATAAGAATATCGATCGATTAATGATTTACGTTCGACGTAACGAACGTCGCTCCTTTAACGATAAATGAGTTTCTTCTAAGTGGAAATAGACGGAGACGGAATAAAGGCGGTTACTACGCTTCACCTTTCCCTTACCGTTACTCCGTCCCTTTTTTTTTTTCACCAAGATTCCCTGCGTCTCGCGTGGGTGCACGCGGACATCACGATACCGAACCCATCCTTTTTGAGCTTCTATTCGACGAGGCTGACCCTGAATAGGGATCCCAAGGGCGCCTACGTAACCCTGCCCGCCATTGTGGACACGCCAACCAGTTTCCATCTCGGATCTCCTTTTCACGCTCTTTCCACCGAGTTGCCGCGGAAAGATACGCTCACGCGAGTGCCCTGGTCTTTCTACGTATCTCTGCTCTTAGATTTTATTAGTACATATACGGTAGAACTTTGCTTATATGGACTCTCTTCGATGGAGGAAAGTAGCAGTTTATTTAAACCGAGATCACGTAATAAGAGTCCGCTCGTTCTCTGCTCCATCTGGTCGCATACTTTTCGATCCGATCGGGCACCGACTAAAGTTTCGTTCAAACAGATGGACATCGTACGCTGATATCGGCAACTCGGAAAGAAATATCCACGTCTGTGGAACAAAGTCGAGTATTCGGATGGCAAAGGTGCGTTTTCAGCAACTTCCTTTCGCTATCTTTCGCTCACTGACGTAATGGCGATCTTCAAACTGGACGCATAACCAGTTTATTGGAATGATACAAAAGTATCGCGAGACGAGTTTCGGATCCAGGGTCAAGGAAGCGCGATGATGTAACAAGTTCCACCGCCTGCCTGGCTCTTTTTTCCTTTTCCGGCCGATTTCTCTTGCGCGGGCGCCGCTGCGCCGTTTCATTAATAATTCGATTGTGTATCTTATCTGACATCTACCGCGACCAATAATTACGCGGCCAACGTATATCCGAATTTGCTCGTCGTTACCATCTGCCACGGACGATTGACTAGATACAACGGAGATAACCAGCCCACCTGACCCGTCCCTTCGTGCTCCTTTCATCCATGGAAATTTTCCCGATTGCTTCCAGCTACGAATTTCTTTGCACGCGTCCGTCCGACTTCCGTACGAGGTCTTTTTAACACTTTGACGAACAGCCACGCCGAAGTTGTCTTAAATAATTATCATTATCGAATTGTTTAACCCTTTGTGACATTTGATATTTTCTCGGAATAAACTGACTTGTTTTCGTTACGTAGGTCTCATCTACCGTTAGGATTAAGTTTCATAAATATTAGATAGCGATCTTGTCCATAGCATATTTCTGTCTCAGTCTCTCTACCGTATTAAAGTCCGATGATTTCAACAAGAGCGATGATAATACCATAAAATAATAATGAAACAATAGTAAGTAATATAGTTGCAATAAGCGATACAACGGGAAACGATACAATTGCGCAAGAAATTGCTGGAGCGTTGCTATCGTTTCACAGACAGTTATGTCTACGAATTCCAAACTGGTAGATAAGGTATCTACGTGTTTCTTTCTCATTCTCTTATAACGTAACGTATTGTTGACGGTGCAATTACCGTAATACGACCGTCTATTAGATAGAAGAAACAGAAGTAAGCGTAATTGCACGTTAAAATAATACCGGTAGAAGAACGGTGTACACGTGTAAATGCGATCTTGCTGGTCGCCTGTCGTCAAAGACCGTCGCAAAGATCCGAGTCCTTTACCAGTCACGCTGAAGACAGGAGCCCTCATAGATGCTATCGCGTAACCTTCTAACGCCACTTTCCTCTCTCGTCCTCTTCATCTCTGTTCTTCTTTGATCTTTCTCGTTCCTCTCCTTCTTCCTCATACTCGGTTATCCTGTTGTCTCGTGGTCCCTTTCCATCCTCCAGTCCCTGCCGATCGCATTATTTCGTTCCACCAATTCATCCAAACCTCCCATCAACCGCAGAATAGCCAGGGACAATGTCAGCCGTGGCCACCGAGGTTCCACGTCGGGGAGAAACATATTGGCGCCAGGTAGTTAAAAATCTGATCTCGGATCTTGCGTCCACGGGTCATATTTTTCAGTCTTGCTAAAAATGCAGCGTCGGTCGCCTTCTCTTCGCGCCGGAATTTAGGCTAAGTTCGGACCCACGATTTGGAGGATCGATCTTTCGAAGATGGAAATTGTTCGATGCCTATTAATGGTGACAAATTACAGTGTCACGACCGTTCACGTGCTCGCGTCAGAAATCACGAACGACACAACGGACGCGAAGATTAATTGCATAACAGTAGCTCGATTGCGCGAGCTAGCTACTCGAGGCGCTCGACGATTTCTCCGATCGCGAACACACGCGACGACGTATCGCTCCTTCGACTTAACCTTTCGCAGGAATTTCGCAGAAGTTATCGTATATCGATAGTTTTCAACCCGAACTCTCGGCTCTTTGCCCGCGGCCGTGGTCTTACGAGAAAGTGCCGAGACGCTCTACGCTCGCCGGAGCCATCCGAGGAATTCTCATCCTCTGGCTGGCTAAATCGAAGTCTCTCGCTCGTCGAACTGAGACCACCCGAAATTTTTCAATATTGGTCATTTGTTCGACTAATAAGAAAAGCGGCAAAGATACCGAAAGATAAAGCGAGAACGACGTACGCCAAGACGCAGGTAAGCTAGTTCCTACTAAAATACATTCGTTCGTAACGGTCGTACACCATCAAGTTGCATGGAAAAGTTTGAAAGGCGTGGAGGAAGAAAGTTGGACTGGCCGTTGGCAAGGAAGTGCGGGCGCAAGGTGGCCGAGGAATCTGTGAGACTTAACGGTCGAACACGCCACGGAACAAGTGCACTACGCACTTGTGGGAAGAAGGCCAGTGGTGGTGTTCCCTGGGCGCAAGTTGTTCCGCAGAGGGTGCACGAAGGTGGTGGGTTCTCCTTCGTGGTCGTCGAATTAATAGGCCATCTGCTCCTTGCTGGCTCCTTCGAGGAAGTCAATGTTTAGGAAGTCCATGGGAAGCGGCGACAACGGAAAGCCCCATAAACGGTCGAGGACATGGGAACGAGCGTTCGTAAGAAAGTTACACGGTCCTACGCACGATGTTCGTCCTCCTTCTCGTCTTCCGCTAAGTAGAGAAGGACAGGAGAAGAAGCCAAGGTGCGAGCTACTTCTCCTCGGTACTAGGTGACCGCAAGGAAACGACGATCACCGATCGCGGATACTTTCAAGAGGTTACTTTTCCGGTCCTTTGACTCCTACCGTGAAACTGGTACGACTAAACGACTCGCAACGAATCTTTGCTTCGCCGTGGTTAAACGGCTGCGAACGTCTTCTGGTAATCCTAATTGGTAGTAGTAATTTCTAAGTAAACGCGAAGCAAGCGTTGAACTTTTATAATTCACATTACGATTAATCGCAAACTTGTATAGAGATAAATTAAGATTAACCTACAACGATACAAATATCGTCTATATCAGAATTGATCAGGATCGATAGAATGCACGGGTTTTTCTGTCGTTATCCAGAAACAGATTTGATAAACGAAAGAGGGGAATACCTAGTCGAAGGTGAAGGTTGAATATCGCGTGGAAGAATTTCAGTCGTGTAAAGAGGAAAGTAGCGAGACGGTGAAGTACGTATCTACCACGTAATTCGGATAAAAAAGCACGTAGTTCGTGCTCGAGGCGCGGAATTACGTAACGGATAAGTTTCGAACGATGGTTCAGCCTGAAAACCGCAATCAGGGGAAAAAGGTTTCGAGAAGCAGCAGGCATCGATGTACTCTGGACGACGTGGCTTCGTCCTTCGCATCCTCTACGGAAGACTCGGCATGGGAAAGAATGTCGTTGATCGAGTACGTGCACGCGCATCGAGAGCCTTTTCGCGCCGCGGAACCGGTCATAAATTCATCAGCGATTCGCTTGAAACGCGTGTTTCTCCATGCGCGGCGCTAACGGGACCCACGCTGCAAGGATCGGGGACTATTTTTAGATAGCGATCGGTAATTCGTATCTGTCGATTTCTCGATGAGATTTTTCACCGATGGCGATTTCAAAACGTAACCTATGACCGGTTCCGTTGCCGATAACCGACGCGTGGATAGGTAACAGGCGTGGCGAGTAAATTGGAACACGGTGCGGTGCTGCTTGAACGAAATTTTAATTAGTGTCTGATAACTTAAATTAACTCCTGTCCCGTGAATGTATTTATCCGAACGTAGACGTTCGTTTTGTCGTTGCGATAGCTGTCCACTTGCTTTTTGTTCCCGGCTGCATCATAATTTAAAAGAGTAGAAACGACGGAAACGGCGAACTGTTACACGAACTAGCCGTCTCTCGATTCGGACGAACGAAGTTCTACTATATTTTTAACGAACGACGAAATGAACGACGACAGGCGGAGGAAGTTACTAATAGACGAATGGAGGACGGCAGACCAGGATACGTCGGACGTTGGGTTCGATCGGTCTGGGCGTCGAGAAACTCCGTTGCCACGAGAACAAGATTAATAAATCGAAAGGAGCCGGGTAGCGCGCGCGCTTGGTAACAATAACAAAACACCTTTTATGCACGCGTGGATTCCACCTCTTCCTCCTCCACAGCCAGAGGCGCATCTACCGCAACTACCATCTCGGTTGTCTCGCTCGTTCTACGAGCGCGAGCTTCTTCGCATTCACCTGCTGCTATTCGAAGATCAGCTGCCCTAACCGCCACCTTGGCAGCACCTTGCCCCTTCGCTATCCTCCTTCACCTCCGCCGCCGGTACCCTCGGCCTGTTGCATCGCTTCTTCTCGTCCTTCTTTTTCCACTTCTTCAACCCGTTCTTCAACCCTCTGCTCGCGACAGCTCGTTTCTTTTTCCATCGCCTCTGCCTCTCTCCCTGCCTGGGCCTCCTTCCGTGCTTCTGTTTCTTCTTCTTCTTCTTCTTCCTCTTCTTCCTCTCCTCCTCCTCCTCCTTCTTCTCTTCTTCTCCTCCTGCTGCTTCTCCTCTACTCCTCTTCTCTTCTTCTTCCTTCTTCTTTCTTCGTGACTGTCTTGTCGAATCGACCGCATGCCCCCGCACACACGGCTCGGATTTTTTCGAAAAAAAACACAGCTGCGCTGCTCTTTTATGGGGGTCCGTTGGCTATGCACGACGCATCGAACGCGAACAGCGTGCACCTTGCACGCTTGTGACACGCGTGTTTCGCCTTTTCCGAGCCCACTACCGACACCACGCCAGCCTCCGTTCCTTTCGGCATCGACCCTGTCTGTAATTAACCGACACGCGCGGCCCGCGATCGATGCTTCATTCCTGATTAAATACGCAATTACTCGCGGGGATATTGCTTCTTTCGTTTCAGAGACGGCCGCTAGATAATCGACGTCCCTCGCACAGTTCCATCGTGCCGATCCTTTTAACGGAGGGAGCCGGAGCGAACCTCCGAACGATTTTCGCTCGATGATACTCGGAGGAGGCGGAGGAAGAGAGCTTGACGCTTTTTTCGGCGGTCGATCGTTGCGCAACGTGGCGGCTAGCGAGTTATAAAATTGTATGCTTTAGGCACCTCGGTAACATTGCGAGAAAAACGAATGGCACCTGTGAGGTTCTTTGTCAGAATTTCTTCATCGGCAGGGCAGCAGGTGAGCCAGAGTCGGACAATGAGCCGCGTCGCACGATTCGCGTGCAACCGACATTTTTCACGAGTGCACATGCCCAGTGTGTTCGTCGGAGCGACGAATTCGCTGCTGGCGAAAGAAAAGCTTAGTAATTTGACGGACGCGAGCAGCACGCGCCTGCTCCTTGACAACCCGTAACACCGCTGCTTTTTTGCGGACCGGTCGATGCCCATTTGCGTCGGTGGCGCGACCGGAATAAGGGAGATTCGATCCGAGCTTTCCTTACAGAGATCGTCAAGCATCATTCCGCTGGAGTATCGGTGGCTTTTTCCATTTCTTTTTCATTCTTTTCCATTGCTTTGCAACTTCATTAATCCTTTCAGCGGTATGGTCGTACGTATATGGTTGGATATGGACAAACGAAATCCTTTACGGTACTCTGCCAGCACACTCTATGGATACAAACGTGTCATTTATTTATTAATATCTAACAGAGATGTTTGTGCGCTTGTCGATATCCTTGTTTCGAAGAGTACGAAAATGTAAGTTCCTGGTCGATGCAATTGTTTAGTATCCTGGTTCTGTTCCTATATTGTAATGTCGGTAAAATCTGAGCAGGTAGAAGGCAATAAAAGCTCTGACAGGTCAGGAGCGATGAAAATCTTGACGGGTCATATATCCATGGCCCTTTAGGACATGGGATAATTCAGAAAGGTGTACTTAACTGTCATAGGTCAAGAGCTGTAAAACACAATTGCGTGGGAGGAGCACCAAAATTTTGGTATAAAAGGAAAAGTTAGCTGCAGCAGTAATTAATGTTCGAGATTCTTGGAGTAGTTCTTACTCGTGAGTTGTGGAGTAGCTGTTATTCGAGCGTTATCGAATCGCTATGAGTTGTCATGAAGTTGTACGTTGTACGTTGTACGTTGTAAGTCGTAAGTCGTAAGTCGTAAGTCGTAAGTCGTAAGTCGTAAGTCGTAAGTCGTAAGTCGTAAGTCGTAAGTCGTAAGTCGTAAGTCGTAAGTCGTAAGTTCTAAGTTGAGTTGCGAACCATCGCTTTAGTTGCTTTAGATTGTATCACGTTACTACACTAAGTTCTAAATAAATAGCTATAGTTCTCTGTCTTTAAGCGAAATGAACATATCTATCTAATGGGGATCTAACAAATCTATCTCCCCATATAAATTTGAGGGCTCGTGTCGGGTTGGACAAGATAGTAAAAATCAAGTTGAAATCAAGTCGTATCGTTATCCACGATGGGTAAACGATCAAACACGGATAATACCATCACCGATGTCGAAGAGAGGTACATTGTTAACGAGTACTGAATTTGCGCAAAAAGTAGACGCGTATAAGGTGCATAAAGAGTTGTCACGTCGAACCAAGATGAATACCGAGAGTTACATACCAAGAGCATGTCTACGAAATGTTTAACATGGCGAAGCAAGCAAGTGTGGAAAGTTCAGCCATGATTTGCGACGAAGAGATCAACAAGATGACATTGTATGGCGCAAAGAATATTCGCGAGTTGAAAGAGAAGCTTGCCCTGTATGAAGCCATGACAGAAAATATGAAGACGAAAGGCAAACGAGTTGAAGAAAGATCCAAGAGGACAAATCACGACGGATCAGCGTAGAAACCAGAGCGACGATGTTTCCCGTGCGGAAACAAAGATCATCTAAGTGCGAGATGTCCGATGAGAAGTAGAGGTACTAAATTTTTCAAATGCCGCAATGTAACGATGTGAGGAAGGAAGTGTGTAATGCGTCGCAATTGTTCGGATCAATACGTGGAGATCAGAGCGTGTGAATCGGATGAAGTCGAGGTTGATAATCGGATTAAAACGTGGCAAGAGAATGGAATAAACGTAACAAATATATAAGTTTCTGTTCTATGTAATTTTTCGTATCCTGGTTCTGTTCCTATATTATGCTATCGGGAAAATCTCGACAGATAGAAGACAATAAATAAATAAATAAGATGGAAATTGCGACGAGTCATATACCTGTGGCCCTTTAGGGCATGGGGTTATTAAAAAGGTGTTTGTGCGCTTGTCAATGCGTCGTATTTTACGCATATCCTTATTTCGAAGAGTACGAACTTTGAACGATACCGTTAGCAGAAATGTAATATCGTATATATCTGTTCCTATATCGTAATATCGGGAAAATTTGGGAAGGTAGAAGACAATAAAAGCGCTGACAGGTCGAAAGAGATGTAAATCCCGACGAGTCATATACCTGTGGCCCTTTAGGACATGGGATAATTCAGAAAGGTGTACTTGACCATCTTAAGCCAAGAGCCGTAAAATACAATTACATGGGAGAAATACCAAAACCGTGGTATAAAAGAAAACCGTTAGTCAGCTGCGGCAGTTATTATTGCTCAAGAGTTGTGGAATAGTTCTTACTCATGAGTAGTTGTTAATCGAGCGTTATCTAATCGCTATGAGTTGTCATGAAGTTGTACGTTGTACGTTGTAAGTCGTAAGTCGTAAGTCGTAAGTCGTAAGTCGTAAGTCGTAAGTTCTAAGTTGAGTTGCGAACCATCGCTTTAGTTGCTTTAGATTGTATCACGTTACTACACTAAGTTCTAAATAAATAGCTATAGTTCTCTGTCTTTAAGCGAGATAAACATATCTATCTAATAGGAATAAAATCACCATAATATTTTAGTATTATACGTAACCTCAAAAATGCGCTTGTTTTTTTTTTATAGATGCACGAGAGCCTATTCTCCAGACGTGTACATTTCCAAAAATTGTTGAAAGTGTGAAGCACCGTCTAAACGACAATTAACGGACGACATTCGTGACATTTCGTTACGAACGGTTACTCGTCAGCAAATCTCACGAGGATGCAACGTAATCCGCCTGACCTCCGCTGGTTACGCGCAAAAACCATCAAAGGGTTATCCTCTTTCACCCTGAACTTTCCCATACGACTTTTGCGTGTTCAGAGAAGCTAATCCTCCGGTAGAGAAGCTCGAGGAGCGATGCGCTTTTCGGTCGTGAGACTGTTGGTCACTACCAGAAGAAAGAAAGAGAAAGAGAGAGAGAGAGAAAGAAAGAGAGAGAGAGAGAGAGAGAGTGGCTGGCTAGCGGATTCTTGATCGTTCGAGTGGACGAGCCAGTGAAGCGGAATGGATCCCGAGATGGCGTCAGGGTCTTAATGAAATTCAAAACACGGTACTGCGAAGCGTATCAATTACGCGTCCACCCCCAGCGTCTCTGGTCTCGCCGTTCTACTCTCTCGAAAAACGGTTGGCGCCCCTCGACTTTCCCACGCGTCGCCGACAATCCGACTTTCGTCGTAGCCAACTCCTTCGGCAACTTGTTCCACTCGAACCCTCCTCTCCTGTGCCGCGATAACGAGCCTCTTCCGTCATTAGTCCTACCTTCTATACGGTATAGCACTTTGATACGTTGCATCAGGAACGTTTACTTCTTCGAAAGTTTGAAGGAACGTCCGCGAAAGAACGAAGAGTTTAGTCAAGCTTCGAGACCGCGATAAAAAGTAAAGATCAGCCGTTTATTCGATATGGCGATCGACCGTTCTCGAAAACGCCGAGCCGTTCGTCCGAGATGTGAGCGGCCGACGACGTAACCGTCGCGATCGAACCCTTGGTTCTCGATTCGTGACAGAGCGAAAGGAAAAGAAAGAGACGCAGGAAGAAGGGTCGAAGAGGAGGAGGAGGAGGAAGTCTCTCGAAAAAGGATCGCCGTGTGTGCTTCTCGCGGAAAAAAGACGAGTCTACCACTGTGGGAGATCGCGTACGCAGGGTGCAGGCCGGTCGAGAAGTCGTGAGAGGAAGCCTGCGCAGCGAGAGAAGGACGAGCAGAATCACCTGCGGTGCACCTGCTGTGCAGGGGGCTCCTTTGGTCCCGTATTAAAAGTGTATCAGGCCTTCCTCCTCCTCCTCCACCTCCTTTTTCTCCTTCTCCTTCTTCGTTCTCTTCTTCTTCTTCTTCTTCTTCTTCTTGTGTTGCTCCTCTTCTTTGGTTCGCTGCTCCGTAGTCATGGCGTGCTGCCGCTCGCGAGCCTCCATTCGATTTCACTTTGGCCTACACGTACTCGTACTCCTCCCACTTGGAAATACCTGATGATTCTACTCTGCCGATAATTATCCCGGTTGAGCCGACTGTTAGCTGTGTGCTTTTGCTGGAAACGGTCTAAGAATGGGCGCGGCGATGTTCCACGGCCGGATACCGTCGACCATTACGATCGTCTCGGCCGCCTCTCTCCGTTCACCGAGCCGCTAACTCGGCTCCTCGTGTTTTTTTACATTAATCCCGATCGGCTCGATGCTCGAGCACCGACCAACGGGACAGGACTGCCGATCGACCGAACCGACCAAAACGAAGTCAAGGGTAATTACATAATCGGAGTAGCCGGGATTTCTTCCGACGCAATCGTCCTCTCCTTCCTTTTTCCCCTCATTTTCGTCGCTGGAGACGCTTAGTTACGCTTCGCAACGGTAGTCGCCGTTTTACGAGCGTTCTATCGAGAAATCTCGGCATCGCATAGGCATTACCCGCTCCCTCCATTTCTCAACGTCGCACCGGCTTAATACCGATTCGATACGTAGCTGCTTCGGTGACAT
This sequence comes from Bombus waltoni, assembly GCA_014737395.1. NCBI lineage: Eukaryota > Metazoa > Arthropoda > Insecta > Hymenoptera > Apidae > Bombus > Bombus waltoni. The sequence goes on from JACXII010000053.1 coordinate 699,771, forward strand.
TTTCCGCTTGCTCGCCCCGCGACCAGCGGCAGCACCGACTTTCGAGAATTTACCAAACACGTTGAAAGCGGTGGAAATAAAAAAGGAGAACGAAGGCAGGAAGGAAGGGGAGTGGAGTTGCGGAGTGATCCACGCAGAAGGCGCGGGCGCCTCCTTGGAGACAGGCGAGAGAAGGTGGTGGCGGCGAAGAAGGTCAAAGCGATTTTTCCCTCTAACGGACGAGCTAGAGGAGTCGGTGCGGTGCGGCGGCGAGAGAGCCGCGGTCGCATTTGTTTCACGGCAGCCAGCAGGAGCAACCAACGGCCAACAGGTGTATAGCAGGTGCACACCCCGAGCGGCATCGAGAGTGCCGTGGAGAGCTAAAAAGTTTCACGTCCACCTGAAGGTCCCACACGAGAAACCGGGCGACTTTCAACCGTCGTTTTCTTCAGCGCCACCACCCCTCGACTCCCACCCCACGAAGCTACACTCGCCGTGTACGGTGCCGAACGACCGAAGAAACCATCCAACGAACCAACTCGTTCTTCGTCTTGCCGCGACAGCACAATGCCATACGGCAGGAAAGAAACAATCGATAGGCCCGGTACTCGGGCTCGATCCTCCTCCAATTCGCTGCCTTCTCCGTCTTCTCCGTCTTCTCCGTCTTCTCCGTCTTCTCCGTCTTCTCCGTCTTCTCCGTCTTCTCCGTCTTCTCCGTCTTCTCCGTCAGCAACGCTAACTTTCCAGCCACCCCGGAACTCGATCTCGTTACTTAGCCAGTTAACTCGCTGTTGCGCCGCCATTGACGAGGTAAACGAAGAAAAGAAGAAAAGGAGGATAGAGAAGAAGTAAAAGAGTACTTTTGATTTGGAGCGTGCTAGTGGACACGTCGGTAGAATTGCGCCTCTTATTAACCGTTTCTCATTAAGAACAGAAGCATATCGCGTACGGTCCAGACAACTTTAAATTATCGGTATAACGATCAAGCGTCTGCCTATGCGCTACTTTTACCGTGTTAAAAGAGGCAGCGTACTCCTGCACCGAATATTCGTCGAAATTCAGGATTTCGCGAAAGCTTGTTTTTCTCGAGAATCGTTAACACCGCCTGGTTACACCGAACCAGTCGCGCGAATCCTGGAAAACCGGAGTCGGGTCGTTCTACGCGTTGTACATCTTTGACGGTGCTACTAGGACAACCTAATCGGACGTAAGATCTCTACATCACGAACTAGAGCAACCTAGAGACTCGTGTTTTACACGCTAAAGTAGTAAAGATCGAAGCACGTGTTTCTAGAAATGGGCAATTGAACGTGTATTCTCGTGTTTAGAAATAAGCGAATTCCTCTAGTCAGATGCGTAGATCGGTCGCCACGGATGAACCATCCTCTTAAAATTGCCCTTGTAAAGGCAAAGAGAGCAAATCCAAAGACGGTAACGACGAAAGAAAACACGAACGAATACCGGAAGAGGCGAGAAGAAGGAGAAGAAGGAGAAGAAGGAGAAGAAGAAGAAGGCGAAAGATACGTTGGAAGAGTGCGAGGATGCCAGTCGGAGAGAAACACCTGCGTCTCATTATCGATCATCTATCGAACGGGGCCTCCAGTCGGCGCTACCCTCGAAATCACTATGCGTCGCTATGTTTCCGACTGTTGTAGATCCACCCTGTGTCGTGGTGGCTCGACGTCAGGTGCTTCTTCCTGGACGGACAAGTGCAGGCGGCGCGAGTGCTTTCTCGAATTAATGACACGTTGTCCCACGCGAGCGTGGATAGCCTTTCTTCTCGGATCGCTCTTCCCGGATTTCCGTTTCCATTCCGTTTCGTGCTATTCGCCGTTGCCAACCACTGTTCGAGCGACCGATCGTCATGTGAAAACTCGTTGCGAACTCGGCTTTTACGACGCGCGTCAACGCGCCGATGACGCATGAACGTTCTATCGGCGCGTTCAAATTTCCCATTGACGAACTTTCGCGAAACCTTCGTACGCCTCTCGTGCGCCGATACGTCTTTGTATATCCGTATAGGAAATAAGTAATGGCAACGAACGAGCAATTAACAAGTAAAGAACGAGCAAGTAACAGTCGTCGTAATCGTTAAACGAGGAACGATATTGAAACGGTGCGGAGAAAATGACTTTGGTCGAAACGCGACGTAGGAAGAAAGCTTGGCGCGCGCAATTTGCTGTCTCGCGAATGTATGGAAACAGGAGGACACGAGGTGGTCCGGTACCACCGACGCCGTCCATTTATGGATAGGACAATTAATCGAACGGAGACGGATCACGATAAAGGACGCGACGATAAAGCGGTCGCGCTCGCGCCAATAAACATACACGTATGTTGGCGCACTTTTACTTATCAAAGTTCAATTGAGTTAACGATTGCACCTGTACGTTCCTTTCTCCTCGCTAGAGCGCGGCTGGGAGGATGGCAGCTGGGGCTGGCATGCACGGGCGCGCGTGTCGCGCACACGGTATACCGATACGCGTTCGTGTACGTACAGGTGGGACGGAGTCATCATCCTTCTCCTCGAACGGCTCGCACGATCTTTCCGTCCTTATCATAAATTTTCTCTCGTTTCCTGGCCAAGCTCGAATTCGAGCTATCGACCGCCGCTGCCCGACGAGCGCCGCTCGACGACCACCGTTCACCATCGATCCCCGTTCACGTACCGTTCCTCTCGATGTCGTCGTTAGAACCGAATCGCTTCGTTCGACCGTCTCTCCGTCTCGAACGTCTCGCGATACGCACGCTCGAGAAAAGATGGGTCTTTTTTATTCGCTCTTTAATAATCGAGCCGGGGATACATCCATCGGGGATGTACGCGTGAAACGATGGCACTGGTGCCGGGTAGTATAATAACAAGGGCGAGCAGGAAGAAGGAGGAAAAAGTATCGCGTAGTAAAGCGTGGAAGATGGCAGGCAAGCGCGAAGTAATCCTCGCCGCCTACGGCGAAATCGAGTTTTCATCGGCTGGAAATTCTGTTGGATGGCGAACGAGTGAAGCGACAACGACCTAGAAATTGCCGCGGTGAAGATCGACGCGGTAGGGATCGACGAGCGTCGACAGAATCGGTCGTGTTGTTCGTTAAACGACGAAACGAGTATAGGTACGTGGCACTTACCAAGCTTCGAGATTTCCGCCTCGTTCTAGGGAAATTACGTGTCGGTGGCGGCCGCTCTCTAAGAAGAATAATACAAACTCTGGAGAAATACGTTGCTTGGAAGGAAGGAAGATCTCTCTCCCCTGGGAGACGGGGCGCGCCCCCCGGTGATGCGAGTTCGGCTTTGGCTTCGGCTTCGGCGAATCGTTTAATCGGAGGCTTGGCGGACGCGCTCGTCCCCGTTAAAAGGAGCATTCACGGATAATAATTAGGGTGCAACGGCCGTCGCGTTCGTGCAGCGTCGCCGAATCAAAAGGGAACAGTGATTGGTGGCTGGCCCGATGAGCAGCAACGGGGTCCTTTAAACTGTCCCGTGTCGCACGCTGCTGCTCCAGCTCAACGCTTTTTTACCATCTGCCCCTTGTCGGGCATATGTTGCGGGATAACATCGAAAATGATCCGAAACAGGTAGAGGAGAGCAGAGGCTCTATCTACAGAGGTTTCGACACTCGCTACCCGTCTGTCGGCGATCACCTGTTGATTTCCTCTAAATCAAAATAATATCACGTTCTACGAGTTTCCACGCTCGGTGTGCAGTCGACGCACAGTGGCTTTTCCTCCGAAGGGAGGGAGCGAGCGTGAGTACGACTATGGAAAAACACGATGCCCCTTCCGTCCTATTTCCCAGAGCGCGCACGCTCACGCGCGAGTCACCGTCACCGAGAACCGATCGTGGCAATGGCAGCCAGACCTGCAAAATATCTTTCCGGGCAGCGCGAATATTTTCTTTCCATTTTGTCAACGTTGCGACCTATGACGCGAAGGCGTAAGTTGCCGCTTCCGTTTTTGAAATTCTTCTTCGGGACACGACGGAACTGCGCCGTGATTCCTACTCTTCCGTTTCCGGTGCACGGGCAAATTCCACGATTACGATCTCGACGAACAAGAGCGTCGATTAAGCGACTGAATGGCGGCGCAAACCCCCCCGTGACAGTGGGTCGGTGCCTCGTCGATGAAAAGAGGGGCTGCATGAAAGCTCGACGCTTGATTTATGAACGAAAATCTCGAGTAAACGCCCGTTTCCGCGCTCCGCCGGGCGTGAAATGACTTTGGGCGAGTTCTGCCGCGAGCGATCCGTCCTCGTCGCGACAGCGAGCCGGCCGAGCGTGCAGTTCCGGCACCGGGACACCGGAAGCGCCGGCTCATACATCGAGTATTCGCGTCTACGCCACTTTGACGCGTCGTCGCGTAACCTCGTTTCGATCCCAACCATCGAAATAGCCATACGGCTATTTGAACATACGTTCGTCGCGTTCGATTCGTCGTTAAGCCGGACAGCCCGTTTCGTAATCTTCGTCATCTTAATTTTTCTTTCTGACGAGTTTAACGAATATCCACCGTAACAGCGTAGATTTCGGTGGTATAATTTCGGTTTGGTAAATCGACTAGCCGGAAACTCATTTCTCTCGCAATCAGTGGCATCGAGGATTTCAGTGGGCGCGGCCAGTGACTCCGAAAACATCGGTTTTATTCGGAATTAAAGGTTGCCTGCGAGCCAGCAACTGCGAGCCGAAAATTACGGCCAAACTTGAACCAGAGATCCTTCGAGCAGAATTCCCGAAAGATTCGCCGTCGTATCGCCCGTGTTGTTTGCAGTAGACGATGGTTTTTCGACCTTCCCAGTTTTTCAATTCAATTTTCATGACGTTTCACTGGAAGCTCGTGGAACTTGGCCATTTATATCCACGATCGTATTCCTCGACGCTGTAACGTGGTAACGATAACTGCGAACCATTTACCGGGGTCGAAGGTTGTCTTATAAATCGAGCTTTTATTGCGGTTCGTGTCAGCACAGACGAAATGACTTTTATTCCAGCGATAGATTCTCCCCTTTTCTCGCTGCCTTATATTGCCACGTTTTTATCGCGAAAACCAGTCAGAAGCAGATGAAACAGCGATTGCGGCGGAAAGCTGCATCGTCGTTCGATTCCTTCCCTCGGAAAATCTCTCTTCGAGAAATTCAAATTCGAACGTTCGAGTACTCGACAGGTCGAACGCAGACCGTTCAAATATTCTAATTCACAGAGACACAGAATTGTTATCCTTTTTAAAATACGCGTGTGCCGTGCGTCTAACGATCTTGACGTGGTCGATCGAGAGCATTAAATTTCACGTAACAGCGAAAAGCAATTTAAAAGTCGTTCGATAGAAGCGTCTGGAACGAAGAAAAAAGGGGAAGAGAGAATAAATGCCCTCTTATTTCCCTTCTAACGATTTTTCCTAATAAACCGTGGCCGTTATTGAAGGATAGGTCGGTGCGCTCCTCTTGACAAAGACGTTGCTTTTATCCGTACTGCGGATATATTTATACGTACTTCGCTTTGTCCACCCTTCACCGATTCCAGATTCCAGATCGTTTTTTCATGCGTTTATCGCCGAGAGGCATTCGTTTCCGATCGAGAGCCATAGTCCACAATAAACTCGTCGATGACCTTAGTCGGATCGACTGGTCTGCGTGGGCGTACTGACTTTTTGATTGCCGAATACACATAACTCGACCGATATGATAACCCAATTAATAACAATATAACGTATTTCCTGTAGTCGATTTTCTATCAGAGGAACTCCTCTGCAAATGTAAAACCGCGTGCAACTTCTTTTCTTACCGACTGTTTTATTTGTAAACGCGATGAAAACATTTCTACGTCATCGTTGTCGTATCGTGCCTAATTAAAAATGACGAAACAGAAAAATCTTCTCGATGACAGTTTTATCGTCGGTTAATTACACGTATTAGTAATACAATGTTAGTTCAATATCCCTCTCCCCGGCATGATGTAAGTACTGCGCGATAAAGTTTTCATGCCAGATCGTTCGTCGGTCTCGAGCTGCTGTTTATAAGAGGAATTTATCAGAAGGTTTCGTTTATCGGGACAGACAGTCGGGTCAGACCGTCGGTGGAGACACGAGCGAGCGAGACACGCACACGCGGCACTGCGTGCAGCTGTACGCGAAATTGATGCCGTGCCGCCCGCTCATTTGCAATTTCTACGTAAGAAGGCGCGCTAGTTATTACCGGACAGATCGATCAAAAATTCTGCCTTTGGAAAAAACGCTGGAACGATAAACTGTCGATCGATACTACTACCACTACGAATCTACCATCGCTACCGGGTAAATAAACCAACGTGTTGTATGCCTTCATTATCAAGCTACAGAATTTGCCTCTGATTAGTACGTATATTAGCCGCATACGTCTAGCGACTTTGACGCTAGATCGCGTACTTTACCAGTGTTTTCTTTCAGAATTTCTGTAATGCGCAAACACGTGTTGTGGTCGGTATACCTTGAGTACGAGTTAAAACAACGATAGGCCGGTTAATATTTACGTAAAAACATTTCGAGTATTACCCTCGCGATGAATTAAACGCTTTGGAAAACAACGTTCGCGTTTAATGCGCAAATCATACGTGAAAGTTTGCAAATTGCGCGAACGATTACACAAGGTAAACAGTTGAAGGATTAACCATCGGAAATGCGACGTGTCGTTTATCTTTTTGAGCGCGTTGTAACACATGGCACTCTGAGATTTAATACTGTTCGCTCCGAGCAGAATGAACAACAGGTGATTAAAATCGATGTTGTGTTTAGTCGTGTTACGACTGTTAATCGTACGTGTGTTAATGATCAGTGAAATGGACGTCTATGCACGGCCGTTTAAACAGTGGAAACTAGGCAGAAGCTTTTATCGTGACGAAGAGAGTGAGTTTTCTTTCTGCCCTCTCAAAGTTCAAAGGTTCGACCGATAATACGTACACTCGCCCGACATCGCTTAACTGATAAGAAATCTGCCATGCTTATTTGTATTTGATATTTGATATAAGCACGTGTCTTCGATGCTTTCGTACGCTATTGCGCTTCCTTTTATGCTCAAGTTCCTCTTCGGATCTTATTGACAATTTCATCGCAAAGTAGGATTTTTTATCTAAAATTCAAACAGATCAGAAGAACAAACAAATTGTTCTCATTTATCAGTGCATCCCTCGTCTTTTTACATCTTCGACAGGAACGTGACCAATGTATGTTTAAAATAAATACATGAAACATATTTTTTTGTACGCATTTATGTACACATGTATACTCTGTTCCTGTGTCGCAACTTTGTCCGAGCTGTCCGGCCGACGATATCGCAGATTCCTAAACTATCAACTAGACTTTTTACGTTTGTGCTGCCATCTCGTGGAAACACTTAGAAATATTTTAAGTGCAGATGTATGCATTCGATTTCTGGCCTGTCAGTTGTTCGATGCGTATCATTGTAGACATAAATCGAACAAATGAATAAAAATACCTGCTAGATCGCAGCTGCTCTGTGGTTAATGACCAATTTGCAAAGTACACTTGACGAAATTAAGAGACTTACGTGTTATAAACGCTACAGAGATAAATAGGGAGATCGCCTATACAATGTTACAAATGTCAGCCAAAAAATGCGCACTAAAAATAAGGGCCTCTGGCGGCCAACGACCAAACTATACGCACATTTCTTCTCCAACGTTCTTGGAAGGAGAAACGAGCGTACGTACGGCGAGAGGGGAAATGTACATTCGTACCGACGCAGCGACCAGCGAAGGATACGGACGAATAAACACAATGACTGCTTAGAAGTTTAATTAGAAATTAGCAATAAATTGCATTTTTTGGATTGATTACAGAAATGCCACTTTGGAGAGCGGAGGCGGGGCAGAAGCGACAATCAGCATATCATAGGTAGCCAGATCATGCGAATCCTATTAAAAAAATGATCGCGAAATTCTATCACTTCCTATGTTATCATGTTCTCTCTTAATCACGAAATCACAAAATTGGTCGGAAAAGTTCTTGCTCTCTGATTTTCTCGTAAAGTGACGACGTTGTAACTAGAAATTTCAAAAGGATTCGAATACATTTTAGTAGGATTTTAGAAGGATTTTAAATTATTAAACCCTTTGTTCGTTTGCAAAATAAAATTTAATTCGATTTGCAGGTTCATATCGATAATTTTCTGTATAATAAATTGTGTAATTTCATAATAATTTGATAATTCTTTGTTCGACCGATGGATCTAGAACAACTCTCTTCTCACGAAAGTGACGAAAATGACGTGAAAATCGTAGTCATGGTACTGGACGTAGCGTTCTATCGCTTCTTTTCGAATCGTACTATAATAGGCGCTTACTTTCGGGTAACTCAGTACGGCTCGGCACGAACGCACATTTATTTCTCCACTTGCCGTGTATACTCCCACCAGAAGCATCGGGCGAAGAAATGTGTGTATAGTTCGACCGTTTGACCGTTAGAGGCGGTAATTTGTGGAACGTACCTTTGGCCAAATTTCTCTCATGCTCATCGACAACCTTCCTACTCATCTCTGGACGCTATCTGACATTATCTGAATGTACTTGGTTAATTTTTGTAGCAGACGAAAAACATAACCTTTTATTTCAAGATACTCGATTGTTATTGAAAATTCGAATGAATTAGAATAAAGGTTATCTATTGTCATATGCATAATGGCGAATGACAGGGAGGTACTGAGAGAAATTTGGGACGGTAAAATTCCGGTTTGTTTTACGCTTGATTCCGAGGAAATATGTGAATTACAAGGACCCGACCCATTTTATCTTATGGTGCCTAGGTTAAGTTATTTCCCACTTTGCACAGATAAGGTAAATACATAATATAAATAATATAAAAAATATAAATAAAATACTATCGATAACAATTATCTCTATAATTTTTTATTGCTCCATTTTACACATTTTTTTTTTATTAGATACGAAAACATTTTATAAGACATATACAAAGTGACAGTAAGCAGGAGCATGAGATGTGGTTAGAATTTAATGGTATCCCCCTAAAATGGCACTATCCAATTGGTGTTCTCTTGGATATCTATTCCAATGACATCGAATTACCTTGGAATATCGTCGTTCATTTCGACAGATTCCCAGAAAATGTGCTGATGCGCTGTCAAAATAAGTGGGTATATCGTCGAATGGTCGGATATCTGTTTCTAATAAGATATTTGATTTGACGGGACGTTTGAATTTCAATTATAGAGAAGTAGTGGAAGCGTATTTTCTCTCTTGTATAAAGGAGGCAGATGTATTAAAGCACAGAAGCCAGGTTGTATCCAGTATGCAAAAGAAAGATCACAATCAATTATGGTCTGGTTTACTCAATGACAAGTTTGATCAGTTCTGGTCTGTGAATCGAAAACTTATGGAGGCTAGTAACACGGAGGAAGGTTTTAAGTATATACCGTTTCGATGTTATACGAGCGAGGACAAATATGTACAAAAACTTGTAAAACCTGTAAATGAGGAAGGCCAAAGGAAGACATTAAGGCATTTGTTGAACGAAGTATTCCCAGACAATGAAAATGGTAAATATTTATTTTGTTTGTGAATATTTTATGAGTTTTATGAATTGTTTTTTTATATAGTTACAGTGTTCACTCATGGTATTAGCCCACCTTTGGAAACACCCCTACAATGGATGTCGGAACACATGAGCTATCCTGACAATTTTTTACACTTAGTCGTGACATCATAACCCACGATGAAACAGCCAATTGATTGATTAATTATCAGTAAAATCGTGAGTTAAGTGCTGTTTTCTCTTGCCAGTATTACTGGTATTCTAATCAAGATTGCTTTAATCTTCACGGGTCTTTTTAATCTTATGTACTTTATCGTATATTTATTTTATACGAAGTCATAAATGACCCTCTAATTTTTCCTGAAGGATATCGGTTAAACGCAAAGCTGTTACTGTTGCTTATATTCTTGTAACGCACGAACATACGCAAACTCTGTCGTAATGGCAACATTGGACTTGTGCTAAAATCGAATCGATATTGGACCACATTTATTATAGATCGATCGGATTGTAATTCAATTCACAATGATGTATCCGGAAGGAAATATATTGTATAAATATAATTATATAAATATTTAAAGAATTATTTATGTATATAAACGTACTAATTACAATTGTATTGGATATCATAAAATCAATGTGAATATCTTAGTTAAGAAATGAAACGCGGATTGATTGATATCTTATTTTAAGAAGAGAGACGTAAAGGGATGAAAAACATTCAAGACACCAGACTATAAAATAAAGACATGGTCGTTTAATTTACAATCGTATGTACTATAATTGATTCATAAATTAGTTTATTGCACAGCTATCTCGTGGCTTTCGATATATCCTTAATATTCGCGAGGATATGGTACTATCGTTACGAGTTACCAAAGAGCCGACTGGTCTCCGCACAATAACAGGGTGGTTTCCGTAGCTACTATATTCCATGGTTCTGCGACTCGTTCCAAAAGTTAGATAGTTAACAACTTCCTTTTTACTTTGTTGCTCCTGAAATGTAGAAATTTACGAGGCATTGAAATAACTATTACTCGGAACAATGTACAAAACCATACACAATGTGTTCTTAAAATACAATTTATGTATTGAAACGATTCTAAGTTCAAACAGAAGATTAATAAAATGTTGTTTCTATATTTAATTACAATTTAAATATGACGTTTTTAATTGGTAGACCTGTGCGTCGTAAATAAATAATTACTTTAAATATGATCAGAGCAGCGTCTTGATATCTCTTGTGAATCTCTTCCTTGGTCACTACGGCCTTCACTTCGGGCGATTCATAGCGCTCCGTCATTTACAACTCTTTCTTCAATGGTCCTTGTATAGGAAACCTGTAACACGTATCGATTTACAAATTACAATATACAAATGAGATCCGCGATTGAACGACATGACAATCGTCATAAAATGTCCTGCGTTTAACGAACCAGCGAAATCATCGATCGAAAGAAGTGTACAGTCTGTTCCTCGAAAATTATTGTCTACCGAAAGAGAAGAGAAATAAAAGACAGTGGAAAAAGAGGCATGTTTCGAGGAGAACGAGAGAACGAAAACAAGCAGGAGAAACGATGGAGAGAAGGCACACGTTCGTCTAGGGTAAAAATAAACTCTGGCTGGACTTTCACAACGCAGTAAACGCTGTCTTCTCACTATTTTCAAAATCAATATTCTCTACTTTTTTTTTCTTCCTCTTTTTAATTATCTACGCAATCTGGTCTTTTCTTTTCCCGTTTCTTGAAGACTTTCTCTTTTTCCCTCCTTCAACACTAAATTATTGCTCGATCAAAATGATAATGGTTCGATGCTTCTGCTACCTTTTTTCTCTTTAACGTTTACGCCTAACAGATGACTCTACCATGGATTCTAATCGAGTTTGAGAACATGCAATCTGTATACCGGTAAATTGTACACGATGTCCAACTTTTTCAAACAACTTTGTTGAACGGACGATGGTTGATAAAATACGGTCCAGGTCGGCGGTTTTTAAAGTCGCTGACAATCTGTAAGCACTGTCTGATGGTATCGGCGGACGGACAAGAAGTACACGGTAAGAATAATCAGCGAAACTTGAGACTTTGTCGTCACGCTGATCTTTAACTCGCAAACAGAGAGGACACGTTATTCGTCTATTGGAACGAAGCCAGAAACTTTTTGGTATCCCTTTCGAACTTCCGGTTGAGAACGCCAGACGCGTGGAATCCTGTCGTGAATTTTTTAGCGTTGCAGACAGTAGTTTATTACCTTTGAATGCGAAACGATTCAACAAAAGATACAGTGTTGTGCAGTTGTAGAAGTAACTGGGAGGAAATTAACCCACGCAATCGTAACTTTAATTCGAAGAGATTCATTTTCAAGGTTATACGATCGAAGTAAATATGTAACATTAGTATGAATTTTCGTGTGCATATGCCACTGTACCCTTCCTAATTGCATTGTAGCAGTCGGTGACATTTATTGGCGTTGATTGAAGCGTTGCATCAGTCATACTTCGATTCAAGGTCTGCTTTGCGCGCACACGGTGGCCTCAATGAAAACGAATTGCGATTTAATATTGGGAACTTTCGATAAACATCGTTTATTCCTTAATACAGCCGAAATTATCGGCTAGAACGAACACCACTTGCAAATAGAGTTATCGCGGATTTCATTTTCTTCTCATTTGCAATGTTAATCATGTCAAATGATTTTAAGCTAATTACATACCGGGAGAACGCAATATGGCCTACAATAAGAACGATAAGATATTCAATAATAATCTTTCAAAAAACCGTAGAGAGAAGTATCGATAAATCAGTGCAACTGTGCTACCACTGTCGATAAGAAAAATGCCTGGACTATACGATTGACGTTAAGAGCTTCCATAAACCTACAGAGGGATTCAAAACTTGTTTGATCAGCGTCATTCGGGACATTACAATTTTAAATAAGCTGTTAAAGTCACATTTAAATAGGAATTCAACAATTAGTACAAGTTTATCGCACGAAACTAATCGCGCTTCCGGTTTAATTATCATATATTCCAATCCAATTATACACTACGTATACTCTAGAGATATATAAGAATGTATGTATTGCATCACATGCATGTGTGCAGCTGCCCGCGCTACATTTTTTAGCCTCTACCGCATAAGTTCAAAGAAACAGTCAATAAAAACAACAATTCGTTTTTTCTGCTCGCATTACCCTGCAGCATTAATCGTGATTTATAAATAAACATGTAGTCTTTATGTTGTAAAAAGACTCGTCGAATTTTAAGAATGAGAAGACATTTAGCAATTCAAAAAAACAGCTACGATAAGTTAAAGATCTTTTACGTCATTTATCGACACAAGTGCATAGTCGATGAACAGCAACTGCATGGCGTGCAGGCAGGCGTGCGATTGCGTGCCTAGAAAGTTTAGCGAGTACGTGTGCGATCGTCGATCCTCGGATACTACCAATCAACCACGATAACGGAAACAATGCATCGGTTGCATCGATTGCAGATCGTACGACTGTATGAGTGTGCATCCGACGTGACTACTTTCAGTATACGAATCACTGAGTTGACTTGTCCTTATCTTCGATATGACTTCAGTCCTCGTTCAAATGCGACAGAATTATTTAAAAGCATCGCGGAAAAGTGTACTTTAACGAACGATAAATGTAACACGTGTGTAACGACAGTATTTCAGAGTATGCGGAAATTTCGAGCCGAATGACGTTAACATATTGCAAGCTTCGTGCACAATTGCTTATCGCAATTGCAGGTTTTAAGTTGAATTTAGCGTAATTCGAGGTAGAACGATGCAGTAGTATTTCACGAGTTTCTTCAGCGTGTGAAACGTTTCATTAGATAAGATTACCATCTTTGCTGAAAAAGAAAAGAAGAACAATCGTTTGAACAATAACAGGAATGATACCGATTTGCGACATCTTTCTTCTTACGGGCTTTCAACATCAAACCTCTTCAAGCGTAGTCCCTAACGACATGAGTTATTGGATTTATTTCTCACCTTGTTTCTGGGGTTATTTCTCAAAACGTTGGAACTTTATTCGTGTTATTGTCATAAAAAAGAAAGGCACGAGGCAAAGGAAAGTTGTGGAGTGGATAAGACAAAAGTTACTTTGTAAGCCATGTCTGTTATTTCCTCGACTGCATTTCTAATTATATTCTCGTCCTCGATGTATCGATACGTCGGGCAATAAATAATGGGATGGAACAAGATCGAGATCAAAGACTGTACCGCTCCCTCGAAGTCAACTTGTAAATCGGCGTGTGTATGTATCTTTGTTCGATTCTGTCAACTTTTCTCAAATTATCAGTTTCTCAGTTATCTCGAGACGCTCAGTCTGCCACGCGTGTAAGCGCCTCTGAGAAATGTATATACATAATCAAATGCGTTTTCACAATCGCGTAATCTCGTACGATTAGAATTATCTATAGCTACAAGAAAAAGAAAGATGTACTGATAGCATTATATTTTCGATGATGGCAAAACGTGATACAGAAACGGTTGCGAATTTGTATTCCACTGTAAACATGTACTTGTGTAGTCAGGGTTAAAGGAAAGGTCGTGACAAGTTAATTACTTCCAAAATGAAAATAACAAACGAAGGTTTCTTTTAAAATAGTCTCTTATATTTTCTCTCAAATTCTCATAATCTACGCGTGTGTATATAATACAATATTTAATACAGTAATTTTTGTTTTTTCGGGCGTACAAAAAAAGTGAAATAAACGACAGATTCATGATGCCTGTCTCACCGTACGTTAAAATCGTTCTCAAGCATTCTCTCTCCCTTTCTCTCCGAATAAATTCAGTCTCTCCCTCTCACGCTGTCGCTACGTTGTTCTCGGTGAATCACAATAGCGGATATGCTTGGTAATCGGTCGAATTTTGCCGACAAATTGAGAAACATACGGATCGAGCGATTCACAGAATAACTTTGCTTTCGCCGCTGTTTGTAACGCCTGCTGAGAATTTCGGCCATACAAAGAGAGGAAAAAAAAATAGATAAGCCGTCGAGGCTAAGTATCAGCGATTCTACGATTATCACACTTTGAGCTGCCTCTCTCGGCGAGGGAACCCGATTCGTTCGTTTCTAGCTCTCGATCAACCCTCAGAACGAGTTCACGTTCGACTAACACAGTTTTCCATGTATCATCCGGATGATTTATGATCGAATGCGAATTAAATGCCAACCGATCAGAATGACTGGAGATGTACAGTGGACGAGCGAGAAATATATATTAAAGGAGAAGAAAAAAAAAGAAACGAACAAAAGTATGATCTATCGAATTTATACGACAACTAGATCGATCTGGTTTGTTCAATTAGAAAACAGGAAAGATAAACAAAATGGTGGTTTTGACGCGTCGAATTAGTGACCAAATAAATAAGCGAATAAATGTGAATACTGATATTATTACACGCTTGGGCGAGTCACCGGTGTTCTCTTTCGCGGAGCGTATCCTTGCCAAGAACCCGCACGGGAACGCTTCTTCGCCGCGGAGAGGACGTAAAAATACGTGGCTCGTTCTAAGGACGCGAGACACTTTGGTCCTTGATTCCTTCTCGCGCCAGCGAAGCTATAAGGCACGAGCGATCTTTAAAAGGCACCGGGCGAGTTTTCAAGCGCTTCGTTACATACAATTTGATCATATTAAAATATAATAATTATGTATACATATACATATTTATTTATATATATAAAGTCACTTTGTCTCTATCGTTCAACGCTACATATATATTTCTTTACACATATAAGATACACGAGCATTATGCTTACAACGTAATTATTTGTGTGTGTGTAGGTGTGTGTGTGTGTGTTTGTGTGGTGATATATACATCGTCTCCCTGAACGTGGGTTTAAAACGTGGGGGTTCGCCCACGAAGTTTTTCTCCCCACTTCGAACCAACCGTTCGTTCTCTTCGCGTCTCCTTCCCCTCTCTTTTATTTTCCGTTCACACAGTTTGATGCACTTAAAAAATATTGCTTATACAATGCTTTATGCCTCGTTTAATAGACTCTTGTGGGCTGTGCACATGGAACACACGCGTGCGCACGTTTAAAAACGCGCGCCGACACACACGCAAACACGCATTTATTTCTCGCGCTATCGAACACGCACGCTCTCGCTCTCTCTCTCTCTCTCTCTCTCTCGTCAGTCGGTTCGGCATTACGTTTATTATATAAAACGTCGTTATGGCATTATGTAATTCATTATGGCTTAAGATTACGCTATATTTTATTGTACATTGCCACCTTGACCCTATCGGCGAACGCGGACAAGGTTAATACGGTTTCTTCTCCCACCTTGGCGATATTCGATTCTCGAGGTTTATTCTTTGCCAAAGAAATTCGTTAAAAAGATCTCAGTTAAAGAATGAATAAAAGAAAAAGATTAGCGGTACGTTCGGTAGATGAAATTCTATCGAATGGAGGTAGAAAATCTGAGGAATTTAGTTTCTGCTCCGTGGAGGCATGCATCCAGGTAAATACCGTTGACCTGTGCGTAGCACTATCCACGAGGAACGCAAGTGCATCTTTCTGGCCGATAATACACGCGGCTATCGCAACGCGTGAGATTAGTTGTGCTTGGAACGAGCTCGATTGAGTCTGAATATTGAAACATTGACGTAACTGCTCTGTCTGCGATGGTAATTTACAAAATTGCCCTTCTTTGCCGCGACGTGCTCAATTGCCGGATCGCAGAACATTCGTGGAACGCTATTTTCGGTTTCCCATCCGGGGGAAACTTTCTCGCCGGAACGCACTTTATTTTCGCGGACCGTGGTACGCGTATATTATCTCGTTCCAATCGATTCGGGCAGATAGCGATCGATTATCAGACGCAGAAAACGGAACGAGGCATTTCCGAGATTTTTTTCGCTTCGCGACCGACCGCTGATTCAGAAACTTTCTTCGCCGTGATAGCTCGAAGGTCATTCCACGATAAAAATGAACGCGTTATCGACTCGAGAATCGAAATAAGCCGGCGGAATACCAACCGGAGAACGAACGCTTGAAACGATGTAAACGCGTGAATAATTTATAAGAATAATTAAGAACATTACTCTCGTGGTTCGGACCGCGAACGAGTGCGCTAACCTAAATTAGAATCGCGACCATATTCTCTAAACACTTGATGCTAAAACGACGTTGAGTCCCTGTGTGATTCTAATTTCTATATCATATGTATATCGTGTAAGGCACGCGGATTTTACGGAACGTTCTCGTGTGTGTCTTTTTGAAAGTCTCCCCTTACGATCAGTCTCGTATCCCGACTTGGAGTATACGTACATGTGCGATCAACGAACGAACAGTTTCGACGTAGAAAATTGGATTGTCAAAATTTCATCGATCAATAGCAATAAAAATATTTACAATTACTTTGTCGCACCATACATATTTTTAAGTTTTTCCACGTGGAATCGATTCGCCGTTTTACATTCCCTTTTTACCCTCGTCGATTTCTTAGCGGAATCGAGACACAAATTTGTACAAAATATAGCTCTATATACGACTAAGTCTATGTGTAAGTTTGTTCTAAATTGGACTACGCGTTTGTTCTAGGATCAGCGAGAAGAAAGGCACGGATGGTGGCCTCGAAGGGAAGCGTGTACGACGAATTTCTCGCGAAGTCCTTCTTTAACATTTCGTCCCTTTCCTTCTTCCTCGGGATCGCACACTCGATACAAAAATACCCACGAACGATCACGCCAGTGGGAAGATCGAACCAAACTGCTCTTAAAGATGCGCGATATGTTCGAAATCCGAATTTACTCGGCTCGATCTTCTTATATCATTGTATTTACATATTTACAGAAAATTCGATCCAGGATGAAGGAAACGAAATACCTAAAGAAATAAATCGCGTGGCTGCACGAGAGGGGAGAGAGTTCCGGAAAAATAGAGAGGAAAAACTGAGACGAAACCCTGTCGTAATACTTACGCACCATGCGTAGCACACCGGTGCGCGTATGGAAGAAATTGTTTGAGCAATTAAACGATATTAAGAGATTGATCCTCGACTGAACGCGAAACGAGAGGAGCGACGTTGTCGGTTCGTGGAAAAGTCCGGTGTCGCGACACCGATCTGCTTTTACCAAGAAATCAAACCGGGCTCGAAAAAGAAAAACCGGTAGCCGTTTCCCATGGTCGATTACGAATCCAGTGTTTTCCGCGAAGGCAATTGGCGGAAAAATAAAGGCGGTGTCGTCGTGCTGCGTCGCGGAACGGCACGGTGCCGCGCGAGAAACCACGCTACCGAGTTTTCCTCGTGATCGATATCATACTGAGACTGACATGATTCCGTAATTATAGCGAACACACTCGACCTCTAAACGGCCTAGCCGATAGCCGTCGAACGAGCTAATCTCGTCGATAAAGCCGGCGCGAGAAAAAACTTCCCCGCGTGTGTACTTCTCGGCGATTTTCATGGGGGGGGGGGAAAAGAAGGAGAGGAGGAAGGGAGGAGTGAAGAAATCTTGCAGCGGGGAGGGCAGCGGGAGGAAAAAGGCCAGATCCGAAGAAGTTGGAACATGTCGAACGAAGACACGACCGTGTATAATCTCCTTCCATATCCCGGCTCGTCCAATGGTCGATTAAGACTTTATCGTGATGTGTAACGCGACATCGATGATCGAGGAAATGATAAACGCTTACGTGGCATACGACGTGTCGTAGATCACGTACCAATCGATCCTGCCCGGTCAGATCCTTTGTGGAAGGTCTTTTGCTATCCGACGAATATCTACGAATCGATCGAATCGTCCTTAATGCGGATAAAATATTAACTATAATCTCTTTTTTGTTCTCGAATTAAATGTCATCGGCAACGGTTATTAATTCAACGGAGATATCGGTTTTTTAAAAAATTGCTTTCATATCGAATATCGACTCCTCGATATTCGACTAATTTGGATGGATACTACCCCGTTAAGATAAAACAAGCCGTCGCTCCTGTTTCGCGGAATCGAGGATCAGACGTGATTTACCAATTAAGTGTAATGAGGACTTGCTGGATACCTAACAAACGCACTCCTGACCTGTGGGAACTCAGTGTACGGACTTGGGTGAGCCCTCCAGGATACCGGCAATCTCAGGCTCAGCTCGAGAGCATAGTCGTGGCCCCTGCCTTCGTTCAAATTACAGATATTTTGGCAGTTATTGTTGTTGTTGACGATTATGCTCTGGCTACTGACTGGCGACAATCCTCTTTGGATCGTGTGTTCCTTGATGGGTTTGCTCACAGGATTGTCCAAATAGGGCTTGAACAGAATGGCGTCTTTCTTCAACGTTGGTCCCGGTGGCGGAGGCGCGGTGGATGCCGGTGGTGTTGGCACGGTGCTCGATACCGGCTCCGTTCCCAACGGAGAGGCATCGACGAACCTCTTTGGCTTCACCAAACAGAGCGGCGTTTCCTGAGGAGGCACTTCATGGCAGGAGTTTGTCCTGATCGGGTCTTCGGCTTCCAGGCAGAGCCTCTTCGGCGACGGCAGAGTTTCGTAACAGCAGGAAAGCGTGCAGTGCTGTCTTTTGAACGGCGAGGACAATTCCTCCGAGTGCTCAGGAGCCGAGGTGATCTCCGAGGAATATTCTCGAGGTGAATAACAGTACAGCCTGGTGTGCGAGTCGGAGTAGCAAGATCCTCTTAAGGAGGTTTCCTGGTAGCACGAAGCGACCGGTGTTACGGCGTGGCCGTCCATACAACAAGCGAGATTGCAAGAAACGACGGGCTCGTTCTCGGAAGATACATCGACGGCGACTGGATGCTGATAGTACGGAAGGTGCTGCGAAGAGGAGGAACCAACATCGCAACAGTAAAGAGGCGGAGGCGATCGTTGGTACTCGATATCGATTCGATCTTGCGATAAACTCGAAACGTAGTTCGACGTCCTTAGATCTACCGGTGAGTCACCGGAAACGGCATCCTGGATAGGGCCGAGACGCTGTCTGGAGTTTCCACGGAGGGCGATCTCGCCTCGCAGTTCCGTCTCCTGTCCGAGCCACTTCTGTACCTGACGACGGTTTATGCCGAATTTCCTGGCGGTGGCACGTTGATTGCCCGCCACGCCGACGTCTCGATGGAAAGCGTCGAGGACGTCCAATTTGAATCGAAGGGAGAAAGATCGTCGACGAGCGAGGTCGTTGGATGAATTGTGGCTGCCGGAAGAGCAGTCGAGAGGGTCCATCTCGCTGTCGGAGCAACTTGTGCTGGATCTACCGGAGCTAACTGGTTCCTGAGGGCTCGAGGGTAAAGAGTACCCTTCTCGATCGTGTACGGGGCTTACCGGACAGGAGTCGGCGAGTGTCGAGGTAGCGGCAGGTGGTCGTTGGTGATCGACGTACGAAGACGCGACGCCGGTTTCTCTTCCCTCTTCCACGATCGGTGGTGCAACATCTTCCTCCAACTGAATCTCTTCCTTGACCATCGCCCTACCGATTTCCGGCTCCTCAACGATATTCTCCGTTTCCTTCTCTGCGTGAATACGAACCGTGGTGGCCGTCGTTTCCTTGGACTCTCCCTGGTGCTGCTGCTGCGGCGATCGGTGGTGTAGGGACGGGATCGGCTTCTCGGAATCCAGCGTTGGTGACGCGTGTGAGTGTGCGTGTTCGTGCACGTGCACGTGCAAGCATGGACTCGCGGAGGCCCGTGGGGAATCGAAGTGAACGGACATGGTGGAGCTGGAGCTAGAGTTGGAACCGGTGCCGTTGGCTGGATACGAAACGGGCGAGAGTGGGACCCTCGAGATACCGGGGGAACTCGTCGACTCGCACGGCCCTGACGTCGCCGCCGAGTCTGGGCTCGCTCGTTCCGTCTTTATCATCGACGGCGCTAGCAGCGATCCGTACGACGACGACGACGACGACGACGACGACGACGATGACTTCCCGTCCATCGACGACGACGAATCCACGTCCCCGTAATTTTGCTGAGGACGATGACGATGATGATGTGTAGCACTAGGTGTCGAAGAACGATGTCGATGTAACGACGATGTGGCGACCGCGATCTCGCTGCTAGCCTCGTTACCACCGAATCGGTGGTGTTCCTGATGAACAGGTACTCGATACGCCGTTAGAGTCTGATACACTTTCGCCTCGTTCCGACCGTCAATAAAATTTTCGTGTTCTCGTTGCCCGTCCGAATTTAGAACGTAGTACGTGGATTCTTGATCTACGCGTGTCTCTGAGTAACCGTGAACGTCCACCGTTACCTGTACTCGATCCTCCGTTTCCCGACAAGAATGATGCTGCTCGGAATTGCTGCCGGAATATTCTTGATATCCGAGACGAACGGGCAAAACCGGCGCCGTCGCCGTTCCAGATTGGGAAGCATATTGGGGCGAAGAGGGTGAACCACCATGAGGAGGATGAGAAAGAAGAGGTGGGGGCCCTTGCTGTGTAGCCAGCTCGTCGCCGTGCAGTCTGGCGAGGCTGAGGTTCAAGGCCGGCGCTGCTGGAGTCACGGCAGGCCCCGTGGCTTCCGTCACGGTACCGTCCGGCTTGGAAACACCCATGGGAGAGATCGCCGTTGTCGAAACCACTCCACCACTGGTATTTCCAGTCTCGGCACAACTGTTTCTCAAATTATCCTCGCACTGTAACCACTTTTGTATCTGACGTCGATGAATCCCGTACTTCCTCGCGGTGGCACGCTGATTTCCACGACAGTCAATGTCGTTTCTGTACGAATCGAGAACCTTGAGCTTGAAGGCCGGCGCGAATATCCGTCTACTTCCCATCACACCGACCGATTTCCTCGTGTTCTGTTGCTGCTGATGTTGATGCACTGATTGCTGTTGTTGCTGTTTTTGATGCACCATTTTCACTGCTGTGCTTCCCTCACCGAGCACTTCGCTTACTCCATGAGCCATAACGCGTGTTATATTTCACGAACCGAACTCCTTCGCAGCGTGACGATGACCGTCACGACGAACACGAGAACGAGAACACGACGATGAGCTTCGAAACCGGGCACTGCCAACGACGCACGGGGGTACCTTAACGCGTAACATTGCACGAAGTGGCCTGGCCGCGCCGCGCACGGAGTTCCTTTTAGGTCTTGGTAGATGCCGTAACTAATTTTCATCCCCACCACCGGCGACGAATGCGGCTGCTTCCCACTGAAACGATCTTTCCCTTCCCCTCCCTCGTCCCAAGCTCGCGCTCTCGCTCGGTCGCCCCTTGCCGCGCGTCTCCCTTCTCATTGCCGCACTCTCGGTCTCTCACCGTACTATCCCCACTCTCGCATCGACCGTACTCTCGCACTTTCTCTCTCTTTCCTACCACCGATCGATTCTCTGTCCTTTACTCTCCGTATTCAGTAAGCGCCCCCCGACGTCCCGACATCCCACTCGAGTAGCACAGGCGCTAGTCCACCGCCGTCGGCCACCAGTCATTCTTCTTTCTTTGCGCCACCGACCTAACCTCCACCAACTTCTCTCTTTCTACGGCTCTCGTCATCCTGCCTGACTGCCCGCACCCGTAGGCGCCCCACCCGCCCCTTCCCCCCGTCGCACCCTCTCGCCTTTCTCTCCTCCCTTTCACACCTCAGCGCCGTAAAACTCCGCCATTTTGTGTGCTCACTTCCGTTAATGACGCGCGCGGGAAACGTCACGCCAGCGTGACGACGCTCTCGGCGCCATGTTGTCTGCCGTACTCGTCTGACTGCCTGCCTGCCTGCCTGCCTGCTTGCTTGCTTCCTTGCTTGCTTGCTTGCTTGCTTGCTTGCCTGCCTGCCTGCCTGCCTGCCTGCCTGCCTGCCTGCTTGCCTGCCTGCCTGCCTGCCTGCTTGCCTGCCTGCCTGCCTGCCTCTGCCGTTCGCTCGCTCGCTCGTTCGTTGCTTACCAACTCTCGGCTCGCACTAGCCAGCATGGAGCCGTGATTTTTGTTCGCCTTTCTCCTACTGCGACTCGATCATGTCTTATCTCGGCGCTCACTACACTAGCATATGCTATGCAGAATCTCTTCCAATGTCTAGGAATTGCAATCGAATCGAATCGAATCGAATCAAAGCTTCAAAAGAATTGCGGACGCGCGACTCGACTCGATCCGACGAGCTACGATGTTTTCTCGCGCGGCTGAGATTAGGCGCGTTATCTAGGTTAAATCGTTGAAGACCTACGTCAGACTTCGCATACGGTACGATTCTTGAAAGTTTGCCGTACCGAGCGCCAACACAGCGACCGTCGTCTAGGAAGTTTTATTGGCATCGAATAAGGGGAAAGGCCGGTGAGGCAAGGGGATTTTGCCTTCCAGGAAAAATGCCCGTGGCCGTGTCAGTTTTACCTAGGTAGTGGTAGGTCTCGTTAGGGTTGAAGAGCCGTTATAACCCTGGTGGGGTAATATGATCTGTATTGTTCTATGCTGGTTATTATCAGCATTCTACCGATTTACCGTTACCAGGCATTACGGTGGGTATTCATAGTTTTCGTCACGTTCTTATTTTTCGTTTCTCGAATGCTCGTCCTATTCACTTCTTGGTTATCACTGAATGAGATTTCGAAGCATACGGATCACACGTTCCTCGCATATACGTAGTGGAATGAGATCATGTTGTTTTTGTGGCGTGAGCCGACAGTTAATATGTTTAGCTTTACGCGCGGTTGCCATGTCGCCGAGCCGCACGTAGGCCGCAACGTATACGGACGCGGAGAGACCTGCAAGCAATGACGCAAGCCGCGTGTTAGTATATATGTACTTTGGAGAAACAGGAGTGAGAGAGACGGGCCTTGTAGAAAGAAACGAACCGAGGCCTCGTAAATTTCCACGATTCGCGCCACTAGCAGAAACTGAGACTCGACCGATCCTCCTGTCGTTCCACGAAGGAGCACCCTACTGCGTTTCTAAGAATCTGCCTGTTTATTCTCGCTCCGTCGATCATTCCAACTCCGAACCGCTTCTAAATACATCTGACAATCATTAACATCGCGACGAGAGGAACGTGCCTCCTGAAGCGATACGACCTTCGCATAGTTTTGGCGTGTCTCGCCTTTTTGGTATTTTATACTTGTCGTTCAAATCACGAGATCGCATCTTCTTTCCTCTTTTGTCGAACTCAATGTTGTTTTCCTCTGTCATCGGACATGATCTCGGTCTCATGATCGTAGTCGAGCTCTGGCTCTATGGAACAGAAGCGAGAGCAGAGCCGATCGAGGAATAATATCGGTAAGAGGCATAGCAGTAGCAGACCGACAGTCGCCTAAGTACGCCACGATGGCTGGCACGTTCATCGGATTTGTCCTTGGGGCCGAAGGTAGGTGCAGCTCGAAGTCCGAGGACGTGGCAACGTAGCGGCCAGGCTCCCCCTCCTTTGTCCGCCGGCCGGTCTTGCCAGACAGGGTGTCGCCAGCTCGGTCGGCCTGGCCGTCCGGGTTGCTACGAGGGGAGAGGGGAAACGAACAACCCGATGGTGTAAAGGGGCAGGGGGATTCTGTGGGTTAGTGTCTGTATAAGCGTGTGACGGAGCATGCATTAGGGGGAAGGAGCACGTTATGAGAGGGAATCGTTCCGAACAGATTACACAGGCGAAACGGAGAGGATCGAGAATAGGAAAGAGAAGGAAGGAAAGAAGGATCTTGTAGTTCGTAAGGTCGAACGTGTGTGCGTGTTATACGATCGGTCGTGGACCTACATTCACGCGGGTAGCCATGTTTGAAAACTCGCGTCCCGCTGGAATGTAGCCTGCAGGGGCCCCATCGTTGATACTTCCCCTCTCCCTCCTCTCCTTCTTCAACGTCACCCTACGCGATTCCCCGGTTCAAAGCTCGACGACGATGCTCGAACGCCTACCTTCCTCTGCACTGGTCCTCCTGGGGCCCTCTTTTCTCTCTCTCTCTCTCTCTCTCTCTTTCTCCCTCTTTGCCTTCCTATGGTTTTCTCTTCTATCTGCCCTTCCTCTCGCTCTTCTCGTCTCTGCGGCGTTCCATGCTTGGCGCCCCAAATGGTCGCGTAACCAGAGACGCGCCTCTGGCCTGGCCTGGCCTGGCTTGGCCTGGTCGCGCCAGACTTCTCGGCGCCCAAATGATGTACGCCGACCATTCTCTTTCCCTCTTTCTCCCCCATGTTCGTTTGCTTCGGTTTCGTAGCCTTCGCTTTCTTTGCTCTCTTTTCACGCATTTGCACTTGTGCGCGTGTGTATGTATGTGTGCGCGCGACAGTCAAAGGATAGAGTCACGGGATTGAAAGTAAGAGTAAGCGAGATAAGACGCTTCTATTTACCATTGCTTCGACTTGCGACACCTCACCTTTGAGTTTTGTGTACCATACTATACTCATATAGCCCTTACCTACCTTACTTGCGCGGCAAAAGCCACGTGAGAATACCAGTGTAAAAGAAAAGGGCGTAGCGGTTGCAATTCCTTGCAAAAAATGCATTAGACGTTTCTTTCCGTTATCTTCGTCTGCGTTACACGGGTATAGAGGCATCGTTCAAGGCTTCTTGGCAAACGCGAGACAAGCAGTCGCCTATGATACTTATTTTGCTCGGACGATTGATTGAATCCTGTCTGAGGCTGTACTGTCCAAGTTTTCGTATAATTGGCTCCTGTCCAGTACGTAATATCATTTTGCTGTGTATACATATACGTTTCGAACAAGCCTCTGTCAAGCAACGCTTTGTTCCTTCATTTAACTAATTATACCTTCATTTGTCTTTGTTTTTGGGCCTTATGATCGGAGTTGGAGAAAAAAAGTATCAACTTCGTATACTGTATATCGTGTAGTACGACGAATAATTGTAGACGACATAAGACAATGATACGTATGTAAGTTCTTTTGTCCAGAATGAAGAGCGGCACTTGCTAAAATTGCAGGTCCGAGTTTATAACCTGAGTTTATTTACGTACATGCTAACTGGGAGAGCGCCACACGTGCACCAGCACATACAGTTCCATTGCTACGTGTTGGTGTTTGCATACGTTATTCTACGTGTATATGTGTGAATGCTCGTGTATTTTAAATCTAGTCGCATAGATGAACCGTAACAGATTGTGTGTTCGTAAGAATTTCTAATCACAGCGGGGTTTCGATGTAAAATTTTGAAGGTTGAACAATTCGTAACGAAATGAATTTAATGCATCAGGGAACGAAACATGTCGACTCGTACCTTGACAGATAAAAGCAGCCCTGATTAGTATCTATACGTATACGTAGGTTAAGCGTCACAGTTGGTCGCATCGCTCGTTTGCCCACGTACGAATGCAGAAATATACCTTCTCCGTGGGCGGTCACACGATGGCGCCTACTCGCGCATACCTGCGCATACCTGTGTGAGCCCGAAGCTAACCTCGCAAACTCTTGTTTCATCGAGATTCTTCGATTCGTTCCTTTGCACAATCCACTCGCTTTCTTTCGTGTTATCGCCAAGACAAAGAAGGATGGAATAAAAGAACAAAAAGATCGCGTAGAAAGAAACGTTATCGAGAACGAACGCAAGGATCGAAGTGCACACGAGTAAGCGAAATACAATAACGCCCACATTTGCAACTCCACGAGAAACGTACACATGCTAACCTTTATCTTATCATTGGCGAAGGCGTATCGAGGTTGACGAGGTTGCCATGTGTTTGCTTTTGATACGACGATGAAAGACAACGACGATGCGGATGACCACGATTCGAAACGATTACTAGCATCTTTCGTACTTGGTTTTTGTGAAAACCTTGAATTCGAACACGGGGATCGCCACGGGTGTAGTCTCCCTCTGACCTCCATGGTTACCGCCTTGCGATTTGCTTTATCGACCGAGCGGTAAAATATTAAAGGATTAAAAAGCCACGTATTATCCGTTATTCCCTTTATCGACGTTCGAATGCTACTTTTGATCCTATTTTTCATTCAATTCTTTTTTCATTTTTTAAATTTATTGATATTATTGATTTATTTATTTTCTTGCGGCATTTACATGCCAACGTAGAGTTTCTTTTTCATCACACTAAACTGTTTAAAGCCGCTCATGTTACTTCAATGTTTTCAAATGTGTTTTTAATCCTCAAATTAGATTAACCATGAAGTTAAATGCGGCCAATGATATCCGTTCGCTGTTCAAATGATTCAGTCGTTTCATTGGTATTGCAAAATCTCTTTTAACGAGCGGCTGAAAATATCTATCGTTTAGATAACCGCTGTCTTCGAGGGTCGAGAGCAGTTAAGCTCGTTAAATTTGTTATCGATTAATGCTAGCCTTTGAAACCTCATTAAAACATGACTCGTCATCGATATGCAGTTCTGCGGAACGTCTACAATGCACCGGATACGTTGAAATTTACACATCGATTACAATTTGTTCTCGATCAAGGATAAATATGTTCTTCATTTAATTCACTCGGCGCTTAGCTGGTAAATTTAAAAAATTTGATCGACTGATTTACGTTAACGTTACAGAGAGGATTTAAAAATATGTTTTCGATGGATGCAATTGCAGTCTATTTTTAAACAAAAATGCTGTAATTATTTTTATCTAGAGTCAACTGACTATTCATCGACAGCAACCGTATCAAGTGATTCATATTATTACTTGTCGCAATAATAAACTCATACACGTGCATCTTTAATACGTGCTTCTACACAGTTCGATTAATCACAAGTTCGAACCGATCGCTGGCCGTCGACCAACTGTTTTAATTTGTTTACACGTCTGGTTGTTGAGGAATCTTGTGGTACGATTGTCGATAGCGATTTCGAATGCACATTGCAATTGAGATCTTTGAAATTTTATCACTAATATATGAGATTATTTGCAATCTAATAACAATTCGCGTAACGTAACCATATGAATGATTAGCCGTCGAACAGAAAGAAAGAGGAACAGGGTGTTCTGGAAATTGATCTTCGTTTAATTATTAGAACATTCGCGTACATAAATAGAGTACAAATACATGTGATATTGATGCGTGTATGTATGTCTTCATCTCAATACCTATTACGATCCAATAATATATACATTTGTATTTTGCCATTTCTACCCTTGAGATTCGACCCTTTTTAAAATCCATTTTAATCTTCACGCCGATAAACGAAGACAGGAACAATTAAGAATGACATACGGAGAAAGTTTATGGGTGCTTGCCTGCACTTGTTGCAGGTGTATTGTCCCTTCCCTCCTTTGTTTTGATCCTCTGAAGCAATGTTTCGAGAATATTTGATGCAATTTATACAGAAGTACAGTCAATGTTGCTAATATTTCATGCGCTTTATGATTGATATACAATTCTTCATTCGTGTTAGCTACGTAAGTTATGGATCATTTGGGATTTATTAAAACTATATTTCAACATCGATCCTTCACAAAATTTTCATTAAAATGATTTACTTCTATCTGTCATTTTGGAGTGAAGGTGTCATTTGTTTCAATAACCTATAATTACGATGAAATGGAAATTTAGCGTGATTCAAGTATTGGAATATCTGCGATTCGATATCGAGGATCAAAGTATCTGCACCTAATAATCCCGAAAACTCGGTTTTTCTCGCAGTTCGTTTCGTGCGATCAGCATTTTCATCAACTTCAATTTCGTGGTCAGTTCATGCTAGACTTCCGATTACTCGGGACGTTGAATTTACCGTTCGTCCTTTTGTACTGCCACGGTAACTGTAATTTTTCCAAGATCCTAATAGTTGATTACATAAAAACAGGGAAGACAGTTTTGAGCGGTCCGTAAAAGCGCAGGTATGACTTTAACGGCGTATCCATTAATCGTGATGAAAAAATGCTCTTTCTCGTTCGTTCTCTTGTTCTTGCTTCTACCTATGCTTACATGTTTCGTTTGTTTTCTACCTTAAACGCTAGTTGTATCGTTAGAAACGTTAGTGAAGCGTGAACCTTTAAATATCGCTAGTCTTGATACGGGTTATAAGTAGATTTCCGTGGGATATAAAATGTGGCTAGGGCTCTGTCGAACGATATTTGATCGAGGAGAAACTTATCTCGTTCGGCAACAACCTGGAAAGTCCACAGAGGTTGTATCGAGCAACGAGGGGGGAGAGAATTGTCGCCCGTTACACATTATTTCC
The DNA here is from genome assembly GCA_014737395.1 of Bombus waltoni. Lineage (NCBI taxonomy): Eukaryota > Metazoa > Arthropoda > Insecta > Hymenoptera > Apidae > Bombus > Bombus waltoni. The sequence goes on from JACXII010000053.1 coordinate 728,288, forward strand.
CTTGCAACCCGATCAGAAGTAGCCCTTAAGAGATAAGACAGTTAGCTGTGTCTAAGATGTCCTTAAATAAAGTGTACTTATTACAACGTTTGTCGTCAGGGTGTCCCTGGTTGTTCTTAGTGAAGAGAACGTAGTAATCGCGGATCGGGGAACAATATTGTCCAATCGACGATCCTCGATCAAATGTATCATTTCTTTTCTCGATACGAGGAACATGACGTCAGAGGGACGTCCACGCGAGGCGTGATTCCTTTATTTCCCATAGTTTCATCGTTGTCGAGAAAATGGATGCTCCGCGACTCGCTACGAAATATTGCACGCAAGATCCCTGCGATCTTCGACCCATGCGATCTAAAAGATCCGATATGTATGATAAATATTATGTATAAATGAGTGGAATGTCAGACGTAAAATGCGTAAGTGTAGAGCTTGTCCCGTAAGATATTCTGAAATCAACGTGTCTACCTCTGTTTAGTGATACGAAATCGATCCTCAGCTGTATGTAAAACTAATCCCCCTTTCGAGGCGTTGCACAAGCGGCGAGCCTCGTGATTCTCGTCACACGCCACATCGTTTAATGTCGCATGTCCGTGTGAAATTATATTTAAAGTGTTCTATAATGAGTGTGCTTTAACATCGTCAATGAAATGATTTTCTTCAGAGCGTTGCATAACCGACCTGTGACTTCCGCCATGTGCAAGTCCTCGATTTAACGGCGAACAATAGATCTTCTTCGATTTAGCTTTCTTTTTTTAGAGATACTCCTTGCTTTTCCTCTTCTGTTTAATTTTGCTTCGCCTTTTTAACGTTATATTCATCGTGAATTATGTTTGAAAGCTCTTTGAGGCTAAGGGGCATCTGTACTGCGATTAATTAGATTGCATCACGAGTTAAACGCAACGTTTGAATATCATATTCTCGCCTAATGTATAAATGATAAGTCCTCGATAGTAACTAAGCATCGCGACAAACCCGAAACCGCGTCGTCCGAATGAAAAATATGTTCGCGTAGCCCGTATGGAAACATGAATGTTTTTACCGCGCGGCTGCTCGCTTAGTGGGAGAGGCGCGAACCGTAAGTAATATCGAGAATGACAGCGCGAAACTGCAAATTTTCCATGCGTCTACACGAACACGTGTCCATCGGGTTCACCGCATGCTATCTTGTAACACGTATGACGCGTTACGCGAGGTGAGTTTGCACTTTATCTGGAGTTTTCCTTGTCGCTTCTTTCGTCACCACCTGAGCTTCTCGGTGGGTCCTTAGCCTAGATGGGAAGTTTTCAGGGCATCATCTTGCGAGGTGACAGCCATTTCTTCATGTAGTAACAAAAGATCGTAGAAATGTAAATAAGAACCAATAGGGCGCAGGTCACTCCTAGGATAAGTACCGAAGTCTTCGTTGGACAAGGCTCTATTATGGTTACCGTTTTATCTGGAAAATGAAAATAAATATTTTTTTAGAAAAAATTTTTTTTTTTTAAATATCCTTTATAATGTATTGGGATAATTATCCAAAGGAAAACGAAAACTTCAAGACAATTGAAATCTTCTCTTGTACAATTACCGGCTTCGTTGAAGTCTATACTGGCGTCGCTCTTCAAGAAGTCTGACTGTTTCTCATCGCCAAAGTCGAGAACAAGGATTTCCTGAGACAACGTCATATCCTCTGCTTTTTCCTCAGTGGCATTCGCGATGCTTCTTCGACGCCTCTTACCCCATGATTCTACCGACTCTCGTCCCCACTCGCAGACAGCCTAAAATCAATTACACATTTTCGTTAGCCGCCGACGAAATATGTAAATATATAAATAATGTTCGATGTTCGTTGAATTACCGGTTCGCACGGTCCCAAACAGTACTTGACGTTGCACTGGAAGATCACACCGTAAGACTCGGTGAATCTAAATGCCTCGTAGACAGATTGAAGAGCGTTTCCGTCGGGCGTGAAGCTTGGGAAGATCGATGGATCTACTGGACATCTGAAAATGAAACAATTAATTGTTCCAGTAACTTATTAGTTATTGCGACAATATTTTCTGCATACACAGATTACCAACCCTTCGTCATCGATGATCTGGAAGGTACTTTTCGAGTCTTTGGCCATGGCGACGCAACTTCTTGCGAAAATTCCATAGGGAGCTATGGATCGAAAAAGGCGAAGGTCACGATCAGGAAGATTAAAATCCATCTCATAAAATCTCGATGTAACGACGATGAAAACTCACTGTCTTCCGGGATTTCGATTCTGAATGTTAGCTTGTCTCCGATACGGACAGTCTCGACTTCCCTGGACCTGCTGTCGAGAATGCGGATCCTTGGTGGAGGGGCTTCCGGCGCGCTGGTGATACTTATCATTTCCGGGTCCCTGATAGGCATCATCCCGAATGTGATATTCTTGGAGGACATGTCGTAAGTGCACTTCACTTTGTAAATCTTGTCCGCCTTGGTCATCACCACGGAATGATGCTGCAGGACGACCGTGTTCGAGTAGATGCCAGTCTGAAAACCGTCACGCTGCCATAGTGAACAGAGAGTTTGAACAGGATTTAACGACTCGAGCGGATACGTGGCCAGAGTGTGAACGGGTAATACCAATCACTTACCACGCTCTGGGTGTTACAGTCCTGCCCACTCATAGTCAGGTCGAGCCTGAAGAGATCGCTATTAATCACATCAATGTTGCAGGTCTCTGAACGGCCGAGAGCGTAAATGCGACCATTAAACGGCTTGTTCGTACGAACTTGGACGGCAATTCGCGTGTCTTTACAGTCGACCGATACTGCAATAATATTTTACGATCCGTTTATTTTCATGTTCACGATGACGAGGCTAGCCAAATCGAAGAATGCTTTGTTCTTTTTCAATCAATTAATAGCATATTCCTTCCTTAGTGAACGTCTGTTTAATATCTACATACCGTCGTAACAGGTACCAGTTTTATCGCAGTTTATGTCGTTTCTCGTGAGATTATTTATGGTGGGGTCTTCCGTGGTCTCGAAAACGACTGGCGGATCCGCTAACGGTCCTGCACCCTCTGAGGATCAATTTAAATACATCGAACTCGATCATACGATGGAAGAAATATAATGGAAATTTGAAATTTCTCTCTTACTTTCGCAATAATTCTCGAAATAAGTTCCAACTCTTTCTCCATTATCGATCAGAGGTCGTTCCGCATTGAGATACGTCGAAGGCCCATCAGGAAGAGTCCAGTGATCCAGATGGAACAACTGACAATTGTACGCCGATCCCTGAGGAGCACCGCGATACAGGAAAGATCTACAGAGGAACTCGTTCTCAATTTCGCAAGCCAACCTGCACGCGGATTCGCTCTGAACTTGCAGCTCTTTGTCCGTGTAATAATGCAATCCTGCATATTGCGCGACCTTATCATCGGCCACTCCGATTCGTGGCATCTGAAAGTTCCTCTGCGACTTGCACGCTTCTTTCCCTGAAAATTGCGATATCTCGAGTAACTTTTCTTATCGAATCACATGACATTTTCTGATATACGCACGTCTGTTGTGTCGTACCTTTCAAGCATAGATTTTCGAAATAATCCACGCCCTGGGCGTCTACAAATTGCACGTACTGGCCGGTCGTTCTTCGATCGGAATCGCTCAAATGACATTGTAAAGTTACGTAGTTGTATTCGACGGAGCGACAGGTGAATCGATGTTCGTTGAGACAAGCCGCGAGACAAGCCTCTTTCGTCGATGTATAGATCAAAGCATTGTCCAGGCCACGAATCATCTTGTTTGGAACACGTTCGAAGGACCATGGTCGCAGACAAACGTTCTCTGAAAAAGTTGAATGGGAAAGCGAGGAAACGTTAAGAACATACCAACTTCAAGTAGAGGAAATTAAAAAGAGACCTGAAAGGGACAGAGTCTCGTGCGATTATCGTCGTTGTATAATTTTATAACGAGCGAAACGTTTTTGTTTATAGAGGTAGAGCACGTGCGTACGCCTGACCGCAGACGCGACGTTTGCACACCTGATGAAGCACATGCAGGCTGCAGGGAGTTCTTCCTTACGTAACGCTCGAGTATGCCACACGAGTCTCATATATCGACACCTGTAGCTACGCGAGAAACGGTCGATATTGGCATCCTCGACATTGCAACGTTTCAAACTCGAAGAATCCTACTAACAAAGTGTCTACAGTCTGCAGCGTAAATAATATTTCTACGAATTACTCGAGATTTCTCTGTCGAACTATTTTCTGAATGTCAAGGCCACTTCAAGGTTGTTGTTATTTTTAACCCCAATGCTGATACGGAGTTCCGTGTAGGATAGGACAACGTCCGTCAAATATGATAATTCCTATTAGTCGAGAGGGAGGCACGACTGCGTGAAAAACGAAAAGAATGCGAGGCGTACGCTCGGGGCACGGATCGTCGATCGAGGAACAGTTATACTATATCCGGCCAGTCCGAGGAAGTGTGGCGAATTTCTCGGTTGGCCGATCACGCGAGCGTGACGGCTGCGAGATGAGCACGAGTTGAAGCGCGCGCGCGCGCGCGCATTACCTCGATGCCGAAATCACGAGTGGAGAACATGTGACTTGGCAGATGGAGCGATCCGCCGCTTCGTGACGCACGACCGCGCGACTTTCAGTCGAGAAACGAGAATACACTTCGTCGAGGACCGTCCGACCGCTCCAATTTCTTTTGTTCCGCCCTCGAAACCGGCGCTAATGTCGACGAACATCGGGGCCCGATGCCAACGAATCGACGCGTCACGCCGACACCGATGATTCACCACGGTCGAGCGAATTCCTCATTTCGTACGATCGATCGACGATCACCGAAATATCCCAGCCGATATACTAGCCTCGTTTCTTCAACAATAACGTCCTATGGAACATAATTGTTCCATTTTCTTAGACTTTGTACATCTACCGATTCATTTATTGATTTTTGGTTTCTTTACGACTACATAATCTGATCATTCATCGACGAGGGTTTTTCAAGAGAGGAGAGAATTGAATACGAGTTAAATTGCAATCGCGCCACGAATATTGCGGTTGGAATCTTTAAAAATACACCGGTCGGTTGTTTTCAGTCGCGCGCTATTTTCAGACGACTGGAACGCGCGTACGACGATAGAGGCGGGGAAACGGCCCGTAACTTTTATTCGCTGGTAATATTTTGTATACAGAGTGAACCGACGTTGAACTTTGTTATCTGTGACTCACGCGAATTCGCTAAAATTAATCGCCGTTGCGGGCTGCTTTATTTTCTCGAATTAAACGTCGGTATACGGGACGGGGCTCGTTGCGTAAAATTTTGCACGAGCCAAGTGCTTACGCTCGAGTTTCTGTCGTCGAGAGGCCGATCGACCGCGCCCATGCAAATTCTTAACGTGTCGAGACCTCGATGACGGAGGTCTGTTTCGTCTGTTCTCAGTTATTTTAAGAGAGGAAGGATTTCGAACGGAAGTTACCAGCTAAAAAACGTATCTTTTCGACACTAAAAGTCGCTACTAAATCTTCTTCGCTTCACGATTGCCTCTTCCTCTTAGATGCGAGGAAAATATTTAGTAGACGAAAGATCTCTATTTCCGTTCAATTTCTCTAGTTATAAATTCTCTAAAATATGAGTACGATTCATAGAATAATCCTGTTTTCTATCCGGTTAACTGGAATATCGATGTATTGTAAGGACAACGAAGCGCTTGAAAAGTGTCGCCGTGTTTCGAGGAAACGAACAATTTCATTTACGTTGCCTTTCGGTGCATGGTTCCAGGCTAAACCTGAAGGATGCCCGGGGATTCGTCGTTGTGAGCTTTACGATCGTGTCAAGGTAGTTGGCAGTATCGGAGTTACCAGTAGGCTCGTTAAACCAATATTAAAGGTTTCTCAGACCCCCTCGGAATCTTCTCGACACTTTGGACATGGCTGCAGGTACTTGTTTACAACGGCAACCGTACTTAAAGCATCCTCCGTTCCACCCGAAAGGTGCCAGTGGATCTCCCATCGTTTGTTGCTACCCGAACTACCTTTTCTGGCAAATCGTACGTTTCCTTGGTGAAAATTCGACCGCCTGTACCTACGCAGGATGCTACTTTCGCATTAGAGTCTGTCTAGAGGTTTGGCAGCACCTCTACGCTCGTTTCTCGAGCACGACGAACAGTGGACGAGTACTCTGAACGTTTAGATATTAGGAACGTTTCACTGAAATTCAGTTTCGCGTTCTTCTTGCTGTATTTTTGTGAATTTCGATCTTTCGTTCGACTCCATCTTTTCTTTTTTTTACTTCTAATTCCAAACAGATCAAAGTTTAAGAAAAGACGGAATTTAGCGAAGAAAGGAGTGGAATCGTTGTTTCCAGGATATTGTGTTAGGTTACCGTGAAACGAGATCTAACGGCTACCGGCATCCGCGTTTTGTTTGCGCATCTACCTGCTCCCAGACGACTTTGCCACTAGCGTTTAGACCCGGATCATCGCACCTTGTCCCTCTCCTTGCCTGTTTCCTTCCCGGCAGTGCCGCTTGTATTGCGGGATTTTACTTTGACCTGCAGCCCGTCGGCCTGTTAGTCTGTTTTGTTCTCTGACCGGTCTCTCGAAAGGGAGAGACCTTTACCGTCTGGCGTGAGATGGAAGGCCACAGCCGAAGGTATGAGCGTATTAACATTCATTAACCGAGTCGTATTGGTGGCTCGATTATTTTGTCCGTCTCAAGGTCGAATCTTCTAGGCAGGTGCGCGAGCATTATGGACTCTTTCGTCGAAAGGATGCTCGCAATAGCATTTAGCAGCCGTTCTCTCGGTCGTGTTCGATCGATCTCGCGTTACGAAGTTTCGAAGCGTGTTCTTGGTCGAGTCCGCTCACCTGATCTGATCTGAAGCTTCGTCATGTAGTACATGTTCGCAGCTCTCTGCGGCTGTGCCGCGGGATTCGTTGCCGCTGTCTCGTTCTGCAGCTGGCACAGGGTGTCCTGCATCGGCGCCAAAGGATTTACGACGAACGAGAACGCCGCCGCCTGACACTCGGACTCCTCGCGACACCAGCCCTGACACTCGTACAAAGACAGGTTCCTCACGCTGTAGTACGTCGTTCCGCGGTAATCGTAGTCTGTCAGCTTCTCGAACGCTGTCCTAGCTGAAACGTGAACGCGACTCCTTTGAAAACGTTCCAAGGAACGGCGTAACTGGAATTACTTGTTTACAAGTGGTTCTCGAGCATCTCGTTCGGTACTTTCAAGGGAGTAACAGAGCTATAGGTACTCACCTAGAGCAGCGTGAGCGACGGTGGCGAAAGCCAGCAGCGTGACGCCAGCGACCACAGTTGCCATCGTACCGATCGCGGACGAGCCCATCTGGAACAGAAGCAATGGATATCGGTTAGAAGCGCAATTACCCCCTCGTGCTCGGCTCGATTCTCTCGTGCTCGTCCTTCGTTCCCAAGGTGGCTCGACTCCTATGCGAGTCGTTTAATGAATGTTGCGCGCGCGTAACAGGGACAGACAGAGTAACGAAACGATCGCGCATTTAAAATAGTTCACAAAGCGAAGTTCCGTTCGCTCCAAGACGAGTCGAACGAGCATCTAATCGATGCCGTAAATTTGTAATTCGTTTACTTCGTCGTAGAGCGTAACGCAGTCGAATTGTCCCACAATCTCTCGTGGTCGAAAGTGTTTCTTTTCTACTGCTTCGCATCGGCAAAAATTCGATGGTATATACGTTAGAGGGACGAGAGATAAGAGACAAGAGATAAGAGATAAGAGGTAAGAGGCGAGAGGTAAAAGGTTCCCGATAACTCGTTTTCCACGGCAGACGCACGGCGTTCGTAAATCAATCCAGCGAAGAATAAATCGTTGGAAGTCGATAGCCGCTCGTCGAGCGAGTCCGCTCATAAAAGTGTTAAGAGACGATCTCGGCTCGAGGAAGTCGTTCAAGATTGCTGGCGTCGGTCGAGTAATTCGCCCGTGCAAGCTGGTCGGGAAGCACGCAAGTCACCGGCTTCCCGTATACCTTTTGCTCGTGTTTCAACAACTGACTGCTTCCTGGATTTCTTCTTTCCCTCGCTTTTTGCTCCCTTTCCACCTCCCTATTTCTTCTCTCCGGTATCTACCCAGCTTCTCTTCCCTTCCTCTTCTATTTCCCTCTATTTCTCTTTCTTCATCTTCGAGCGAGGATAGCGCGTCCGCGATCGTTCGCCTCCCCCTTCCACTTGATCCTCGTTTTTCCTCCCGGTCGATTGAGCGATCCAGCGATACTTACAGTAGGCTGCCGTGTAAGGCTCGCCATTTCGCAGGTTTGTTCTAGGTTCTTCTTCTCTCTTGATCTCCGGAATCCTGCTTCGAGGGCACGTAAATCCTGCTTCGAGACCGGTCATTACGCCGATCGCCGTTCATTTTCGTTTCCCGCGTGTTGGTTAGATCCTTCCAAAATCAACCGACTCGTTTCCTCCTCGAACGATCGTTCGAAACGTGGTTATTCCCTCGAGCGAGCAGCCGGTTCGTTCACCCGTGGTTCATCCGTCGGTTATCTTCGCTCGAAGCGCGGTTGAGACGCGAGTTCTTGCTTCGCCTTCGCTAAAATCCAAGGGATTCGGTATACACGTTTCAGTGTCGTGCGACGTGCCCTCTAGTAATTGCGGCAGCACGTAAATGACGCGAGATTGCTCGAGCTGAAACGGACGTAATGCGATAACGGCGCGTTAGGCCCCCGGAGGATGGAGTCTAGGCTTCGATGTTTCGTAGCCTCGGTTCGAGGTCATCGAGCCTGGAATAGCCGAGGACCGTGTAACAGAGGAGGAGAGCTTTGTCGTGTCTTGCACCGAGGTCAAAGGTTCAGCCTGGATCCCCACCTTCTCCTCTTCTTCGTTTCTTTCTTGTCTCCTCCCCCAGACCGCCCCGTGACGACGGGTTTCGAGCTTCGGAGCAATCGATTTCAATCTCCTCGTTGTATACACGTTTTAGACTATGGTCGCAGTGGATACGCGTACCGGCGAACTGCCGGTGTCCTGACGAATGAACGATCGAAACGCATATACTCGTAAGAATCAATCCGTAGTCGTCGAGACGACATCGTTAGTCGTTGGTCGGAATTAACGATCATTGTACGTAGCAATGGCATCGAACGTGTCGCGAATCGCTATCGAGAATCGCCGAGAGTACACCGATTCTGCGCCTACTATATTCGAGGATACGTATCTGATTTTGCAGATTCGCGAATTTCTTCCTGACGTTTGCGATAAAGTTGCGACCGTTGCGAAGATGCACCCGCTAACAACAAGGAATGCGCGTGTTTCTCTTGGCGGACGGGTTGATGCACTGTTACGAAGATTAATGTTCTCGTTGCGGTCGTCGCGAAAGAAACCGAGAGAAGAAGCGCGGTTTTCTTCCGGCGCGCGGCTGGTTACCGAGTTATCTGAGAACACTGGGTTTTCTAGGAACGTCGGTATCGGGGGAGAACGCGGTACTTTATCGCGTTACCGTTCGACACTGCGTTACTTTCATCACCAAGTGCCAACGTCACACGTGTCACGTAACACGTCACCACCGAACGACGGGGACATTTCCTTCCACACGTGTGATCGTTCCAAGACTCGTAACTTGGATTTCCCGTCGGAGAGGCAAGGTTCCTTTGGTCCAACGGGGTACAGTGGGACTCGGTTTATTCGAATGAAATTTTAGTTAGCGCTCGATTCAATGAATTCTGATCGATAGAGTTCGCTAATGCGAACGCAAATTCCTAATATACGAACGACGAATCATAGATAATGGAGAGATAAATTGGCTTCTACCGTATCCTCATTCGAAGGGATCAAGAAATGTATCTTCGCAGCGCGAACTTGCGGTGCTTTCGAGTGGCGACTCCTCCTTAAGCTTTCCGCAGTGTTCCAGCTATTCTCTTAATTCGTGCAAACTCTCCTCGAACATTTTCCCCAATCTTTTGAGAACTTGAATAGTTTTACGTTTTATCGTTAAAAGAATAAAGAAAGATCGAAAGGCGCAAATGGGAGAAACAGCTGAAAGCAGACGCGCGAACTTCTCCGAGCGCATTGTCGTAACTCGCGTTCCACCCGCAGGAAAAGTCGTTTCGTGTGCACACGTATCCCTGACCTTTACGTCACAACCGGTCTCTCGGCGATACGAGCGAGAAACCTGGCCGACGAGTTCTCGCGAGATGTTCCGCGGCTTTTCAAGGCCCTGCCAGCATACAGAGTGGCTTCCGGTATTTCGTTCCGCGAAAGACGCCGCTTCCGGACCCCTCGTTCTTAGCTCTCCGCTTTTATGAAGGATATCGTTTTTAATAAACGCGATCTCGGCTATATTCTCGGCTGTAATCGTGGGTACGTTTCCACGACGAGCAGAACCGACCGCGCCAGCACGATTATCGTACCATTGTTCATCGATTTTACGAATTTCGGGTTATTCGACAGGGAACAATAAGAATTCCTCGTCTCAAACGTTCCGTAAACTTGCGGAGCGAACGCAACACGCGATGACTGTAAGTATATCGCACCGAGCCAATTTAGAAAAATGGTCCTGCAAGAAAATACCGAAGCGCAAAACGCGAACGTACTATCTGTGCGTTAAAAAAAGTCAAACGTCGAACAGATTAAAAAGTAAGATGCTGGTATATCGTTTCTTAAAATTGTACGACTTTATATCGAATAAGAACGAACGCGAGGCAGGAAGACAAGTGTCGCGGTTAATTGGTAAAATATTTAAATTGCGCGTTATCGTTATAGGAATTAGCAATCGAGTGTATAGACCTACGATATTCCACATAGCAACAAAATTTCAACTCTTCAACTCTTCCACGCCCGAACATCTTTCTAGTTTGTAGAAAAATGTGTTTTTTATTAATCACGAGCAATGGAAACGAACTTTTTCGGCTCGCTGAGCAAAGGATACACGACGCGCTAACGTTTGGGGGCAGTTTCGTTGAAAATAACTGCCATTATCGTTTTGTTAATTAACAACTCGTTGATTAACGAAAGCGTGAAAAAGTTAAGAAAACTCGTAACGACTCGGCCGATGATCGAAACGGATGGCATCGGCCGGAGTAATATATTAGCAGCTCGGGTTCACCACTGGACTCGTCCGTAGAAACGGTCGGTAGAATCGGCCCTGCGATAGTTCGGAGCGGCGTAATTGATATCCGGACTCGGACACCGTTGCGGGCCGCAGCTCCGGTCAGTTAATTATCCTGTTTATGAAAGGCATGAGTCCCCAGGATCACCTTCGGACCTCCTCCTCCTTCTCGCTCGAAATCGCTTCGTGAATCATGACCTCCTCCTTGGCGTCCCGGGGAGAGCACGAATTTCCATTTGTCTTGGCTTTCTCGTGGCCAGCCTCGTGACTAGGCACAATGATCTCGTAACAAATGCACTCGACTCTCGCGGAGGCGTTCCCCCGTCGTATCCTTGGGACGTCGACGAGATCGCCCCGAGCGAATCTATCTCCCTTATTAACTCGTCCACCGGTAACGAACTAGTTTTAGAGATCTGTGGCCCTCGGAGGGCAATAAGCGGCCGTTCGCAACCCAGAAACCGATCGAATCGTCGATACTAAACAGGTCGCCAACCACGCGTTTCCTCCCTCGACCCAGAAAAAGCCTGCGAACCGAACCAGCGGCAATTAAACGGTTATCTGGCGTTCGTTAAACGAAGGAACGGTGTGCGGCGATTACGTTTGCATGCATAAGCGACTTTCGCCAGCGATTTTTTCGAAGCTTCGAACGAGAATGACGAACGGTAATGAGCAATGTAATTGCATTTATGCGCATTTTTCTACGTTTTGTTTCTGCGTTTAGAACGTCGAGCTACTACGCGTCATCGTGCTTTGAAAGCGGGCTTAATAATTTCGCATTCTCCCGCTACCGTAAGCAATTACTCTCGCAAGTAGGTAGATCCAATTAGGTTCTTGCTTAAGCGTATAGCCTGCGCATGTTCGAATCCGACCGCGCGTTATTCGTTCTCTAGCGCGATCGTAAAACGATCCGTTAATTAATTTCTGGAAAAAACCATTTCCTCGCTGGGAGAAGAGGATTTTTAGTCGTCGATGTCGTTACGCCCAAGTGCCGTGTGTTTTAATGTTTCCAACAGTTGCTTCGAAATCTTTTCTCCTCGATGGCGATAGCAATAATTTTTAATTGACACGAACCGAGTGCCGCGTAAAGACTCGATCGAGCGACTGAACGTGCCACGGCTATTTGTAGAGCGCTCGGCGTTCTTCACGAGGAACGTTTGAAAAACGCTTCGCAGACGATATTCGTAACGAATGAGAAAATTGCCCGAGGCAGACTATACGAACAGACTGTCCAGCTCCGAGTTAATCGGTTTTGCTGGTGGTAACCGAGACTATAGTTGGAGCACTGTGTCGAATCGAGTGGCGTTCTACACCACGACACGCATCCAAAGGACGCGTCCGCGAGACTGCCACGGAGACGCAGGAACAGGGGTCGGCGTTCCATGTCGTTTTAATTAAATCCAGCGATTCTGGTAAATTGTTAATCATTAGGCGAGATAAGAACGAGCGCGGATCACGGTATTTATTAGAATCGGGTATTTCTCGGCGGCGGTTAATTACAAAGTCACGATCGCCTGTTCCCGGGGAATTATGCGGAGCACTCGCGGCGATCAGTCCGCGCCATTACGCGATGGAATCTTTGGGTTCCGTGAAGAATCAATTATCCGGCCAAGTGGCACACCTTCCCGTTCACCGGCACCGAAAATGAACGTCTGTCGAATCGTTCACGGTCGCGCGTCCGGCGCATTTTTATTCCGTCCATTAAACCATCCGATTTGCGATTTAGCTTTTACAGACCGTGCTACCGTTCCGTGGGAAAGAAATGGTAAAGCGTCCGATTTCACGGTTCACTTTCATAGTATCAAATTTGTATAATCGTGCGAAAGTACTAGAAAACGATATTTTAATAAACGATAATTTAATGTACTTGGACCTAATTGTTTCGTACGTAAATAATATAATAAATACAATGGTGCACGAATTTCTTTCGTAGGGATCGTAGAGTGAAAAAGCTAGAGAATAAACGACCTAACCTAATGTCGCGATTCGACGCGATCTAACAGAGTATGGTATACTCCACGCAGATGCTTGTCGAGGTCTTTGACTCGAAATTGATCCTAAGCACTCCGTATCCGTTTCCCGTCCCATCTAGCCGTAGCCACACCGCCAAAAGTGTGTCGATCGACGGTTATCTACCGCCTATTACCGACAAATTACGCGGATGGTAACGGCGCGGAGACGTGTCTCGAGAAAATTGCTCACAAGTTTATTTTCGAAGATTTTTGAGCATCGTTTCTCCATCGCCAGATATTCCCACGTAAGTCCAACGATTTTCAGCGGTCTCCATTCGACGGGGCTAAACGACGGGGTAAAACGGCGATGTAAAACGGCGATGTAACACGGCGGTGTAAAACGACGTTTCACAGCGACGGGGCAGAACGACAGGGCCAACGTTAGCCGGATAAATCTGGTCCGCGCATCGAGATAAACTCTCGGAGCGTACGATCGCGAGATCGTACTTGGACAGGTAGCGGGAAGATGCTGCGCGAGCACAGCTACTGCGACATGCAGATTTATGCTCCTTGGAACGTCTCCGCTCTTTAGATTAATGGTCGTCCGTGGTCTTTCCGCGTAGTCTTTCTCGCACGGCGACCACTGTTCGACGGCCTTCTCGCTAACGAGTCCTTCGCGTCCGTCGTTTTTACATCGACCTTTCTTTCCAATCGTACGTTCGGTCATTTCACGGTACGCTTCGATAATTTATTCGCACAACGCAGGAACACTGGCGCAACAACGCTGACACGTTCGCAGATTACTCGAGCTTCGCCCTTATATAATCCTTATATTCGAACGACAGAAAAGCCTCAACGTATATTTCTGCGTAACAGTTTTCGCGTCTAGGATCGGTCCTTCGAAAGAGACTCGCAAATTCATTAGCACCTGGTGCAACCAACTGATCGGCTTAAGATGTCTGAAATATGGGGTGTAATTACAGGCGAAGAGCGAGGCGCGAAGCAGCGCGGATTAGCGGGCTCGTTCGTTGCTCGCGTTCCGTGGAAACGGATGCTCGAAGGCGAAAGGGAATTCGCGGAGGATAGGGCATGGTAGATTTAAAACCACGATACTATCGTTTCCGTCGGCTAATTTCGCCCCACCCATCGTTTCCGGCAGGGTGTACGTCATTTACATATTTTACTCGGCGGTAGATCGTCGCCGATAGCTAGCCCTGAGCCCGAACCGGGACTCGGTCTTCGTTTAAGACCGCTTGGACCACGAACGCGTTTTCCTCCCTTTGCGATCCCGCCGATTCGATCACCTTCGCGAACGAACGTTCGTGTCAGCGGAAAGATCAGATCCACGAACAAATTCATCGTCGAGAGTCACGGATGGAAGTTACGTAGGTGCGGGTCAAACGGGAAGACGACGCGTTCGCTCGTAAATCGTCGCGCCCTCTCGCGTCTCTCCGCAGCAATGGAACACATTCCGACAGCCATTCCGCCAACCATCTGGACGAGTATTCAATTTTCCTGTTAACGACGCGGACCATTTCCTATAGACGTCCATTCGGCGTGAATCGTAAACGGTCGACGAGAGTATTATGGTCAGTGACACGGAGTCGGTAGCTGCAGCTTCGAAGCAATCGCATGGATCGAAGAGGGATGCCTGGCCTGGCCTGGCCTGGCCTGGCCTGGTCTGGCCGGCATTCGCAGGGTTATCAAGCCTCGATCCCTGCAACGGTCAACTTCAACGATCTGATTTACGAGTGCACCTCGACGAGCACCGCGGCGAACGGTAGCTCGCGAGTAGATTCATAAATAATGAGACGATGGACGGAGGGGGTGGAGCGGTGGAGCAGCGATTTCCTTTCGGAGAATAAGAGATTCATAAACAATGAAGGCACGTAAATCGGTGCCGAGCTGACTGCCTCGATCCCTCCACCGTGCAATGGATCTCGTTCCACGGAAGCTCTTCCCTACGGCCGCGATCTCCGTGAACCAAGTTCGACGATTTTTCCGCCGTTTCGTCGATCGTATAAATCGCGCGTTCCGTCTCTGGAATCTGGGTTCCTCTTCCGTGAGAAAGCATGCAGCGAGCTATACGGTGATATATAGTTAAACGACGAGCACCTCGGGGAACGTAGACGTTCCAGTTCCGATGGTGTTTCTCCGCGAGTAAACACCTAGGAATCAACGAACCGTACTGCGAGGTCTTCGTCTTGACATCGCTTTAATATCGACCCTGCGACATCCGTCTGAAACGGGAGAAATTACTCTTTGTTCGCGCCAAGCGCAGACTACGGTCGATTTTGTCGCGAGGAGAACGTTGTTCGGCGAAAAAGCGCAAGGCTCGGTGATAAGGATCGATCCGGCGGAGGTACACTCGATAAATCTTGAAAGTAATTAGCGACTGCATCGTAGCTGTCTTCGTGGCCGTTTCGAGACACGCGGGACGGTGTAAACGAAACAAGAGTGGACCGGCGAAGGGGAGTCGATAGACGAAGGGGACGCAGTAAGAAATATGATTATACCTTCTGCCGGTGAGAGATGCACGGAGCAACGACCTCGTCCCGGTAGAGAGGAAGCCCTTCGCTTCCCTTGCACGCTCTCTTACCGCGGGAATAATAATAATACGAGGGGCCAGCGCGACCGCGACCTCTTCGCTTCGATCTACGCCTCCAAATTTACTCAAGATCGTCGGATTAGCGCCATCGTTCGCCGGCCTCGATCTCGAGCCACGTCCGATTATCCTTCGTTCCGCAAGTAAACCCCGCTGCTTCTGCGTTAATTATGATTTTAATCGAACGCGCTCGTGGCGTTGCGCGCTGTCCACTCTTTGCCGCGAACGTTATTCGGGGTCGCGCGTTCGCTTGATTTATTCGACAGGGGGCGCGTGGTCGTTAACGAGAAAACGCTTTGATTGGGAGGGGGTAATGCGATCGAGCTACTGCCGGGTCGACAGGAACGAGAATCGACTTTGAAAGGTGAACGCTCGTCGAACCGGCACAGACCAACGGATGAGAACTCTATTCCAGCTTGTCAGCTCTTCTTCACGCTGCCACGTCAACGCCGACGTAACATCCGCGAGGCAGAGACGTCGGCCTGCCAGCTTCGGGCTTTTCGTCTTTCATGCAAATTTAATCATCGCGGTGAACGTTGTGCGCCAAGACTGGCGATCCTCGAAAGCGTGCCGCTGAACGCCGTAATATTTCAATCGCACAAAACACGTCGCTCTCTGTACGCGAACCTCCGATAGCCCTCCGATCGATTGCCGATGACGAACCAGGCAAACGTATCGGGCTAGAAACCGCGAATCCAACGACGAACACGACGATGAACGAATCTTTCTTCTTCCATACTCTGCGACTTTCGCCACGCTTCGATGCACAAACAAAATCACCGAATGCATTAATCTCTCGTAGATATCTGGTAGACTCGGATTCTACGAATGGCAAATCGTGGAATCGATCGACGAAGTTGGCGAGTTTCCACCGATTTCTTCCGTCAGATTCCACGCGAGCGATCGGTACCCAGGCTGTGCTTATTATCGACGATTCGAATCGCGTGATTTGAGAGCTCGATGAAGCGTTTCTGCGATTGCTTCGCGTGGAAAGAAGCTAAGAGACAAGATCGTTCGTTGCTGAAGAATCAAGTAAATTGGTAGTTGTCGAAGGTCCGTCTCGTCGTTCGAAGAAGCTGGTGGAAGATGGTGGCGAGTCGATTCCGTTTCGGTTCGTCCTCTTCCGGCGGATTACTGTGTTTAGTCGGCGAATGGATGTTCGCGCGGAAATGGTTGCCGCTCGGATAAAGTAGCCTATCAACGTAGCGAATCGAAATGGCGCTATACGTCGCGTGACTGCACCTTCGGAACGCTTCACCATGGAATGCAGAGGATTACCGGGAATCTGTTGAATTTTCAATGGACAAGTAACTCCGACCGACGGTGAATGTCATCGCTACCGATAGAAGCATTTATATGGTTCGAAATGGCAGGCTAAACGCGCGCATTCCGCGTAAAAGCATCACGTGGCTGGAAATGAAATTCGATGCTTCTAACCGAACTACCGCGAAGACTTCGTGGATCGAGCACGCGATACGCGTCAAGAAAGCAGTCAACAGGGATTTGTTACGTACTAAAATTGTTACTACTTACTTCGCAACGACCGAAGAACGACACTAGGGACTCCGTTATACGGCTAGAAGTTGCGGATGTTCGCGATAGGACAATGGTACGTAGCCTGGCCGGACGAGGAACCGCAAGCGAGAGCCGTTGCTTGTAAAGGGTTGCTATGTAGATGTAGTAGGCATAATATGTGGAATTGCAAGCAAGACGACCGCGGGTGGTCCGTTAGATCGGTGCCACTGTCGCGACCTAACGTGACTCTGGTACGTGAACGGCGCGAGGTAAAAGTCCATGACGGTGTTTGCAGCGGTGTGACTGCAAGGGTGGCTGTCGAGTTTGTGCCGTTGGTTCTGTCGCCGTGGAACGTGTGTCGCGGAACGAGTTGATGGCTTTGGTGGAATCGTATAGTTGCCACGAGTCGCGAGACAGCTATAGATTATTGGCGGCATGATCGGTAGCCGCGGTATGGTCGGGGCGGCTGGACCTGCGCGCGGAATAAGAAGAGTCGAAGGGCACGATCTTGTAAAAAGCAGAAGCAAACGAGCAGAGGACGGAGTTGGAGGCGGAGGGCGGCTTATCAGATGGCTCGAAGCGCGCAGGAAACGCCGGTTGCAAATTCAAGACACGGTGTTCGGCGGCGAAACGAGGCAACTCGGAGCCGGAGACGCAGCATCCGGTCGTGCAGCCAGCCGGGAGATATTACGTAGCCACGGCCATGTAAAACCATCGCCCGCGACATTTTGTCTTCTTCCCTCGATGCACGAGCGGCTCGCTTTCGTGTTCCGCGATTTTTCCAGCCGTCTAAGCGGATCTCTCGACTTTTCTCCGCTGCCTCCGCCTCCTGCTTCTTCTCCTTCTTCTTCTCCCTCGCCCCTCCCCGTCTCTTCCTCTCTCTCTCTCTCTCTCTCTCTCTCTTTCCTTTTGTCTTCTTCTTGTTGCGCTCCATGCAAATGGAGTGGCCAGGAATAGGCGAGCGAAAGAAACCCGCCACGGAGCAACGCCGGCAGCCGGCGGTAGAAAAAGAACACGAGGAAGGAAAAAGGAGCCCGAGGAAGAGCTGGAGATGTACCGCTCAAGGACACGATCTACCACAACACCGAGCTCCGTGACAAGGATGCTCAAGCCGGCGAACAAGGAGGAAGAATGCAGCTCGGAACGCGAGAAGAACGAAAGGATCCACCGGGGAGAGTCATTCGTGGATCTCGGTTACACGAAACTGCTTGTTCGGCGGAGTTCTTTTAAATTCGCTATTCCAGTCCCGACACCGCCGAGATTCGAAACTAATGATTCTCCCTAGGATGTTCGCCGACGACGATGCACGGGCGTCGAGTCGACCGCTCGACGTTCCCTCTTCTCTCCTTTCTTTGTCGCGTGGGTGGAATTCTTTAACGAACCACGAAGAATTTTTCGAGGCAGAACGCTTCGAGGAAATTTTTATCTCAACTTGCCATCAAGGGAGGCAAACGTTGCCTACAGCACTATGCGCGTGCGTGCTTGTAGGGTAGTCTATGTGCAGGGTGTCGAAGCTATCCTTCTCGTAATTTGCAATATTTAAAGATTTCACGGCAATTTTGGATCTCCATCCTCGTCGTGCAAATGGAATGATTTAACGAACTACAGAGAATTGTTCGAGGGAAGACGTTTCGTTGAAATTTCTATCTCGATTTGCTATTAAGAGAAGCAATTGTTATTCATAATCCTACACGCGTCGATGCTCGTAGGAAAGTCTGCATCCAGGGTGTTACACGAGGGGCGAAATTTCGTTCGAAGGATAATCTTCCGATCTTTTAAAATGTTTAAGAATTTCATGGATTCGTTTTACTTCGTGAAGGCACATTCGAAGCGGCTCCCACGTGCCGCGAGACGGCCTGTAATCGAACGTCCATGGGAATGCTCGCCAGGCGATAAGTGATGACCCGGCAGTGAAGGAAATCGCGTATGATTTCGTAGTTGGCCGTGTAATTTTCTCGGCGAGCTCGTTGTTCGATGATTTGCGAGCCGCCTGAACTTTTGCATAATTCGAGTTAAACGGCCGCGGATAAGCGTAGGTTACTCGGCATAAGGAAGTGTGCAACGAGCGCCGATCAATTAGTCAAGCTCGAGAGACTCGGATGTATCGGCGGGAATGGTCTCGGAATCCAGTTTCTCTCGACGTTTCAGCCGTGTTCGCGTGCATAACGTTTAAACTACGCGATTAACCCGCCGGTTGATCTCGACTCACGACGACGATACGATGACTGGCTCGTTTATCAGCTTGAGTAATTATCTTCGTTTCTTTTTCTACCGTCACTGAAATATATCTAGCGATACTGATTGACCATCGAGATCGTCGATGGATACCTACTCATTTTTACGACCTATCTAACATAATCTAGGCACTTGAATCGATAAATATCGATAAAGAGCCAGAGACGATCGAGTTAGAAGGAAACTGAGAAACGACGCCAAAGTACGGATTTCCGACTTAGGCTGACGTTACGGTAGATGCACGTTTTGACGAATGGAGCATCCGAAGCCCGAAATGCATACGTTTAATGCAATATGTCTATATATCGATATGACGTAGCGAATTCGTCGGAACGCGCATTCAGCGTAATCACAGTCTTACGCGCGGCGGATTCGTTTTCTTCAACTTTCAGGATCATCCTATAAAACCGCACGAGCTCGCGTAAAGAAAGTTTCAGGAGTCTGTTTCACGGTCACTGAAAAAGCGGGTCAGTGTCGAGCGGAAGATGGAAGATGCACTTTCACCGTGCTTACGAGACTTGGATGTAATCGTGATTGCGTTTACGTAACTCGAAAGCCACAGAAACGTTGGGCACGCGACTCTACCTTGCTCGGCATGTTTCTCCTCGCCGTCAAAACGCACGTACTATATTATCCTCGAAGCACGAAGAACGCGATACGTACTAAAAGAACGAAATTGCTGGCAATTTCGTTGATAAAGTTCGGGAATATAGCCACGAGCCAGGTGAAACAACACGAGCGAAGTTAAATACCCTGGATTTAGTTGTTAACTTCGATATTACTCGCAATATCGAGTTAAACGAGGAGCGCGGTTATTCGATATCAACATTACGCCTTCCTTTTTAGCGAAGACTGCTTTGCGAGATCGCTCGGTTCCTTTTTGCAAACTACTCGACGTTTGCAAACCAGTCGCGTATGGAAAAACGAGGAAAAGAAAGGGCTGACTGGTAAATTCGATACATCCTGATTCTAAAAAACGACGGGAAGGAGCGAGTCTATCTTCCTATTAGCCGTGATAGCTTTTACGCAATTACGCTCGACTCGTGCGCTATGAAACGAGAAATCATTTAGAGTTAATGAACTGGATGGTTGACGAAGCTCGCGCAGAGTATATAGAAGAAGCACGAACCACGGTGTGCTCGTTCCGCGGCGCTGACCAACGCGTGCAGCACCGCGTGCGTGCAGCACGAATGGCGGATGCGGCGATCGTTCGCAATCAAAGGGCACCATTGGACGTGCCTCTCGTGGTTCGGCGCGTCTATTTTCTGTTTAAACATCTAAACATTAACATCCGACAAACCACGCGCTCCCCATGTCTTTGACGAAGAGAAACGAGTTTAACGCCCGCTAATCGATCGAAGTATCGCGGAGGCTAGTTCGCTGTTAAGTGTTTCGATCTTCCTATCGTCGATCGGTTTCTCGAAAGCGAGCGAAGGTTGAGTCGATAACAAAGAGTTAATAAGAAGAAACGCGAATGAGAAACTAAGCAAGCATCGAACTAGACGAGAGTCAATAACATATCGATTTCTACGGTTCGTTATCTAACTACGGACTCTCGATGTTTCCCGGTTCACCGCCAGATTGGTTTTCAATGCCAGGAAAAATCGGCAAGCTCGCGTTCCCGTACATATTCGCCACCACATTGGGAAAAGAATCGAAACGAGCAAAGGATTCGTAGTATTCGATATCGGTCGCGAAATTGCAGAACAGCCGGGGGATCGTCTGGCAAGAGCGGCACGTCCAGCTCCGGAGTGGAAAAACTTTTGAACAAACTTTTCGCCCTTCTTCGTTTCTTTCTTTCATTTCATTCGCTCCGTTCCCCGTCATTCGTTCTTCTCCGCCGAGGATAAGCTGCACCGATGCTAGAACGACTCGTCCACCACCGATCCTTGCTTACTGCGCGTTTAATGGCGCGCGGAAACCGACTGCCTTCATCGAAATTGAAAGATACAGTGCCTTTGTTTTTCTAGATTAATATGTAGCGACGTTAAAAATTGAATTAACTGCTCTTTGGTCTATTCGTTGTAATTGCTCTTTACTTTCTTATTCGACGAATAAACGATCACTTTGTGCAGAAAGAAGACTATAAAATTATACGAAAGGAAGATTGCATTGGTTATACGTATGTATATTTCGCAATTCTAAACGCTCGTCGTTTACGGTTGCATTTTACGAATTGCGTCATCGTGCCGACAGAATCCAGTCAATTGCATCCATTTCGTGGACATGGCGCGGCCTGGCGGTTAAATAGAATTACGTAGGACGTGGCAATTCTCGACCAAAACCACTTGCGTTATTACTCTTTCGTAGCTCCGCGGCAAAAGAACAGCGGCGCGCTGCAAGCAGGGCTGCATACCTTGTAATCAATCCGCAGGCGCGCTTCGTGCCTTCGCCAGCCACGAGCAACCATGCTCGCTATTGTGAACAAACATCCTCACTCGCTAGGCATCCCGTTCCGTATCCATTCACGGTGAACGCCAAATTAAAGGGCAACCGAGTCCACGCAGTTGAACGTCGTTTTTTATGATTAAGGATCTCGCTTCGCTGTTTGGATTAACGATTTACGCTACGTTTTGTCGCATCGCGAATCTTCTTCGTCGATTTACGAGTACAGTCACATTACCTATATACATTTATTATGTAGAACGTCGATGTATTGCTGCTCGAGGCAACTTGGGAGATTCGTCAATTTAGTATCGCGAATAGTAAGAATCGTCCAATTGCTTCGTCGAACGATTAGTCGATCGTCGGGTGTGCAAAATCAACAAAAACTTCAGAAGCCAGTTTCGATGTTCTCGCGTCTCGAAACGGATCGTAAGGTTACCGGCTCCATTATCGCGACGAAGGATCCGTGTTGTTTACCTTCGAGACACGTCACCGTCGCTGTTTTCACAGTTGCGATCTTAATGTTTCTGTGGAGCACGAGCAAACGTGACGTACTTGCGAAGTTCGAGTCCGTTAGAACGGTATACCGGCAAAACGCTTGAGAGATTAACACATTTTCTTTGGAGCATCTCGCGCGCCGCGAACAAGTCATCACCTTGTCCTTGAAGCACTCTCTCGTTATGTTGCACGTCGCAGGCAAGAGTGTTTTCTGAGAAGTCTGTTCACCCATAAAGATGTTTAGAATACGACTGTATACTACGTGGTTTTTAAAGGCGCGCGAAAATAAAGATGCACCTGACGCGTCAGTAGTATTGGACGAAATTAACGTGGCGCAGTGTATCCGCGAATACAGTTAGACAAGCGTCTAACAGAAACAAAGTACACGTCAGTAGTATCGATTCAGCTATACTCCTCGGGCCTGTATAATGCCAAATGTTTTAATATTTGGTTTTGGTATCGATTATAATTTTATCAACTTTTGCGTATCCTACGCTTTTTACGAACGAAATATTCGAAAGAAAGGACACATTTGAAAAGACACAAACGCGAAGAAGAAGCGGAGAGAAGAATATAGTTAATGCGACGTAACGTATGCGCCAATAGCAGCGAAAGCGTTGACCGAAGAAATTTCCTCGAAGAATGATCCGTGCAAGATAAAGAACAGGATATGGGTAGTTGTGAAACGTGGGCGTTAACTGACGTTAAGGGATAGCCTGGATGACAGGAACGATCCTTTTCCACGAATCTAAAACTCTCCGCGGAGAGCTGTAGTTTCTCGGAAAGAATCGGAAACAAGAAGTTAACGGTACGCGGTGGTTCAACGCGCGCAAAGAAAATACGCCGGTTTATTATGAGTCGATGGATGTGACTGGGTGTTCACGAAACGACTAATCGCCGGAGGCCCAGGCCTGGTTGCATAATTCCAAGATTTTTCGAACGCTCGGTTTCGACCTGGTTTCGAGGAGGTTTATACCGTTAAGCGAAGACGAGCACGAAAGGAGGAGAAAACGTTGGAAACGCGGCTCCTCGTCTCCTTTCTCCATCGATGCCTTTTATCTCGTTCGTTTTGCGACCGCAGGAAACGGCAATTACTAAAATAGTCGACCGTTACATTCGACGATAAAGATTTGGAGTTACAAGCAGGAAATGGAACGAATCTCGAGGAGGAGTGCCCAATCGTAAGTACCGTCGTGTTTTACTCCTTGGCGAAGTCGAGGGCAATCCAAGCGACTATGGCAACCACGAGTAGTCCACGAGAGCGTTTTATATCGTCAAGGTAATGCTCCTTTTAACGATCCTCTCTGAAATTGTGGCAAGCTACGCGATTCAACAGACCAGTCGATCCGATCGTTTTTAACGAAACGAACCTTCCTTGAAAATAATCGCGTAGTTAAGAGCTAATAGACTGCTCCATCTGGGTGGTCGACGACTGACGGCCGAGGGTAGACAAGCAATCTCGGTGTCAAGTTCATCCGATCCCCGAGGCGGATTCTCATCTCCTATTCGCGGACACGGCCAACTCGCGAAAGAGTCGCCACTCTATGGAAATTATCGTAATAAAGCGCGCGATCTCACGTGCGCATAAAATCAACTATCCACGTATAATCGTTGGCCATCGAATTGGAAATGGTTAACAATCTTGAATAATTTGATTTCATTCCCTCGCCATGATCATAACTTGCCTTTTTCTCGTATCGTGCGCTATATATTTCCATTATTTCGTCGCACATCTTGCACGTTTGCCTTCGCCATTGGATAATATGGCGATTGAAAATGAATACGCAAGCGAGTTCAGCAGTCTCTATGTATTTTCAATGGGATTTAAGTCCAGCGAACTACCTAACCATAGAAACACGCGAGCTTCCTTTGACGAAAGGAACCCTGTGATGGATTTACTGATAAGGCAGATAGTTACGTTATTTACGAGCTGTTTGGGTGATGGAGAACGCGTTATATACCGACGCGGGCTCGTGATCTTCGTTCGAGATTTCGAGCGGTCGTTATTTCATGATCCGAACAGCACACGTGCCTTGTCCGGGGAAATTGGAATTTCCTACTTCTCGAGTTGCCGACTTTACGATACGGACCTCGAAATCCTAAGTGCTCGGCGAGTCTGCTGGAAAATTTTAATATGCGCACCTCTGATACCCTACGTGCGCAAACTGACTGGTCGCCATCTACCTGAAGATCGCAAGAACCATTTCGCGGCTGGAGAACAATCGAGAAAGGTTACTTCCTTTTGCGGCGGTTCTACTGGTTCGATGGTATCTCGCTGGTAGGAGAAGGGAAGGCCCACTTTCGTCCCGAAATTCGCCTTGAACTTCGTACAGGGTCAGTTGGAATTGGGTCGAGCAAAAGTTGACCGAGCAACGGTTTTAATCGGGTAACCATTCGAGTTACCAAACTAGTCGTGCCGCGTTTCATTGACCATTTCTCATCGGTCGCGGCCGTTCGATTTGTTACGTGATTTACCGTTAAACTCGAAGCGTCGATTTCCAGTCGAAGCGACTCTTCGCTGACGCTTCGCCTCAATTTCCTCGCTTTCAGCGATAACTATACGTTTCAGAATAAAATTCCACAGATTCGTCGATCGTCGCTATAGCTATGGTATTTTCGTCCAACCGTAAGTACGACGTTTCGTTCGTACGTCGGTCGATATTGCAGAGTCACGGCGTCGTGGCACGATCGTGGTCGATAAATTCGGTAGCGTTAATTAGACATCGATATGCACAAAAACTACGTATCGATCATCCTCTCTTTTTTTTATTATCCATAAATTATACGAGGGCGTGGCGAATTCGAAGATTCGACGGGAGATTAGAATTTTTGCCGCGTCGAAGTGTCGGCGATCGGAGGTTTACCGTCGAAAAGGAAACGGGACGATCGAAGTTGTGCCCGCTTGCTTTTAACGGTATTGGAAGAGTATCAGCGTCCCTTTACGGTTGCACGGCGACCGAGAATGCTACCACGCGGTCGAGTGCGCGGTCCAGTCTCTCCCGTTCTATTTAGCGTTATAATTAATGAAATTCAGGCAGATGCAACTTTACAGATACGGAACGGTCCAAGTCGGTCGATATCTCGGTTTGTATCGATGTAGCCGTGATTTAATTTGCCACGGACGCGAACTCGCCGTGTAAGAAACAGCCGCGCAGAGGGAGACCGGTCGCGTCGTTCGTTGAATATTAATAGTACGCCCAGGAACGAAAGTTGCGCGCTCGATGTTCGGTGCTTCGATAGTCAAACATAAAATTATACCGAACGACGCTCCTTCCCAGGATCGGCCTGCGAAAGATAGAACACGTTAGTGGGCCCTGTTCCGCGCAGATTCGATCGCTCCTAAATTATACGTTGCGAGGTCGGCAGACCTGCCTCTTTTTTTGCTCCTAATGAAAATAAGGCCGATAAAAGTTGCTCGCCATGATAAACAGCCTCTAGACGATGGGGTGGAGCTCGTCGTAAAATCGAGAAGAAAGAGGGGAAGCGAGAACCCTGCCGGGGCAAGGAACCAACCAGCGATTCGGCTAAAATTCTTTCGTTAGGCCAGCCGATCGTTTTCCAACGAATCTGCGCGCGACGATTGCCTTAATGCGCTTGTCGGTGCAGCGTCGATCCGAAGATACGTACGTCGGGTAATTTTGCATCGTAACTTGGTGTTACGGTTTCCGCCTGTTTCAAACGAACACGATACGGCTGACACGCGAACGCGATTGTTTTAAGAAAACATGCACCGTCGAGGAATAAATCTACGGACACAGAAAGCGCGTAATTCGTTTTGTCATTCCGTACGCGCCAACGTTCTCGTCGTCTTGTTCAAAGGCGGAAACGCGGCGTCCGATAGACACGTGTGCAAAAACGACGCGTGTATCGCGGTTTTCGCATACAACGGTCTTCATAGAAGTTCGACGCGATTCGTCTTGCAGAGACGTAAATCGAAACGACAAACTCTTCAATCGTCACGGATCTAGATAGCGCACGCCTACCGCCAGGCTTTCAAGCCGGAAACCCGTTCTGAAACGTTAGTTGACGCGATGAATCTCCACGGCAACGACGAACGCAGGGTACGGTATAAAGCTGCAACGTGTAATCCGCGGGAAAACAATAATTCTCTGTCGACTGATTCTCAGGAAATTCCTATACCGGTAACGGTGCGAGCGGCTGTCGTTAAAGTCGCATTAAAGTCGACAAAGATTGTTCACCTTGTGCCACAGTTATTGCATACAGTTAGGCGCGCATCGCGTGGAATTAGAATCGACGATTTTATCTCGTCCCTTCTCTTCGACTCGGTTCGTCGCGGTTCTCGCGTTCGCCTCGTCTCCTTCTCTTCTTTCGCCGCGATGGATCTCGTCGCGAGAAGAGAAAGGTAACGGTCTTGAACGATTATAAATCAGAAAATATTCTCGTCGGACGGAACAATCGGCTAAAGCGTGTCCCTAATTGATACAGTTACTTGTTTTACTTAATTAAGCCTGTTCGTGGAATCGCGCGTACACCCGACACCGCCGATTGTCTCGTTACGCGGTCGTGTACGCGATCGAGAACGAAACAACGAAACGACAAACAAGCGGAAGAAATAGAAATACGCGTTTCATCCGCGAGCATCGAATCGTAGTACAAACAACGAGGAAGATAAAACCCGGTATGTCCGATGGCAGTCGACGACGATTTTTGATGTTTTACGGGGTGGTAAATCCGAGAGGTATTCGAGGAGGAGCAATTAATTTTTCCCTGCTTACCCTGAAAAATCACAGAATCGCGTTAAGACCGGAGATTCCTTATCTCGTTTGCTCTTGCCTGAAGATTCCAGAGGAAAGGGAGACGCTTATCGTCGTTTCGATCGCGATATTAATTTTCCGCTGTGCCGTTACAGGTCGCTATACTAATTCGTCTCGATACGATCGTTTTCCAAGAAATCGTCGAAACTGGACAGCCGAATCGAACAACGACCCCTGTTAAATTCGAGTGCACGATACCCCCGCGGCTACGTTCCTTCTTTTGCTCGATTAATCGTCCACGGTGGCGTCGTAAATTCTTAGCAATTACGTACGCCCGCTCGTAGCCTGTCGACTCGATAATTACTTACTTTCAGCCGGCGGGAGTTCACTCGGATCGCGGTCGTTTGGACGAAAACGTTTTCGTACACGATCTATCGACGATAGGTGGACGCGATGAGAAACGCTCTCCGTCGAAAGAACGCTCGATGCGTGAAGCTATGTGGCATCTGTCGGAACGCCCGATTAAAGTCCGTGATCGCTATCCCACGACTATCCTATCCTATGCATAAGATGTACCGTTAATGGGCAATCGGAACGAGACACGCTCGTACACCATCTGCGATTGCTCGATATTTATATATCGGCGCTCGCAAATGCCGCGACCAGAAGCAGAAGCACCGTTGCGTGGCATTACTGGCAGAAACGGGAAGCTATGCACTGCTGGCTACCGTCTGCGTATCGTTCGGTAGACGACAATCACGAAAAAGGCTCGTAAACGAATGTCATTTTCCAGAAGCGAATGGTCGAATCAGTCGTAAAACTTTGATCGTCCATTTTCACGACCGTTATCGCCGATAATCGCGTACTCGTTCCACTCGGCAACGACAGAGAGGCTGAAAATATTATAATAATCGATCGAATGGGAAATTCGATCGCGAACGGCCACTTAACAGATCGTTACCTAGAAGATCCTCTTCCTTTTTCCTCTCGAGTCTTTCTTCCTATGCTCGAACGAGATCTGCGATAAATAGTCGTTCGATGCCTGCATTGCCATTAACGACAAGGCTGCCTCTCGCGAGCCCTGCTAGCAATCAACAGGATGTTGTACATAGCTGGGGGAGAACTGATTCACCCGCGATGGCGGCTCTTCGTTTCCGGTTTAGTTTCGATCTTCCATTTTCTCGATCCTTCGCGTTTTTTTTTTTTTTTTTCTTTCTTGAATCCTGTTCCACGAGAGATTGCCAAGAGATTCGTCGATTCTTTCGGTAGAGCTCTTCGTCGTTATCCGTTTCCATTACGGTTTCTATCGCCGTGGTATTTATTTTCCGTTTTACTTTCCGTTTTATGTTCCGTACTTTTGTATCCTTCGGTCTCATCTTACAAATTGCCCACAGATTTATCGATTTTCCCAGCAGAATGCTGCAAAATCGTGTTTCTCCATCCTTTCCTACGGATCGCTACGAGATCTATCGATCCTTCGATAGAATTTTCTAACATCATCTGTCAGGTTTTCGTCGTTACTCCGCGCGTTCCAATGTACGATTCATCATTACGTCGTAGCTTCTCGTCCTACATCTTCGAGACCTGTGCCCTTTCGCCGGAAGACGACAGTCGCTAGCAGCCGTCGTCGATTTGCACAAATTGGCGATAGAGAAAGTCGCGAGCAGGGAGGGACGTGGAATCAGATTCGCGAGCAAACACAACGGTTAACGGTAACACGGTGGTGAGAGAAAATAAAGGCGAGCGGTGGGCGTCGTTGGCGGCCGTGGCCGTGGCCTCGCCGACCAACTCCGATAGCTAAGGTCGTGGCGTTTTATGGAGTTGGCGCTCATAAGTGTAACGGTGTTCGAACACAAGCCCCGCGATTCGCGCTCCAGAGGAGCGGTTACCGTTGCGTGGTCCACAAACTCCTTACAGTCAATATTCTCCAGGAATCGCGTGTCTCTGTTTGCCGCTCCATCTCCGTCTTCGTCTTGTTCTTCCTCTCGTTTCGTATCTTTCTTCTTCTTCGTTTATGGCATTGTCATAGGCCGCGTGATCATCACGGCTACTTAACATATCGCGCAAGTTCCATCACGAACACCGAGAATACGTCCTTTCCCCGCTACGATTTAAACCAGTCATTACGCGCGTTTCGTGAATCGGCCAGCGAGGACGATTCTTCGTCTGGATTTTTAGACGGTGCTCGACGAGACGATTTCGAAGCGTAGAGACACTAGAGTCTATTCGTCGCGATACGGTAGAATATAGAGGTAACGAGGACGTCTCCGTTCCAAGCTGCTCCATTTTCACACCCACGCGAAGTTAAAAGCCGTTGCGAGGCGGTCGTTATCGCGAGTAAATGTCGCAAAAACTTGGTTACCGTTCAACGATATCAGCTCGCGTTTGCTCGAACCGTGTCCGTATCCGTTCCTTCCCGTTAATCCCCTGCGTCTTCGTTCTGCCATTTATGGGACGCGCTACTCGATCCTTCCGATAAACCGAATACGGCGAAAGCTCGTTGCGAAATCTACTCCTTCGCGAGACTTTTCCGGGATCGCGAGGCCTGATAGGCTAATATGGTTTCGGGCAGGCAGAGCGTTCCCTTTGAAAGAAACGGCGAAAGATCGACCGTCCATTCGAGTCGGTTGATTCACGGTCAAACTGTAGCGCTTGGTTTTCTCGTGGCGCCTGCGGTCGACGAACAAGCGTGATCGCTGAACAGGAACCGGCTTTTTCTTTCCGGCGTTCCTTCCGCCAACGACACGGTTTCGATGGTCGGCCTTCTAACGGATTGCCAGCGAACGGTTTCGGAACGCTCGTTCTTTCGACGAGTTGAATCGATTCCCCTCCGCCGTATATTGCCGCGGCCTCGTAATTCTTCGACTCGTGAAAATCGAGCAAAGAACGCCGCTAGCGCCGATAAGCGTAACGGTCGTTGGAAAAGTTTGGAAAACCGAACGAACCGGGCGAGCTGAAGCGTGTTTTTAGCGCAGTGGGGCGTGCAGTCTATCGAAATGTAAGGACGGTCCAAGAACCGGCTCGAAGAGACCGGTAGAACCGTTTTACCCACATATTCGGCCCACGGAAAGTTACGAGCGAGGGTGGCTGAAACGGACAGAGGGCACTCACCGGAACGACTTTCAAACAGAACTGTTTCAACATCGCCAGTCGTACGGCTTGAAATATTTATTCGTGACGAGAAGACCAAACTATCGGTACGAGGCTTTTCTTTCCTTTTCTCCTGATCGTGCCAGTCATCCAGGTCGCGTACCTGCAT
Organism: Bombus waltoni; assembly: GCA_014737395.1. NCBI lineage: Eukaryota > Metazoa > Arthropoda > Insecta > Hymenoptera > Apidae > Bombus > Bombus waltoni. The sequence continues at coordinate 758,505 of JACXII010000053.1, forward strand.
CGCGACCTTCTTCCTCCACACGCTACACGAGAATCGAACACGGTACCGTTGATCGAGCAATTTGCAAATAACGCGAACCGCCAACTGCATCTGTCGCGATATCGCGTTTTCCCTGCGGTTCGAGTTTTTGTCAGGCGATTTTTACGCGATCGAACGAGGACGCACAACGTCCACCGACGTCGATCCTGTACTTTGCGTGTTCCCCGTTGGAGATATTCATCGCGGCGATCTCCATTTAGCGATTGAAAAAATCGGCCTAAAATTGCCGGATGTATTGCCCCCATAAACACGAGCAAAGTGAACGCTTCGAGATGATGGTGTTTCTTTTCCCCGTGTATTACACAGGCCGCCGAAATTACACAGGCTGTTAATCCTTTCTGTTTTTCGTTTTACAGTACGCCCTAAACGACCGATCGTGCAGGTGTTCCGAGACGGGCCAGGGAACACCCCGACGCTTTATTTTTACTTTATTACGAAGGACGAAGCGTTCTGAACTGATTAAGTCTAGCTGGCGGGCAGCTTCGTTTCGTAAGAGACGATGGTTCGCTGAACTAGGGAAGCAGGAAATCTAAACGGCCGATCGCTTAAGAGTTAAAGCGTAATTTTCCTCGAACGCCGGTGGAATACTTTATCCGCAGGTTTCGTCTTATTTTTAGATGGCGTAGGGAACACGGGTCTTCGCCTTCGGTCGTAATCGCGAGGAATTGTCGACGATGGCAAGCGCAGCGTGGAATCATTAAAGGCTGTGTCGAGCGAATCGAAGAGATGCGGTGGCGCGCGCGTCCACGCCTATCTGTGCAGTATGGCCAGGAAGTAGCTTTAAAACGTGCTAAGTGTTCGATAATGAGCTCCTCTTCCCCCTATTCTTTCGCGTTCTCTCCTCGGGTTCGTTCGCCTTTACGAGTTTTACCTTCGCGTTCCAGCGCCCATTGCTCGGCTTCGATCGTCGTATCGACGCCTTTCATCGACTACCAGCACGATCTTCCTTCCCATCTTTCCGTTTTCCTCGTCGTCGTCGATTGAAATTTCGTCGAGCGCTACTTTTCCGTCGCTTTGCTTTTCCCACATTGGCAGGCCCGTTTGTTTTAAAGAACTAATCGGTCCCTCCGAGTAATTGGTTTCTCCTTCGGTTCTCGCTTCCTTTTCACTTTCCCGCCGACCGCGTACCTTCCTCCTTTCGAGCGTGTACACACCGTCCGCGCAAATTACGAGTTAGAAATTGAGCGTTACTGATTAAGGGCGGAAGAGATAATGGGTAGAGCGCGTTCGAGGATATTGTTAGCCATAATGAGATACCTTAAATACCTTCTGCGAACGTCCGTGTCTTCCGTGAACGCGTCGGAGCTGGAATCCTTCTTCACGATCACTCGAACAACGTCGCGAGGTCGTCGCACGGAGACGCGCGAATCGAAGCAATTTAATACGATCGTAATCTAGCTTTTCGTTCCGCGCGTCCGCGAAACCCGTGTCCCGCCCTCATTGTTCGCAAATGAGAATCTGTTCGCCGGTCTTCCAACCGGTCGTTTGTCACGACATTCCACGCGTCTCACTTATGAATCCGACATCCGTTATGCGGTTCACATATATATTCCCTTGCCGACTACACCGTGGCGAACTGACGGATCGCTATTTCTAGTCGATCGCGTCTTTGTCGAACGTTGGACTCCAGCCAAACGAACTCCGTTCGTCGAAGCTCGGAGCAGGTTGAAAGTTAGCCGGAGCCCGAAATCCTCTAAGATCCGAGATATTCCAAGAGGCAACTCGTTAGTCACCGAAAAAGATACGCCGGATGCTTGGTCGGATTTATAGAGCGTAGCAGCGGCGAAGCGGCGAACCAGCAACGGAGATACGAGTTTCCCGAGCGGAATGTCTAACACCTGTTTGTATCTTTCTCGGTGACGAGCGCGGACCGGTTGACGCGGATCGCGCGAGGCGAGAAGGTCGACGAAGGCGAGCGATCGCCGTTGGAACAACGCTCGGCGAGGAAACGTTAATTAACTGAGAAGATTCCGCGGGATAAAATTCCAAAGGGTCGCCGAAGAAGCAGGTCGTCCGACGATGATCTAAGCGAGCGAAGCGCGGAGCTACTAAGATGGTCAGGGCCGTAGGCAGCTTCGGGGTCAACGGCCAGGCGGCGCCTGGAAGATCCTCCATCGGCTGAACGCGAGATAGTGGGGCAGGTCGTGGCTACGAGTCCGGGGAAAAAGGAAAAAGGAAAGGCACCGACAGGATAGAGGAGAACACCGCCGACTCGAATGGCAGATTCGCGCGAATCGCCAAATGAAAAACGTCACGCTTGTCACCTCGGGCTGTCCACTCGCGGACTCCGCTTTTCTTCTTCGCTGGCCATTCAGGATCGCGACAGCGAAAGCTCGAACGGAGCGGAACGGCGTTCGCTCGGCAGTCATATAGCCCGATAAGATCGAGGAATAAGATCAAGGCTGCGAAGGAAACAAATCGTTTCCTGTCAAATTAAACGTAATTAGGTGTAAAAGGCGAGGTGGGTAGGGCCACGATGTTCGAATCGAATCACGGCCGATGTTCGAAGAAAGTGTGAGAATACCAAGGGGCATGGGAACTCGCAAACTCATTTGCAAAGCCCGCGCGAAACAGCGAACGTAGTTTTCAAGTTCGTTCAACTTTGTTGATGGGATTGGTGCTGGTAACTCGGCGATTCATAGCGGCGATAAGGCAAAAAGCGGGGTTGCTTTAAGAAAAGCACAGGAACGATGACGGCGACGATCGCAACGACCAGGATGATGATCGCAGTGATGATGATGGTGGCGGCGATGAAGAAGGAGTCCGTCACGGCGCGGTGAACTTGCGCGCGCACGCCATTTCTACCAGCGAGTCTCTTCTCTCTTGGATTTTATATCGCGCAAGAACGGCAGTCCCGCGAACGTTACCATCTTCCCAGATGCGTTGGTCGTTTCAAGACGAAACGATTCTCCGTGCAAGTACCACGGATGCTGCGTCAGATCTTGGGGACACGAATTAGAGCTTTTTGTCAGCGACCGTTCGAGCATCGCATCGTTGTTCGTTTAAATATAGTACCTCGACGAGCCGATGCCGATCTCGCTGAAATTTTCTGGCCGACGATGACTGGCGATTTATGAAAGTACAGAGGAAAGATCATTCATCGTCCTCTTACGAGACTGTGAAATTATAACGTGCTATAACGTTATGCGAATCCCTCTATGCATCTTTCTTGTTTCGATACACGAGATACCCACGTATATATATGTACGTGCGATCGTTTCTACGTGGTAGAGCGTTCACCGTGCAGACCATCTAAACCTCTAGTTTTATTGTTTTCAGAGTTAATCAGGATTCTTTCGCGCGGCGTAAGATGTGCGTGACAAAAAGGTAATTAAGTGTGCTCGAGTTACGTAATTAAATATACGAACATACCCGATGATTTAATGGTTGTTGAACCTTTCGTGAGAACCATAATGGAGGTAATAACGTTTCCGGTCACCCGACAATTACACTTTCGTTCGGATCTTCCATTTGCACCGTTTCTTAGCCGCGAATAATATCAGCTATTGTTCGAACGTTCCGCGAGAAGAGTTTACGCGTACGCCGCTTTATCTTCAATGACTCATCGGTGGAACGATAGAATCGCGTACGGTCGATCGTGTATCGTTGCGTTTCAACCTGCATTCGGCAGAAAGGATAATCGACGATCGTAGACGCAACGAGGCGCAAGCGCTTCTCGAACTCGATGATGATTCGCAATCGTCGCGAAAGCGCGAGTACGCGGAATAACGACGCCGGCGGTGCGAGTATCGGGAGGCGTCACGCCTCTCCGGCATTGAACTCACCACCGACTTGGACCGCGCTTCTATTACCTTAGAGAACGCGCACCTGCTCGAGGCGCATCAGACTTCCATCTCTAAACGTTTCGCGGTACGAAACTGCTTGCGCGATTCTTTGAAAAACACTCTTCGCGTATCCCCTCATTAAGATTTGTCTATTTTACTTGGATTTTTATAACTTCTTCTTCGAAACTCCTGACAGGAATCATATTTAACGCGATATTGTTAGCTTCGTGGAATTTACATATCGAAAGGCTAACGCGTTGTTCGAAGGGTCGACGGACTTCCGACCAGTCGAAACAAGGTACCAGCATGAATATTCGGCTTGCGTCGCGGGCCAACACGAAATCGGGCGTCTATCGAGAATACGAACGATTTGACGACCGAGTGTCAGCGTACGACTAAAAATACTCCATCTATTCGAAATACCTGTCTTCTTCATACGAAACGATTCGCCTGGCATGATACAACATAGGATTCGATAGATCGATGTATCGTTCGAATGACTAAAAATACTCGATCTATTCGAAGCACGAACGTGTTATTTACACGACACGACGCAGCTTACGGTAGCATCGTCTGTCAGAAAAGTTTCTTCTCTCTCTCTCTCTCTTTTTCTACTGGCGATGAAAATGGTCGGATCGGTATTGTCCGCGAGTGTTGGATACTCGCAATTTCGTAGCTAGTTTTAGAAGGCAATTTGAGCATAGCGGCATGGCGAAACGACCGTGCTGGAGCAACGCGTTTCGGTTTTATGCGCGGTTTCGCGTTCGTTCGATATTACGGGTCTCGACTCGGTGTTGCTCAACGCGGCCCTGACTTTGAACCGCGTTTGCTCGACTCTGAACCGTGGGAATGACCACGAGGCATCGCGCCGATCGCACAGGTTTTTATTTTCCCGACTCGATCGATCATCGCTCGCGTCTATCCGTCTATCTGTTTTTCGATCTAACCTCTGCTCTCCGGGAAGAATCTCCTCGGGAAGAACAGATCGCATCGACGGTACGATTTACTATTGGAATCTTTTTCGCGTCGCGTATTCGACCGTTTGCAACTACCACCGTGTCGTTTCTGCTGCAAAACATTCTCTATCTATTCTCGCATACTGCGCGAAGCCATTCAATGGACGAACGTGTATCCGAAAGCAACGGCGAGGAAGATTCTCATCGCGTAAATCCCGTCACGGACTCGTCACTCTCCTTATCACGTGTTCGCGGTGATTAATCGATCCATGGATCGTTTCGATCGATCGTGGTGGACTCCTTATCATTGGATAATCCTTATCAAACTGGGAGAATCTTCGACACCGGTGCGTTCGAACACTTGTTCCACCAGGAATAGGTTGGAGAACACTTTGGGTACGCACGTACCTTGATTGGAAATTCACTCAGTATCGAACTTGGATTCTTCGGTTCACCAGCTCTCTCTCTTATCACTCTCGGTTATCACTGGATTCCCGCTCGAACTTGTGCCGAAACTTCGCGTAACCGGAAATCTTTGGAGAACCGGACGGGTAGAAGGAGGGAGGACAGAGAGGATGGAGAAACCTTCACCGAATTTTCGTTCACCGGTCGATCACACACGACGGAACACTCGTCTCGGACGGGCTGATGGATAGAAAAAAAAAACAACGTTCCTGATAGCTGGGCTGTCGGCACGGCTCTGTCTTCGAGGCGGCGCATCGGGCTCACTTTATAAACGGAGTTGGCCGGGTGGTGGTCGCGTTTGCTTGCCGGTCAAACCTAGCCGGCGATTGGACGCGTTCGCGTAAACAGGTCGCGCGATTGGCCGCGAGATCTAGCGGTACCGTGGCTCCATCCAAGGGGGATCTCTCGCTTCTTCGTGGCTACGATGTTTCCGTGCGTCTCTATCTCCCTCTTCCTTCTTCTTTCTCTCCGTCCTTCCCTTCTATCTTCTCGCTTTCCTCTCGAACCCAGTACAGGCTAGTAATTTCGCGCAATTAGGGAACAGTGACATTTTACCGCTTTTTTCCTCCCTTTCTCTCTTCTTCCCTTTGGCCATCCTTCTTCTCTTTATATCTCGCCTCGGCTTCCGTGCCACGGTCGCGTCAACTGTTACCGAATCGTTCGCCGCGTCATTTGCTTGGCGATGAAACGCTCGTTCGCTGCCGCCAACCGACGATCATCGGCAAGAATTCGAGAAATCGGTCGCCCTCGACGCGCTGCCTCGCGGTATCGGCGGTCACGCTGTCCCGCAAAAAGACAGGAGGGTCGAAGAAAAACGAGAGAAGATGGAGCGGAGGGAAGGATTTTTCCAAGATCGATCGGAAGATGATGGCGACCAGGAAGCGACCAGCGACGTCCGTACTTCGTGGCAGAGGGTCGAGTCGAGGTAACAAGGAAGATTAATTGGGTGCGTCGGACGGCGAAGTTCAACGATGCAGACGAGATGGCTCGTCGTGCGAGGCGACGCGATCTCCGATTAGAAGCCGCGAGTCTCTGCAATTCCGTATGGCCGTAGCCGCCCGTATCTTGGCTATTCCCCGCCGTTGAACAATAGTCGAAACCGAACTTCTCTTTCTGTATGTCGTTGAGAGAGGATGTTGAAATACGATATCGAGAAGCATTGGCAAGATGTGTTGGAGCTGCAGAGGCATCAGAGCTGTGGGAGGAAAAAGACACGATCGAATTGCGCGCGTTGCATCAACCCACGCCATCTGTCTTTTTTCTCCTTCTTCGCTTTCTTGAAGGAGCAAAAGGTCGATCTTGGACATTCCATGCGTACTCCGCGGAAGCTAGCACTGGGCAAATACAGTTGTTTCGATAGCGTCGGTTCGTTGCTAACAAGGCTATTAAGCGAAGCGAGAGGCGAGCGTAACGTACCGCTCGGCTCGCAGCGGTGGCGCGCGCGGATTGTACGCGCGTGCACGCAATTCCATATAATTTCCATTCAGATAAATCGACCACTAAATAAACATAACTGTCGCTAACGAGCCATCTTGGGACGCGAGAGCCTCGAGCCTGATCGCGGTATTCCTACGAAACGACGATGATCGTGGCCTCGAGCGGCCGAACCACCGTCACCTCCGACCGAACCCTTCGCCGTAGATATCAAACTACCGTGAATATCCTAACCGCGCCATTTACGAGGATACCAGCCGGCTCTCTAACTCCGTAATGGCCCTTGATGACAATCACCGCTGCATGAAACTGTTACTTTGAAGGAATAATCTCGAAGAAGGTATTTCGCCCTCCAGATAGGATCCATCGCGATGCAAAGCAACGATAACTGGCCGAAATCGAGCGACGAGGCGAAGATCCGCCCGAACATCCAACCACTGACGTCTATCGATTGTACGAAGAATCAAGCGGGAAAGGTCAAGCTCGATGTTGGAACGCGATTTTCAGTTGGAGAACACGCGTTGGTTCTATGTATATCTATCGTGACTATACGCAGACGACAAGATTTATGCCCGGTTATGGCTCGTTGACGAGACCTCTTGCGTCGAAATGGAAATTTATTAGTATCGTAATTTACCTTCGAGGAACGATCGAATTCGAGGAGATCCGAGCGGACCTGCGGCAGCGATCGAACGAAGGAATCGAACAACGAATCGACCTTGATTTACGACTCGATTCCGAACAGCGTATCTGGTTCACCAGTACCAAGCTTCTTTCTACTCGTTAGCCGTGCAGGTGGATCGTTAACGGACGTATACGTCATAAGAGAGTCGTGGTCCTGCACCACGAATAGCGTATGTATAGCGCATTAATATTGGCGTCGGGATATTTATGGGGCGGGAAAAATGTTCACCGCGCGACCGTGCTCGTAAACCACTCGGATTCGAGGGTAAATTTTCGTGCTGCAACGAATCACGAGCTTTCGAGAGGTATGCCTCCGCGACTCGAGTTCTACGAAACGACGTAGACTCGTTACGCCTCTGTCGGATAATGGTTTTTCCTTCTACGAAACGCCACGAGAGCAAATCGAAGCGGTTCGTCGTTAATGGTCGTCGTTAAGTACACGCAACGTTCTCGACGTTGGTCGTTCGACGACCAACGGTCAAACCTTCTCGAGGAAACTTCTCGGTTTTCCACAGATTTCGACATTCTCCGACGACAAGCGAGTCCCATCTCGTTCCGTGATCTCGCGTTCCTGCGTTCCTCGCCCTTCCTAATTGTTCTTTGTTACACGATCCCTCTGTTCACAGTCGTCCAACGTCTCTCGTTCTACGCTGGGTCACGGTTCTGAACGAACGAGATGCCCGCATTCTCCGGACATCGTGGAATCGCGTCGTTAATTAAACACGCGACGCGTGTAAGTCGCTGCGCGTGACTCTGGTATCGTCTGACTGAAGGAACGTCGGATGGCCATATCCCGAAGAAACGTCGCGATAGACTCTGAGTTCGAGGAGAGACGTTGCTCGACTGGATCGTTATAAATACTATGGATATTTATGCAGTTCCACGTTTTTGCAAATTATAGCAATAGAATTCAAACGAAGATCAATTTCACCCGTTGCTTGATCGAGTAAATGCGAAGTAACGTTTCAAGCAGTTAGGCAGTAATAATGTGGTCCTTTATTTTTCGTTAAGGCATCTCTCTCCTTTTTTTTTTTTTTTTACTTTCTCTGTCGGAGAGAAAGCGTCGTAATCTGAATATCTTTGCATCTTTAAATTTCTCGTACGAGCGCAAATATCCGCGATCTAGCGATTACGATACGATCCCGCGTAACTTCCTTACGACGAATCCTCCAGCGAACGCGTGGAAGGGCCGATCGCGTGTCACCGGTTTAGAGACTATGGTCGAAGCAACGCCTAGGCGTTGGCGAGAGATACGGTCTCGGCATTGTCCGTGATTAAGAACAAACAACGACATGTCCGCGGAACAGGTTTGCCCGGTGACAGCGTGATCAGCGTACCATGAAGAGAACCGTAGAAAACAATCAGCCGAAATCAACGCCGCTGGTCAGCCTAAGTGCCTAACTGTAGCGTTTTATGCTCGTTGATCTAACTTGCATACGTCGAGTTTGCGACCACGTGGCCACCATGCAAATGACCCTTCCTCTGTGCCAGCCAGTCACCGTTGGTTAACTGTAGACTTTTATGCCTTGCTAGACCGCGATCCTCCGTACCGTGTCCTCGCATTTTTCGCCTAATTTTTTCCTCGTCGAGCTCGTCTCTGGACGATTTCTCTTTGTCGGCGTCGGGCCGGTCGAATCTTTCCTCCGGTGGACATATAGTCGTACCGTGGACGTAACACGTCGCGGCGGCTAGATAGATTTCCAATTAAACGCTCCTGAATCGCAGGAAGTTCTGTTCTGTCCGGTGGCCGGGTCAAAGTGTCCATCGCGCCGCCGGTCGAATCTCCGTCGGATAAAATCAGCTCATTTATCTAGGCATTCATCTGTCACGCGCACTCGCCATACCTTTAATTTCGAACATCCATTGGCTGTCCCAGTGGTAGAGGGCTCGCATCGATCCATCCCGCGGCGGATTGGTCTTACGGTTCTTACAGTCTGTAATAAAGTATCTATTTATCTGTCTATCCGTTCATCCATCGTTGCACGCGGGCGTGTATACGATTGCCCGTGGGTCGTGCGAAGTTATTCCACGACGATGATCGGGCATACGGGTTCGGGCTGTGGCCCCGCCGCTCGATGCTTTACGAGCTCCTTCCAGTCCTCGCGTTCGCCCGAGGAAGCACCGTGTAACTAAGTACCAGGCGTTTGCAGAGACGGAGAATCGCCGTGTCGACGAGGTCACCGCGGGTTAACCTCTTAATTATCCCGCCCCCTGTCATTTCACCCATCTTTCCTTCCGTTCCCGCCGTTTACCTCCTTTCTTTTCCCCGTCTCGTTTACCTTCTCTCCTCGGGCATGAGCGCGGGTTCTTTCGCGATCGTTTGCGATCGTTCGCGATGGATGCCACTCGACTACGATTTCCGAGACGAATCGACGGAACGCGAAAGAGAGAGAGAGAGAGAGAGAGAGAGAGAGAGAGAGAGAGTAGCAGAGCCAACGACGGTTGGTGCGAAAACTATTTATAAAAAGCAAGAATCGCTTGGTAGATCGTTGGACGCAAGTAGTTAAGGCTCGTTGAATCGAAAAAGCGCGTATATTGCGAGGCCTTGAGAGGTTGCGTTTACCAGCGGGTACAAACGAGATCGGTTAATGCCATTGCTCGTTCCGCGTCTCCTCCTCTCGTTCGAAAAAATGCCACGACTTTAACCTCCGGTGCTTTGTGCGTCTCAATCATCGTTACGCGTGCAAATATAATAGATTCGCGAGAAGCGAGGTCGGAAGCGCGACTGATTACGCCGCAATATTTCATACGAAACGCGTTACGTGCCGGCGTACCTAGCTCTTTCCCATAATTAATCGAATCGATATAATGGCATCCGTTCGGATGGTTTCTCAGGGCTGGACGGAATCGCGCAGCGCGTACGGCGAAGGAATAATAACCGGATCGGAGCATTGTCCCGAACACCGTGGATAATCGGGGATTAAGGGAAGAGAGACTTTTTCTTTTCTGTCGTTGTTGAGGCACGATTCGTTCCGTGGTATGAATCGCTTTAGGTGATTTTTCCAAAGAGGACGAGAGCGAATTCCAGCGCGTCTTTATCAATCGATAGACGAAGAATGACAATTCTGTCGGGTGACTTGGAAATCATCGTACGGACGCTTCGTTCGTATCTTTTTATCTCGCTGTTTCGACGATGGATTCGCCGGTATTTCAAGCCACGCTTGGATGATCGAGAATAACGTTGCCCCTTCTCTCGGCGTGGTCACGCGTAGTTTCGTTCGGTTTCGTTCGGTCGAATTACGACGAAATTATCGACGGCGCGTCGTCGACTGATTTTCGGCTGGCTACCGGTTGGCCGATTTGACTCGACTCTCGCGGTACCGTTAGAAAACTAGGGATCATCACCGAAATCACCGGGAGAAGGAGACGAAAGAGGCTGCCGCAACGGGAATCTCCCGGTGAGAGATGCGTGGCACCGTGTACAGAGAGGAAGTCGAAAGGAGGAGAAAGGTCGTTCTCTGCTACTTTTAATTTACGTTACGTTATCCCGCTATCCCCATAGTCGGTTCCGCGATCCGACGACGCTCGAGCTGCTCTTATGATTATTCTTTATCGCGTTACTTTAATTGCCCATTCTTCTGCGGGTTCGCGAGGAAACGCCACGTTTGTCGGATACGGCGAACAAAGGAGTCGCTCGATGATACGCCGATCGATCGATAAACCGGAGCGAATCGTCGAACGCGAACAAGATCGTACCACGTTTGTAATTGTTTCCGAACGAGGTAAGACGTCGAGTTGCTGCGAAGCGATCCTTTTCGATCTTCCCGTTTCTCTTTCTCTCTCGACAAAGTACGCCAAACGTAACAAATCAATGAAAACGATAGCGGTTGGAAACAAGAAGGATTATCGTATTCGAGTAGGAACAGCGTCGGAAGATGTTTCTCTCGATCGGCCGTCGGCTCGGTCGTTCCTTGCCTCTTCCGCGGCGTTCTCGTGGAACCTAGCCTCCTCCTACGCCGCCTCCTCCCACACCAGCTCCTCTGGTAATCACTATATTTTAGTTGGCCGGTTCGAGAGGCATCGAGTGTGGCGCGCGGCAGCCAATCAGGTACTAGCCGGCTTTCCACTCTTCCTCGAGGTTCAGGGTCGGTCAAGGACTCGCCAAGTGCCGGCACGACGCCGTTGCCGCCGTCCTCGCGAACAACGAGCAGCCACGATCGTAAAGGAGTCTGTTCGTGCCTGTCTTCCCTGGTACGCGATTTCCTTCGACCAAAGCTACTCACCCGTTAATCTCCTCCAACACTCGTCACCGATGCTAATTACAGTTATTACTCATTAGACCGTAGTTTACTGCCCAAGGTCATCGTTAATCGCAACCTCCGAACGAAACACTGTCCGACAGCTTCTCCTCGAGTTTCTATTCGAGCTGAAAATTCGCTGCAGCGCCAGGCAACTCTTCGTACACCGGTCGTTCGGCCCTCGTTTCTTCGCTCGTATCGCGCTTCATTCGTCTACCGTTTCACTGCATTTCCATTTTTTTCCTCAGGATGCGATAAACACGGCTCAAAGGCTCGCTTATCCGGCTTCGTTACTGCTATCACGCCGACGTGTTCTCCACCTCGGAGACTTCCGTCGTCGCGCACCTTCGTTCTCACACGTTCCCTCGAGCGATCTAGCCGTAGGCAGCCTCGCCCAGGCCAACAAACCGTCCGCCTCGTCGGTTCGACGTCGGAACTCTCCAGTTTACCACTTTCGAACCTTTCAAAAAGGATAATATGCACGAGCAGCAGCTCATCGCGTTATTTCCGTTCACGGTACTCGCCGATCAGTTCCTACGAATATGTAATAACACGCCCGATAGCGATGCTCTCGATTCTCTCTTTGCTTCTCTTCCGCGCTTCCTCCCGGTTTCTTGGCCTTCTTTTTCGCTGTCTCGATTCCGCTCGATCTATCGGCGATTTCTCGTCAAGGTCACGCGTTCAGTCAGAACGGGTCTATTTATAGGTACGCGCGGATGAGAGTCGTCGCGAGCTGCCAGCTCGCGAACGGGAACGCTTCGACGATCAGATTGATCGCCGTGAAACGCCAGAACCAGTCGCGCTACGCTTCGCTGTCGCGTTTCAGAGCACGATAAAACGGAATACGATAGAGTTCGGTCACCATGTACCGAGGTCGTGAATTAAACACTGTCAGCAAGCGGCAACGACCTTCCACCGTACTTCGATCGTAGCTTCGATCGTAGTTTCGATCGCATAAACTGTTTGTCTTTCGACGAAGTTTGTACAAGCCGAGTTCCATCGTATCTCTTGCTCGACTTGCGTCTTCTCGTCGTACTCGGAATAACACAAAGTCTACGTTTTGTTCACGGACTGCTCCAAACGTTGAATTCGCGGTAGAATAAGCTTCTAGAGGTAGGTGGTTTCGAAACGAATCGTTGCCGCGCAAGAATTTCTTCGAACGCGACTTGGCAAAATCGTTGGCAAGCGAAAGGGATAATTTTTGCTTCGAATCTCGGTTTGCTCGATTCAACGACACATTCCGCAAGATAATCGATATATCCGTTTGAAAACGAGCAACGATCGTTTCCCCGCACAAGCCGGACATGAAAATGATTCTCGCCGCAGTTTCCCCATACAAGGCGCGACGAACCAGCGTAAAAGGCGGAGGCAGCCCTTTGCACGCGTCTACCAGCAGCCCGGAAGTCGAGTTAGCTGCTTTGTAGACTACGTCGAATCGCTTATCCGCCTCCGTGTACGCCTCGAAAGGAGCTATTCCTCTCCAACGTCTCTCCCTCGGCCCATTCTAACGCTCGATTCAAAGGGACCATGATATCCTATGGAGCCGGCGCGGCGGCTGGCTGCCGACCAACCATATACTCGAACTTTTTTTTAGTTAATACGTTTCCTTCTCTTCGAGCTCGCAACGGTGCGTTGGATCGTAATGGAATGCTCCGCTCTTCCCCCCGCCCCCCGCCCCCTCCACACTTTAGTCAAATTTAGGGCTGCTGTACGTACTCGCAAATAGACACCGGTCGTCCGATCAAGATCCAGTTTGACGGATGTCACGGCACGAGATAGTAGATTCGAAGTGTAACGTCTTATCACGCGTAATCAGTCGCAAGAAACTCGACCGACTCGTTGCATCCTGTAACGGATAGGATCGATGCAAACGTGACTCGTCGTCGCGGCCGAAACCGTTATTGGTTCGCACTGCAGCGTGATTTATAACGCGGACCTGTAATTAGAAGACACTGAACGCCGGTTCAGGGACGTTCGCGCTACGCGGTTACAACCCGATTGCACCGTGGTGTACAGGGGCCGGAAGTCACAGAAGGTATGCAACGTCTGGTCTATTGAATCGGTTGTACGACGCGAATCCGCGTTCCGTTCGAGCAAGCTATCCTTTATGATGCTCGATTCGAGAAGGGTAATCGCAGCGTGGTATAAATTCACCACGTTTACCCGCCGTGACGATCCGCTTTAACGAACGATCGATCGATCGGTCGGTCGGCCCGTTGTTCGTATCGCGGAGTTGCGGCAAATCGTGGCTCGATTTCTCCGACCGCCTTGTCGCTTTCGTTCGAAAGAAATCTGGACGAAATCTGTTAGATCATCGATTAAATCCGCGACGGAGGCGCGATTGAAAAAATTAATCGACGCCGTAATTACCAATCGACTTCCTCGTGCCGTCTTATCGCTTGTTCGCCAACGACCTTTCGTTTTACGGTTGCCCCGTGAGGCGCAAAAACCGGAGGCACCTAGGAGCGACAAGAAGAGCGTTACCGTCTTCCGTGGTGATGGCTCGTAAATGCCTAGCTTTTTGCTTCGCGCGTCCTGCCGCTTTCAGCCTCGCGCGTTTACTTGCCTATCGCTTTCCATTTGTTCCGCGATTATTAACGTTTACGACGGAATCATGCCGCGTCCGAGCAATTACCGCGGCGGGTGTCATTCGCACGATACCGAACGTTCGGCGTTAAGGAAGAAACGCGTACAACGTCGTGACGCGGATACGGCGAACACGTTCTGCTCAAGTCTCTTTGTCGTTCGTCGATATCCAATGTTTTCTCCCTTGAATAAAATCAATTTACGCCACTTGTACATTACCTTACCTCCTTTTTTACTCCGAATATTTCTGTCACTCGTAAACAGCTTGGATATTCTCGACAAGTTCGAGGCTTTACGATTCGCCCGCTCGTCCGTAGATGCGTGCCAGTTGGAAAAACCTGCGTTACCTCGTCCAGCTTCGCGACTATAAGTGCGGAATCGTCGGAGAAAGGAAAGGTAAACGCGGTTTTCTTAGCCTTCGTTACACCCTTTGATACGCGTCTCTATTATTCGTCTATATTGGTCTACCTTCGCATTTTCTGTCGTAAATATGGTTATACGAACGCCGAATGGATTACGCAGGAAAGATTAGACGGATCGTATTATCGACAAAGGATGATAAATGTACGTTTGCATTTTATAGCGTCTTCGGTTTCGAATTTTGTCGATGTAATTACGACAGGATCGTTAAGTCACAGGCTTAGTAAAATTCCAAATTGTTTCAACAATGAAGATACAACGAAGACGATGTACTGACGAAGATTTTCTGTAACAAACGTCCGAACGCTTTCGCTATGTATACATCGAAATGTAGCCTTTTATAGGGTAAACACACTTATCGAGGAAAATCAGGTTAATCCTCTAATCGGTAATAGTCACGTGTCGTAGTTTAGTCGCGCCCAAATTCAAATCACGTTGTCGAACGGTACAATTCTCGCGCGCGATATTTCGAAGCGAGACGAAATTGGCAGCCGGTGGAACGTCACGTGGCGGAATCAGCTTGGATTCCAGAGCGCGTTTTCACGCCGCGATGCAGCGCCGACTAGCGCAGCGTTCCGTTTCTTTCTATCGCCGCGAAATCTGCGTAATCGATTTCCGCACGAAATGCTCACACTGTTGCTCGGCTATTCCCCCTTGGCAACGGCCATTATTGGCGTAGCCACTCGAATCGTGCTCGATGCGGTTGCATTATGTGCCACCAACCAACCGTGCCCTCTCCGTCGCGCCTTTTTGCCTGCTCTTTGCGGCCGTGTCGGAGCCCATGTGCATCCACGATCATCCTCTTCTCTCGTTCGACTGTTTTTCCTCCCTCCGAGTCCTCTGAGCTTCGCTCCGCTTCGTTCTGCTTCGCTGTTCGTGCCATCTCGAAGACAACAGAAGCCAGTTCCCTTCGGAATTTTTGCCATAAACTTCCTAGAACGTTTCGCAAAAAGTCGCCGGATTCGGGATACTTGGCGGGGCTTTTAAAGACGATTTTAACGAAAGTTGTTAATTAAGAGTGATAGACGATCGACTTGGTTTTATTCCACGAAGGGGATGCGAACTTGTTATTCCGTTTGTAGCTAGTTTTACGAACAACCGATATCGATACCCAGCGAATCGAAAAAATGTACCTTTATCGAATGCTGGTAGTATGAAAAAAAAATAAATAAAAAAAAACAAGAGGAAAGGGACGTTTCGAAGAGCAGTCGACTGCTTCAAGATGGAAGTACCTTTTATAGACTATCCTACAGATACGAAACGGTCGTTTGGAAAGTAAACGCCGCTTCGGTCTGTAAGACGACGGTTTACGATGGTAACCTGTTGTATTCACGGATCCAGCCACGGTACGACTTACAAATTCTACAAAGTCGATGAAGCATCGCCCTTTCTACCAGATACCAAACCAGTGTTTCTGCTTCTTGCTACGGTAAAAGAAGAAGAAGACACGGTCGTCGCAAGATGTTTACTGTTGTACGCACGGAAGTAAGAACGAAGAAACGACAAACTCGGCGGTGTAAGCGTGATATTATCCAAGCATTACGAGATCTCTTACGCAGAAAGTAGATTGTCACCGCGCGGTCAGACACGCGTCAGGCGCGAAGGTTAACTAGCGCGCCGGATGAAACATATCGAGTCTGTAAACCGTGTTCAGAATCTCCTCCGGCTCCCTCCTATTTCCAAGGAACAAGCAAGCACGCTTTCTATGAGTATTCAAATCACGCAAAAAACAACAAGTATCCGGCGACCGGTAATTCTCGACCAGAACCGTAGTCGAAAAGTCATCGTTGAAAAAAATGAACAAAGGGAGGAAACTCGTTGCGTGCAGCTATTTGTCCGCGTAGTGAATCGAAAATAGTCTTTCTGCCCCGTTTTTACGAGTGCGGTCACGCTTGTATTTTCTTTGCCGCGTTTAACGAGTTTCCAACGATTCGTTCGGCCGCGAACTATTTAACAATCCGCGTAGCCGTCTTTTCCAGTCTTCGTCCTCTTCCTTTTCTTCCTTCCTTCTTCCCATCGGTTTCTCCGCGTTTGTTTCCCGCTCGTCGACTCGAACGAGCAGGACACGTCGACCGGACAAGAGTGCCGTGAACGTCGATTCTATTTGCCTGTTCATCCACCGTCCGTTCATCAAATTTCTTTTTTCTTCTTCTCTCCTCTCTACTATCCCTTCGCTTTCATCCTTTTTCACGTTGTTAACCCTGTACGCGTTCTGCCTCGTTGTTTCACCGAGAAAATTACCCTTACGTGATATAACGGGCTGCCAGTTTCACGGGTACGTCCAACATCGGTGCAAGCAAAGAATTCTGTCGCAAGCCGTTGACAAGCCGCGTGCGTTAATTTTTATCGACGTCTCGTACGTGGTCGATCGGTTCATCCTCCACTAAATACGTTTCCCGCCGGCTAATCCGGTCGTTTTTACAACTATAAAGGAGGAAGTTTCGATCTTTTTCGGCAAAAATACACGACGATGTCGCAAATGATTTCCGAAGCTCGAATCGTACCGATTTCTCTCGTTTCTCATTATCTCGCGATCGGTCGCCGATTTTGTTGTATTTTTTACCTTTTATCGTTTTGTAACAATTAGCCGCAGGATTTGTCGTTTTCTTTAACCTCGTAAAACTATTTTCGTCGATAAGTCGTCGAATAATCCCGCAAATTTCCCGTACGAGTTTCACTAGCTCCAAGTCCGTTCGTTTTCCTCTCCTCTCAAGAATCGTGGTTAGCCGTGTTGTTATTCTCTTCGCCTTCGTAAAACTTTCAGTCTTTAAATTGGAACGACGTGCTTTCGTAGGAGAGGCACGCGAGCGGAATCCTCGATGCTGCCCGCCGTTCGATGCTCGAGACTAATTGGCTCGAGTCATCGTCATCGGCAAACTCGATTTCTCGAGCTAACTCTCCGTCTTTTCTCCGATATAAATATTTTACTCGACATTTACGTTTATTCGTCCGACTAGTTTTTACGAGCAAGCCTGTCCAACAAGTTCGACCAAATATACGTCGAAAGATATATCGAGAATACATACGGAGAATCCATTGGAAACAGCATCCCGCAAGTACGGTCTCCTTCCTGAATCGATAGTGGGAACAGTTGAATCGGGATATCGGCGTCCCTCGCAATTCTCTCAACGTCCGGCAGTCGTTCGTTCGTACAAGTGTATCATGATAGAAGCAAGAGGGAAAGCAGAAGCGACAGCAGAGAAACGTTGCGCGTGTTCCGAAGATATGTCGCGGGGAAACGCGAGGATTAAAATTGTCGAAGAAGAACTAGAGCATCGCGCTCGATCGGTATCTGTCTAGCGCGCGATTATTCAAACGCTGGGGGTGCGTTCCCCTTCGCGCCTGGATAGCATTGGCGGAAACGAACGTACGTTGAGCAGTTTAGAACGTGGAAGCGTAGTCTCGTCTCTCGAATTCCGCGTCTAGAGGGAGATTTTTCACGCTGCGCGATATTTACAGCAGCTGCGACGCTGAATCTTTTTCTATTTCGATTCGCGCGACGGAAGAGGCACGGAGTAACTCGTTTCCAAGTAAATGCTAATTTTCCGTGGCCACGGCGAGCCGAGATTGCGGTGACGCGTTATTCGAACCGCGGTATGACGAACGATTCGTCTTAACCGCATCGTTCTCTGCGTCGCAGCCCGCAGAAGAGGAAACGTTTGCTATGGAAAGAGCAGAAAAAACGACGAACGAGAAAAGGGGGAAAAAAGATGGCAGATCGAGGGAAGCGGGTAGTGAAAGAGGCGAAGTAAGAGCGAGAGAAGAGAGAAGAGCTGGTTGGCGATGGAATGAGGAAACTGTACAGAGGAGGAAGCTACGGTGAGTCTCGGATGTCACCACCGGTCGGTCCACGTCAGGCGTATCGCGAACGGGACGACACGGTTCGAGGATGTCGCGTTAGTTGAGGTTAGGTCTGGAATATAAGGCTCGAGTGCGTGCACACACCGGAGCACTTGTTACGCGCGGCCAGACTCAATGTCGTTTCGAGTGACCTGAGATGGGAGAAGAGGTCTGTGACCAGTTTATACGGAAGATCGAAAGTAAACAGAGCGAGGAAGATCAAAAGACGTCGTTGGCGGCAAACTTTTTCAGCGGGATAAGGATCAGGAATTACACGGGACTTTGATCGATCGATGATCGACGATCGCTCTCTCGATCGAGCGTGTTTATCGCTGTGGAAATGAATCGATCAACGTAGAGAGTGGCAGGATACACGGATCGGTTACCTTTGCTTAGAAGCGACGAAAATGGACGCGCAACGCGGTTAGAGCGCAGTGGCATAAAGAAAAGGCAAGAAACGATAATTGAAACGATCAATCGGAAGAAGTGGTCCGCGATAACCGTGCACGTACGTCACGTTAATTCTATAGAAACTGCGGGCGATAAGTTAGCCAGCAAAATACCGACTCCGTTCAAACGGCTACAATTTTCCGAAGCGAATATGTTCATCGTCCGGTCGAAGTACCGTCTTATCCAGTTTCTCGCGGCCATTCGATACTCGATACTCAGCCGCGAGCAACGCTCGACGACGAGTCGTGCACTTTCATTAGTCTTTGATTCGAGCGAGCGTTTCGCGCAGCGAACGAAACGCAGTTCGCGACAACTTTCTATCTGGCTCTTGGACAGCAAGTCGGTCGGTCGGAATCGTCCCTGAAATCTAGCCTTTCAACGCGTAACCGATAATTACGCGGCTTTCGTGTATCGACTTGGACTTGTCCGATGCTTTTTATCCGTTGGTAATGGTTCGTTGTTATCGTCGAGGGAATTCATCTTCCGGAGGTCGTGTCGGGATTTTCAGGAACTTGTATCTCACGATGGAACATCAGGAACGATTAGGAGCCCGGGGCGTACGTACGTTGGCAGCGAGGACGCGCACAAAGCTCGCGGAGGCCGGCAATTTTACTCGCCACTTTCAGCCGATAACGGAACCATAATGATATAACGCGTACGACGAGCCGTGTCGCAACGAGGTAACGAGAACCGCGTGACTTTCGGCGTACGCAATTCAGCGCTTAGGTGGCCTTCGATTATCTAATCGTTTCGCTGTATAGAGAGACGATTTGGCAGAGGGAAAAATAAGATACCGCTCGTTTCGCAAACAGCCGTCAATTTCCTCTATCGCCCTCTTCCACGCCAACCATAAGAGTCAACGTAGAAGCATTTCGATTCTAAATCTTCGCCCGAGGATTTAATTCGAGCCTAAGCGCCTTTTTACCCGTCTCTGTCCCTTTACTTACTGCGTCGTCAATTTCCGCTGACGCGACGACACGGCAACGCTTTTAAGTATAGCGTGGCTCGATTAGCCCGACCGAGAAATTTCCTTAATCTCTGGATATACCGAGTACGTTTATTCCCTGAAATATGGATTCGATCTAGAAGATCGTTCCTGGTGATCCTCGTTGAATGCCAGCGTCGGGATTTTCCTTGCGTCTGAAATGTCGCGAGGAGAACCACGTGGAAACCGGGCGGCGCACTCCGAGAGTGGAATACTCGCGCGATTTCGCTTCCGATAAAATACTCGTAGCCGCAACAACGAGCGACCGGCGTGCGGTGGATATTTTTCGCGGCCGATTACGGGATAAGCCACGATCCAATGCGGGAATCGAGAGGCGAATAGCAACGAGATGCACCGCTCGTCAGTCTGTTCAAGGTCGTCCAAGGTCGATCGAGAGGCGCAAGGACCTCGGGTTACAGAAACCCGTGCAACAAACTGGTCTCTCCGCGTAGCCTTCCACCTTGAAAAGAACGAGAGTAACAGGTCTGTGAAAATCGGAACATCGTCTGCCCATCGACCTTTCTTCTTCGTCATCTTCATCCTTCTCGTTTCTTTCATTCCTCGTTTCTCGCCTATTCTGTCATCGTCCAGGTAGGTTATATTTGCTCGTGGACGCTTGGAACGAAGAGTGGAACGATGACGATGCGGGAACACAAATTGCTACCGGTAATGCGACGTTCTGGAGGGTGGTGGAATGCGAAAGAAACGTTTCAAAAATAGAATTTCTCCCGACAGTGTATTGGTGTTTTTTATCAGAGCCAGATTGCCGGCTCGGTAGTTAAATAGCCGTTGGTTTGAGGAAGGACGGGAGAGAGAGAGAGAGAGAGAGAGAGAGAGAGAGAGATGGTCGCATTAACAAAGAAAACATACAACAGCAACGACGCGATGTACGGTTAGTTTAATGGGTTTAGCTCTTCTAAGATCGCTCTAGAACAGCGGGGAGAACGGCGTTATAGGAACCGCCTCCGACTTCCTGCATCGCGACCGTCTCGCGTCTCTCGTTTTTTACGACGCGTTATTTGCGCAAACTCTCGGCAGGCTCCGCCAAGATGCTCGAAACTTCTTAACCGTTCGATAGTTTTGCTCCTCGTGTTTCATCGCCCGCCATCTTCTTGCCTGCACGCCGCGTCCCGTTTGGTGAACAGGGGTTGCCGGCCCCTTATCTTCGTCGGACTTGGTTGCGCGGCGTGCGCGCGATCCGCTCTATCCTCGGGTTCTCGCGAGTAATAATAAAACGGCCGATCCTCTTACATATTACCGAGCGAGGTACGGTTCACGCACGAACGAGCACCGTAAGAAGCGCCAAGGAAAATATCGGGATGGAATCCGGTCGAGCCTGTGTCACGCTCGACACGTTGCATCGGTCCACGAGAGAGACCCGTCCCCTCGTTCCTTCATCGACCGACCGATCATTTTTCCGCCTCTATCACTCGTCCTGGACCGCTCCGTAATTCTCCGCTCTTTCGTCTTTTTCAGCATAACCGTGCTTTGACCGTGCTCGTAGAATCATTACGCAGCCGGAAGGACGGTGGAAGAACCTGATTCGAAGATTCGTTATCGATCGTAACGCGATTTTGCCTGTGTGCCAGCCAACGACTAACGGTATCGCGCATTTTAATATCGACTCTACTCATTACGGCTGCTTTAACTACGCGGCGCGGTGTGTATTTCATTCACTTTCAGCATGGAAAAAAGGAGGATCGCCGGTTCACAAGTACGTTTGGAACGAATCGAGCGAACGGAATACGTATTACCGCGGAAACGTTCGCTTTTATTTCCGCGTTTAAATATAGACGTAACTATCCTGAGAATATCTGGAAATACTCGCTCGGTGCATGGATCGATCCACGCCGATCGATCGGCGTAGCAACCAGTCAGCCCGCGTACTTTACGAAAAACGTGCTTGCCATTCCACGACAGATCTCTCTCTCTCTCTCTCTCTCTCTCTCTCTCTTTCTCTCTCTCTCTTTGTATGATCGACCGGCCGGACCGCGTTCGCGTTCGTTCCGCGGGAAAAAACTACGGTTGGCGCGTATTCGCGCCTCGCGATATTACACGTTTCTCGCGTCACATAAATCTTCCGGCTGGTCGTATAAATTGCCGCGTGTACCGGTTTGATTCGACCGCTCGCTAGGAACGATAATGTAACGTATCTAAGCGTCGTAATTATTCCGCGCGTGCCCTCCTCTTTTCGCCTCCCTGAATGACTTTATTATTCCGCCGATGGAACGACCGACCGGGAAAACGTACATTTTGCCTGATTGATCGATTCGTGGACAGGAACAATGGAAAAGCGAACTCGTGACATTCTTTGGGACACGGAGAAGGTCGTTCGTCGATCGCGGTCAGGTACGTCGAGCACAAGTACGAGAGCTGCTCCGGTCCTCCTTCTCCTTCGAATTCAGCCACGAAGATTCCCTACGAAAGCGGTTTATAGATTGCTCGATACGTTCGCGTTAACCAATCTCAACGTTTAACAACGTTCGAAATCGACACAATTTGATCAAGTATCGTAAGTATTAGTATCAAGCGAAATCAGGCGCGATACGCGACCGAAAAGAATCGCGCGTGTCTCGCTATTGAAACGGGGCTTGTTCGCATCCACGTTGGAAGATTTATACGCGTTCTTATGGTGATTTCGCTCGAATCCGCTCGCAGTCGTTACCCTCGTGCAACAATGATTCCCAGCTGGTAATCCGCTTCATTATCCGACTCCATTCTCCGCCGGCTGTGTACATGTTCCGTTTGCAATAACGATAATAACAAAGAGTCCTCTGTTCCGGTCGATTATCCCGTCAGTGGCGCGAGCAACAACGAACTAGCTCGAAAGACGACGCGCGCCGCGTCGCCAACTTTTATTCCACGTTGTTATTCGCGAATGGTAAGCGAAACGACGGGGTCGCCACGGAAAAAAAAAACGGTACACCGTCGTGCTCCAGTGTCACGCGAGTATTTACGCGCTGAAAAAGTCCGTTCGCCATCCGGTTCACTCGTGCGCCCCGGCTCGTTGCCTCGTTGCCTCCGTTCGCTCTCCGTGCTCTTGCACGTGTTCTTTTTCCGTTCTCGACGCCCTAGCGTCTCTTCCTCGGTCGCCACACGTTTTTCCTCCTTCCTCTTGTTCGCGCTTCCGCGTGTCCACCGTGTCCGAGCACCGATCGACCTCGCCGCCCCTTTTTTCTCTTCTTCTCTCGATGGTCGCCGCGTGCTAAGCTAATCTCGCTCCATAATTACCGCGCCAATTACCGCGTTTCGGATTACAGTAATTAAGCGAGGCACGGTTCGATCGTTGCGGAAAACGGTCGCTGTTTGATCCAGCGGGAAAGCATAGGCGCTCCTTCCGTTTCGCTGAATCCGTACGCCGATATCCCTCGCGGCAGGAATTCAGAGTTACGATCATCCGCTTCGCAGCGATCTCGCCGAGAAGTATATAGCGGTAATTACCATGCGAATAGATCAGAATATCTTGCTGGAAGAGGAATTTTCACCTTCTTTGGTGGTCGAACTGCTCGAAGGACATTCGCGGCAGCGATCCTCGAACACGTTCAGGATCGTAGCTGATTTCCGCGTGTAGGTCGTCTGTTTCGCTCGGTCGGGCCGATTCTCTCCCTCCGACCGAGGACGAGTTAAATTGGCATGAAGCGTGACCGGTGTCCAACGATTCTTCTGCCCGTGTCGTCTCTTTCCTCCTCTCAGCTCGGTCGAGAGACCGTCCCGGCAGAACACCGTCTTCCGTATCGCGCTTTAATTACAACTACGGTCCCGTTTTTTGCAGTACTTTTATTAATTGAGGGAACAGGGCCCGGTTTGAAACCGCTCGAGCCGCGAGCTGCACACGCTCGCGGACAATGCGTGAATAAGAGCCACGCGTCCTCCCGGCCGAGCGCCGTTACGGTACTTTCCTCTTCGTTCTCGCGCGCGTCAGAGCTCGGGTGTCTCTTCCATATCGCCGCCTCTCTTCCATATTTTCCACGCTTTTCCAACTTTTCTCGATCCTTCGCAGCGTGCCTCTCTTATTACGCGAAGCGGTAGACTCTTGGAGCTTCGTCGAAGATTTCATCCGGTCGGAGGTCGATCGCAAAGAGCTCGAGAACCGCGAGAGGAACACGTCGCTAATGAAGTCTCGAGGTATATTAGATGCTAATTGCTTTGACCGTGGCACCGAGCTATGAGAACGTTCTCTCCTTCCATTGTCCCGAGTTGAAGCCCGAGGGTAAAACTATTGACCGCCGTGTGCGCGTTATTCCCGCGGCGAATGCCTAAGTGAATACCATCCTGCATCATAATATATCAAACAGAATGACTGTCGAATCATTTGCCGGTATTTCAATGGCTAATTTCATTTATAAAAAGAGCAAAAAAAAAAGCGGCGTATAATTACGCGCACCTAGAGCAATATTTTATATTATTTTATTCGACGGAGACGCGCGAACTATACTTTTGCCAGGCATCAAGGGCAGCGTTCGAAAGAAGCGGCGAGGCAGGGAGGCGAAAAGAAATTTGCAAGTTTCGCACGGAAAGTTTCCGCGTGGTTTGCTCGCCGCTTAGTCTGGTCGTCGGTTTTGTACCGGCATCGCTCGATTGTTTCGTAATCACGAGGGATCCGAACAATCGGCCCTCGGTCGCACGCCCTCGCGGTTTTCAACGCAACGCGGGACCAACGAGACGGTGGATGCTTTCTTTCGATGACGTGCCGATCCCGCGTTCCGACCGCCGCCGTTTCTTATCCGCAACGGTGTAAATAACCTTTTACCGGTCGCGCTCTATTCGAATTACCTTCGTAGAACCGTTTCATCGGTGGATTCTACCGTCGTAAAGAAAAATACGAAGAAGGTTTCATCGGTAGTCGAGCGTTTTTTTCCGAAAACTATTACAGTTTCGTGGTTGCGAGCGCGCGTTTGTCGGCGCTCCCTCGACGATCCGCTAACGATCGAATAACTGGCTGTAAATCGCAGATCCTGGCGACTGCATGCTGCATTATCGGGCCTGAGGTCGGTCGCTTCCATTTAATGGAGAACCGATCTCTCCTAGTCAGGCAACTGCCCCTCCCTCGCGACTCGGTGTAAACGACCTTAAGCGTTGCCTGCCTCCCCTGCGCGTATATATTTTCTGCCGATTTCCCGTGACGCGCAGCACCGGCAACGGTACTCGCTAATAAGATCCACGGAGATTGGGATTTCTTCGTTTTCGTCGCCGAGTGATTTCCGCAGCTTGCATCGCAGCGCGGCTCGTCCGTCCTCCGGTGTTTGTGATTTGCCGCCATCGTGGCGGATGACGGAACGTACTGGAAGATGGCTCCGGGTTATAGCGGCAATTCTTTCGGAAGCATGTTTACCGTGTTAATGCCTTCGTGTCGCGGAACGCTGTAATAACTTGCAACGAAACGTGGAAGAATCTGACGTATCACCGAAAATTCTTGACCCAAAAATCAGCCGAACCAGCGAAAGATACCGCTACGCGTTTCTTACGAGTACGAGGATATTTCTTACGATATATATGTATGTATGTATATATATATATATTTTGGAAACCGCACGCACGACGTTTTTGGGCGCAGCGGAACATCGTTAACGAAATCGCTGACGAGCCTGCACGGGAACTTTACGATCCTGACTGCCTTGGTTGAACGACACGTCGTTGGAAATTCTGAAAATTTGGCGGGTGCCTTCTCGACAACCGTAAATTCACAGGTTGCGTCAGAAACGGATAATCCGTCTCTGGATAAAGAATTTAACCGGTACGTTGCGCCGATCCCGATGACAACCGTTTTAACCAAGTCGCATCGAAATCGCCGTGGGACGTAAAGAGCGTACTTTTCGCACGATCGCTGCCTTTTAAATACGATTCTCGAAAAGATACAATCGTTCCGCGAGTAGGTTGGCGTAGAAAGAATCCATAAAATCGAACGTCTCTTCCATTCTCCGAGGAAATTGCTCGCTTCTCCGAAACGTAATACTACACGCACGTGCTCGTGCAAAAACCGCTTTACATCGGCTAGGAAACGCGCTTCCCTTCGTGGAAACGTAGCAAATTCCATGTTTCCAACCTCTCGCATCGCCGGAATATTACGCGTCTAATATTTACGTATAATCGAGCCGACTTCCTAGACGATAATCGACGACCAAGCGATATTCTAGGTCGCGCGACGTCTCATCGACGAAACGAGGAAGAAATATTCGAGCATGTGATCGACAAGGTCTGTTTCTTAATGGATCTGACTGTCGGTCATGCGATTTCAGATTGGTTCGTGCGCATTCGGGTCGCGTATGCCACGTGAATTAATCGTTGGCGATTTATAAAGCATCACCTGTCGACCTTCCTGGACTCGCACCGCGCTATTATCTTATGGACGTACAACATACGGAGGGTAAGAGGGATCGAAGAAGAGGAACAAGACTCGAAGTACAAGTGGGAAGATGTAAACGCGCTTATGTACAAGCAGCAGACCGTTGCTACCTTGTCGCTTGTATCTGGTCGAATCGGTGGAACGAGCCGCTTTCGGGTTTTTCGGAAAAATCTCGCGCCGATGCGAATCAATTTCCGTGCCTATTAAAATTCTATGACCGCTCCTCCCTCCTTTTCCGCGTTCAGCGAGAAAAACCGCTTCTCGTTTACCATCTTATCGGTCGTTTCGACGCAAACCGACCGCGTGGGCGCTGCTTATCGTTGAGCGAGCGACCCCGAGGACTCGGCGCGGCGATTTTTGTCCTCGCGCTGAGCCACGAGGACATTCTCCAGCTACACCGGATCCGCTGACGCTTAATTAATCACGGTCGAACGTGACGGTGGAGGGCTCTCTCGAGGCTCGAGATCCGAGCGCCGCTTCGTAGATCGTGCTCGATTCGTCTGGTCGAAGCGTTCGAGTCTATCCATTCGTTGTCACCTCTGTGGATCGTAGCGGCGCGACCCTCGTGGGCAGGATTTACCGTTGGTATCTTGCAAAGCTTCTCCCGGTTTTCTCGCTTCTCTTTGGTGCACGAGGAGCTTCGTGGATCGAGATACGCGGTTCGATTCCTGCGTAACTGGTCGAGGACACTGTCGCGTGCTTATCGGCTCTGTTCCACGGATATAGGTGCGACTAATAGATCGTCGAGATCGGCGCGGGACGTGGCGGGGTTTAATGGCCGAACTCTTGTTTTTCGAGGCCGAGTCCCAACCGGTGTAATTGTAGGAAATTAACGTTCAACGGAGATTCAGGAAGATACGGTTGCGCGTGGCGAAACGAGACGTTTCAGTCGACGATTCGGTCGACATTGAACGATACTTTGGCTCGATCGCGGAGGAACGTGGCGGAGAGGAGAGGAGACACCCAATTCTATGCTTCATGGTGTGGCTGGTAGAAGTTGCGTGACGACCAAGACAATCGCGAAACCAACGGAAAGAAGCTACGTCGGCTTTGTGGCAGGAGAGCAAGGAAAAAAGAGGATGGAAAAACGAACATCAACGATGCACCGAGGGTAATTGCCCGGCTGTGAGTCGCGCCCATAATTGAAGAATTTCACGGTTACTATGGGAGATAAATCCTGCGGATTTTAGATCCGTTTTTCATCGGGTAGCGTCTTCGTTTCTTTCCATCGGGGAGTCGTTCTTTCGCCGCGTTTTACCTACAGCTTCACGCCTCGTAGTTGTTTCTCCGCAAATTTGTCGCCGACGTCTCGCATTGTAGACTTACTTGCCGCAAAAAGGGGAGGCTGCGCGGAATGCGGCCAATCATCGTTCAAGCACGAAGATCGTATCGAATTGGAGCGCCGAAGTTCGTCGGTTCCGAGTAGCTTTTTTCAGCTCGACGCTTCAACAGCGACCACCGCGTTCGCGGTGGTCGTTGAATCGCGATTTCGAATGGAAGACGAACCTCTGTTCGATCGAATATCACGGCTGTTCGAACCGACGCGTGTTCTCGATTTTGAAATCTTCCGTCCCGCTGGCGGGTAATTTCCTTTCGATTCCCATAGCTTCGGTATATTGCCGTGCAACAACGATAATTGCTCTAGAACCGTTGTACGTTTTCTTCGTAAGATACGCTTGCCGCGTTAATTCCAACCGGCATCTGCCGTCGTCGCAATTTCGAAAACGATTACGACCGAATCGCTGGCAAATTTCATTCGTTTACTTCTGAATGCTTCATTACGCTCGCTGCCGTTTCTCTGACCGCCAGTGTTAATTTTAACGTCGACCAAAGCACCACCATCTCGATGGACGCGTTCCGCGATCAAGAAACGACGAAACTCGAGCAACCGTGTATTTTCTTAACTACGAATCCGATCGAGCGATCGGAGAACCGTCTTCGATCGAAATCGTGCGAACAATTTGGAATTCAACGCGTCGAGCATAACGTTCCAACCAGGCGAATCATCTTTAATTTTACTCCCATCCTCGCAACTTCCGTTCGACTCGCGGCGTCCACCGTAATTGAAATATCATCTGGAAGATTGCAGCGTGCGGTCTGAGCTAAGATACCGCCGGCTGTTGTCGCGCTTCTTCTTCGGTCTTTTTTCTTCCAGCACGTTCGTTCGTTACGCGTATTATTGGGACGAAGACCAGTACGGAGATTGGAAGAAAAGACGACTCAAATTGATCGATGGCTACTGTTGCGTCTCTCTTCTTACCACGCGGACGACACAGCGTTTTGATAAACGTTCGACGTCGTCTAAAAAAACAGCTCGACGATTATCGCATCCTGTCAGGATTGACGCGCGCCGATATCTCGAAAAGCAAAGACCAGTTACGCTGTCCGCGTAAATGAAATTACTACAGGTACATTGACCTTGACACCATACACCAAGGCCATTGAAATCGGCTCGAGTCGATCGTTCTCTATCCAATTATCGAAAATCGGAGGGAACGACGTAAACCAGAACCATGGGGAAAACGGATAATAGGTAAGAGATAAGAGATAAGATCGATGATACGTACGATCGAAGAAGACCTACTTACGATAATGGACGAGGAGCCCGCGGATTCGCCGATTTATTCCCGTTTCGTTAAGAAGCTGTAATAAAACGACGAACTGTTCGCACGCCTGTTCTGTTAAAGAATCCGCAAGGATGTGCTCGATGGCGTTAAGGTAACTGTACCGCGATCAACGCCGTTCCACATAACAACCTTCGAGAGAGCTCGTCGACTCTCCCAATAGCCAGTTGGATACGTATAGTTTTGCCGATCGTTTTGTCGACTACGACCAGGCTGCGATTAGGTTTGCCGGTTGCAATTGGTCCCACCTACCAGACCGAGAGATATTACCCTACACACGGAACGCGTTCCCTGGCGGTTTTTTGTCACCGGATAAAAGCTACGTCGACGGACGAACGAAGGAACGAAGGAACGAACGAAGGAACGAACGAACGAGCTTCCGACGCGGACACGTTTTCCATCCTACCTCTCTTCTTTCTTCGGGCTAGCGGTCACGACCGATTAATTTCGAGTTATTTCGGCCCGGAGAACTCGGAACCCGGAGATTGCTCACGATATTCTGGTTCGGTTCGTGTGTTCACCGTTCGTGAAGTCGTAGCGTTCTGCTTGGGACTGGTATTACAACGCGATATCTTTGACTAGGGCTTTTTCTTCTCTTGTTTTTGGTCACTGACCGTGTCCTCGTTTCTCACGAGACTAACGTCTCTGTTTACTCGAGATCGAGAATCGCGTAATCTCAACGTCCATTCGACTTCCTTTTAAAATTTGTATAAATTGGTAAACGCGTTTCAACGTCCCTGGCTCGTACGGAGGCTTCGACGTTTTGGAACGAGAGCAAACGAGATTCGCGCTCGTGATATCGTAAATATCGTATGCACGCGCGTACCTATGGCCAGCGTAATGCATATTTGTGGTTAATTTTACCGTTTCTCGATATTACATTCAGCGGTAACGACAGATACCACGTACTTTCAAACTGGATCTTTCTTTCGTTTCCTTCGTTAGATCGCGGTTTCTTGCTGCCGGATGCGATTCGCGTTATTCGCGATAATTACGTAATTCATAGCTGGCCATTTTGCCCCGTGGTCCGCCATTTATTTCCCCTGTCGTGAACATATGTATATCATAAAATACTCGACGGGTATGGCGCGGTTATCGGTTTTAACGCGACTCGATTATCTTTTTTCCCCCGATTAACAGCGAAATTCCTGGCTAATGCGTCCCGGCAAAACCGCCCGATTAATAATTGCGGATTTCTATATCCTACCAACGACCGACTAATGTCTCTTTCGGTCGCGTTCAAGCTCGCCCTCGTTTACCGTCTTAGAATCGAAAAGATGAACAATATTCTTCGCCTTTCTCGAGTTCGTCCTTCAATTTCTTACGAATTTTCTTTGCTCGACGCGTGGTAATACTCGCGTGCACGTTCAAGGACGTTGCACGTACCACGCGATCGCCAAATCGAAACAAACTCGATCGAGCGTTTCACCGAACGGGACCTGAATCCGATACCGAACGTCTGATTTCGCCGGCCTCGATAAATCGACTAAGGTCGACCCAAGGTAACGGTCACTGCGAGTCCAGGCTCGATAGATCCGTGCAAACGATCGGTATTCTCGGTCGAACACGAAACGTTAACGGCCGGCGTTAATCGCGCCAACGCTAGACCGGAGATCGCCGTAATGAAACCGAGGCTGGGAACACGAACAACGACATCGTATAAATCGTATAAATCGCAGATGTTGGAACGTTGCGCGCACGCTCTGCCCTCCCATTAAAATCGCAAATGATAATGGAGATCTCGTTGCTCGTCAAAGAAGAGTGCTCGTTACGCTGAATTAAAGGTAAAAGATAAATAAACGAGATGAACCGAGAAGATGGACTTCGTGGCACGCCTTTTTGTCGTTTCCTGTTATTGGTGTTTCTGTGACGGAGCTATTTACACGTCGATGCTAATGCTTTTCCAATTTCACGCTTTCGTCCTGCCCCACTTTGTCGAGCCGGCGAAACCAATGAAAGCAATCTGACAAACTGTACGTGCATAGTTTATCGCAAACGTGGAGCAACTACGCGTACACGTGCTTCGACGAGTTTTGCGCAACGATCTGGACTCGTCGTTGTTGGCTCGTCAACTCGCTCGCTCTTCCGCTTCCATTCTGTCAAGACCCGGCATTATCTATTCCTCGTCTTTATTCGAATTTAGAATACCGTTCGTCGTTCGACGTTTCCTCCAGCGCAAACACGACACTTTCGATCGTCGATCTACGCCTGCGGCACTCCTGCTTTTCAGAATTGATTCGTCATTCAAGGAAGCAGACGAACCGAGAAATACTCGCCGAAGTCTCGAGGGGAAACTATAACCGTGACGATAATGCTACTGTTCGGGATTTTGACCTGTCATTCTTTACGACCCGAACAGCACATGGCCTCATGTCAGCCATGGTCCGAAGGCATTCGTATCTTTTACCTACTACGTCGTAAATATATACAATGTTGCGAGACGCGTCCGACGTTGCATTTCGAGAGAATTCGTTACTTCTCGAGAGGCCTAACGAGTCATAAGTATTCTTCGATCCTGGGTCGAACGATGGCCTACGTGATCAGGACCACGGACGGTTAGGAAATGCCCGCATGGCGAGGAGGAACAAAAGACAGGGAAAACAATATTGGCAGTTTCCAATAGTTCTCTTCGAGCGGTCGCACGGCAAACTTCGAGACACGTACATCGTATTCTCAATCGCTCGTTCACAGCCTTGATCCACCCAGTCAAACGTCGTACGAATCGTACTTGCATACTTGGTCCGAATAAAGTCTTACGCCAACGGTCGACTCGACTAGTTCTCGCATAGACCACACTCAGCCTACATTCGTCCTATCTCGGTGTTCTCAAGCGTACCGCATACATACATGTCCGTTGTAAGCACCCGAATATAGCGAATAAATACCATAATCGTTGTACGTGTCTCCATCGTTACAATACCTCCACCCTGAGCGTTGAC
Organism: Bombus waltoni; assembly: GCA_014737395.1. NCBI lineage: Eukaryota > Metazoa > Arthropoda > Insecta > Hymenoptera > Apidae > Bombus > Bombus waltoni. Next base: position 790,293 of record JACXII010000053.1, read on the forward strand.
GTCGTTCACGGTCAGCGATATCATCGATCGGTTGCAATTGACTGGTCGTCATAGAGTCGAAGATCGCAACAGCTACGTTTCCGCTGCAAATGTCCGAGATGTTCGGACATTTAGCTAGTCTCCGTCCTCTGCTACGAGACAAATTCAAAGTTTCCGAGCGAACGAGCGGAACGTGGCCCCCTCGTCGATGTCGACTTTTACCGCGTTACCACGCTGCAAAGGTTCGAGCGGAGAACCGCAGCCGCCACAGGAAGCTGTCGGCCGATCGAGATGCGATTACAAGGGGAACGGCGCCATCGGTGCTATTCTCTGGCCGATTCGAACGAATTATCCCGCTCGTAGAAGGCCCTTAAAGGCGTAGACGCTTCTAACGGGTCAGTCTCGTCGACGAGTTGCATCTTCTCGATCGCGAATAAAGGAGAATAGCAGAGTCGACGTTCGAACGACGAATTATTAATCTCGCGAAGCTGTCCAGTAGTCGTAGTAGTAGTAGTCGGTCCAAAGGCGATTCGTCGATCCATCGAACCGCGTGAATCTAATTGATTCTTTCCAACTCGTCCATCCTCGTGTCTCGAGCACGCTCCGTCGCGAATTTTACGTCGACTTCTACGCGGGCGATCTGACGATCGACGCGATTCGATTACCTGGTTACCGTAATCGTCGACATCCTGGCAACAGCTACTCGTCTCGTCTCCGACACTTTCGCCTGCGTCCTCCGCTATCCCCGACGATGTGACTTCGGAACCCGATGACGCGATTACGACGGGTTCGCCAGAGAGGCTTCACTCCCTCCGGATGCGTTTATTATATAGCGAAGAGAAGTAGGAGAAGAAAAGGTGGAAATGTCGAGCGCGTAATTACACGTTCGTTAGCGTTACACGCGAAGCGGTTGGAGGAAGCTGTATCCGACGCCGCGTCGAGGCGATCCTTCATCGCAGGCATCGCGCGGCGTACCTGATCCTTGTCGACGAACTTGCTGCATGCGGCCCGCGTGACTAGCGACCGAAGTCAGAGCGAACATACGTTTTCGTGGCTGCATCCACCGATCCGCAATCGTCCGTAAGCCGTAGAGGATCGCGCACGCGTGGCGCTAACCACCAACGATTTACGTTTCCTCGCTTATTCCGCTCGATTACCGACGTTAAATCGAGGCTGATTTCTCCGTTCGCACCGCAGGTCGAGCAATCCGAGAAATTCGATCCGGCGAGCTGGCGCTTATTGAAATAGCGAGAAAGGACGAGCGCGCGATGGAACGTGGACGTATTACGGGCTATTCGGTAGCCCGTTTCTCTTCCGATCTGCCGCCAGTACTCTGCAACGTTTCTGCTTTTGCTGGTGAAACGCGCGCGGAACGTATCCCACTGCTTCGTACGATGTTTCTCGCCCACGAATCCACCGGTTTCCTGGAGCAGCCTGTAGCAGCAGCCGACGCGGAGAATTCGCTGAAACGAGGCAACGACCGCATCCTATTCCCTCGGACGGGTTTATACTCGATCTTGAATGAAATTATTAGCCTCTTAGTTGGGTAACCGCGAACGGGGCGCGAATGCCGCCGAGGAAGGGGAGCGCGTTGCGTGGAAAATTATGCGTATGCGCGCAGGACCGAGTTAAGTGTCCGGCTAATGGACAGGTACATAATTTCCACAGGGTGTTGTTTTCTGGTTGAGCGTGACGCGTACGCGCCACGACTCTCGGTTTGCCTTCGCGCAATCCCATGGATCTTTGATCTAAAATTAAATTACCCCTTGGTCGTTCTGATCGTCGTATCTGCGCGCACGCGCGCGCGTTGCGCACGAGCTGACGATAATTTTCAAGCATCGCCGCGCCACGGTGCCCTGTCAATTTCGTTCGTTTACGAGGCATAGAGCAACACCGTGTAACGCGTGTTCGCAGCTGGAGTTGCCGAGGGATGCCGACATGCGCCGACCGATTTGGTTTATTCTCGTGGACGTAATTGACCAGCTACGCGAATCCCGTATCGCGTAGCTGGATCGTTTAATTATTTATCGATTCACGGCCAAATGGTATTCCGGGATTCTCGAAAACCATTCGCCCAAGTCGTTTCGGAGAACCGCGAAAGCCGAGATCGTCGGCGATACAGCCGCGAAGGGAATCGTTCGTTGTGACAGCGGTTTCTTAAGGGAAGCGAAAAGCCACTGCGCGTCCTACGATTTCGTACTATACCAAGTCGGTGTACGAATTTTTTCCCCGGCTATTATATATGTTCGTACATCTTGCCCGGCGTTATTAGCGAGCTATCTGTTCGAGCATCTATGGAGCATGAACATTTTCTGCGGGACCTGTCAATTATACAGATTTATGATCTCTCCCTTCTTCTTTCACCAGTTGGCTCCGCTCACCGGTCGCGGTTATCCATACCGCGTTTTCTACGAATACACCCACGACACCCACAGACGCACGCGCAACATCGTCTCGCGTGTCTCTGCCACGAGAGAGGACGACACGATCCGACTGATTAACGATCGTCGTTAATCGCAGCTGCCTCGGTTACGACGAAACGACGCTTCGATGGTTAATCGCGCGATTCTTCTTCGCCCGATCGATCCGCCTCGATCGGCGAATTTTCGAGAGACCGCGCGAAAGTCCGTTTGCTCGAGCCGAACGCGACGTTAACGATCGAACAAGTCTTTACTCGAAGGCGTTGGAGAAAAGAGAGAAAATCGAATTGGAGGGAAGAATCGCCGCGCTTACGATATCCTTGATACGTTCTATCTCGTTAAGCATGCTCGCGTTATCATATCGAATCGTTTCGATGCGAATATCCGACATCGTCGCGGCAGTTTGTCGCTACGCCGAACGAACCACGTGCTAGTATCGAAATTCTGAAAAATATCTGTTGAAGTGGATATCGCTTCTAAAAAAAGCTCTACGTCTGATCCGTTTAGTTTTCTCAATCACCGAAGCCATCGAGAGTGTTTAAAACAAATCAAGACGACAGACAGGCGACGATGGCAGACTATAGACGATAGACAGGCGACGATGGCTTTTCGGGCATTCAGTTAGAAAGTAACATTGTCGGCGTGCGGATCTGCACCAGCTCAAATTGTATTCGTATTTGTACTTTCGCTTCTTTGTTCAAATATATTTTCTATTTTACGATTTATCCACGCGTCCCTCCATTCGCGTATCGAATAACATCGACAATATCGAAGTCACGTATTTTCACGGAGCAAGAACTCGTCGTAACCCGCGTTAGCTGGTATTCACGCTAGCGCAGCTTCGATTAGCTTAATTAGCGAAATTGTCGGCAATTAGGTGAGGTTAGCGAAACAGGAATTTCTTCGACGCAAAGACCGTAACGAAAACCGATGCAGGAAGATGATCAGTGCGATGCGATGTAATGCATGTAAAGCATATTTAAATCGAATGGCCGCATCATTTGCGTAATTGCAAATTGGACGAACGGACTTGCAGGCAAAATTCTACGAAAGATTCGCGTATGAAGCGTAGCTTCCAATAAGCTGGCTAATGACGCAACCTTCTGCGACCTGCGAATGGCCTTGACTTTCGAGGACACGATCTCGACCTCGCCTCCTCCAACTTTCTAAGTTTCTTCAAATCATCTTTGCTCTTTACGTAGAAACACGCGAGTAAATTAATGTTTCTTCGACGTCTTGAAATTCGAGGATACGTCGCGAGTCGATCGTTCGACACCGTTTTAGTCGCGTCGGTGTGCGAGACTCGTCGTGACGAACGTTGCGACGCAGCAGGACGTGGAAGAGAGAGGAAGGAAAAGAGAACGCGGCTGATATCTTGGTTCCTGCCGACTGCAAGACAAATCGATAACAGTCGCGGTATCTTTGGACCGATCCTCCGAACGAATCCTCCTCTTCCGTCCGTTAATTATTATAATTTCATCTCCGAGCACCGTTGCCTCTCGCGATACGACGTTCTTGATAAAAAAAAAGAAGAACACGGAGTGTTTGCTGAATACGGAAGAGCTTTCTCATCAGCGAAAATCGATGCTCGTGCTCGAGAACGCGCGCGTAACTTGATCGCGTTAAACGCATCGCGCAAAGGACGATATCGTCGTACGTTTGTATTCGAATCTTTGTATTCGAATCGCCGTTCAACATCCGATAACGAATGCCAGGTCCAGTTAGGAGTAGGTGACCTTAAAGGATGTGGATCTTGGTCGAAGTAACAGTACCGTCGCTGTCGAAGAGGCTCCGAGTCCGATTCCGAGAGACTCGAGCCTTGACAACAGGTGTTGGACGCCATCCACTTATCTACGTATTCTACATCCACTTATTGCTTATTTACCTTTACCGCTTCTTCGAGTTCGTGCGAATCGCGATCCTCTTGAAAATTACTTCTACCTCTTTCGTCGCCATCAGCAACAGCTCGCCCCGCGAACGGTCTTCGTTGCAAGTTTCATCGATAAATCAGTCGCTACAGACGTTTCTTAAATTAACAATTTTTTTGTCTACGAACGGACGGGAATTTACTCGAAATCACTCGACTCTTCAGCCTGATTCGAAAGCGGTTTCTTACTCTAATCGGCGATTATTCTGTCAGCTGCCTCGACGCGGCAAGTGGCGTTCGAGGGAAAAAATGGGACGATTCGTAGGAGCTTTTGTTCTCGAAGCGGCGAGAGTGATTTATTGGCTTTTTGTTCAACGTCTCGCGAATCTCTTCTCGATCCAGCGAGCGTCGTCTAGACAGCGTAAAAATCGATCCCGCAACTGTTCCTCCGAAGGCACGCGTGGTCGGTCGTGCTACTCGTAGTTATATTTCTAGCTCCACAGGCAGACCTCGTACGGCGAGGAAGATGATTCTCGCGGCCTGCCTTCGCACGACTCTGACGCAACGAAAGAAGGGTCCGCAGGAGAACAGAGAGATCGTCCGATTTTGCAACACCGTGCGTTTCGATCTTCTGGTATTTTCCACGTATCAAGAGCAAGGATACGCTTTGCGGCTCGGTGAGACGCGTCGGAGGACGTAAATCGCAGCTGCACGGTTTACGACGTGATTTAAAGTAATCGCGGCGCCCGACGATTTTGCAAATAACGCTGCAACCTGCCAGCTCGTATCGACCATCTTTACGTTGATTTCACGGTCGCGGTGCATTTGCCGCGATAGATACGATCCGTTGCTACTTGCTTTGTAATCTTCGGGAGTTCGAACAGCGCCGCAAGCTCGGGGAAAAAAGTCGAAGCTCGAGGGTGTTGGACTCGGTCGATTCACGGCTCGAGAGTTCCGATGTTTTTCCGTCCTTGAAAGGAATGCATGGAAGCGAGCAATTTCGCCAGATAGCATTCTGAGTGGCAATTAACTAGACTCGATCGCACGATCCCACATCAGGCGGAGGGTGCAGCGTGTAGGCGCGCATTGCGAGCGCGCTAGTGCGTGCGCTAATGACGTACGGAATGACGACCTAGGGTCCTCGCTTCTCGTTTTCACGAGGGCCGCGCGCTCCGTCGAACGAACGGAAGGTGCCTGGCTAATTAACCGGAGACGCGAGGCCTTCGCGCTTTGCCTCGGTTCTTCTCTTCGCCTCGTGCCAACCAGACCGTACTCAGATCGTACTCGAAGAAGATCGTTCCAACGACTCGTATAGTCCCGTCGTCGTACAGTGGATGGACGCGTGGTAATTGTGTCAATATGCGCGTACAACGAGTCGACTCGTTGGGAAGAAAATTTATACGAGGCAAGAAGCGACGAGCAGGCGTTTTTCGTCGACTATACGGCGCGGTAAAACGCGTAATGAAACCCGGCGCACGGTTTTTCCTTTCAATTTGTCTTGCTGCTCGCTAACGGCACGCGTGTACCGAGAAACTTGATTAACGAAGCCACATACCACGCGTCTCTTTCGTTCGGCGAATTTAATGGAATTACGCTCGTCCGTCGAAAACCTCATTATATTTTCATTAAACTTGGCCGTGGTTTTTGCCTTCATTATTCACAGTCCAAACAGGTTTGCCGCTTCTCGAGTCGAGACACGCGTTTAAGAATCAACCATACGCGAAACCTATTTGCGTACACGCGTGATTCCTTCTACATAATTCGGTAATTAGGTGAAACAGATTGAAGCGGCAGTGCGGAGGAAATGGATATTCGGGTATTTAGGGACGACCTCCGTGGCCGTGGTCCTGTTTCGTCGACATGGTTCGTCGCTTGCGCACAATGTTCACGGAAATAACAACGGGTCGTGCTCTAGCGCGAGGTCGTACCACGAGGCGTCGCGTTTCCCATGCTGGAAAATAACGACAGAAGGAGGAAACGAAGGGACACGGAAACTCGGTTTTCATCCATCAACGCGTTGTTACTGTATATATCCGTAAGTCGGGCGCGTCGATTAATCGAAAACTTGGTTCAAAACGTAATTGGAAGGCAGCGAACTTTCGAACGAGCGACCGTTCTTTTCTAGGTCGGTTAACAGTAAAGCGGAGCTTGATGCAATCGCACATCCGTCTTATGATATTAAACAAAGAATCGTTAGCAGTCGCTGGAATTCTCCGCAAAGTAATGGAACGTCGTACACCGAGCGTTTTCAGTGCCGTTAAGCTGCAATCATTGTCTTTAATTACCGTCCGCTTGGAATTAATCGCGCATTTTCCGATACGACCACGTTTACGAGTCGTAACACCAGCTCGTAACACGTTTGACACGACTGGAACAGTTTTCTTGCTCCTGTCGCGCAATCTTCCACGCGTTTTCTAGATACTTCGCGGGACGCTTGCTGAAAATATGCATATAGTTGTGCTCTAACGGTTGTTCTCTGCGTGAAGCAGGTTTCTACTCCGCGAGAAAAATATTGGCTTTGCTCGACGATTCTCAACGTTCCGACAGCTGCCTTACTCGCTCGTTACTCATCCGCCCGTTCCTTCTTTCAAAGTCAAAGAATCCTCATCTATGACAGTTACGCTACTTCGCCAACATTCTTCGGTGGAGACATCTTTGACAGCGGAGATACGCGGTCGACGTTTCTAAAGAATCGCGAGCGTCTTCGAAGAGACGCGGAGTCGCTCGTAGTCGTCCAAAAGAGGAGAAACACCGCTGTCGCGAATATCAAGTATTAGATATTTGTCAACTTCGTGGCAGAATTGTCGGACCGTTAGAACCGATAAGAATTTTATTATAATCTAATTATACGCGCAGTAAAAAAATATCGCATCTATCGAGTCGATCAACGATGTAGTTGCTACTGGTTCGAAAGACAGCGGACGAGGTTTTATAACACGCGAGTCCAATTAGGGGTAATCCTTTCGCTCGACAGAAGCCAAGATAGAATTTATTACTAATGATACGTTTAGCCCTGTCTACGCGCATCGTAATAGCGTGCACAACGCACAATTTCCCAAGACGCGTACACGCGAGTCGAGCACACTGCTCGCTCGATCCCACGCGACGAATCGCCTTGTAGAAACGCAGCTATCGCTCGTTCGCGCGATTCCAACCGGCAGGTTGATCGACTCGACGCACGGTTACGCGATCGTAGGCAGTCCGTGAAACCACGATGTAATCGGGACGACGCAACGCGCGGCCGCGTGCGTGGGCGTGTACTATGCACTAATCGCGTCCCAGCGGTCTTTTCTCTCGACCCAGTGCGTTCGTCTCTTTGCCTTCCTGGGTGGCCGTATCGTCGCCAACCTATCGCAGGCACGTTCGATTCGTCGTCGTCCGAGACTTTCGACTTTGTCTCGAGCCTTCGTCGACCGAATATCGAAATCCTAATTACAGTGGAACGATTGTTCGGAACTATCGCAACGATCCGCTCCGGGCATTGTATCGGTTTCGTGTCGGAATGGGCCGTCCCCTCTGACTATAGAGAGAGAATCTTGCTCCGTCTTTCGAAGCGATGTAACCATCGACGCGCATTGCCCGACCTTAGCCTCGCCGGATTGGAAAATGCAAGGAAATCTCGTATGTACGTTCTATATAAAGCTGTTCCATGGTTCGATGGACTGTCGCCGAATTACGGAGAAAAGATTCAACGTTGCAGCGAGAAACGTACGGCGCCACGAAATTGTTCGTATTCGGATACGGTGTTTGGCTACCTCGTTGGAATTAATCGCACGACTACTAACGCTGCATCTATCAATATATTCCGTCGACCTTCGATGTAATCAAGAAATCGTTATACCCTACCTCATCAATCATGTCAGCTTTTTAAGTACGTAGACTTTTCTCTTGAACGCGTACGTGTTGGTATGCGTGCAAAGCTGAAAAGAAGACTAGCGGGACAATACGGGAGATCGAGTCGCGTTATTCGTCAGACCGTGCGATCGGCAGATGCGACCACTTTGCCTGATAACAAGCTACAGTCGAAAACGCGTACAAGATCGAGGTAGGCCTGATCCATTGAAGTCGGTTCGATTTATATTCCAGCGTAGTAGGTTCGGTCGGCAAGGTCACCGACGAGTATTCAACTCTTGCGTATCAAGGATAAAAGCAACGACTTTACGATGCCCGATTCACGGTCGTTATTACCCTATCCGTCGTAAACGTGATTATACGCGAGCCTGTTACGCGTTCATACCATATTATTGTCTCCCGATCTTCCTGGTTAAAGTACGTTCTCCGAAGATCTTCGAGATGTTGTCGACACTCGGCGATACGAATGAGAGAACACGGCGTTCTTGTCGCGTGAGTTTTCATACGCGAGGCACGCAGCCACGGAATTAAATAGCCGACTGTAGTCGACCGAGGCACCTTCGTTCTCAGACACGAGCCATCGACGTCGAGCGTAAAGCAGTGGGTGGAAAGCCGCGTGTCAAAGCGCACCGTTTTGCCCCGTTATCAAATGACAAAAACGGTCAGCGATGCTCGTTAACCGAAGCTGAATGGAAAACGTTGGTAGACTTCCTGCGATTTACAGAACTAATCTAACAAGAGGCTTTTAAGGGCTATCTAACAAGTGTTTTTCTCAGAGCGGAAGAGTCGAACGCGTCCGTTCTGCAGCGGAGTCGCGGCAAGAGATCGGTAGCTACATAGTTTAACCTACGAGGCATTAAAATTCGCTGTTGTATCGGTTATGGTCAACGTTTATAGGTAACTACGAGGAACCTCGTGTCCGATGCCGGGAAGCGACGTAATCCGAGTTTACGTTGGATTTAGGCGAATGCCAAAGATCGGATTATTATTTGTACACCTATCTCGTCGATCCTATCTCGTCGAAAGAAACTATCTGCCAAGTTTACGAGCATGACGCGTGCATGTTTTAGGAACTAACCAGGTACGCGATCGATGTACGACCGAGTTCCAATTAACTTCGAATACTCGTGGCGTGAGTTAATTCGCAGTCCTCGGCCGCTTCTCAACGTGCCACGATCGAGGGTTAAACACGACCGCGACGTCTTCCCGGGAACTGAATGTACGAGCTGCGAGTCGCCTAACCTAACCCGCAAGGTCGTCCCGTGATATTTTAAATAACGGACTGCTATTCTTCGTTGCGCCGTTTCTCTGCCTTATTCGCCTCCAGTTATCCGGAGGAATCCGTTATCGAAAGAAGACCGCCGGAGGAGAACAGAGGAAAACGAGAGAAAAGAAATGAAAACGAGAACAGAGGGGAGTCGAACGATTTTTAACCGAAGCTTATAAAGAAGTAGGGGGGAGCGGGGTATTCGTTAGCGGAGCTACGTGTTACACGAATAATGATCGGCTTTGCCGGTAACGACGCTTAAACGCGCATTCGAATGGAAGTCGATGGCGCGCCCTCGGTGCGCAGCCACCGTACAATCCATTAGTTTCTCGCGCGAACGGCGGCAAAAAAGCCGCGCAATATTTCAAGTCTCCGATCTTCGAGTTAACTGTACTCGTTCGTGGCCGGTCGTATAACCGGTGGCAAGTGGCAAACGATATCGCCAGTTCTAAAGGCTCTTACGAGGCCCGTCTTTTTACCGCTGTTTCCCCGATACCTTTAATTAAGATTTCAGAAGACTGCGGCTACTTTGTGTCGTCGGTACCGCTCTCGCTTTCTATCGTACGCAGGTCACCGACCGCGATTCGACGCCCTCTGTATTTATATGTTCGAATAAGCGCGGATCGCCACTTAAGCCGTAGAAAACGCAGTTTTCGCCTTTTCTAGCCGGCAAGAGTGTGCGTTCGAGGGTTCGAATCTCCAAGACAGGCGCGTTACTTCGAAACTTACGCAAGTCGTTTCGTAATCTCCGGTCTATCCGACCAACGCCTACTCCGTTCGCTCGGTTAGTGTCTTATCGTATCGGAAATCTCAACTAGGTGCGTTAACGATCGGTCTTCTTCCGCCGATCGACGTCGAAACCACGATCGCGTATAATTTCTCGGCATTGCTCGTTCGTTGGCTTCTTTCTCGATCACGCACGGATGCTTCCGCTCTTCGACAAGAGAAAACGTATGGTTAGGCGGCGAACAGCGGCGACGATATACGGGAAAACGATACGCGACTGCGCGGTAGCGTTGAAAAGGAGCAAAGGCAACCTGTAAGTCGTCGAATTTCGGGCAAAACGGTACGAACGGCGAACAGAGAGACGGTAGCAACTACCGATGATTCGCACGAAGCCGAATGTTCGTTGGCACGTCGATCGTAAAACTCTCGTGCATCGAGTGTTAACCGCGATGCGCGAGGACGAACGTTGAACGAAGCTGAAACGCCGGTGACTAGGAACGTGCGACGGGCTAACGATCAGAACAGCCGGCGATGGGAAACGAACACTCGGAAATTTGCGGAATATGTACGCGTGCACGGGTCGTGATGGGCGTGCGTAACAGGTCACGCGTTAACGACGTTCGGCCACCCGAGCGTTTTCTCGGAAACGTCGCTTCGTACGGGATTCTGTTTGTCCCGCGTGAAGAAATTGCGATGCTTATGCGAGCTACTTGAAATGCTGGATCGCGAATCGGTGGACATCGGCCGCCGTGCCACGAAACGTAGCGGATGCCTTTCGACTTTCGTTGCTGGCAATCGTAGCTGGCACGGTAACGCGACTTCGTTGTCTATGAAATTGAAAGATGAGCCGCGCGTCGGTGATATTCCACTAACGGAACATCGAGGCGGTCTGCGCACTTTCGATCGGCGAATTTCAAATTCTAAACGGAGCCGAGGTTCCACGGAATCCCTGTCCGCGTTCCATCAGCCGTAATATCTTTTACTTGGAAATTCTGATACAATCGCCTCGTGTGTCGGTTCGAAATTACGCTGGTTGGATGTTTGACGGGAAAGTCACGAAGACCCTGTGAAAATAGATTTCATCGGATCGCCCGTAAAACGAAAAAGACGCAGGAATCTGAATGCCACCGCGCCCATGAGGGAGCCGAGTAGACGCGAAGCGAAGAACAGAGGCACGAAACCGTTGCCACGGTTGTCCGTCGGTCGATTTTACGAGATTCTTCGAATCTCGGGCGGGTATCGGCCGAAAGAACGCAACCGCCGTGCGTATAAACCGCGTCCAGATAACTGTACGTCGGTTCGAAAGTCGGTGGAATATGGGCCAGTCCGTTTGGAGTCGACGAGCGCGAGATTTCGCCGCGCGATTTCCGCGTTTCCCGCTTTCTGTTTGTCTGCCTGCTAACACCAAGCCTTCGTCCTCCCACGAATCGCAGTTTTATCATCTCGAAGACGAGGAGAGGCCAGGAGACGACTCGCGTGAGAACGGTTGAACGCGCACGGAGATATCGTCAATACCGAAGATCATGGGAGAATTAGAACGGCAATTTCACGTGACTCGCCACGAGTTGCCGGCAGGACGATGCTCTTTTCGTTACGACGGACGTTTATCGCCGAGTTGTACGTTCGGATAGGGCGCTCGGGCAGACGTTTTTATCGAAACGATCGCGTTTACGACCGGCTCGCTCGTTTGATCTTCGCGGATCGAGCTTCGTGTTTCTTCGTCCGCGCGATTATAACTCCATCGAATCGATCGTTTCGGTTTACGAGCTCCTCGCGATTTCGTAAAGCTTCGAGTACACCGAACGACAGCTTTACCGCGATTTAGAACCGCGCGTTTTCCACGCAGCGAGACATCGTAGCGTAGACAATCGCCACAAACTGGTTGTAAACATCGCTGCAGCTTGTCGCGTGCCGAATGCGATATAGCGCGTATGTAACGCGAAACAACGAACGAGGCTTGGCGGAACCGATGGTTCGATCTCGCGCAATAGTCGATAATTGAAAGGGTGCGAAACGCGTCGCAGCAATTCGTCAGATAAGAACGAGGTACGCGTAGCAACGAAATAATCGGACAGGCTGATCGCGGGGTTCGCCTTTCGCGGAGGCGATCGTCCGTCGAAAAGTGCGTGAAATTAAGCGGCGTTCGGATTAATTCGCTCGTAGAGCGTTCGCCAAGATGGAAATTACGCGCGGCTCGATCCCGCCAACTGCCGCATAATTTAGCATTTAATTAAATTTCGTTTCCACGAGTGCTTCGCGCCGATACCGTTATCCGCCGACATTTCTTCTTATTAGTTTACCAATAAGTATCGAGAGGTACTAATTTCGCCGTGTTTATCGACCGCGAAGAATCGAGTATCTCGGACGATGGATCGGACGACGAACGTGGCAGCCTCGGTTCTTGCGCATTACGCGTTAAACGAACGGCGATTAAAGCGGTCGGACGAAGGACCAATGCGCGCGATATCGTCGAATTTCTAGCAGATCCGTCGATCGGTAGAGATTTGCAACGGTGGTCTGCACGTTCCGCGAAATAAATCCATTACCATTGCCGCCTCCGCGGAACGTTCGTTCAGCGACAGCTTTAGCATCGAGTGGATATCACCTCGTTCGTCGCGCTCAAAACTCTATTCTCCGCGTGTGTTCGCTTCTTCCTGCGATCCACTCCACTGACCTGCTTCGTCGCGCTAGACTTATTTCAATCGGAGGATAACGCCTTAGTAGAACGCGATACTAGAAATACACGCGTCAGATTGCAAACATCGGAACGTCGTATTACGGCAATCTATGCCGATGTATTTTCGTTCGAACGTGGTTACGAGGTAATAAGAATTAACCACGTGTGATTAATGAACGGTATCTAAATAAAGAACGAAGAAGGAAGGACGGAGGAGGCGGAGATCGGGTTTGGGGAGCGGGGAGGGGGGAGTACAGATCGTTAACCCCAGCGATGTATGCACGACCAATTAATCCTCGCTATTAGTCCGGAGAATGGCTTGTATAGCGCGCAACTGAAATTGCGCAACGCGGAAAAGAAGGCGCGAGCTTTTCCAAACCGACGATTGAGAATCTCGTTATCGGTGGTTTCCCACGCGCGATAAAGAATCCGCTGCGAGGGTCGCGCAGTGGCCGGTCTACGATCTTGACGATTCGATCTGGCGACGACGCCGACGCGGAAAAGTCGCGTAATTAGTTTCGACCGCGCGGCAATTCGCTTGATACGACGAGTAACGGTAACGATCGGCAAGGCTGCGCCGCGCCGTTCAGGGCTCCGGAGGAGTCCAGTCAAGTTCAAGATCTCGGCTGCGGAACGAGTCGTAAACGCGAGTGCGAGCAACGTGGATGACGAAGGAGATGGAAGAAAGGAGGAGAGAAGGAGAGAAGACGAGAGGAGAGCCGGATGACCGAAATAAAGATGGTTCGAAAACGACTAACCTGCTGGCCGCCAACTTGGTGACATAAGCGTATTTGCACGCGAACCGCGTCGTACCGCTGCCGTAATCGTCGATGAACTCATTATCGGCTCGACCGCTTTCGCGACGCGGCAAAAACGGATACGAGAGAAGATTATTCGGGTTAATGACGTTCGTCCGAGCTAAACGACCGATCGCGCGATGAATACTTTATACGTGTATTGGCGCCTGCGAGCGTTGCACCGCGCGCCATACGCGTCTTCGATAGAATAGTTTCGATCGCGTTATCGCTTCGGCGACGCGTCCTCCAATCGGCGATACTCTAGTTTCGTTCGTCGTAGATCAAGAATGGCGCGTCGCTGATCGACCCTCGACGTATCGACTTTCGATCTCGTCATCCTCTTCGCGCAATTTCATTTAGCCGCTCGACGGACAGACCGAAGTCGTTCGTTGCTTGCGGCGCGCTGCTTCGATAATTCGTCGATAATACGCGAAAACGTTTTACCTCGAGACGACCGGAGAAGAGGCCGAACGCGCGAGCTAAGCGGATCTCCGCGCGCATGGCTCGAGCACCTTGCACCGTTCAGCCGCGCCAACGCAGCCGCGATTTCCGCTCTGTCATGCAATTAACGTTTCTTCAAATACGATTCAACGACACAGAGTTCTCTCTTTCAGAACCCTGTCGAGTATCTCGATGCTCGTTCGCTCCCTATTATCGCGTCCGTTTCGTTCCGTTCCGTTCTCGTAAACGGTACATTCGCGCCGGTACTCCGTCGACGCTTTCTTGTCCCGCGTTCTCAGCCACGTTCGCGGCTGTTTAGCCGGACGATTATCGCGCCAAATTATTCGTGTCGCCATCGCGATGACGCTTAGCGTGGCATTTATCGCCGGTGGACCTACTTCCGCCGTGTCAATACGATTCGCCGACACGGCGTGCTGCCGCTCAATACGCGATAATTAATATTCTCCGTACGCAGTCATGCGTTGAAAACGGTCAATCGGGTCACCAGGATATCGACCGACTATTTGGACCATCCACGAACAGTGCCTATCTCTATTGGAAACGTTTAACATTTTCCCCGTGAAACGCGTTACGATCGTTTTTCTTCATCGAAATTAGCCGAACAAGGTTTCCGTTCCCTCCAGACGCGGCGAAATCGCAATGTTGTCGGGAAGAAGCGGCCGGCAACACGTGGAATCGCAGCCAAGACTTCACGGTTGGTACTTAGCAGATATCCGCAGCCTGTAATTCTTTCCTTCTTCCAGTTATCGCCTATCCAGTTAAATCCCTGTCATTACACAACGCCTGTACCTCGAACACCGTAGTTAGCCGTGTCGTTGAGAATTCCGTTTGTGTTTTCGTGGGCCGGATAATATCTTGCCGTTCATCCTTATAGCGCATGATTCCACGCCCGCAAACGAGGACGCCAGACTTGCCGAGAGTCTCGACGAATCGACCAAGTTGCCGTGGCAATGGCGTGGTTATTTCCAGCGAGGATGCCGCGATAGCTGCGTGTTCCACTGCCTTGGCTGTTTCGTTTCGCGAGATTTCAGTCACCGTGTCACGATTACGTCGCCCAGCGATCGCTCGTTTCCCGGCGGAACCACGATCGACGTTCGACTACGCTTTCGTATCGAAATAAATCGAACGCTCGTTTCGTCGTAACACGTATTTATTACGTGGCGAGATTAATTGAAAAGAGATAGGCTACAGATAGTATTAGAGACCGAACAACGCGGTCACGCTTTCGATGTTACGCTTGGACGGCGGTGTTTAGAGCTGACACGAAGTTTCGCCGGACCCTTAGGAACCGGCGTGGAAAAATCGAGGGTTAAGCGTTGATTCGTGCAACTATCCGCCGGTTATCGCTACTCATCTCGAAAAAAAGTTTTTAACAATCACCCGTGAACGTACACGAGAGGCTCGTCTCGACGCGGCTTATCGAGATTCCAGCACGTTTCCAAGCAGCAGGATTATCTTTCAGGCGAACCGCCTTAGGAGCCAACCCGGTTAAACCTCACGGGTGAATGATTTACCGACGGAATGCTTCGCCAGACTTTCCATTGTTCTGGAAAATCGAACATTCGCATCGGAACCACGCATCCTACGAATTCTACCAAATCATCGCCAATCTAATGGCATTTTTCGCCGCGCTCGGTCGTGATCGAGGTTCGACTCTCATTCAATGTCGCCGCAAATATAATTTAATGTCCGTGCGCGTTTGCTCGTTACGCGCGCTTCGTGGGAACGGTACGTGGTTTTCGTCGCGAGGCAAATCGCCGGTGCGAACCTTGCTAGGCGAGAAGATTGAAATTTATTCAAACGATCGTTCGGCGTGCGAGATTAGCGGAGGTGGCCTCCTCGATTCGTCCAGCCGCGAACGTGGAATTTAATCGAACGACGCGATGTTCCATCGGCCGCGCGAAGGTATCCGCTGAAAGTAGGTCCCCCTGAAAACGGAATCTCGGTACCGAAAGAGCGAGCTCGATGCTGCGGAACACGCGACCCATGGACCGCTATGCTCGCGCGCGTTCGCATATTCCTCTGGTAGCGGGCGCCAGATGGTCCTCGACACGCGAACCGACGTGCCGTTTAATTGCGTTCGATCGCAACCGATACCGTTTCGTTGCCTTCGTCGTCTAAAGAATTTTATTCCGAAGAATTTTCAGCTGCCATATTCGCGTTACGTTAAAATCCATACGCTTGCCAAGGATCCCTACATTAACCGTTCTAACGTTCTATTTGTCGGAATGACAGTTCGTCGGAACGCGCATTCCGTAGCCATAGCCCGTGTTGTACGCGTTTCTCCTTAAACGATGCAGCGAGAAGCGAATCGCGATCTACTCGCCAAGTACAACCTAACCTAACCTAACCCAAACGTCCATGTAACGTGTAATGGGATTTTGGTTCCGATCTGTTGGTTCGAACGCTCGTAATCGTTGCATTTGATAATTCTCGGTATTAGCATATAGGAGCGAAGAAACATTTTCGGGAATTCCGAGCGATTACGGCCAATTAGGCGACCAGACGTCGTTTATCGACGTTTCGCTGGACACGTATTCGCGATATCTGTAAAGTGGGTCCTCGCGGTCGCGGGAGGAAGCTCGTCCCGGCGATACACCGCTACTTCTGCGCCAGATGGCGCGAAACCTGCAAAATCATGCGCCTGAAGCGTGTAAACAATCCGTGCATAGAAACATCGCGCATCAATCTTAATCGCCGAGCCGCATCGCGGTGCCGAGCGTCGTTAACTACAAATCCACTTGTTTATACAGACCCTGGTGTAACGAGTTTCCACGAGACGCGCAACGCGGACCGCGCTGTGTAACTTCTACGAATGTGTACGACCATATGTCGCCTGTCGTCCCGCTTAGTAATCGTACGTTCCACGCAACGAAAAATTATCCACGGGGTCGAGAGAACGCCGGTCAAATTGCAATCAGAATACAACGATATAGATGACTCTGTGTTAGGTTAGGTAGTGTTATAGTATCGTCTATAATACAGTGTCTCTAATAGCATGGTCGTGGATCTTGAAAATTTATCGTCTTCCACGCATCTTTGACCGCTGTGAAACGAGACTCTTTCCGTTTCAAGATTATCGCCGAAATCTTCACAACGAATTTCATTCCATTAACGTAGCATTTTATTAACGTAAGCGAGTTCGATGGATCAATTAACTTTTTCTCTTCCCATGTTACCTTTATGCGGAATCTCTTCTGCATTTTATCTACTCACGATCGTGTTTTGTAATTGTAACTATTATGCACGCTAAAGATCGACGAATAAATGAATAAATAGAAACTCTGATCTCTCTGTGAAAATCAATCGACACGCGTAAACCAATAAGTCGAACGTGTCGCGGTGCGATATTTTCTACGCTTTGTGTGTAAATTGAATCGCGCAAACAATTCTCGATATCCACGAACAAAATGAGAAATCCGGCTCGCTTCCTTCTCGTCGTTGTCTCTTTCGCTGTCTCGATGTTACGACTGCGCTAGTCGCTCGCTTGTTTTATCCTATCGACGCTTCTCTTCGTCTCTGCAACATGGGTTGCGCTTAAGAATTTGCCAGCGTACTCGTGTTTCTCTTGTACCGAAGTCCGCGACGATCCTACAAATTCGCGACGTTACGACTCGAGTTTGCACGTCATCGATCAAACAGCGAGTAGTACTTCCTCTCTCGCGAGCGGATTTTCTCTTCTTCCCTGCTTGTTTAACTGTTTACGCCTTGGAACAGTTATCTCCATCGCTACTCACTATCGTAAATCTTAAAATCGTAAAATACATGCGATTCAAAGCAGGTTAATTCAGCCGGTAACGCGATAACATTCGCACGCGATAACAGCAGGCTGCGTTCCATCGATTTGTTTTCTTTTGTCATTTGGCTTTCGTTTCATCGAACATGCAGCAATTCTTGCGTCGATTTAAGAGATTAGAAAATACGCGATATCGTAATTGGTTTTGTAACAGAGTTTAAGATAGAAGAGGCTGATATCTATCGTTGATAACGATTTGATAGAAATTTCGAAACGAAAGAAAAAAAACAAAGTTGTCAGAAGTGGGATTCGAACCCACGCCCACAGAGTGGACTGCGACCTGAACGCAGCGCCTTAGACCGCTCGGCCATCCTGACTCGATTTAACCTTTCCGAAGTACATTAGAAATTTTGTAGGATGCATCTATATTTAGAGTTTGATACGTACAAAAACAAAATCTAATTGCAAAATGGTTAGTTTATTAGTTTCGGAACGATTGTAAGCCACAAATTAAACTTTCTTATAAAATAATATTATCTGCCTGTGTTTACATCTTTTATTGCTCGAAGGCTCGATTCTTTTTACCATTCTAGCGAAGGCACCAACGTTACCGATCGAACATACAATAAGATCATTGACTCGAAAAAAATCAGAATGCTTCTTACGCCCCCTACGATTCGCTACGACGATTATAGGAACGATAAGGTTACGTACTAGTAGCCAGAATTCAATCTAGATACATATAAATTTGAAAATTTGAATTCGAATTTGAAAATTTACGCACGTACCTTGTTCGTGCGAATATCGTCTGTGCCTATCATTTTTCACACGATCGATATTTCAGAGCGGCACAAAGTACCATCTGCAGAAAATGCAGTTCGCTACCTGAATTTACGTGCGAGATAAATACACGATATGCAAACGTACACTTGGAAATCGCGATAGAATTTTCTACCAATACTTGGGCCTTTCACTTCCGCGATAGTCGAGACGATGTTCGATATTCTTTCTTTACCTCTGCCGAGCAGTTTTACATATTTAATGTACGTAAATGCAATATTTGCCAAGAAACATTCTATGCGCCATGCGATACTCCACTGAAATATTCTTTACCGTTCCTCGCCAGCGATTTTTCACTTTTTCACATTTTCCACGTCGGACGTCCTTTCTGTCTGTACAAAAAAAAGCTCGCCAGAAAAATACCGCGTCATTCGATACACGAGTTCGTGTTACTCAAACGCGTTCCATTTGTTCCGATGCCTCTCGCGTACAAACCCATCTGTTTTGCAGAGTTTCCTAGAACTCGGTATATCGTAAAACGCTCGTATCTAAATTCCAATTGACAGGAATCCAATGTTGTACAACTGCCCGATCGAAATCATCAAAGGTTAATCGTCGTTTAAAAAGGAAAAGAAAAACGATCGTTGCAGCAGCGTTGCCCCGCGTAGCAATAACGCGAATTCGAATCGATGGTAAATTGCTTTCTCGCCGGTTCCAAGTCGCTAAAGCGGCGGTTCGGAGACTCGGCTCTCGCTTCTTAAGAGGGGACCGGTTGCGAGTCGTTACCGAGAGCGTAGAAAGCTCGGTTGCGTAACAGACAACCGGATCTTCTCGAGAGGCAGTTTCCGTGCCGTAGAACCAGCCGAATCCCGGTGATTCCGGGAAATCGTCGGAAGAGGGAGCGATCGAGAAATTTGGAGAAACCTTGGAAGCTTCGTAACGCGAACGAGTATCGAACTGACGAGTGAGAGCCGCGTTCGGAAGTCTCTCGCGGCGGTTTTACCGGCGCCCGCATTACGTAAATGTCAAATAAAAGTGAAAATATGCAACAGCCGTGTCGTCGATGACCCAACGAACGTTAAGGAACTCGATCGAAGGGTCTCGCGATGTCCCGATTTGTCCCCGGGATTGACAATGACGAAGCACTTGGCAAGTTGCTCGATGAAAATGCGAATCTTTCGAGGGAACGAAGAGGCAGTTTCACTTTGGGTGAAAGTTTCTTTAAAACCTCGTTTGTTAAATCTTATTTCGAGGAGCTACGCAACGAGAAGCTTGTCTATTATCGCGCAAACGAGATTTCATCAAACCCTTTGCCGTGTCTCGGGCTTTGGGCGCGAGTGGAAGATGCAATTTCACGAGAAGATCTGAAAGTTAGAGACGCGAACTTCGTTTAAACGATTCTCTTTCAGGCGCCCGTGGGATTTAATTCGAGCACTTCGTGGAAAAGTCGAAAGAAAACAGATGGCTGACTGATTCGATGAACTCTCGCGCAAATTTCCGCGCTTCTGTCTCTTTGCTTTTACTTTAAACGTTACGAGGTTTTTACAAAAATTATCACCAGCTTCGTATCTTCTTCTTTTCCGCAGAAATTGCCTGCTTTTACGCCGAATATCCTACGAAGGAAGAAAAGTCACTGGTCGAAGCAAGGCCGCCTTTTTTCTGTCGCGTCTTTATACTCCTATTTCGTACTTCCGCAACACACGTGTATGTAGCATCTATCTCATTATACGTAAATAGAATCTTAGTCTCCACATGGATTCGCAAAGCTGGTTTCGTCGGTGACGAAATACATTATAAATTAAAAAAGAAAAGAAAAAAGAACTCTCACATCTTTCCCATACCTCTGCGATACGATTCACTACGACGCAAATGCGAAGATTTACGACCCATCAACTTCTTTATATGTAAATTTCTAAAGAAGATGTACGTTCGACCTTGCGAAAGTAATAAGCGTTTGAACGAAAGAATGACAGATGGGAAAAAAAAATGTGAATTTTACTGGCAAGCGTTAGTTCATCGAGGCTATGGTAACGAGCCACTCTAGAAACCATAACTCGAGTAATCGACGTAATATTCGTCGCTTTCTCCAAACACGGTTAACGAACGAAAAAAAAAAAACGATTTACGTTCGCGCGAGGTACCTATGAATTATGGTGTTTCCGCGTGGTGCAAATATCTGTGTAGGTCTCTTTGTTTGGTAATAATTAGGTTGTCCCGAACGTTTCTTTCCTTTTGCGAGGAAATAACAGACGCGCAACCTCTTTTCGTTTGATATTATTTTATCGAATCATCTACGATGCATTTTCTTCTATTTCTATCATTAGGATCGTACGCGATTCGACGAAACTAATATTTAACGGAAAATGTGATGCATCCGTTATTTCCTTACAAGACGAAAGAAACTTTTCGGACAACCTAATATATTATGTAATTTAGTTTCAAATTTCTACCTTCTATCGAACATAATATTTTTTCCCAATTTAATTGGAAAGAAGAAGAAAGGGCAGAAACATTTGAGGAGTTGCATGCTAAATTGGAGGGACTGAAGAACGTTGAACGATTGGGATATAAAGAAAAGCAATTAAAAAAAATCTAAAAACCAGAATTACAAAAATGTCAAAGAAAAAAGAACGGATGATGCAAAAGAAACTAGTAAAAATAGAACAAAATGGGGATACCTTGTCTAACATAGAAGAAGAAGACAGTTAAATAGGTTCCAAGACCAAAGCCTGTGTTTAATTCAGAAGGCAAAATGGTACTTAGTAAATTTGATATTTCTGCAATTGGAACAAGAAATAAAAAACTGCCTAAAAAGGATACAAAAGAGATGTTATTAGAGATGTTATTATTTGAAACAAAGGAAAGAAAAGTTAAGAGCAACGGAACAGAACAGAGCAGAAGAAATTCAAGAAAAAGATGCATAGCAGTTTGCCCTGGCAAAAGCCAGCGGTGAGAATGTAACGAAGATATACTTAAATTTGTGAATTTTTTTTAGAATTTCAAGAAAAATAGATTTCATGTTCGTCGCGTGACGACAGTGAATATCGTGCATCCGTTATTTCCTTACAAGACGAAAGAAACTTTTCGCACAACCCGATACTACCGAATATAATTTTTTTAAAGAATGAAAATAGTATTTTGCATCGTAAAGTAGCATCGTAAAGTTGCGATCGAATCGAGCAATCGAACGAAGAAGAAGGCGAATCGCGAAAGGATTTCCTAAATATAGAGAGAATCTCGATGGCAGGATCGTCGGGGTTTCCGAAGGGGTTCTTTGGAAGGAGACAGGACGTCACTTGTCGGCGACTGTTGTCGGAGGGCCGAAGAAGGAAATGTATTTACCGCGGTAAAGTATATCGCGAAGAGAAAGGGGAGCCCGAAGTCCGCAGGTAAACGTGACTGCTAACTCGATTCGCTTCATTCAGTGCGTGATCCTTAGTCTCGTGTGTGCGCCTATCTTTGCCCCCTCGAGACTCGATTTTTTCACTCGTGCCTAGTATCCATCTCGAGAGGGAATAAACGAACGCAACGGTCTCGATTCGTATGATTTATCTGGTAATTTCAGTGGAATTTTTGTGTCGTTGCTCGATCGTTGTTACGCTAAGCGATAGTTCGCGTTGGAAATAGAGCCGAACCGGTGGTTAGTGAGAAACGAAAGTGAGTCTCGTTCTACGATCGTAAACCGTTTGGGATAACCCGGTTGCATTGCCGTCACGATCGATCTTCCGCGTGCTTAAACATGCTCGACGATTTGAATAGCTGAGCGATCGACAAAACGAAAATCGCCCAACGAGGCAAGTTCGGTCGCTGTGCTAATTTAATACGACGCGTGGAAATTTCGTCGAAAGAAATCGATGACGCGTTTAGGGACGAAGAGAGAAGCCGAGCGTCGACCCATATTGGAAAACGCGATATAAAATACGAGATAATTGGACCGTTTCGTAGAATCGCCCGAAAAATGTCGCCCTACTTTGCCTGCTTTTTATTGACACTAAACTGCGTCGTACACTCGAGTCCAGTTTCGAAGAACGAATCCAACATTCTGCGAATCGGCAGGCCTCAAGACGCGTCGTTGGTAACGGCCAGGGCGACGAATTTCAACGGCACCGATTACGAGGCGGAGAAGCAGACGTCGAAAGATAGGCGTGGCCGGTTAATTGAATTCAGCAAAAACAATCCGGAGCTTGATTGGAAGAAGTATCTGAAGTTGTTCGACGAAAAGGAAGAGGAACACCAGGATCTCGATATCGATTTCACGAAAGAAAAGTTGCAGAAGACGGCGAACAGTATCCAATGGCTGGTGGATATTTACGATCCCCTCGAGTGGTCCAGAGTACCTGGTAAACTCGGGCACGACTGCAGGAACGAACTAGAATTGTTTCTCAAGTCTCTCAAGGATGGAAAGCTGTGGGCCGCCAAGAGTGAGTAAAACAAGCTCGCTCGAAAAGGATCGGTAAACGATCGAGAAATCAGGCGACGCTCGCTCGAGTCGTTTGCCGCCCCTCGGAGATCGTGACGTTGCAACGTTCGCGCTTCGGTATCTGTCGAGCATTCTTCGAACTACGATACTTCGATATTCGCGCGTTGCCCGTAATTAATAACGAGAGTTCAGAGAAAATCACGTTCCGCTGAGTTTGCGAGCGGCGTGTCGTTGGCAGACCCGATTGCTAAATGCGTTATTGCTGCGCGAAACAGCAATTTACCGCTTCGTTTTCGCAAGGCTTCTGTCGCGTTCCTCTAATAGCACCGGAACGAACGCTCCGTCGCTAAACGAATTTTCGACCTTATTCCTCCGTGGATAAAGTAATCGGAGAATTCTTGCGGCTCGGGACGATGCAAAAAGCCAAGTTGAACGGGCAGTCTATTACGATGTTCGAAGCCAAGTTACTGCGAAATTTGGTCCCGAGCTGGCAACGCAAAGTTATTATCGTAAATCGCAATGCAAGCGAACCAACGCCTTGTAGTTGTCAACTTTCCCGCTTTTGCCGCGTCACGAAGCCAACGTCAAGGTGGGTGGTCGTTTCGATCATTGGCGAACTTCTCGAAGAAAGTTCGACGTTCGAAATATTCCCTTTCCATTCCCTTTTCGTTCTAACCCAGAGCGACTCTGAGTCAGGTGAATCGAAAGTCTGTGTCTCGCTAGATTAATGCCACTCGACGCCGTCCGGCATTACGTAATTGATTTACTTCCATAAACCGTGGCATTCACCCGATAACGGTATAACGTACATTACAGACAGATTTGCTTTCTATACCACGGAACAGCTAACGCTTTATGTAATTTGATTTATACGCGAATTCCGTACCGTACCGTTCGTTTCGCAACGATCGCTTATCTCGATCATCGCGGTTCCTTATCAAACGCGCTTAACGCACGATCGTGGCTAGTATCTTCGAATGTTCCTTAACGAATGCTAGAATCAACGAAATTTATGGCGTCTTTCGATCTGAAAGTCACGACTTCCTAATTTACAATCAGACGCATTTTCTTTCCTTTTTTCTTTTTTAGCCATCGTTACTTTGCTTTGAACGTCGATACGAAGATCCTAAAACGATAGGATCCGTGTTAAAACTGTCTGAAAACGGTACTTTGCCACCTCAAAGTCCAAATTCCATCACGATGCAGGTCGTGTGATCGTTGTTGGTTGGTAGGAAGAGAAAAGGACGTGCAGAGGACCATTCGACGAACCGGTCGGCGCTCTGGATCACGCGAATCCGAATAGAATCCCATGATTTTCCAGACTCGCGATTGCTTCCGACAACAAGCAAAGGTTGGATTATGGCCAAACAGTCGGTCAAACTGCAACGCGAATACGCGCGCCGATTCGATCGCCGACAAACCGCATACGACGTTATCTTTCTCGCGCTCGTACAGGCAGATTCGCTTTCCAACGCCACGTAAATGCTCTCTGACACTGTTCGACCCTTCTCCGCGGAGATACATCGCATTCATTGCGACACACTGGTCGTGGAGGGACAGAGAAATACGAGAGATCCGCCGCATGGCCATACACGATCGCCGTGTTTTTTATCGGCACTGACCTAACCAACGAAATTAACAAAGTTCGAGCAACAAGTTTCGAGTTTTCGATCTAACAGGCTGATCCCTCGTTCTTTGTTCTTTAGAAGGAAAAGTAATTTGGATTTGATTGAAATTTCTGTTATTACAGAACGTACGTAGCTGTTAATTCGTTTATCTCGTCGCTGTTAAATTGTTCATTTTTGTTATCGAAATACTCTCTCGGTGGCTTTACGATTCGATTCGCGATATTACATATTTTTTAAGAAGACTATTAAGATATTTTTTAGGAAGATTTTATAAAGCTTCGAAAGAACTATCGTAGCGTCCAAAACGCACTGTAAAGATCGCTCCTGTTGCGAGTACAACGTGCCGCGTTCGAGAGATTCCCTCGATATATTACGGAATAATTGATCGAACGGTTCATTTCTCCGACAAATATCACACCGTCGTTTTATAATTTACATTTCGATTCGAATATGCAGAAGTTTCATCCGCCTACGGTGCGCAGACACCGCCGAACTTGTAAACAAATAAAATCCGATGATTTCCGATCAACGTAACGATATCCCAGATATACTTCGTTCATACTGATAATTCCTCTCTTTGTTTCGAACGCGGAAAATATCGCTGCTCCATCGAACGCATAAAAGGCAGATACGCATATCGTACAAATTCTACGTTCGACGGTTGACAATACGGTGGAAAATATCGATATTAAAAATTGGCAAACTCGTAGTTCGTACGAAGGGATCCACGGAATCAACGAGCCTTATGAAACACACGCGCCGTGCTCGTATTGTACGTATTTCGACGCTCCAATTAAAAATTGCATTTTAATTTTAGTATTCGTGCAAATACGGGCAACGGTTGAAAGCGCGTAACAACGCTAAGAGATTATGGAATACTCTTTTTAAACTCGGCGAGCGTAGCGTAGCACGTATGCAATGATACAACGTCGGTAGCCTGGAGGAGTAACCGGTGAACGCTGATATTCCAGAAATTACTTCTTTGACAAATTCTTATTGGATACGCACAAGCTGTTACGTCGGACGATAACGTTGCAGACTACCTTGCTCGTACCTTGAAACAGACCGACGTTTCGAAAGCTCGCGACTGTTCACCGATACCCCTTTTTCCCGCGCAAAGCGTTAATCGTCTATGCACTCTGCGAGCAAAGTGTGATTGAATAGCTTGCTGAAAAAGAGCCTAGCAAATATACACACGTAGGTGTAGTTTCTAGTCAAACGTTTGAACGATTTTATGAAATTTGCATTTATTACATAAATATAGAAAGAACAAAGTTCTTTAAACGCCACTCCAATTGTCAATTTGAACGTAGCTAATATTACGAAATTGGAGGATACAGTGTCTAACGCAATTGCCGTTTGCCAGGATCCTTCTCTCAAGAAGCGTCCCAACTGTTGCGCGCGAGATTCCATCTAGTCGATTCTCTACCGTTTGCCTCTAATATCCCGACGATCCAAGATTCACGCGAAATTACGTCCGCTTAAATACCCGTTGTCGCCAGTGAGTCGTGTTTTCTCGTAATGGCAGTCGACTGTACTTTCTCCGCTACTGCGGTCGCAATCTGGCTTTACGTAACTGACAATGAACCTTTCAGGCGTGGTCGTATAATCCAACCCTCGGAAGCTAGAATACCGAGCTGCTCGCGCGAATCTCGAGCAAAAACGAATGAAAACAGGGGAGAAGGAGAAGGATCTTCTCTCAGCCCGGGATGGCTTTTCGCGATAGAAGAAAACCTTTGGAAATTTTTTCGTCGCTATTGTTCTTTCAACTTTGAAATCTCGTCTTTAGGGACAGTTGAATCTATTCGAGACGGAGATTCGTCGCGAAGAAACGACGATGTTTGCGACGCGCGGTTATCTTGCTCTGTTTTTTCGGAAGAACGCTTTCTTTATCGCGTTTGATTCCTCAACGTGCCTTCTTTCTTCGCAGTGTCGGACGCTAGTGGCCGTTACTCGTCGCAGTTCCATTTCGGCAACGGTTTCTGGCTTGGTTCGAGCACCCTCTGCAAAGAGCTGAATTCCACCAGGGGAAAAACTCGCCAGGAACTCGATGATACTCCGCCCTACGCGTTGAAATTTCACGTGGCGAGGATGTACTTGACGTTGCCCAAGGAACTCGAATTTTCGGTAAGTACCTGCGTCTAACCGATCGTTTCAACCTTTTTGCATCGTTGACTCTTGTCTTTGTCGGATAAATTCGCGGAGAACTATCGTTTTGCACGAAGGTGTTCTTAATTCGTTTAATTAAACCGTCCCTTTAACCAGCCTCCGTAAGTCGAATGGCGCGATAGCTCTGATAGCGAATGAATTATTAGGTGGATTAATTAAACGCATAGTTGCGAGTAACAGGCTCCAGGAAACGTACGACGAGACGTTTATCCTCCGAATGAAATTAGTCAACGAATAATTAATCTCGGACGATCGTTTAGCCTCTGTTAAATATTTACGAGTCGAAGAGTCCAACGACTGCGTCGTCTTGATTAATAAAGCGCGTTATTTGCGCGGCAAGTTTGAAAATTAACGCAACTACTGCGACAACCTGGCGACTATTAGCGTTTTAATTGCAGTGTAAATACTTGGAGAGCTTTGCCTCTACCGAGAATCCGAGTTTTATCATTTGGCTCGATCAGATTACGCGACGCTTCGTCTTTCGCGATTCTAGAGAAACAACCCCGTGCTTCGTAGTTATCTCCCTCGCTTATTGCGACACGTCTGCCGCGCGAAACAAGCTAATCAGGATAGAAACGCTGTAAGGTGGATATCGTTCTCGGAAAGCTATTCGAAGATCGAGAAGCCGAGCCAAAGAGTAGCACGCGGGAAATTCAAGACGCGGGAAGTTATCGCGGGGCGAAAATCAACGACTTTTCATGTAACAAAGTATCGGTCGATAGTCGATCTTTTACGTCCACCAAGGTGGTTCCTAGAAATCTCTTAGAACGCGACCGATACTAAGCTTGGAACGGAAGAGTTTCTACGTGGGAAGATTATCGCGGGGGCAGATGCAGCTGTACGTCAGGCAAGTTCAAAATCGTTTCGTGACTTTCGTCACGCGTGCGGCGGGTGGCAAGGTCGTGCTGCAAAAAAAAAACGGGTAGCAGAAACAGATGGAGCAACGAAGGAAGAAAACCTAGAAAGAAATTGAATTTTAACAGCCCGTCCAACTTCGAGACTGTTTGAAAATCATGGCGCAAAGTAAACCGAGCGAAATGAAAGCGCATGAAAGTTTAATTAATCTTGAAATCGAATCTTCTTGCTCTGATTTATTTTGCAATTCAGCGTCTGAAATTTAATTAAGACGCCTCCATAGTTTCTTTCTTTTTTTCTATTGCTTCGTATCTCGGCGACGTAATTTCATCCTTGTCGAGCCGCATCGTCGACCGAACTCGAACCAATTTGTTTTCAGACAAGACAAGTATTTTTGGGTCTTTGCCTGCCAGCTACGTGCAACCAAGCATCCCTGATCTCGATGCTGAGAGCGAACGCCGATCGGGTCGAACGAGAAGGTAACTCGACTTATCGATCCACCGGTCCGAAGATCCACATCGTTGCGGTGAAACCGGTGCCTTCGAGCGATTACAACCCTTGGCGCGATCCCAAGTCGTACGTTCTCTCGTAAGTAACGCAAGAACTTTTCTTTCGCCGTGGCCTGCGTAAATCGGTCGACCAAGCAAATTTTCCACCGAGCTTCACCATCCGATAATCCATCGCGCGATCTCAATTATTTTTTCGTTTGCGAGACTGCCGCGTTTATCGACTTTGTTCCGCTAAATTGCCAACGCGAAGAAACCAACGCATTCTCCTATATCAGCTTCAGGTTACGAGAAAATAATCGCAAAGGTTGAAAGAAACTTTTGAACGACAGATAAAAGTCGCAGAGGACTCGGAGCAACGGCGTAATCGCGTCGAGGAGGATATCGCGAGATATTACGGGATACGTATTAGGTCGTCCGAAAAGTTTCTTTCGTTTTGTAAGGAAATAACGGATGCGCCATATTCTCTGTTTTCTATTATTTTTGTCGAATCGCGTATGATCGTAGTAATAGAAGTAGAAGAAAATGCATCGTACACGATCGAATAAAATAATATCAAACAAAAAAAGTGGTTGCGCGTCTATCGTTTCCTTACAAAAGGAAAGAAACTTTAGGGACAACCTAATAGCTTCGATCAACGAGAATTTCTACGCGTGACACTTTCGCGCGCGTTACGCGAATTCGTGTCTCTTTACTTACGTAAAAAACATTCAAATGTTTCCGCGTATGAAGCAACTACCCGAGGAGGATATAAATACACGTGTATTTAAATACTCGTAAAAGATTTAGCTGCAGTTAAACGGCGACGAGACAATTTTTAAGGCTCGACTGGATCTGCGAGGCTCGTTCGACGTATTTCGTGCCATTATCTAACCACGAGTTTGCGCGGTTTAACTTTTCGTGGTCAAATTACGAAATTTTAGAATTGGAAATACGAGCATGCTCGGTGCAACGCAATCAGCGTCTGGCGTTTCAACGAAATCACAGTAATTACGAAATTCCATTGAAGAGCTAACGACACATAGAAATACATTTTTTGCCGCAGTTTCTTCGGTTACACGACCGGAATTTGCGCAACGGTTACATTCACTTCGATAACTTAGCACGAATAACTTACACACGCGTTCACGTAACTATGTGTCGAGATGGCCAGCTAACTTGCAGTAACGTTACGATATGTTCTAATGTATTAGCTTACATAAGAAAAACTTTTCCTTGTTGTCCGATTAGACGCGTATCTCCTCCGTTCGCGTAAATAGGAATTCGCGCGAAGAAACGAAACAAAATGAAGTTCTCTGTAGTTGCAAGTTCGTACAGGTGCTGCCTATTTATAAACGAAGCGTACGAAGAGAAGCGAGCTCGAGGCTTTTTAATCCTGCAAGCATGTATAATCCGATAGCTCGTTAACCTTCTTGTTCTTAAAAGCAGCGTTAAAGGCATCGAGTAGGTGGTAGTATTTTTAATCGTACGACGTTGTAAATTTGTCTAGTTACAGCCAGCCGATATCACAGGTTTATTGTTCGTACGATAGCACGCTTAATGATCCATCACGGCGCACGTACGCAAGCTCGTACTTTCTTTTGCAGTGGAATTACGGTCTTCGTCGGTGAACCATCGCTGCAAAACTTTTTTAGAACGCGAAAACGCTCGCACCCATACAGTCTCTATCGCCTTTCGTACAAAACTCGGTAATTTTCTGGAAAAGTAGATTTCTGGAAAAGAGATCCTCGCAAATATGTCGCTACGTCCGTTCTACTTTTGAGTAGTTACGACAGTAACTTTTCGAGAGAAAAGATCGAACACGCCTCGATGGAATATTAGGCGAGCCGTGTCACAGTTACAGCAAAGCGCGATAGAACAACGATTGCATCGACGACAGTCGAAACAAAAGAAAAACGCGAAAAATAGGCTGCACGCAGATCGTTGGTTGGATTACTTGCGCAACTTGGATTCATATTCAACGTGTCTGTGGCGACGCCAGAATGGTTTTTGCAAAGCCACCGGATCGCGAATTATGCAACGCGGCTGTGTTGCTACTTGAACAACTCAACTCGAAAGTTGTACCAAAAGACGTTTAACTTTCGAGCATCGCCCGCCGATTTTTCCCGGAGAAACTTGTTCCCAGATCTGAGATAATATCTCGCAGCGATTCTGTCGTTGCGTCCTTGCACCGGGCCTATCGAATCTCGATAAACAAGGTTATGTCAGCCGAGGAAAGAGCGATCGAGGACAGAAAGGAGCCCGTGCCCCTCCGTCTGAAAATTCTTCTTGAAACGATCGTGCTAAGAAGAGAATCGCTGTGCTTAAATCATAACGAATGCAAAGGAACGTCGCATACGTACGAGCTTGCAATGCCTCGCTACTTTGTACAGAATTTTTCGCAAGTTTCGAACAGATGCTTGATTCGCCAGGATGAACTTCGATAGATCGCGAGAGAAGAAGCGGGTCTACGGCGTGCCAACAATTTAAGTCGCTCTCGGTAAAACGAGGAACTATGCAAAACGAACGAAAGATCGGCGATCGCGTAAATACCGGAGAAAGCTCGCCTCGTCGCTCTACTTCCGCTAAAAATAGTAAAAGTCCGATCTTAATGGAAAAACTTGGATCATATATATTCGAATTCTTCGGCTGCGCTTGGTTAGCCGCTCGATGAGACAGAACCGGCAACAAGATGCTCGCAAAGGGTTCGCTACCTTCAAACTTGTAATTTTCCCCTAATTGCAAATTACGTCAGTGTTAACCTGCTGCAACTATAAATAGGAATTCACACCTCGTCGCGTCCTTGCACGCGATGCATATATACCTGTTAACTATAATATTGTACAACAAGTAGTGCGTGCAAGTTCCAAGGCGAGTTACAATCTTATGGCCTTAAAACGATCGCCGTTACGATAAGATCGTGCACCTCGAGATTATTAGGCTCCATCCACAGCTGTCGCTGGATCTTTCGGCTTGACTCTCGGGTCAGGGTTACGGTCCTCTTTATACGGTCAACTTCTCGTACAATTGTTCGAATCGGTCGATCTCTTCGATAATCCGAATCGAAAGTTCGCCGTCCACTTTACTTATATCAGGTTGATACATTTGCAAACACGTACGTACGTCTCGACGTATCCGCGTTCGAAGAAAGCGTTTTGAACGAACTGCACGATTTTTGCGAATACGATCGGTATTTGCATTGTCATATCGGCAATTTCGTTGCTTTTCAAGTTGCACAAGTATAAAGGATTTTATACTCTCTATCTCTATACGAACCACGTATTTGTATTAGCAACGAACCGGTTCGCAGCAATTATGCAACGAGCATTGCATTTGCAGTCCGAGCCTGTGTTTACATCGCGTCCACGGCAATCAAAGCTGTCGAATTCGACACTCTGTCCGCCTTCTAGATGCACCCTGGGCTTTCGCTTCTTCCGGTGATCGATTTGATTGGAAATACGCGTTAGAGCGCGTATCGGCAGGTGTGCACGGTTGCACGTGTGCCTTGAACGTGTTACGCAAGATCATAGAAAGGCTGAAAGCGTCGACACGTGAAAGTAGATTCGCTATTGTGTGCATTCCACTCGAAGGCGGAATTAACTCGATGCGCTGCGCGTGTAGAGACTGATTCGTCACCGATTTTAATCGTTCAACGCCTAGAACAGAGTACCACGGCCACCGGTTCTCTCGCATTAAGGTTAGCATTGCTCCACGTGGATCGATTTTGAAAGCAGTTTGCCGGATCGGACGATCGTTTCACCAGAAACGACATAAAAGAAATCGAAACACGACCGCAGGGTGGTGAAGTTTTATCGCTCTAACGTACCATCGAATAATATATACACTCGTTATGCAAAGGTGCCAGCGAATCTGCAATGAAAATGCACGCGTGATCGTGCGAATTTAATTACACGAAAATGCAAGAAACGACGCGTAATAAGGCCCGGCTCGATGAATAAGCGAATCACCGTATCGTACGTTCTCGGATAATTTACATTTATGAATAATATTACATGAAAAGTTCTGCGCGCTGTTCGGCAACAAAAAACCGTGTTGCCACAATTTTTCATTTGCAAGTATTAACGGTCGAGGAAGGAAAGGTACGAACGGAGTATCGAGATAACGCCGCGTGGAACGAAACCTTATTCTCGGGATACAAAGTACGACAAGCATAGGACGTAGGAAATCATGACGGACGAAGTGAAATTGCGCTTATCGTCGTTAAAATTCTCAAGAATCGTATCGTCGAGGAAACGTCGTATTGGATGTTCGATTCGACTCGAAGTAGCCAGTTTTCTCGAGGGTAAAGACGTTGCACGGTTCAATTTCTGGATAAATTGAAAATTTTCACCGCCGCGTTACAGTTACGTCCCCGAGAGATTCGGATAAAGGTTCTGCAAGGTTGGTAAAAGTACCTAATCTTCGACCTAGAAACGATCCTATATAAGTAACGCATTAACCGAAAGTTTCCAATAGGACTCGATGCTTTTCAGGCGCGAGGCTGAAGCTGCTTTACCAACTTTCACGGTAATTCTACTTTTCTCTTTTTTCTTCGATTTTCCTTCGACCGAGCTTTTATCGGACACGTGAACAAACAACCGCGCGACTCCGGTAAAAGCTCGAAATAAATAGGAGAAACGCAAATGAGCCGTGGCATAATTTAGACGTGGCAAGTTTTATACCGTTGCTTTCCACGGTGAGATAGAATGACAACAGGAGAGTCCCCTAAGAGCCGAAAGAGAAACTTGTCCCCTGTTTTCTTCTCCCCCAGCGCATAGTGATTCGAGTTTAAGGGCCTATTAACGTAGAAAAATGACGAACTTTTTATCGTTCGTCCCGCGCCAAACGAAACAAGCTTTCTTTCTTCCTCCAACTTGGACAAACCGAAATATTTTACTTACGGTTACCCGGTTCTGGCATAGTTCGCCTTCTGTTGCCAGTTGTTCCGTGAGTCGATCCCCCGAGTATCGATTTCTTTGTTCTCTGCCATGGGTCGCTACTTTAACTGGAAAAAATGAGAAAGAGAAAGAGACGAGCATTATTTATTGTTCGCTTTCCCTCGGGAGGAGGAACGCTTAATCGAAGGAATGCTCTCCGCCAAGCGTCGTTTCACGTCGACGAAGAAGGTTAAGCAAGGAAAGAAAGTCACGAAGTCGATATTGCACGGTGAACTTGATTACGCTTCGTCGCGATTTTTCTTTGTACAGCGGAACGTTAATTATCCGAATTAATTATCGTACAGTTTACTGTCGTATAAAATGAAACGTTCCTGTATCAAGCAGGAACAGAAACTTTTGAATAAAAACGTGGCAAGCTCTCTCGGGTTTTATTCTCGTTTCTCAATTACAATTTTCTTTTAATTGCCGATCCGATAATCGATCGTATCGTTAATTGTTCCATGGATCAAAGTTCTACTCTATATCCGAAAATAATTCTTCGATGAACCGTGAGCTACAAAATAAACCTCGAAACGACCAATTTTCAGTTAGAGATATTGAGTCGTTACGAATCTTTATGGCCGACGTAAACGTCGACGGTACACCGTTGACGGGTAATGATTCCGCAGGTGGTTCGATTTCATGGGAGACGTTCCGGAAATCTGGAACACGCGCTACACACAAATCTCCCCAACTTTATTGCTTCTCCTTTGTCTGCGTCGATATACTTGGTTACTATCGATTCTTAGAAACGTTTGCTACATAGCGATCTTTGAACAACCTGTGAGAAATCTATCGTTACGTATGAAGCAACCGCCTTATTAATATTTATTAGCGACCTGATTAATTTGCTCCTTGATCGTCGATTATCTTATCTTCGAAAAAAGTTCTTCTGATGTTTGAAGGATTTCAGGCTACAGAGTATCGCAAAAGAGTGGATAGAACAGAGCCTAAATTTATTATCAATTCGCGCTGCGACTAGCGCGATAAATTTTCGATAACGTAAAACTATTCGTATGTTTAATAGCGGTAACATCGCCATCGAGAATAGACGTAACGTAATTACTTTACAGAGATGTTAATCGCGTTCGCAGTGTTGGAGTTTGGTCATGCTCGTTTAAATTACCTCGCCTTTCAAAATGATTAGTGAATACGATACAAACTATCGCGGCTAAACGTATTATACTTAACCGTAGAATTCGTAATTCGTCTAACGTCTAGTTCTACTTTCCAAGAAATATGAACAATTAGCTGTTCGTAAGCCCGAATTATTATTTATACGGGATAATGGAAGCAACTGTTTACAGGGGTATCAGCATCGGTTAATCGCGTTTTAAAGCGAGCAGCGAAACGTCGTGGAAAAAGAAGCAGGAAGGAGACGGAAAACGAATATGCCACGGGAAATTTCCTGTATCCCTTCGTGATTTAAGAGCGGTTTAACGGTACCGCCATTAATTTTACATTTTAATATTTATGCTTTAATGCTTTAATGGCCGTGCAGTTAGCCATCTGGAATCGTCCTCTAAAGATACGTTTCTTTAATCCGTCCTGCTTTACCTTCGTCGAAACATTTTCCGGCTGGTTTTTCAGCGGAGTTGCAGGCGCGCTGCTATTTCTGATGGTCTGTGCAACTATGTACGAGTACAGAGCACGAGTAGTACAGTCGAATGCGAAGGACGTGGAGTCATCTAGCGTATCGAATAACAACGAGAGACTGAGCAATTTTTCCAACAAAAATCTAAATCAAGATCGCGAAGTGATCCAAGAGAATGGGGAGGAGCTGATCGAAAAGGGGAAGAACTTGCAGAAAGAACCTCCTGATCGTTCTAAAGAGGAGAGCAAGAAAGGTGACGCATCCTCGGCGGTTCGTGTTCCTCGCTAATAATCTCTCGCCCTCTGACAGTTTTCTTTCTCGTCGATTTCTTTTCAGGGTTCTGGCTAACGTGTCTAACAGCCTTCAATCCTATCGCGAACGGCAGCAAGATTGTTAGCACCGAACCTGCCGCGAGAGATAGCCTCACTTGTCTGCATGGGCTCAGAGTGTTCTCGCTGGGATGGGTGGTCATGGTGCACACGTATCTTCAAGTCTTCTCCATCGCTGGTAAAGTAATCCTCCATTTTCAGAAACAAGATTACCACGTTCGAGTAATACCGGTGGACGTTCGTTTGGACCACTTTCGATCGCTGTGCTTTGGTAGAACTCGAGTAATTTTCTCATCGCTGTAATTTACGAGTACGAGCGACACAACTGTTAGTCGTTCGTGGCAATGATAATCGTTGTAACTGCGACGTTGCTGTCAAGAACACCGAGAATCATGCTGATCAACGATGGATGAAATTCGATAGAAAAAGGTTACAACGAATTAGAAAGAGTAATTTTCACGCGTAAAGTTCCACAGTTGGAAGAATCGTCTGTCAATATACATCGGATAAATTTCCGTGCAAGTTATTGTGATGTAACGGAATACGTAGACCGGTTTGCCGATCCAGCGTAATCGAGTTTTCTTCCTCTGGGAAGAAAGTATAGCGCGTGTTAACGCGAACTTTCTCTGATAATTTCAAGATGAGACGACTTTCTCTATCGGCTTACAGAGAACAAAACCCTGCGTTCGGTGACAGAGCGGAATTTTATGTTCCAAACTATCAGCAACGCCACCTTCTCCGTAGACACGTTTTTCTTCATCAGGTAAGAGACATCCGACGACAAGTATCCTCGTCGCGAGATAATCAACCGCCTGATCCATACGAACGCGACTGTTTCAGCGGCTTGTTAGTTACGATCCTCTTCTATCGATCCTCCGGTAGCTTGAAAAACGACAAGGGCACTTTCTGGAAGACGTGTTTCACCAAATTTATCATCATGATCCTCTACAGATTTATCAGGTAAAAAAAAAAAAAAAAAAAAAACGTCGGACTATTCTACGAGGCAAGAGCAGAACGGATTAAAATTGTAAAACTTTCGCGCGTGGTTCTAAGTCGATAACGGAGAATTCCACGATAAAATCCGATACGCGATTTTCATCGAGCATACAAATTTCAAAGGAGGAGAGATCTCTTCTAATAAACGACTGTCGAATCTCGGTCAAGCGAATTCGCATACCGATCTCTTTCCATTTTCTTTTATCAAGATTGACACCGGCGTATCTCTTTGTCCTGGGCATAAACGAGATCGCCATCAAGTACGCGCTATCAAGGACGGTGTTCTCGCCAGTGATCGTCGATCATTTGACATGCGAAAAGTTCTGGTGGAGAAACGCATTGTACCTTAATTCGCTGTACCCTCGCACCGAGATGGTAAGGATATTGGATCAACCTTTTTACCATTTAGAAAATTAATAGACCCGTTAGCGAATTCACAGTCTCGTTAGTTAACATCGACGCGGCGCTTAATCCGAACGCAAATACAATTAAACGAAAGAACGACGATGCATAGCGAGAGGAGGATGCGGCGAAATTTCCAGAAGGAAGTACGAGTCGCGGTGATTACGGTACGGGAAGGTGTCAGCGTCTCGATCGTTTTCCGATAATTAATTCAATCGTTCGGAGAAAGTTCCAAAGTGGCGGGACAACGCGCAGTGTCCAACCGTTCTAGAATTAATTTCAACGTCCACGAGAAAGAGCGGGATAATCATTGGTTAAACGGCCGACCGTTTGCTTCCTCGAATTTCAAAGACCTGTAGCGAGAAACCACGATCTGGTACCGTCGAACCAAAGAAAAAGATCGTCGAGTCTGTATAACGCGATGAAAACGATTCTACTGGATCGAACGATCCACTGCTACGACCTTTGATCCATTAGCTATCAAGCTTTTCTCGGCTATAGATATTCCATGGACCGAGTATTTTTTTTTTTTTTCGATACTCCCCGATACTATGACCTATTCTCAGCACGTTGAACCTCGACGCGATTATCCTGTGAATACTTGATTAACAACTTTCCAGTGTATGCTGTGGAGCTGGTATATGGCGAACGACACACAGTTCTACGTTCTCGGAATACTTTTGCTTCTTCTATCTATCAAATACCTAAAGGCCATCGTCGTCGTGATTTTTCTATTGATCGCCTCTTCGTGGTTTACCACCTTCTCCGTCGCCTATTCCAACGATTACGTCGCCAGGTAATTAATCCGTTAAACGTTAAAAACTTGTCGATTGCGCGTATGCAAATGCGTTCCGATTTAGCCTGTGTTCGGCAATAAGATACCTTCGTTCTCTTCCTTTCTCCTATTTGTCGCGTGTCGCGTCTATCGTCAGAACGTGTAATTTCAACTATCAGCTAGACTGGATTTTTAGACTGGATTCGATTTATAAAAGAACACACCTGCGCTTTAAATTTTGACTCGTTATAATTGAACGTCGGATCTCTAGCTTCGCGAAAGGTTATAACGTGATTATTCGCTAATTATAATAACTTAGCGAGTCCCGTACTTTCCGCTTATACCGCGTTTCCCGGCTATCTCTGCCCCGTAAATCTTCATTCTCTCTCTCTCTCTCTCTCTTTTTGTTTCTCTCTTTACGTTAGAATCCAAGAACCGTTTGCGCTTTTCGACGAGCTGTACGATAAACCTTGGCTGAGAGCTGGGCCTTACTTCGTTGGCATCATCACCGGTTACATTTTGTTCAAAACGAATTGCAAATTGAAATTGCCTGTGGTAAGTACGTTTAAGCCGGTATCTTGACAAGGTAAAACGGTCCGTTTGATCTGAGAAAGTGAAACGTAAATTCCCCTTCGTGAACCAACGTGGCAGATATCCCGACGAGTTTCGAATTAAGAAAATCTGTTCCGAGTTAATCTCCGATGAATTATTTGGCTGTCAGCTAATGCTCGAAACCGAGACGGGATCGAGTGAGCGAGCTTAAACTGCGCTGTTGCAGGTCGTACGAGTAATCGGCTGGGTGTTATCTACTGCCATGATGTTCTCGGTAGTTTACGGTCTATATCCCGGAAACTTAACCGTGCCGGTGAGTTCCGTGTACGCCGCCTTAGGACACACCGCCTGGGCGATCGGTGTATCCTTCATCGTGATTCAATGCTGCACCGGGTACGCTAGAATGATCGACAGTCTGCTGTCGCTCAGACTGATATATCCGCTATCGAGGTTGACTTACTGCGCGTACTTGGTGCATCCTGTCATCATGATGGTCACTGTATCACAGATGGATGGCCCGCTGCATCTTCACAACAATATCGTGGTAAGTCTATCGAACCTGTAGCTTCCTTCGACGTCCAAACGACGGCGATGTGTACTTGGGTGAATTTCACAGTGTCGGATGGTTCGAACCAAAACGAGTTCTAAACAAATAGCTTTACCCTCTTTCTTACTTTCTCGAAATGCTCACTTTCCGTACGGTTTTCCAGCTGATCTTGTACTTTGGCAATCTGGTCGCCTCCTACCTGATGTCGTTCTGCATTTCCATCGCGTTCGAGGCGCCCATCGTCAATCTGCTCAAGATCGCTTTCATATCGAAGAAGAGGATAAGATAGAGAAAGATCGAACGTGGTGTGTCGCGCGATCGACGGTAGGTAATGGATCGATTTTTCGCACAATAGGCGCGTTATTAAAAACCAGTTATCGACTTCCTTGTTCCTCAGGATATGATCTCCAACGGAAGAGGACAGAATTCGCCGACTCTCTGGCAGATATTTTCGGGACAAAGATGAAAGAAGCCGCTTCCGTGCATCTATTTTTCTCGACAATGATACACCGCTGCCGTGCTTTGACGATGCGAGATCAATGCGATTTCGTCGTACTTGATAGGAATATGTTTACAAGGACGCTTATGACTGTTGCAAAGTATAAAAAAAAAAAAAAAAAAAAAAATGGAGAACGCAAACGCAACACTGGAAGGCAGACGCGTCTTCCGTAGAACACAGGCGTTCACAGGCGAATTAAATTCATAATTTCGTAGAAAAAGCGAGCGTTCATTTTGTCTCGCTCTTCGTTCGTGTCAAGAGCGTGAGAGAGATTCTTCGTAATGCATCGCCGAAACAATAGTCTTCTCGCGTGTTATTTTATACGATTCCAACAGCGTTTTCACTGTTGATCGCGAGCTTGTGCCACGAGAATATTTACAGCTGGCGCAGTAAGAAAACTTGGACGAAAGTTGGAAGTCGAGCGAAGGCGGAAACGAAGAAACGACCAAGAGCCGCGTTCAGTTCGCCGCTGGTCCAGCTCAACGAAAGCGGAAGAAATTGAAAAGCGATAAAGGCGACGAAGGGATTGCAACTTAAGACCGAACTTTAAATAACTAAGATCAATAGCACACCTGTTTACGAGTGTCGATATCGAAAGAAAATGGTTTGTACAGAAAATTGAAAAAAACGTTTCATTTCAAACGTAATAATATTTTCCGAGCGACGAATATTTTTGCTGTGTCTACGCCGTCACGGGAGAAACAGAGAAGCGTGTTAAACTTAGATCGAAGAAAAGATAGAAAAAAAAAAGAAATAAGATATTTGCGCGATCTCTGACGCTGTTTCGCGCTTGGACGAAATTTAATGTTAGTCGGACGTGATTCGTTCAAAGTCGCGTTTCTTAAATTACACAGTTAAATTACAAAAAACAGTTGAAAACCGTGTACGTCATTCTTTCTTAGATATTAACTTGAAACGCGTCCTTTTACCGCAAAAAGAAATGAAAAACTGACTTCACGCAGGCGTTACTGTATTCTGTTAGGAAAAAGAAAAATATTTCGCATCGCGTGCCGAATCTCTTTACTGCCGACGGTTAAATTAAAAATCACCGAAACGTAATTGATATTTGGGGTAAAAGATTAATCGTAAAAAGGAGTTTCTCGTTTACTCGTGAACCAACATACGCGCGCGTTTCGCGGCACGGCGGTAAAAAGGAATCTTGCTTGTTTTTCATCCTTTAACGTAAAAACGTAACGGAAAAAAGGAAGTAAATACGCGAAACGGGCAGAAACGAGCACGAAGGAGAATGTGTAAACAGCGCACGGAGTAATTCTGGCCTAGTATTTCTGCACGCGTGTTCGATCTTTCCACGGTGCTCCGTGCTCGGAAGCACACGATTAGTAATGCAATTAACGTTCCGTCAATTATGGCCGTATAACGTCCATTTCACGCGATTATCGCAACGCGACTCGACTGTCTCGCACTTGCATCATCTGTCGCGTGTATTCATGCCACGACGTTTGCCCTCCGTTTCTGCGTATTCTCGAAACCTGCTTATGAATTTCACTTCATTCTCTTTCGCTTTTTCGTTCTTCGCTTCGATTCGCCACGCGATTCCGCTCTTATTACACAAGCTGTCTACAGCGCAGCGCTGAAAAGTCTTGGAGCAAGGATCGCGGCGCATTTTCGAGGAAATTCTAGTTCCATTCCAGTCCCGGAGAATCCGGAGAATCTCAGAATCAGAGTTTACGCACGATTTATGATTCGTCGCGAAGCTGTAGCGACGAAACAGTAGTCGGAAATCGAAGTGACACGCTCGTAGCTCGAGTCAAACCGAAATTCTGCAAACTCGTCGTCCACGTGCCTTTTCTCGTTCCGCTTCTAACAAGGAATACCAGAAAAATCAATGGAACTTTTACGAGCCGGAACGTTCGGAAACCGAATATCGCGGGATATGATTTTCGAGGCAGTGAAATTTCCAAGTGATTTTAAAAAACGGACTTTCGTCTTCGAAATAGCAATATCCGATAACCGGAATCGAAAGTTGGAAAGAAACGAGGCGAGAAGAATAAAAATTTACGAGGATCCTCGGTCGGATAACTAGTTCGTTAATGGAATAGAATGCAAATCAGGCAGGGCTGTATTTCGTGTTAGTATTCGAGCAAATAGATACGGTTAATCGGCATAGTCGGCCCTACGGTAACCAGAGTGTAATGCTGATACAAGCGCGGGCATCTCTCCATTGACAATCCAATTTACGTATATCTCCTGTGTAGCTTCTAAAATGCATCGTCCAAATCGAATTCGTAATGCTCGTCGGTTTTCGTCCAACTTCTCGACCATGGTTTTAATTGAGCAAATACCGTGTATAACGAATACACGATTTAATGCGTTAACGAAGATTATTAATGGAACGCCGCGTCACGTTAACCATTTGCAGATAACGAATCGGGCGATATGGTCGGTGTGCAACTTCGACCCGGTTAATTTTTCATTGTTCTCTCAATTATTCGCATACGCGTAACGTTCATGAAAGTTTCACGAACTTTCGACGTTTCGATCGCCGAATTCACGTCATTCTCGACTACTGCTCCGTTTATTCTACTCGTGCTTCTATTCCTTATTTCCAACTAGATTTTCAAAAGTTACGCGTTTTAATCCGCGTGCTGTTGAAACGATATAGGCACGCGTGTATATCGATTGTCCCGAAAGTTTCTTTCCTTTTGCAAGGAAATAATAGACGCGCAACCTCTCTTCGTTTTATATTATTTTATTCGATCATCCACGATTCATTTTCTTCTATTTCTGTTATTACGATCGTACGCTATTCGACGAAAATAATACGAAACAATGAACGCGGTGCATCCGTTACTTTCTCACAAGACGAAAGAAACTTTTCGGACAACCTAATATATACGCGCATATACAGATACGATATAGATATGCAATAAGTACATAGACGTAAAAGTCTCCTATTACCCCATTTATCCTACTCGTGCTTCTACTCGTTAGTCTCGACTCGATTTTCAAAAGTTACGCGTTTTAATCCGCGTGCTGTTGAAACGATATAGGCACGCGTGTATATCGATTGTCCCGAAAGTTTCTTTCCTTT
This sequence comes from Bombus waltoni, assembly GCA_014737395.1. Classification (NCBI taxonomy): domain Eukaryota; kingdom Metazoa; phylum Arthropoda; class Insecta; order Hymenoptera; family Apidae; genus Bombus; species Bombus waltoni. Next base: position 832,096 of record JACXII010000053.1, read on the forward strand.
TGCAAGGAAATAATAGACGCGCAACCTCTCTTCGTTTTATATTATTTTATTCGATCATCCACGATCCATTTTCTTCTATTTCTGTTATTACGATCGTACGCTATTCGACGAAAATAATACAAAACAGTGATCGCGGTGCATCCGTTACTTTCTCACAAGACGAAAGAAACTTTTCGGACAACCTAATATATACGCACATATACAGATACGATATAGATATGCAATAAGTACATAGACGCAAAAGTTTCCTACGATAAATGTCTAAATATTTTCGCGAACCGCCACGCTCGGGGCACTGGTCAGAAGTGAATATCCAAGGCGAATACGATGTTACGGTATAAGCGTCGTATCAAGTGCCGTCCGTTTCGAGTGATTTCGCGGTTGCACGTGTCAGCTGGCGTATGCATGGAAGGGCGTGCTTTGCCGCAGGTGTACCAGCTTTCATATTGTCACGCAAACGTCATCGAATTAAGTTGGCGACGTAAGCGAAAGACGGACAAACGATAACATAATACGACGAGGCTAGACGCCTCGTTAACCGAATCGATATGCAGCGCGTTAATCATCGCGCGTTCCTCTCTGCGTCCAACCGGTTAATGCGCACGCACCTATTGTTTGTAGCTAATTAAGGCTTCGAGGAGGGATAGCGGTCAGTGGTCTCGTCTGAATATTTCGTCGTCGATGAAACAGAGCGCATTTCCGATCGTGCGGACGATAGTCCAGTTCGAGCGAGTTGAACGCGCGTTTCTTTTCCTCGTTTCAGCGGAAATATTTCCGGGACAGCGCAGCACGCGGATATACCGCGTGTATTCCGAAATATTTCGCTTCAAAGCAGGTATATTCGTATCGATATGCACAGCCGGAACATATTTCATCCGCGATGTCGAAATATACGTACGTTAGTACGGAGAACGGATAAGAATGCCACGTTTTCGCAATCATTTCCGTCCCTGTTTCGTCCAATTCGTTCTTACTCGCATTTCGAATCCATCAGCGACCAGTAGCGAGGATCTTGGAGCAAATTTTGCATAGTTTCAACGATTTCGTATGCGCGTGTGTACGTTGAGAAGTCGAAACGTTCAAGATGAACTGTATCCGACGTCTCCTTTCGCGAAATCGCATCGAAACCAGGTCGTCCTCGTGAAATAATTGGGGCAAAGTTCTGTGTGATATATGAACAGGCCTATTTTCGAAGAGTTACTGGAGCAAGGACTGCTTAACGAGGTACGGAGCGGAAGATCTTAACGGTTTCGCTGCTATATTTTACTGCCGATCGTACGTGCAACACACGATCGTTACATCTCGACGATTTAAATCGTCACACGGTTCGAAGTCGAGGGAAAGCTCCGTTGGAAAAGTGGAACGAGGCAAAAGTTTGCAGCGACGGAAAGAACTACAGTTGGAGGAAATCGGCGATCAAGGTAGCCGAACGAAGATGAATTAATCAGAAGCTGGCGACCTGTCGCGATATCGAAGACGCGTAAAGGAGAGTATCGAAGAAATTGGTGGTGGCGCAGGCGCGGGGAACGTGGCGCGCAGCAAGAGCCGCATTTTCACGAGCAGTTGGCCTAAAGGCGTCGCAGACCGAGCAAGCGAAACACGAGTCGCCCGGTATCGGTCGAAAGACACGAGGTTTCGCGTGACGTCTCGGTCCCAACTTGCCAATAAGTGTTTTCGAAAAGTACCAAAAATTCGTTGTTTCGCTTGGACCCGATCGACCATCCATATTCCGAGAATTATCGATTACCGATTTAAATATATATCGTAACGCTCGCGGAAACAATTTGACCGCTCGCGTAAGCTACGATGGACGATGGTTTTCGCTCGTGAGCGGAACGCGTCAAATTTTCCGGAAGGTCGAAGAGAGCCACGATCAATCGTCCATGGATAGGACGGTCGACGCGATACGTGAAATTTGGTCGCGGTGAAGTATTTCGAACAGGACGCGGAACGTGACTCGACTCGAAGTAACGAGATCGCGCAAGTGCCAGGGTTCGACCAACTTTCCGAAACACACGGACGTGGTACATGGTGTCGCCGACGAGCAAGCAAGCAAGCGATATACGCCTCTCGATCTTCCTACGACGTCGCGCCGATTCAATCAAATAGAAACACGCGACGCCGAGAAAAATCTAAAATCCACGTTCCGAGTAAACTCGAAATACGAACACCGGCGAGAAAGCTTTTCTGCCGGTAATACGACGAGGAACGCGTCGGAAGAAATTCAACGGTCGTAAATATTTATCGATAGACGACGATCCTAATGCTGTCCGAATAAGTATCGGCCCATATACCACTTATTATTCTGCGAATTACCCGTTGATCTATCCGAGCCGAGAAACTGTTCGTCCAGATATTCATCGGTCAACGAATCCAACGAATCTCCGCATTGCCAACAGAAGTGCGACCAAGTGCGACCAAGTCCGACCAAGTTCGACCAAGCTCGTTCGCTGGAACGATGAACAATCGGGGACTTAACATGGAAAAAACGTGTACAATGCGGCCAGTTTACACCGTATAAATTCTGCGCCAACTAAAACACGAAGGTACGAGCATTGCTTAAACGCGTTTTCCTTGTTCCGTTGTCGTTGGCGCGAGATAGCCGCCAAAAAAAGGGGACGAGAGAGACCGGTTTCAAACGTGTTCGAAAGACACGGTGTTCGAGTTTAGCCAATCGATTGTGCTCATCGCGAGCTTGCGTGTGCCGCGTCGTTCGTATGCATGGGAACCATCGTTTCATATTCTTTTCACTTCACCGACGCAGTTTAGCGTCAACTGTTCGGGTTCCCCGCATTTCATACCGATTTATCGGCTTTCGATAGTCAATTTCACTGGTAATTCACGACACCGGCGAGTTTATACGGGACCCGTGCTTTGTTCTCCGTTCGCCGTTGTTCGATGGTCTATCGATAATATACAACAATCCACCTTTGCGTCTATCGTGCTTACTCCGTTTCCTGGAAATTTCCTCGTTTACGAATTTCTAGCCACGAGTTGTACGAATATATACGAGCTATAAACGTACTTTATTCTTCTTGCTCGAATGGCACGAATTTCGACGTTTTATTTACTCTAGCGTACCCGTTAGCGTCGTTAGAAAGAGAACGGTCGCGAGAGTTCCGTGAAATTTTCGACCGCGATTAATTCAAGCGAGTTTTCGTAGGAAATGAGCTCGATAATCCAAACGCGTTCCAACGTTTTAAAACGCACGGCTCTGCCTGCCCTTTGCGAACCTCGTGGTTGAGCACATCGCGACCCGATTACATCGACACACCCTCCGCGCCTCGACATCAACGAATCGCTCGAAACCTTCTTTCTACCTTTATTAAATTCTACTCGTACCATGTTAAGGGAACCACCCGTTCAATCAAGCTTTCTCCAAGGACCGAGTGTCTACTAAAAAGAAATTGGTTATTCCGTCAGTCTCGTTACTTTGAAATATAGTTGCTACAGGACGATGCGTAACGATAAAAAATAACGAGAAATTGATGGCTCCGGAACTAAATTTTAGAATTCTACTTGTACGAGCAGGTGGTATTCCCGAATAATTCTCCCAAGATAGATAGATAGATAAATATATAGATGGAAGACGCACTCGAAATATTTTCGTTTATTTCCTAAAGAATTCCATTTATGCGAATATCTCCATCAGCCGGCTGTTCGATCGCTGCCGCTGCGGCGATATTCCTGAATAAATAAACGCTGTACAGACGGATTTTGTGAAACGTCGGGTCCGAAAACTATGAGCAGTTTGCTTTATTAAAAGAGAATTCGGGCTGTTTATCTTCGTGTGCGTTCGAAATTAAAAGGGACGCGAGCGACTTCGATCGAGCCGACCCGCAGCGAACGAGGAAACGCGTACACCACGTAGAATGCAACGGTCGATGCAACTAGTCGGAGATATTCTTGGAAAGAGTTGGTCGAGTACCAGGTACAGATCGAGACACGGTGCGCTACGTGTGCGTCGTCGATTCGATTTAATCATCTGAAACTCGACCGCTCTCGTTCTTTCCAGCCGAATGAAATCGATACGTAGGCAGCGACATGGACCGTTTGAATATTATTACACGCTAATTGGCCAGCGGCCGTATCTGCATTTACTATCGGATTAATTCAACAGTGCGTATCGCCTAAGAATCGACAGACGCTAACCGATGTTTGTCAAACGATAATTTTCCGTCGATCATGCTGCTGCGTTCGACGGTCCACGATGAAAATGGTAGAACTGTTCGCGAAGCAGTCTACGGTTTCGTAAAGTAATTCGCTGTTTCTATCGAGACTCGTAATGGTTTCGTGTTTCCAGTTCCACTTAAGTGAAATTCCATCTAAAATTGATCGAGACGGTTAGCGAGAGGCGGCGCACGAGTCTCGAGTTCAGCGATTCTGTACAGTCTTGGGCGTCGATTCTGCCGAAAAAAAATGGAAAAAGCGAGCCGAATTTTCAAGGGATCGCGCCTCGTGTTACGCAAATCGCCGTATCGCGTCACGCTCTTTCGACCGGAAAGTTGCGGAAACTCGCTGCGTGCCTTGAACCGAATACGCGTATAGGAAATTTCGATAAATGCAGGCGGATCTCGCGTTCACGGGCGATAAAATTTCGTAGGCACGAAATTTGGCTCCGGCGTTTTTCTTCCTGCGTTTCGTCGGAGGTTAAACTTGGTTAAAACTCCGCGAGACCGGCGGATCCCATTTGCTAACGACCAGTGGCAACCGCGTTCGGTGTTTTCTGTTTCTAAGAATCGGCCTGCTTTAACGAGCGTTGTGCTCGTAACGGTAGCGATAAAATTACAGATCGCTAACTTTTATTAGCAGCGTTCTCGTTTTTGAACGATCTTTCGGATCCATTCGTTCGCCTAGGGCTCTCTCCTCTTTTGCCTTTCTATTTTCTTCTTCCGACGGTAAACACGCCGCGCCCTGGAATTATATCGTTCCATCCGTGGACGAGCTTTTGTCTCTACGGGACAAGAAACTAAAGACATTGATTTCTGTTCCCTCGATTCTCCCTTTCTCCGCAAATTATACGCGTCGCGCCATCGAGTTTCCTCGGAGTGTACGTACATCCGCGTTGTTTCGATTTTAATTCATTAGGAGCATCGCAAGCATTGGCAACGCACAGACGAGCAATTCCCCAAATACATCGTTCCGTTTGTTCCATTTCCCATAATTTATTTCTATTTGCTCGCTCGTTCGGAGAAACGATCATCTAATCGCAAAAAAAGGTTCGCGCGACTTCGCAGCTGCTGCCGAGAATATACTCTCGGCCGTTCGCCGATTTTCTCGCAAAGGTAGTTTTCGTGAGTTTCGAATAATTCGCGTTGGATTTTTCTTTCATTTACAATCCAAATTTCGCTTTGAAACTTTTCGTGTACCGGAACGTAAATATTTCAGGTTCCGAGTGAAACGCAAACTAAGCGAGAATGAATAAACCGCGATAACAAGTCGACCAGTAGCGGACCACGCTTTCGTTCAAATTGCAACGCGATTTTCGCCAATAACACGCGCTAAACACCGGTAGAGTGTAATAACAGTCCGAAGTAATTACCATACAACTGTTTTAGAACCGTCTAATCATACCTCCATCTTGGAAATTATATCTAACACGCTTAGATAAGACGGCAACTTTAGTCGTCATCCGTGAATTCCAGAAATTGTCCGAATGAAACGCCTCGCCTTCCTAATGTCAACATTTCCCACCAATATCTCTCTTATCCAAAACCTTATAACTCGATAACTAACACTCTAGTCCTTCCTTAACGATCTCGCGATTATCGAGCCCGATGGAACGAGAAGAGAACAGACTTTTCGAAGGAAATGAAAAGAAACAAAAAAAAAAAAATAAAAAATAGACATCCGTTTCCTGTGGTTTGTAACTGAAACTGAACAATAGCGTGGCGCGAACGAACTACAGATTTTAGCACTTACTCTCCGAATAAGGTCATTAATAAAGCTCCGCATATAGACGAGAAGGTAGAAGAGAGAGAGAGAGAGAGAGAGAGGGGAGAGCAGTTTTCGTCGGTAGATTACAAATTCGCCCTCGTTTCAAAGCGGGATAAATTGTTTTCGTCGCATTTACGCGCAACTGTCGAAAAGATAACGCACCGCAAAGCGCGAACGAGGGGCAACCGGTACACGGAACAGGATTTCTGTTTCCAGAGACGAGGAACAACGAATTTTATCGAAACTCGAGATGCATTCGATACTTTGATCAGTCGCGATACGTCCGAGTGACGTAAGAAGCGTCAAATTCTAATTCTACGAACTGTCTGAATCGACGGAATCGCGAATGGTAAGATCGGCGGAAAGTTCAGTCTTTCAGCCTGCGGTAAAATCAGATTCTGCGGAATTTAAGAGGAAATAATGGGCGATGAAAGGTTCGTGAATATCCTCATTGATTGCTCGAAAGCCCTCGAGTGACAAAGGTTCGAACGCGAAGAGGAATATTAAAGATTAAATATTAAATATTAAATATCCTAAGCAACAAAGGGATTCGGAAATGTTTGCGCGCGTCGCATATCGTAAAATATTTAACCGATGAAAAACGATTACGCCTGTCAATGCGTTTTTACGAAGCGAAGCGACGCGAGCGAGCGATTAATCCATAATGCGTCATGTTGGTGAAAGATGCAGGAAGAAAGAAGAGAATTCTCGCTAAAGATCTTTCGCTAAGATCCGGTCGCGTATCCAGAGCAGAAAATTGCCACACTTTCTTACATATTTCGGGATGAAAGGGCGGCAGCCTCTTTGTAGAAGCGAAATCTTCGACAAGAATGTCTTATCGTCCGTGCCAGAATTTCGGGTCGTCCCTATACGAGCTTAGTTCGTACGTGGCAGGGGCACTCTGAACAAACAAAAAGATACGACAACGCCGCGATATCGTAGCTAGGCGTTCGCTCTGGTTAAATGAAAAAATTGAACGAACAATGCCTCGCCAACTAGGAGAACCGAGAATTGTATTTTCTCCCTTCCCGCTGGCCGTTCTTCGATATTCGCTGTTTCGACGCAGACGCGGCAGAAATATGCTTAACCAAGGAATCGATTCGAATAAATTTTAATTAATTTCGCCGATGCGACGTGGAAACGCAGCTGTCGTCTCCTCGTTGGAGAACGTTTCGGGGCTTGAAAACGGAAACCAATCCCGTGTGTTTCGCTGCCATTTCGCTACACGCCGTACAATCCAACGCGATACATACGTTATTCGTATACATACGCGCATGTACAGATAGTTAATTACAACTAGAGCTGCTGGAAAAGTCTAGGAGAGCCGAAAAGAGCTTTCAAACTTCCTGCCGGCCTATTTTCTATTCCTTTGATATCGAACAACGGATAGGAAAGTAAAATAAGAAAAAGGAACGGATAAAACGAATAACGCGTCGAACCTTCGACGTTCAAACTCTAGCAATAATCCAGCGTTGGTCCGTATCGCCATGAAATAGGAAACGGAATGTCGTTTGACGTAGATGGGATTCGAGAACGACCCGACTGGGTAGAAATATCCTTTGCAAAATGCTCGAGCTAAAGCAAGAAAACAGAAAAGAGGCAGAGGAAAGGGGATGGAAAGACTGTCAGTTGCTCTCCCAAGAGCGCTTTCAACCCCTATTTCCAGCATCGTGAGAGGGACTAACGAGACTACGGTAACGGTGTTCTATTTCAACGACTCTGCTTTCTTTTTTTGACTTCGCGTTTGGGACGCGAGCACCGCTTACAGCGAGAATTGCCACGAACGAGACGACGATCCGTAAATAGTATTTCAAAGAAAAGAGATCCAGTCAATGATACCCACCGTGGCCGCGTCCATCGGGTATAGCATGAAAATCGCGACGTTGCAGATGGCGCGTTCGCGCGTTAATGACACGTAAAACGACACCGTTCATATCGATCGCGAGTCTTAACACGGTCCATTAAGGAAGCTCTTAGTTACTTTAAACGAACTGCACCGATAGCGGCTATCTGAATCGGTCACGAGAACGGGCGCAATCAAAATCACGGAGACACTTGGAGAATCCGATAAACGATATCACTGAAACAGCAGATACAGGGAGAGAGAGGGAGGGACGGTGGAGCAGAAGAAAAGGGAACGAAGAGAACGAAAGTAGCGCAACGCGGACCTATGACCGAGTACGACATAATAGAATCGTCTAGGCTTTTCCACGTGGCAAAGGGGGACAACTGAAAAGCGAATCGTTGTGCAACGCCGAGACGGATGAAACTAAACGTTCCAGCTGTTTCTGTTCGTCCTGTTTTGTCATTGCCATCTGTATCGTTCCTCGTTTCCATCGATTTCCTTTTTTCGTATCGGCTGCACGCGCGGAAATGAATTGGTCGCCTGCTAATGTCCTACTAACCGATCGCATCGTGCTGTCGATCCGCGATGAAAATACGGTGACGCGTTCGCCTGTTCTTTCGTATAATCATCGTGACGCATCGGTCAGCGACATCGGACACGGTGACGGTTCGCCTCTGAAAAGGCGCGATCAACCACGGACAGGATGAAAAGCGTTCGTTCTCCTTGCCGGGAGAAAACGGGAAAGATGGAGAAAACAAGGAAAGAGAACTATCTGTCTTCTTTGTATAATGCCTGGTGCAGCGATTTACCTCAGTCCAGTTTCGCGTCTACTTCCTCCATCGATATCGATTAATTAACGCATTTTTCATCTGCGCGAGGTCTTTGCCGCCTCTTACCGAGATAGAGCTATCAAAAGCGGATCAGCTAGCTAAAATTCATTGGGCTGGGGCGAGTGTATAGATGTGGTTAGTTTTTATACGCCAATTATCTTCGTTGGGATACAGAAGGCATCGAACGATTCTCGTTTTATTCCTCCAGAGCGAGATCCATTGTATTTGCAGGCCAAAGTTCGCTGGTAGAAGGAAGATAAAAGTCGATAGATTTATTCGAGCGAATATCTGCGATTCATTGTCCCGATTCGACGTTCTTTTTATTCGTCTTTCGGTGGATTTCTTCGCGCCTATTCAAATCTTGTGCCGTAAGCTCCCCGATCGACGATCCGTCCCGTGACGCCATCTACTTTGGAACTCGCTGGGAACCTCGTATCGTTTCTAGACCGAATCTCGGCTAAAAAAAAAAAGAAAGAAAAAAGAAACACTTGGTTTTTTCTCAGAACATTCGGATTACTCGTTAAAGGGAGACGGTCCGCCGATTTTTATTCCTCGGTTCGGCCGTCGCGTTTCGCGCGAAAACGCGTCGACCGAGCGCTTTGATCTTCGAGACGATTACATACGTTGTTTCGATTAAACGAATGAGAAATACCGAGCTGATGACTTTTGATGCGCTCATCGGCGGATCACGCGATCGAGAGCCTTTTTTCCAGATATTTGTTATGCTCTCGTTAACCCAGTTCTCGAAACCGTTCGACCGCGTTCGGTAAATCGGAATCGCGCTAACGAGACGATGCAACGTGTGCTAACCGGGTACGTAACTACCCGTTTCTCGACCAGAAGAATTCTCGTTTCCTTCTTCTTCCACTCATTCCAAGCTAATATAGTACGTTCTTTTTGAAGCCTCTGCCATACTAAAAAATGCCTCTATGCTATACATATAGGAGCATTCTTAAAAGACGGGCTTTTCGCGCGCTCGACGACCCATTCGACGAATCACGCGCCACTGGTTTCACAGAGTAATTTAGCTGCGAGCGTCAAGAACGGCTTGGTTTAGCATTCCAAGGACCAGCTGATAAAGGAATCTCAAGGGCTGATAATTATAGTTCCAAAAATGTGGCGCAACCACGCGCCAGGCGAAAGACGAATAAAGGAAGAATATCTAGCGACGAAAGTGAAGTTATCTAGGCCAATGGTAGTATATATAGCGAGAGCAGAAAATGTCTGACACGTGGCAAGTAAACACGTAATATCTTCGTACATGCGATCTTTCATCTTCGCCGTGTAATATGTTTGTTCTTTGGAAACTTTCATAAATATAGCATCAGGCAATTTCGGAATAAACGTCGCATTCGCGAGACGGCAATTCGAGCGCAGGTTCATTACGAGCGTAATAAATTATACGCAGGGTTCCACGACGTTTACCGAATCATTTTTTTAGCGATAGAGTAAATTTCAAGAGACCGATCGATCGCATAGACAACGTACGATAAATGTGAAGTTAAACTCGACGGTGCGGGGAATGTATCAGATATAAATTCGAACTATATTAGGTGGTCCCGAAAGTTTCTTTCCTTTTGTAAGGAAATAATAGACGCGCAACCTGTTTTCGTTTTATATTATTTTATTCGACCGTGTACGATCCATTTTACTCTGTTTCTATTATTACGATCATACGCGATTCGACAAAAATAATAGAAAACAGAGAATGTCGTGTATCTATTATTTCCTTACAGTGCGAAAGAAACTTTTCGGACAACCTAATACATTTAACCGTGCAGGTCGAATCTGTATTAGTCGTACAAATGTTGTACAACGGCGTTCTGTTTGAAATAGTTTGAACAGCTTGCAATACGTCGGTGAAAAGAGGCTGTCGGCAACGCGTTATCTTCTTACAATGATGGAATTATTCCGTGTTCATCCTGTGTTACGCGCCTGTGCGGGCGCTATTGTACGATGAATAAGCACCTCGCAAAAGGTAATTCTATTTCAGCATTCGCTTGGAAAAAATTTAGGGAGGAGGAGAAAGCGAAACGGAGAAGAGGCGAATAAATCAAATATCGTGATATTGTAAAAGTTAGTGTCCGAAATGGGTATTTTCTTATTCTGACCATGACCCCGAACATTTTATGTAAATTACTCGTCGAAAATCCGTCCAGACTCGCATCAGTGATTCACAACGCGTCAAAGGTGTTTCCGAATTCAAGACATGACCTCTGCTTTATCTTATAAACGTTCAACTTTTGCGCCTCCATTTCTCATAACGCCTGAGCTATTACAAGACTCAGAAATACCATCTCACAGGGATTCGACGTGTCTCGTTTTTCCGTGATTAGATTCTTTCGTTCGATCGACCAATTAACCTAGCCCCCATTTTCCGTTTGCTTTTCATCTTCCGTTCTTTGCTATAATCCGCTCTGTCGATATCATAGGACGACGGTAATCTTGGGGAAAAGAAAGTGCTTGGAATTTTCATATATTCTCGAGGAGGCGCGTACGACAATCGATGCCAGTGATTTCACTGAAATAAAACGACGTCGGAAAAGCTGCGTTTCCGCGTCTTTCGCGTGTTTCTCAGAATGGGAAAACAAGGTGAGAGAACGATTTTCTGTCTGTAGACGCGAGAGTTGCACGATTCGTTCGAAACTGGTAAAAAAAAATAACATGAATAAATAAATGGAAAAGCGACAATTTCAAACGATGGAGATTCGATCGAAATACCGACCGCGTAGAGAACAAAGCGGTAAAAAGAATGAAAAAGTACTAGAAAAAATAGCGCCCTTCGACGCAGTCTCGTAACGATTCGATCGCCATTCATAAAATATGCGACGAAGCTTTGTTTGACGGTAAAACGAATTTCTTTAAACGGCACGCGAATTCTATTCGCGAGATCCGCCCTGTCACGGAATCGTAGATCCGCCATACTTTAACTTTCTCGAGACAAACCGCTTCGCGTTTCTGCCGGTAAATTTATCGCTACAATTTAAACACAAAGCTACACTGTCTCTTTGTGCGTGCTCGCTACGAGAACTGATCAAGCATTGTTCTCGGCTCCGCCGGAATATCATTCGCATACTTGATTATTGTTCAGCGAATGGATACGTCGAATGAAATCTTGCAGCTCGTTCGAGTTCGATAGTCCATACGACTACGTGTAACTTCCTACACAAAGTGTACCGCGAACAACGCGGTCAGACACGGTTGGAAACGAACCTTGTAAATTGGGAGAAAATAGAAACGAGCGTGCAAAATTTGATCGATATTCTTCGTATCGATAAAGATCAAAAAGACGATGCAGCTCGAGAGACAAGTATTTACATAAGAGAGTTACGTTGTAAACGTAACATTTTCATAGGAACGCAAAAAATTATTCCACCTCTTCGTTGAAGGAAGGAACGCGATTAAGCCACATTTATATTCGCTGACGCGTCTTCAGGCGTTTCCGTGAACCTCCAAATGCTTAACGCTGGAGCGAACGTAAAAACTAGTCCATTAAGCTTATTCGATCCCACTACTCGGCTCCTATTATCATCTCTTAATTCCTCCCATTTATCGATACCATTCTCTCTTTTCGCAGGGAGAACTTTCCGTACGCTTGAAATTCACCGTGTGCCATGAAAAGTTGCTGCAATTATTCTATAATCGTCCATCTCTTCGCGAGGCTCGAAACGAAACTGCTCGATCTTCGAGATTCGCGAAGGCGATGAAAATACGCGTACGAATTCTCGATCTTATGTCCCGGCGATACTTCTCACCGACCTATTCCACCATCGCAATCTCCATCGCGAAAAATTCCAATAAACTCACTGAGAATTTATGAATCGCAATTAATCAAGGAACCAAGGAACTTTGCCGTGACTAGTGGGCCATAAATATTCGCAGGTGGATCACCAGCGTGTGGCTGTCCTTCTTACGAAAGAACCAAGAGCCCGTTTAGCCGAACGCGTTTGAAACAGTGCGTCGTTACACTCGAGGTTATCGCAAACACGAGAACACGAGCAAGGATAGATACTTTTTATTCCTAGAACGCTCTATCGTTTTCCAATTGCCCAATTTCCAGTTTCATATTCCGTACTGCGTTCGTTTTTGCCAAGCCTCGAGTAAAAGTCGAAGGTTCGTCGCAGAACTCTAGTATCGTAGCGAGGTAATTAGACGACGAGAATGCACGTGGTCGAATAGCAAAACCTTTATTCTCACACTCCTCTGTACACTTTTACAAAATTTGCTGACGCTCGTGTCTATCGCTTTGTTCGCTCGTTCGTAAACCGCAGTTCGTAATATACTAACTCTTCGTATCGGCATCTGTTTCCTCGTAACCTATCGAACCTTCCTCACCCCGCGCCGACCTGTAACCGTCTCTCTTTTGTTTCTACTATGAGTCATCCTCGTTCGAGACCGAGGTAACGTTTCTGCGTTTGACTATGGTGCTCGCTTGGTGGGATTTGAACGATAGACCAAAGTCGCGTGCCGCTACAGTATCGTGGAGAAGCTTCGATATGCCGAGGTTATGTCGAAATCCTTTTGCTACTTTTACACGAGTTTCGATACGTTCTGAGAGAGAAAGAATATTGATAAGGTTACTCTTTTAAGGCGGTGGGATTAAAAGACGCAGAGGAAGAGAGAAAGAGAGAGAGAGAGACAGACAGAGTTAAAAGTGCAAAGACCTTATCCGCGATATTAGAGTTAATTTCGCTCGAACGAGTCGGAATTTAATATTTCCGGCACGCGCATTCTTTCCTAATGATATATCTCTGCGCAACTTTATTTCGAGTCGGCCAAATGGAAAGAATATTACCGCCGTTGTTCTCAGATGGGTTTCTGGAAAGCATTAGCTTCAATGCACTTCGTTTAATTCTTCATTGGACAATTGGCGAATAACGCTCGCGACGCATATCGGAGGAATAAAACGCACGTATTTTTCTCTCGTTTGACACGACGACGACATTTAAGCATCGATTGAAATCGTGATATCTCGAGTAACCTATTATCCGTCGCGAATTACGTTGGCATTCGGAAAAATCCAAACGAATATCGCCATTAGGATAAAAACAGGGAAACTCGGTGGTAAATAAGTTAAAAGTTGGTATACTACGCGAACTACGTAATCGCGTAGCTATTCGCGTCTAACCGAGTGTAATCCGATTGCCGCGTTTTTCCAATCTTCGATCAATGGGACGTTAATGCCAGATAATTAATCACTCGCGCCCTCGTCAGATTATTTGTCGAATCAACAATTTGAGTGCTGATCGAACGAGCGCACAGCGTGCTGGGAACAACGACGAGTAAACTATTGGTATTTAAAGTTAACAACTTTTCGCGATCGAACGACAATTCGCCAACGCGAGATTAATATTCCATGTAACGCTTTTCGTTTTCAACGTACGAACGAAGATATATGAAACTCGTCGGAGGATAGACGGCCGATTGACTTAAATAGATCACGGTAAACGGTTGATCGAAAGTGTAAACTGAAAATTCACGCAAACTAACCGTGAAGGATGTGGCGAAACGACTATTAAAACCATTAATACTCGAACGTTACGCAAACGCTTTGGGATCGACTAATGGATGCAAGATTTACGACGGTCTCCGAAAATTACGCCACGGCGCACGTGATACCTAGAGCGCGTACTTACGTGCCCACGTTGTACTTGTCCTCTATTTAATACAAGCACGTGGTACGTACATGTGCTTCGTAGCTGGGTATGTGTATCGGGCGAAGAACGAGCGAAATATCGTCTAGGCTCTGGGCTACGTGCTTCGCGTAAGAGTTATTGCCACTCAGGTTCTTCTAGTCGGTCGCCATGCGAAAAATCGATAATTGCAGACTTTTATATATATATATATATATATATAAGATTGCGATTCGACGTCTTGAAATACTTTTACCAGGAAAATCGTAATTTCGTTATTAAAAGAGGATGATTGAACGAAATCAAAGAAGTCACGTTCGAGAGAACGTAACTTAAAGCAAAGAACAATAGCGACTATCGAACCGACGAACGAAATACGATTATGGGATGCGCTCTGCTTTGTGTTTTGGCCAATTATGAATTTCACGAAACCGAAGAAGAGCAAAGTGGTAGGAAACTATGTTGGAAACAGAAACGAAGGAAGAAAAGCCCGCCAGGATACTAACGTTCGTTTCAATAACGACGATCACGGTTGCAAAAATCGGGATAACGTCTACCATCGATATCATCGTTCTCTGTACAGGACCGCGGGATTGCAGCGCTCTCGAGCAGATTTTCATCTATCGTTACAACGATATATTATTGCGAAGGGGATCTGACGCTGTCCGTAATCGTTTGAACACTATTCTCGCCAAGAGAATCGCGTGTCTTAGATTTTGGCTGGCGCTTTCGGAGTTTGCGAACCAAGATCGGACTGTGTTTCAAGCGGTAAACCAAAATTATAAATGAGCGACGAGTCGGTATTGCGGTCTAGGACACGGTGAGAGATCATGCTGCGATCATATTCCGACTAAAGTTCTGAAATTCGAACTTCGAGCAACGTACCAACCAATTACGACCAGATGTCTGGATGTACGCGTGGAGGCGATTCGCCGTAATGGACTTCCGAATGGGCGCGATCTGTTATTCCAAGTAATATATCCTCGCGGCGATTCGATAGACAAGGAAAATATTTGTCGATGAAAATATTGCCCTTTACAGGTTCGACGTCTCTTTTATTCTTTCTCGACAGAGAATAAAAGCTCTCGCAAATAGAAAAAATACGTTAAAAGAAGGAAACATATCATGGAGATGGTTGTCGATAAAGAAACGGTTGGTGTTTTCGTAATAAATCCAAAGAGACGCAGAAATTTCGTGGCAAAGTACATTCCGTGTGCTTCGAAAACGCATCGACTTCGCGCGCACGAACGTACCAAGCAATTATTTTTCTGTCGATTTTCTTCCAATATCGAACGTCTCGGCCAATGTTGGCACACATCCGTTAAAAAACATGGAACGTTCATTGAGGAACGACGTCATGACATAACGTGGATACCACCCGGCGAACTAAAATATCGACTGGACTGTCGATAAAACTTCGTTTCGCACTCTTTGATGTTCGCCTGCCTTGTCGTGTCGATCAATTTGCGAGCGTAATATCACAGGCCATTACAGTCCCTAACGCTCCCCCGTTCAGCGATATTTCGAGCGATGGCCGATGAAAATGCGTGTACAATCGAATAACTCGAATCGTTTATCGCGCGATTAAGAAAATTTCGCGCGTAAGGGACTAACTGGCTTTTAAACCAAGTCGATCGAATTTCACAGAGGCGGACTACGATTCTCGAAATACCGAGCGCGCGATCTTTCGTGCAAAAAGGTAGAACGATTTTCTGTTTAAAATCTGTAGCGAGTCGAATACGAGGGATTCTTCGTTATTCCCCGGACGACGGAAACTCCGGCGCACAATCTTTCGTCTTCGGAGACTCGAATCGCGAAAAGTTTGAAAATTTGTCATCCCTTGGATGACGCGAGAATCTCCAGAGGTTGCGAGCGAAGCTATGCCAAATAATATATACCTATAAAATAGACACATAAAATATCGACGTGGCAGTTGCGCAAACTGAAATGTACCTTTTGTTATTTCGCTTCAGTCGGGATAACGGAGATAAACCAACGGAGCGTACGAAGAAGCAAACTAAAACAAGTATTTTTCTTTTTCGCTGAAGATGTAATTTCTTCTTAAACAAAACGCCAACGTCGTTTAATTAAATCGGTTGCGTCGTTTCTAATGCTCTTCGACCTATCGTTCGAAAATTATCCATTCGACGCAGCAACCGCGGTTCGATCGTCCAATCGAATCAAACGCGTAAATTTCCGATCAAAGCGTTCGAATCTGTGAGCTGAGCGGAAGAGGAAAGCTTGCCCGGGTGCATGCATTTCCGATTGCGGGCCGGAAATCAGGGCACGCTCGGTCCGTTGAATTACAGACAACAGTGGCGTCGGGTCGTTCGCGCTTCAACGAGCAACAAGAGCCCTCGTAAGATATTCGAAAGCTCGTTCTTTGGCACGTAGACCGTCATTGCGCCGTGTCCTTTGCAAAGAGTCTTCGTTAAGCGGTGAAAACGACAGATCATAGCTGGATGAGTATCCGGAACGAAATTCGGGCCAGCAGCGGACCATCGCTGGCGTCCAGAGCTACGAGGCTACAGGACTACGATCGTTGCGTCTGCGTCTGACAAGAAGCAGACAAAGGACCGGTGTCTCGTTTGGCCTTCGATAGCCAAATCCACTAAAACGTCGTTACTGCGCTGTATAGGCGCCGGTTGATTTCCGTTACGAGAAGGAAATAATCGCTGAAGCAGGAGAAACTAGGACTATTAGAAGGGGGAGGGGGCAGGGTCAGTCGTTATTTCTTTGCAAGAAATCGAGGCAGATCGAAGATATGCCGCGTCGAGTGGAGAAATTGCATGTAAGAAATTCCTACGAATGTTCGGTGTACATCGATTCGGATTTTTCGGCTATCCGCGACTGTTTCATCGATACGTGGTCGTTTTATATGCGTTCGTATTGGGAAGAAGAAAAAGGGAAATGCGATAGCTCGATGCAAAGACAAATTCCTTGCCGAGAAAGGATATGGATCGAAGACGAGTTCCTTCCGGCGTATATCGTATCGCGTTTCACGGTTCTTTCGCACATGCTGCAAACATACTCCGATCGATCTCGTCGCGATGCTTCGACCGACGCGAAATCCACAGAAACGAGTTAGACGACGATGGAAATTCTCTCTCCGATTGGAATCGCTTTGCTGCCGATGGAAGAGAGATCGATCGACTTATCTATACAATCAACTGCAACGTACCCGTCAACTTTTCAAATCGATCGAAAACCCGTCGATGTACAAGCAAACCATTTACGCGTATCTTCTTTTTTATAATTCCATCCGCGTATTTCTGTTAGCCGAAGGACCGACGTTCTACTCGATCAGCGTGATAAGATTTTGTGATTGATAAAACGCTTAATTAACAAGCTAACCGCGAGAATATCAACGACGACACAATGAGAACGCAACCTGATACACGACAGTGAATATCGATCGCGTTTTAGACTTTGTTCGCAAAAGCCGAGATTAAGTAATCCCCTCTCGTGTTTTACATCACGTTCCATAAACTCCCGTGATTATTTAGACCGTTTTACGAAAAGATGATCTAACGAGTTTCTGCTCGACGCGTTGGAAACATAATTAATTTTATAATTAATTAACGAGTTTTCTTCTCCTTGGTCGAGATTCTTGCTTATTTCTCGTTCTTACGTAGACAGTGTTGGTTGAAGCACGATTTTCTGCATACTTTAACCCAATTTTATACCTGTTTCGCATAATCTTTCAATTACACTGTAAATTTGACTCGGTAAGAAATTCGATTAATTTGCCGACGGCATTCTTTATCCAATTATAACTATGCAGTCGATACTTCGAGCCGTTAATTAATTCTTCTCGTGTTCGCAGAGTTGCAGAGCTTTATTACACGTGGCGGATCAATAAAATTTCTGCCGTTAAATATCGCGGAATTATCAAGCGGATATTGTCGGCTGTTGCGAAATGATAAAATTGTACAAATGTATGGAAAATATAGAGCGAAGGGAAGGAGAAATATTCGGTTTACGTTTCGATATTCGATAATTACGGAAATACCTAACAACGAGTTAAAACTTGCGCTTTCCTCCGTGACTCGAATCCTATTTTTAGCTTCGCGAGAGTATTTTGTCTCTGATCGTACACGACTGTTTCGGAGGATTTCATTCGACGATAAAATGTTGCAACAGAGCACCAACGCTGAAATTAAAGTTTCAGCAATATCACCGAGCGGTTCACCGGCGTCGACATTTTTATGTATACTTATACGAGACGTTAGGTTAGACTTAACTCTTTCGGCACAAGTATTCGTAATGTACTATTCCACACGATCTATATGCGAGGAACGATATTTTAAGTCTCGTTAATATTTTCGACTTGGTAAAACGGTAAAACATTCTCGGCAAATTCTTTACGTTTACGGGGCAGATTTACGACAGGGGATATTTTTTTTTTTTTTAATCGTATAATTATTCAAAAATTCCTCTCGCAACGTTATTTCGTGAATATAGAAAGTTGCCAAAAAACAAGCGGACAAATTACGAAACTTCGTCGAAAGCGACGCGTAATATTCGTTGCGGTTCTCTCGCGAATCGGCTAGATTTCAGTCGATACGTTGTTTCAACAACTGCGAAGCCTTTATCGGCACGTTTTATCGATACCGTTCTAACCAACCAAAATTATGTCCGCGATGCTGAAAGTGGACCGTAAATCTCGTAGAAATTCTACACGATAGTTTAATTGGAAGCTCCGCTTGTCAATGAAGATGGAGCTTCGCAAGACGACGATCTTCCGCGCGGCGCGAAGCTTTCAACGACGAATTACGTGTTCCTAACGCGTTGCAAATTCACACTCCGAGTCCTCTGAAAAGGTCAGAGATGAAATTTCGCGTTCCTCCGATTCAACGGAAATTTAACGGAAGATTCGCCTGGCATAAAGACGGGTACACGAAGAATAAGAAAGGAATCGTATCGCGGGAACGAGAAGGGAAAGTAGCGAAGGCAGCTTACCTACTTACGTAATCGCGAGAGGTTTAATTAATGGAAGCTCCGAGAATAAAAGTGACGATGGCAATCGGCCACTACGTGCCCGTTGAACAGGCTTCGATGGAAAACTGCGGTGCTCGAGCTGAGACCTCCGCAGATTAGCACGAGTATGTGAACTGTTCTAGTACGTACGTTGAACCGAGTACAACTGGAGAAATTAACGTAATCCGCGTACCGATCTCGAGTCCGCCCCACGAATCGCGCTAATGGTGGTTCGAAATGAAAACGAAGCGATTGCAGCGCGTCTGTGCCACCTTTTAATACCGACGCGACAGCCTATCGACGAAACAGTATCAGCTTTTACGCAACATACCGTTAATTACGGTAGATCGGTGTAATCCTACGGTTAACATCGCGGTTGAATTATTCGGAATTATTGGACGAGCCGCGTTGCACGGTGCGCAGAAAATCGAAACAATCTTGATAGAGCGCGTCGTAAGCACGCACGCGCGTATTTGGCTTTGAAATTCGCTAAAATTCGCTTGTTCGCATATTACTGTTGAATAACTCCGTACTGGTGCACGGGCTGCGTTAAAACGTCGTTTCAAGCGCGGTTGGACCGGGCATTCGCCGGTCTGTGATTAATACGCGACTATTCGCTTTGTAACGAGCCCGTATACGAGAAAATCGGAATAATTTCGCACTAATGCGCGCTATATCGGCGTGTGTACTCCAGGCTAGCGTATAGGTACGTATATGTAAATAACGTTGATCTAACGTGACTCGATTAGAATCTGGCTCTGCCCGTGAGCCACAGATTCGCTAAATTAACCGTGCAAGAAGACAGGCTGGTAAATAGTGGAAAAGGCAAGGGACACGCTGCGAAGGCAGAGACGATAAGGCAGAGATAATTGGAGGATAATGCGGACGAAACTTCTGCTCGCGGCTGTAATGGCCACGGTTTTTGCGCGTTTGAACGTGGTTTTCTGCAAGGAGAAGGCGAGAACTGACTGGCGGGTAACGATGAAACTCGGTATGGGTCTGCATACGGCAAGATCGATAAGTATCCCGACGAGTCTCCGACGTTTAAGCCCACCGTTCCGAAACTCCTGCAACTCGCGAGAAATCGAGTCGAATAGTTTGCCGATTACGAAACAGGCCCATCTGCTTTCTTCATAAAGATATCGTCGGCTGGAGTAGCGCTTCGTTGAAGATCGAACGACCTACTTTCGCTCAAGGACACCGCGGAATCCTCCATTCGGCCGGATACGATTTACAATTTTCACGCTGCATCGGATAAATTTCGTATGCCGCAGAACGCCTTGCAACGGAAGTGCAAAGATAACTGCAAGAACCATCGCGATCTCTGTTCTGGAGGAACTCCAAAAATTTCGATCGAATACCCTGCAGGGCCAACAACATACGTAGCATTTAACCGGAAACGATGTTCCTTTGACGCGTCTTCTAAACATCGTAATCTATATATAGCGGGCGCAGATAGAGGAACGCGGTGATAATCGTAGATGTACGTGGGAAACTGGCTAGAGAAATAGGTCGAGCTATTTTCGCGATGGTATACTTGGATAGATAAAGTAATCGCAGAAAAAAGGCGAGATGGTCCGTCTCGAACAGAGAGAATTGTTTGCTATTTCGGAACTGGCCCTTTGAGGTACGATAACGGGGTTCTTGCATCGAGTTTCGTTCTACAAAGGGCTGCTGCACGGCCAGCCTTTTTCGATCGAACTCGAAATCGATATTCGACGAGCCAGCACGACGAAAACTGGTCGAAGAAGAAGAGCGCGAAGAAAGTGCCTGATATCTGACGCGGCTTAAAAATAACTAGCCGTTCTTCTATGTTGCTTCGATAGCTAACGAGTTACATGCAACGCAGTAGGAGAGAAATTGAACTCGTTCGTTTGCCCCAACCAGTCTCGATAGTACCGTTCTGCGCAATGAATTAATTAAACGCACGAGGAACACGGTTGCTTAATATATCGTATGGTATATCGTAATTCATCGAATAGAAGAAGATTAAGGAATCAGGGAATATATATATAAATATCTTTGAAAAATCGAAATTGCGACGTAAGGACGAATATAATTGATCAATGTGATCTCTATAGCGAACGAAAACATCCATACGAGAAAAGGAACGATCTAACTTAATTTCTCGCTCGGTTTCTTTGGAGTACACGCGCGCCTCTAATCGAAAAACCGAGACCAGTATGGCCCTCTAAACTCTTTGTGGTTCGGGGCCAATAGGAATTGAGTGCATTCGCAATACCGCAGCGAATCCAAGCAGGAAGAAATTCTAAAAGTGTGTACAGAAGATAGATCTTTCGCTTTCCGTCTATGTCGATATTCACGCCGATACGGCCAACGTTATTGCTTTTCCGAGCACAGAGAGAGAGAAAAGAACAACCGAAGGAACGTCACAAAGATAAAGGAACCGAAGTAAATAGCCTTCTCCTCTTGACTAGTACGAAGAAGACGTTTACGTACTCTTGTACGCGCTTATATGTCGTTCGCCAACGTAATTTCCAGTTTTATTTTCAATTTTAAAGAATCACGTAAATGCCTGCTTATTTTACGCAACAGCGACTATCTTACCTCGAAAATTTGATTATACGCAGCTTTTGATTAGACCCCTCCAAAATGGAAGCACTCTGAAAGTGGCGGGAACGAGTGGATGTATTTTCGTTTGATCGCTTCAATGAAACAATCGCCACACGAGTTTACGCGATCGAAAACATTCGTCATAGTGAAAGTATTGCCCGAGCACGTAAAATTTCCACGATAGAACCACTTCTCATCGAGATAAAGCTATTACCGTCCGTCACTTTATACACGCCGCGCTTACACTCGCCATTTTGGTTAATCACTGCGTGAGCGCCACGTGGCGGCAGAAACTGCAACTATTGGTACTTGTATGTAGAATTTAAATGACCGCGGAAAATCATTATTTTAATAAAATAGATAAATAAAGATATCACGATATCTTTGATGGCACACAGACTGGTGTTGCGTTTAAATTAATCCCACGGAACTAGCGATGGCTTACTTTTTATATTTTCACGATAAATATATATCACAAACTGTCGCGAAACAGTATTTATTTGAGAATTGTAAATTACATCTATTTTAGCGAAGTAACATATTTTTCGTATATCGCGTGGTAAAATTGAAAGGAATGTTTTTAAAACGAAATCAAAGAACACACAATATATATATTATGTATATATATATACAATACAATACATATATACACAATACAATATATATATATATTTCTGTTGCGTGGAACGTATAAAGGAACACGGTGTACGTGTATAATTAGTATTGTAAGAAATTTCAAAGCAAAACACTGGAACGTTTTGCTGCAGTCTCTTTTTCGGCCTCGACATTTCGTTGGGAAAGATAGAAAGAACAAAGAGGGAATTAAAAGACCTCGGAACGCCAGAGGCTATTTTGAATTTTCATTTCTATGAGATAAAGCGTAACAAACAGAGACCTCTGAACAACGAACGATTCTTGCGAAAAAGATGTGATCGTTGTTATCGATGAATTTTTTCGTTATACCAGGACCCTGATTAATCCTGAGCTAATCTTGTTCCAGATCGAGAGCAAAATGTCGGTCGAAGTGAGAGCTGGTCGTCCAACAATGCCAACAATTCCACAATCCAAGAGACCAACAATTCTAGTTTATCCAACAGGTGAAAACACGCTTGCATAAATTTTCTATAAAACGTAATGCACATTCTCGGCTTGATGTAATATGCGTAACAATCGTTCCAAGCGTTATTCGTACAATAATATTCAATTTTACTGAATCCACGAGAATATTATTCGTATTTTGCTAACGTGAAAATTTAATTACCGTGAATTATATAAGAGGAAACAAATCAGATTTCCTGATGCAGAAACCAATATCTTTGCAAAGTTCAAAGAATCGCGAATGGATAAAGTATCTCGTTAAAGTCCTTCTGTGACAGAGAGTATCTTCGTCGTGCTTAAGGAAGCAACCAAGCGAGTAATTGCTTCCCAATCTCAAGGGTCTAAGAGTAACGGAGAGTAAAGGTTAATACAATTACAAATCGTCTAGACGCTAGAAAAGTGACATTAAGCAATTATTTTGACGTTGTAATTTAAAACGATATTGTTACACGAGATAACACAGTTTTGATTATAATAAAAGATATTTGTATTACATCGCGCTACCGTACCGTTATACCATCCCTTCTTTTCTATCCCGTTCAATGAAACATTTTTCTTTCCTTGGCGTCTAAACTGTCGTTTAGAAGATCGATAGTACCTCGTTTCCTATTTTTATTAAAAGATTTGTTCGTTAAAAATGTCACTTCTGCTCTGTATTTATTATAGCGTAATATTTGTTAGAAAGTTATATCAGCAACAGGAGAAATAGGATTCTTGCTTCCTTATTTGTTTGAAGATTTAACACAGCTACTCGACTCGACGATTTCTTGAGTTTGTAAAATAATAAACCTTATTCCTCGTCCCGTATTTGCTCAGTTTGTTTAACACGTGTTAATCATAAAATCAGACTTAGGAAACAAACGCGAGAACAATAAAATTTCGTTAGGAATACTTATTGCTAAATATCATAACTCGATATACGATATGATGGTGAAGCCGATAGAATTAACAAATTATTTTGCTTCTCTTTTAGTAACTCCAGAGAGTATCATCATCCCAATAGTATCGTGCATACTCGGATTTCCATTGTTGGCTCTAATGGTCATCTGTTGTTTAAGAAGAAGAGCAAAGCTCGCCAGAGAGCGAGCACGAAGAAGAAATTGCGATCTAGATCACGGAGCACTCAGTCTCGTTCGTTTTAGTCCTGTCCACCGTTTAGGTAAGTTTCAACGATAAAATCGAGTCTGCCCTGCCTCTATTTTCAAAATCATTGCTACAACTAAATTTGAAATTAAAGCGTACACATCCTTAGAAGCAATTTTATAATGAAAGTGGATTAAGGTCAGAAAACATTTGCGTTCGCATTGTATAGCATCCCTAACCATTTTAACAACCGCTACTCCCCTCAAACGTTGAATACATACTTATCCGTACCTGTATGTTCAAATAGTCTCCTACATACAGTCACGTAGACGTGTATAGTCGTATACCTTTATAAATGGAGCGTATATACATATATAAACGCATTCAGACACGCGGATGTGCAACGTACATAGAGAGAGTGAAAGAAGCATTAAACCAGATCGGATGTTGCTCTGAATATTCGAATTCATACGCCGATTTCAGGTATTTCGTGTTCGCGTTTACACGATTAAAAAAATTTAGTCTTCAACGAAGTGTCGAGAAACTACGTGGCTAAACCTATAAGTTTGTATTGGTTTTTCATAGCTTTTAATTGCTTGCTCTATCTAAATTCTAATCCCGAAATATAACGTTGAGCGTTTTCTAAGGTAACGTAACGTTTTCTAAGTACGTTACTTTACGATCACGACAATGGTACAATGGTCATAGAACACGAACATACGTATTTTGTTTCTCAAACACCGACGCGGTATGATACCTATGATATGTGGCTGACTCTGAAAGTACACGACTACTGCGACCAGTCATGGCATTCCAACTCTTGATCTACGGCCTCCGAAATGTGATAAATAGGCGGTTTAGTCACTACTTACATTACACAAGCATGAAGGTTTTAGTTAATAGGAAATACGTAGTTATCGGACGAAGGTACAAAGGATAATGTTTGCTCTTCGAACTTTGTTGTATACCTAGATTGTAAAATTAATTTGCAGCATCCCAATATAAATTAACCTTTTTAAAAATCTTCAAACTGAAATACATACTCGTTATTTTATTATCCCGTCAAGTGCAGCATCGAAAGAGGATTTAGGTAAAGCTTTTTATCAACCTGATTGTTGCTTGACTTGGTCTCTAGAGATTTTAGAATTTCACAGAACAACCATAGTTTCTTTTACTTAATGCATAATCATTTGCCGTCGCCGCCGCCGCTACTACCGCTGCATACTTAGAAGATAATTTACAGAACTTAATTGAAGTTCCGCCAAAAGAGCGGCAAGAATAAAAATGATAAAAACAATTCACGCGAGATTGATCGAGCGTATTTAGATAATACTTTGTTACGAATATTATACCCCAGCAGCTTAAGAATTACAACGCATTCATGAAGATCGAAAGTAAGAAAAGTTGAGCATCTTTATGCGAATAATATACGCAGCTTGGCTACATTTTAATCATAATCGAAAGGCATGTATTTACTCCTTATGTATCTAACATAGTTCTAGTCGCATGACTTTAAACTGTTTGCTATGCAAGCCTATATAGCGTATATCTCAAGGCATTTTTTAATAACTGTACAAATCAGATTAATAACTTTTACCACATAATCTTGACATTAGAATGCATTTAGACAGTATTGATATTTATTATCGATAATCTAAAAATTCACTTACAGAATCGTTAGACAAGATTTTCTATATAATCGAGAACCCTTATTGTCGTGAAATATTAATATATATATATATATATTTTATATATATTAATTTTTATATATATTTATATATATTTTTATGTGATAGCTGGAATAGATCGTCCAACGAGAGCAGTATCGTTACGAAGCGATCGAGGATCTAAAGCTTTCCCATCACTGGAACTAGACACTGTCGTTGAAGAACGATCGGATCCTGAACAGAGCACTGCATTGGAACTTAGTAGCCCAGATTAGCATCCAGTTTCGGTACCGCCTAGGTCAGATTCTTATTCTTTGTACATGTAATACATATTCAAATATCATTCTTATTTGCTTAAATTAAACACGAGAAAAATGTTTCATACGAATCATGTATCATTCCCAACAAAGATTGTATCTTTTTCCATCGACTTGTTTCTAGAAAATTTTTGTTAATATTTAGAATTCCTGCATTACCGATATATGATTAGGAGTTGCAAGTTGCAACTTTGTGAAAATATTTATTATGTATTTATAACAAGTGTCGTATTTGTAAAAGAATATTAATTTAAACTAATTATTTATCTTTTTATCTAGGTCTCCACGACCATCCAAATCGGTGGTACCATTATCCGTGGATCATAGCCCTCTATGGACAGCATTAACACACGCTAACGCTGTATCCTCTGCTCTTGGAGATACCTAGCAGGAAATGGAAGAGGGCGGCTACATCGAAGCTCTCGTCCTCGACTTACCCATAATCTATTAAGAGATTTATAAGATATGTATGTATTACGACAAATTAGTATACGAGATCGTGAACAATAATGAAATTGATCGTAAGAAGATCTTCGATACAAAATGATTTCAAGTCTGAGGACATTGATATGGAATGTGGATCTTTACAAGCAAGTTTTGCACTCGTATATAAAACTAATGACTAAATTTTATACTGTCAAACTGTACAACATTCTATGAACAAGCCGCTTTTTATATCATGAAAAACATATAACGAGGCAACAAACACTACATCATTAGTGTAAATAAAAAATTGTTAATACCATGTACAAACAAAAATCACGATGTGTAAATAAATGATTATAAAACACCGTCTATACGACACCTACATTCAGTTTTTACGAAATTTATACAACATGTACACATTACAATTGATTTTTGCATTGTCAGTGTCAAATATTATTCCACATTTATCAGTGTAAATAATACCATTATAAACAACAAAAACTGATTTGTGCGAAATCGATTCTCTTGTATTCTGATATCAACAATATGTTAGTACAAATTTGTCCTAAGGAGTATCAATTACGCATATGTTGAATTCGTCTCAATATAAAAATTTAAATTATGCACAATAAAACTACAAACATATAAAATAACTGTTTTAGAAATAAATGTCTTTTATCTATCATTTTTCACGTTATATTTAAAATCCGGGTATAATCCGTCCCTTTTTAGCAGCTTTCTTTAATTTATGCATCTTTTTTTCTTTCTTTCTCTTCATAATGTTATCCTGTCGTTTTTCTTGTCTATCTCGAATTCCTTTCTGTACATTGTCTAACCTAGATTCCCATTTTTTAGCACTCTGCTTTTTTTTATCTTCTTTCCTTTTTAATGTTCGCTTAAGTAAATCTGGATCGTTCTTCACCTATAAAAAAGTATAACGTTTGTACAACATGGTATCTGTAAACCATTATTCTAAATCTATGTTTCCTGAAATTCTAAAAAAAATTTACAAAATTAAATATATCTTCGTTACCTTCTCACCACTGGCTTTTGCCAGGGCAGACTGCCATGCATCTTTTTCCTTAATTTCTTCCACTCTTTCTTTTTCACCCGATTGTTCCATTGCTCTTAACTTTTCTTTCTTTTGTTTCAACTCTAATAACATTTTTTTTGTATCCTTTTTAGGCAGTTTTTTTCTTGTTCCAATTTCAGAAAAATCAAATTTACTAAATACCATTTTGCCTTCTGAATTAAACACAGGCTTTGGTCTTGGAACTTTTGGTATTTCACTATCTTCTTCTTTTATGTTAGACAAGGTATCCCCATTTTGTTCTATTTTTACTAGTTTCTTTTGCATCA